>CAWUFW010001416.1:802500-2002500 GCA_963921515.1 Calotriton arnoldi | reverse complement strand
AATTTCTCATAGCAAGCCATGTCACCCAACTGTGTTGTGATCTCAAGATTGTAATCCTCCTTATTCATCATCACCACGTTACACCCTTTGTCTGCCTCTCTAATCATAATATGATTATCAGTGGTCAGTTCCTTCAGTGCATGTCGTTCCCCTCTAGACAGATTGTCCCGAAAGCTACGTTTCTTGGTAACCTCCCTATTACTAAACTTGTCAAGATCCTCCAACACCAGCTTATAAAACGTGTCTATAGAATTGCCCCCCGGGAGGACCAGGGTCCATCTGGATTTGGTTCTTAATCCGCTAGCTTTTGTGTGGTCAAAATCCACATTCAGCTCGTCTAGAAGCCTATCCATGTTGCTGGGTGCCTGTTCTAAATCAGTAATTGACAGTAGTAACTGTGTATCGTAAACATCCTGTATACTTAAGACATCCGACATCACACCTGTTGGAATGTTTCTCTTGCCTTTATTAATCATTGGATTGTTGCTGAAGAACTTTTTTAACTTCAGACCTCTCACAACCTTAAATACATCAGCTTAAGTTTACACAGATCGCCTTTCTCAGTGAGGCTATAGCTCAAGCCTTTTTCTAGCAACGAAATCATGTCATTCTTAAGTAATCTGGTGGAGAGATTCATCACCTCCACCCCCTTGTCCTGGTGTTTATTAGATCCTCTTGTCCCCTGATCTTAGTTTCATTCTCTCGTCTTCTTTTCCCTGCTCTTTTGCCTCTACAGGTTTTTTACTGGATCCCCACGTCTGGGTTGAGTTCTGTTGCCCCTCTTGATTCTCTGAACCTCTCTTAAAAAGAGTTTCCCTGTCTCATGTCCCCCGATGTACCTGCATTACTGTCCAGTTCACTGTCATTGGTAAGTAGGGCACTTAAGGACGTCGTACTGGAAGAGATCGAGATAGTCTTAGGTCTAGGGGACTTGCTTCTATCCTGATCTGCGTATAGTAATTGATCATATTTTCTGGCAAATGTAAATATTCTCCCCTCCCTGTAGTCTATCTCGTCTCCCCTGAGTTTCCTGGCCTTCCTCTGTTTTATATCATCTTGGTGTATTTGTAAAACTTCTTTTAAGATGGCATAATTTTTTCGGTAGCCTCTTTTAAGTCTAAATCCCTACTTTCTCCCTCCAAGACATCTGTCTCTGCCTGGAGTTTGGATACCTTACGCTCTGAATTTTCAATGAGAATTTGCATCAGCGTGTTAGAGTTAGAGGTGTGTGCCTCTTCCCATTGTTTCAATAGATCCTCATCAAGATCGTCGTATGTAGGGAAAATCTGAGCCCTGAGACCTCTGGGGATTCTATTAAGCCTCAGGTATTGTCTTAGTGTGACCCCATCCCACCACTTAGCATTTTCATTTTTCTTTAGTCTTTCCAACTTGATGAATTTCTCTCTGAGAGCTTCCTTATGTTGAGGGTTTCCACTGGATGATGAGGTAACAGTAGTGTTACCTTTAGCTAAACTTTCATAAAGCTCCTCCCCTACTTTGTCTCTGTCCATATCCAAACCAATCCTTACAATTGCCATAGAACACTACGCTAAGGCTTCCTCTCCTATCAAGACCTTAAGTACTATCACCAGAGGGGGGTGTCATTCACTAGGAGAAATGGCGCCTATAGAGTTTGCGTCAGTATTAGATCCTATTATTCTATGCGGTGCAAAAGGGTGAGGGAGAACACCCTAGACCCTCAAAACGTTGAGCCCTCAGGCCGATATTGTGACAATTCATATCCTATTCACACGCTCTATTCACAAGTCAAATTTCACAACACAGTAAGTGTAAACAAAAGAGGAATAAAGTTCTGTTGTCTTTTCTTTTCTTCTTTTAATCCGACAATGCCCAGCTGTTAGACGTGGCATCTTTTGGCGTGTTTCCCCTGAGTTTTTGCTTTCTGACCTTCCGGTTTTGACTCTGTTTTTGCTGACTTAGTGTCTCTGCGCACTTTCTCACTGCTGATCAGTGTTAAAGTGCAAGTGCTCCTGTTGTAAATTGTGTTATGGATTGGTGTTTCCATGATTGGCATATTTGATTTACGTGTCAGTCCCTAGTAAAGTGCACTGACTGTGCCAGGGCCTGTAAATCAAATGCTGTTAGTGGGCTGCAGCACTGGATTGCGCCACCCACACAAACAGCCTCTACATGTAACTCTGGCCTGCCATTGCAGAGCCTGTGTGCAGTCTGGGACTGCCATGTTGACTTGGCAAGTGTACCCACTTGCCAGGCCCTAACCTTTCCTTTTCTTACATGTCAGTCACCCCTAAGGTAGGCCCAAGGTACCCCTGTCGGCAGGGTGCAGTGAATGTGAAAGGTAGGACATGCCCTGGTGTGCGTCGCATGTCCTGATAGTGAATTACTGCAAATTTCGTTTTTCACTATTGCAAGACTACCTGTTCCCATAGGACAGAATGGGAAGTTTGTTTATAACATCTTATAGACATAACTGGCCCTAGAAACAAGGTAGAAAAATAAAGTTTAGTATGCCTGAACTCAGAATCTAAAGATGCATCTTTTAGTGAAGGTGATTTTTACATTCTGTGTTTGAAAATACCACTTTTAGAAAGTAGCTATTTTCTTGCTCAGCCATCCAGTAGGCCTCTGTTGGGTTTGTGGATTGACTGTCTGGGTTTTGGATGACAGGGGCTGGGGAGGAGCAGTGGCTCCAGAGAGTCTAGGTGGGTCAGGAAAGGGCTGAATAGACCTGGACTGCATTTAGAGTAGGGGGAGGAGTTTTCCTTTCACCTGAATGGGCCTGGTCTGTCTCTGACAATGCCGTCTCCACCCCCTGCTAGGAAGCCACACCAGAGAGGACAGGACAGAACTGGTTCTGGCTGGGCACAGACACTCTCTGCCTGAAAGGACAAAGGATTTTGGGCTATAAAAAGTGGGGCCCAAACCCCTGAATTTTAGAACTCTTTCGGACCAAGAAGACTGCCAAGAATAAGAGCTGGAGAAGCTGTGAGGAGGAACTACCACTTTGCTGAGTGCTTTGCTGTGTTGGCCTGCAGTGGCTGCTTCTGTCTTGGGCAGTGAAACGACTGGACTGAACTTTCTGCAACTTCTTTCTTTGAGTATCTCCAAGGGCTTGAGGTAGAGCTTGCCCCCTGTTCAAGAAGTCTCAGGAACAGCAAAGACTTCAAGTTCTTCTGCCCTCAGCACTGGGGACTGTGTGTTTTGTGCTGCAACAGAAGAAAAAGCAACCCGATGCCGTCTACGACGCCGCTGCTGACTCCGTGTCCTGAGGCACCGCAGAGGGCACCGCCGCAAGGCTGCACCGCGACCCTGGTCTCAACGACGATGCCATCTGATGCCGCCACCGAGTCGATGCTCGCACCGCGACCTGTAGGCACCGCATTCCACACCACCTCGCTTCACGACGCTGCCTTGGTATCCCGACGACGCCGCTTCATGCCGACATCAATGCCACTGCTTGCACCGTGGTTCGGGCACCGCTCGTAAAGTTACACAATGCTCCGCCCTCATCCCGCACCGCAGCCTTGGCCTACCGACGCCGGCGCCATCGACTCCAGTTCGTCAGTCGGCGACAGCGCTTCAGCAACGACGACGCCGCTGTCTGCACCATGGCCTGCCAGCACCGCAACGAGCACTGCATCACTTCGCACCGTGACCCTGGTCTCACCGACGATGCAATATGACGCCGCCACTGAGCCGCTGCTCGCACCATGACCTGAGGGCATTGCACGCCGCACCGCTGCATTTCGCACCGCAGCACCTGACGCCTGTCGACGCCAGCGCTCCTGACTTCAACCGCGAGGAGTTCGATCTGCAATGCGTGTGACTTCAAGGGCCCGACGACTCCTGCACCGACCTCCGGAACCAACGCCTGCGGACACCGTGCTGTCGGAGCTTAACGAGAGGCCGCCGACGCCCTGCATTTCTAAAGGTACTGTTTTGTGGGTCTTCCCGACACCGTAGTTGGCCCGCGACGCCGCGGTCAGCCAGAACTGTTTGGATTTGTTTGTTCACGACGCCGTGATAGTCCCAGACGGAGCTATCAACTTCAAGGAACTTAATTTCAAGGTTATTTTGATAACTGAAGATTTCTAAGTACTGTGTTGTGGATTTTTATCGCTTTTGGTCTTGTCTTAAGTATATAAAAATAATGGATATTGTTCTAAACTGGTGTGGTGTCCTTTTGTAGTGCTTACACTGTATTACTGTTGGTTATGTGCAAATGCTTTACACACTGCCTCTAAGATAAGCCTGACTGCTCGTGCCAAGCTACCAAGGGGGTGAGCAGGGGTTATTTTAGGAGTGTAACTCCCTTATCCTGACTAGGAAGAAGGGTCCCTATTTGGACAAAGGTACCTACCTCTGCCAACTAGAGACCCCCATTTCTAACACCAGACAACATGTGTTTCGTCGATTGGGGATGGCCCCACGACTTCTTCAGGGCTAGAAATAATATAACAAGTGTAGGTATCAACAGATGTACCAAATGTACATATCTACAATATTGGTGAAAATATTTCTCCTCATTGTGGAAACCCAAAGGATATATGAAAGTCATGACTGTACATTCCAGTGTAATTACGATCGACAGGTGGTTGTACTGACACTCAGTCTATATCATCAGCAGGTGACAGCAACTCGTGCGGCACACTCTACAAGATGGAAGTATGTTGTGTCATGAGATATTGTCTAACAACCTAGGCATTATCCTGTGTCTCTCGAGATGCAAATCGTTATGAATCCTAGACCATGAATGGCTGTGTATATAGGGCAGAAATCATGCAAAAAGTGATGAGGCATATAAAATAACGTGCCTGGCGGAGCAGGCTCCCCACCTGTATGGCTCTTAAGGTCCTAATATTTAAGTCCTAAACATGGAATTAAGTGAATCCAGTATTACCAAAGTAACATTCACAGTAAATGTCACCTCATTATATCTGACAACATGGTTAAATCATAAAGGAAAAGGTGAAACTCACCTCTCCGCTGGTTATACTTCCGACCCGGCTGGTCAATATATCCCAAATGGACTGTGATCAAAATTATGAGGGAGATTAGTAAATCCAACCTTCAGCTGAAATTAATGCCCTTATTTTACTCATATGGGAACAATTATATAATGCAAACTTTCTCTGTTAGATGAAAGCCATCTCCTTACCTTATCGAAGGACTGGTGCACAAATCCCGAGTACGGTGGCTTGTCCAAGTGCTCCAATTGAGGTAAAAACTTAATGTGGCAGTCCCTGTGGGCGTAATATGCAGAATATAAATCATTGTAAAACATTGATTCCCATTTAAGTTTTAACGCCGGGGTCGCAAAACTGAAGTTGCACATACCTGAAGCAAGTACGCTCGCAGAAAAGGAGTCTGGACGCCGGATTCTTGTTCTGAACCGGAAGCGGTCATAACCCCCGCACTTGCCCACTCTCCACTTCCGTACATCGTACTCCTACTCGTGAATAAGCCAACATACCATCTTGTCTTGTGGTGGTCCATTGTTGGCCGCAGTTTATTAGGAATACACGCATATATATATTGCATTACTTTTGTGTGCGTCATGCATAAGCATTCTCAGCGAGCTGTCATCTTTGCATCATACTTCCTTTGTATCTCGCTATACATTGCATTTGCGTATCTCATATATACATTGCCCCAATCGCCGCTTAGACTGACAGTTCGTTGCTCATGTACTTTGCAGGCTTGCATTGTCTCTTGGCCCTGCTGGGTCGTTGCTTCTTCCGGTTGGGTTTGCCTTCTCTTTGCGTGAAGGGGGTGTAGTTTCTGTCCCGGAGTTAGGCTACAACTCGCTACCTTGTCCGATTCTTGTTGTGCCCTGCCATCCGGCGGGGCTGGGCAGCGAGCGCCGTCTCCGTTTGCTACCCCTCGTGGTAGGCCACCACACCCTGCCGTATGGCATCCCAGAGTGAGTGGTCCTACCTACCGCCCTTAGGCCCAACTCACCCAGCCGTGTGGCATCCCAAGGTGAGTGGTCCTATTCTGGCACACCGCGCTCCGGTGTGCCTCTGTACCAACCATTATCCCCGTAGTTTCCTGGGTGCAAAACTATAAAACTGAAATGTATGGAAATTCAAAATGAGTGAAACGCTAGAGTCTCAGTCACTAGCATTCTGAAGTTGGAATAGTATAAAGTTATTGGAGGCAGTAAATAGTGTGTCACTGCCCCATGTGTGTGTCTTGCAATGCAAGGCACACGAGTTATTGTCATCCTGCCACTTATTTGTTTACATACATATATGTTCATGGTGTATCATTATTATGTAGGACGGGTACACAAGCATTAATTTTGAAAAAAAAATGAAAAAAACACCAGTAAATAGTGTAACACTGCACCCTGTGTGTACCTTACAATATACTGCACACGAGTCATTGTCACTAAGCAAATGGTGTGTCTTAGTCAAAGCATTATCATTGTATATCCATATTATACAGAACGGGGTCATATGAGTCCTGGTCACCCAGCAGATTGTGTGTTTGATTCAAAGCATTGACATTATATATCCATATTATGCAGAAAGGCGTCACATGAGTCGATTGATCCTGAATAAACAAATCATCCTTCACGGAAGCAAACATATACAAGGTGAACAATCACACCTGGTTACAGATTTCCCTCTCAGGTATACTTAGTGTGAAAGACACATATCATTGTGACATTTTGGAAATTCTGGATCCATGATTCCGAGCAAAAAGCATATTTGCATTCCAAATACATTTGGTTGTTAACATCTAATCAGATCCCAATTGACCATGACATTTTCGGATCCCTAGTACGACAAACTCACCATATGCAATGACCCAGGGCCGAAACTAATGTGCATCGACTCCATTAGTCCCCCAAAAAGTATTGCATCACATGGTCAGTATTCAAACCAAGTCCCACAGTTTTCCGACACATGATCCTCATTGCTTCCTCGCGTCTCAGTTTTAATTCCCTGTTACCCCCTCTGGGGCTTTGAGCTACTATGTCAATCACGTAGAAAGCAAATTGTGCAACGCATTCTATGGCGTGTATTGCCATGGGGTATCTCTCGTCTTGTTGTTTAAGTGCCCTAGCATGTTCTCTGATCCTTTCTTTTAAGGCTCTAATAGTGCTCCCCACATACATTCGCTTGCATTTGCATTAGATAATGTAAACAACATATCTGGTGTTGCAATTGATATTATATCTGATTGTGCATTTACTGGTGTCATGGCCTACAAATTCCTTTTTGTTATCCAAGGCCCATCTACACACCCCACAGGATCCACACTTATATAATCCTAGGGATTGTTGGGTAAGCCAATTGGAATGACTCTGACTCCATGGGACACTCGGACTCAGAATGGACCTCAGAGTATTACCTCTCCTGTAGGTTATCTGTGGTCTAGCCGTGGTGAATTCATCAAGTGATTTGTCTGCCTTTAGTATGTTCCAGTGTTTATTCATGCTTTTTACTTACACTTTTGTCAAGCCATTGTAGTATGTTCTGAGTCTCACTGGTTGCATTAGATGCTTTTCCTTTTCTTTGTCCTTTAGTGTATCGTGTCTCTGTATCTTCCTGATTCTACTTTTGGCCTTTCCAATAATCCGTGGCTCATAGCCCCTCACCTTGAATCTGGTCTTCATACGAGCCAAGCAAGTCTGCAATTCTACGTCTTCACTACAGTTTCTCCTGGCCCTCGTGAATTCCCGTACGGGATGGCTTGTTTTTGGTGAGGTATATGTGCACTGTTAGCGTGGAGAATGGAGTTACATGCTGTAAGTTTACGATGTAATCTGCTGTGAAGCTTGTTGTGCTTGATATATAGTTCGATGTCTAAGAATGTTATGTTCAGACTGCTATACTGGTAAGTAAATTTTATATCTAAGGTGTTCGTGTTCAAAAATTCACAGAATTGTTCAAGTTTCTCAGGAGTGCTAGACCACAGTAATAAGCAATCATCAGTATATCGACCCCAATAAATGATTGAGTCATTCCAAGGGCCCCCATTATGGCCCCAAATCCATTCATCCTCTAAGCTACCTATGAACAGGTTCGCAAACGAAGAGTAGAGTGTTCCGCACGAGTTGCTGTCCCCTGGTGATGATATAGACTGAGTGTCAGTACAACCACCTGTCGATCGTAATTACACTTGAATGTACAGTCATGACTTTCATATATCCTTTGGGTTTCCACAATGAGGAGAAATGGTTTCGCCAATATTGTAGATATGTACATGTGGTACATCTGTTGATACCTACACTTGTTATATTATTTCTAGCCCTGAAGAAGTCGTGGGGTCATCCCGAATCGACGAAACACGTGTTGGCTGGGCATTGTCGGATTAAAAGAAAAAAGAAAAGACAACAGAACTTTATTCCTCTTTTGTTTACACTTACTGTGTTGTAACATTATTGTTTGTATGTGGTAGGGTGCCTTCAAACCAATTTTGATGTTCTTGGTGAGTTAGTGGTATTTCTAGTGCTTCATAAGCTGTGTAGTTGGTAGGAACTGTGGGCCTCATATATGAGGAATTGGCATAGAACAGCATCGCAAGTCTTCTTGCTGCATTGCCCTATGCTAATCTGAAAGGGCAGGAGTGCATCATATTAATGATGAAATACGGTATATTGCTGTCCTTTCCCCCTGCGCTGGAGCACAGTTTGCTGCCTAGCACCAATGTAGGCACCCTTATACCATGGTGCAATGGTGCCTCCATTGCAGGTAGGAATGTTTTTATGCAGGAATAGGGCCTTCCTGTACAGAAACAAGTGGTGTTTTCCTCTTTCTGCAGCACACATGAAAAGAGGAAAAATGAGGAGAAAAAAACATATTTCTCCCTGTTACGCATGCTCTGGGGAGGCGTAATGTTTTGGTAGTGCCCCAGGTTTACGTGATTAAGTAAATCTGGGGAAACGTCAAAGTCCATGACTGTTGCGTGGGAAGACCCACCGCAACACTCATGGAACGTTTACTTGACGCAAAGTAAGTCAAGGCAGCAGCTTGTGCTGCTTTGTCTTACTCCTTATTATTAGGTCATGCAAAGCCACGCAGAGTGATTGAGAGGCTTGCCCCACTCAAGCATCAAAAAACAGAGACTTCGGCTGTGCAAGCCTCTCATAAATATGCCTCTGCATCTGCAGTGTATGTGTGAAAGAGTCTTGAAGTTGCATTAGCTGCTGGGAATGTAGCCAATGAATAGAATACCTCTGTCTTAAATGCTTGGTGGGCCTCAGCCACAAAGGTAACGTCACCACCCATCTGAGGAAGTCCACGTTGTAACAGCATTCGTGTTACCGCATGCCTGCAGTTCGCTCTTATATTTATTGGTGTGTCTTCAGCCATATGAATATGTTGAATCAGAGAGGGTACCTCTATGGGATGATCCTTTGAAGGGTTGAAGCTTGAACAACCTACAGCCAATACATAGGATTTACCTACTCAACTGAGGAGGATGTTTTTTCCCTAACACCAAGGACGTCTCCTGTTAGTAGGTGAGTAGGGGTCTTTGGGTATACAAAACAAAAATACTCAGGTGAACTATTAAATAAGAACCCAAGCTTGAACGTTGGTGGTGTCTTGTCAAATTGCTTATGCTTTCCCAAGTAAAACGGTGTTTTTGTTGGACAACATAACCATCAGAACTGTGTGAGACTGATTCCGCACACAGGGCCTGTATATGTTAGCCAAATTCCTGCTCGCTCACAGCGCACCACCTGTACCCCTAACCTTACGGGGTGACAAATGGATGTGCAACCTCAGAACATGACAACCCTGACTCTCCAATGAAATCATGGTAACAGATCTAGAACCCTTTCGCTTAGTTATCTATGCATTACCCTAAGAGATACACAAGAAATACACAGTAAAGCGTTTCAATATTTATTGAAGCATTGTGATTCTTGAGTAGATTACTTGCCCTGCTTTAATCACTATGATTTAAGAGAATATATGCTGGCATACCAGTACTGTAATATATTGTACTCCTACTTAGTGCATCCTAAACTATCATGTCTAAGGTAAGTGAATCAGCCAACTCCCTGTAGGGTGATCTAACTCCCCTTTACCTGTGGGTAAGTGTAATCAAGTTGCCCATCCTGCTAGAGAGCTGGGCAGCATCTCTCAAATGAAGTAAACAGGAATCAGCTGAGATGGAAATCCGGCATGGCCTGACCTCTCAGTGCCAGCGAAATGCTCCTCTGTCTAAACAAATGCTTGAAGTCGTATATATAGTAACCGAAGCACTGCTCTAGTCACTATTGTTTATTCCATTGTGATAGATCTGTTGCGAGTGGCCAAAAAAAATAACAACATCTTGCGTGATGAACTTAACCCTTGTACAGAATGTTCAAGTTGCTTTGATGGAGTGCCTACGAAGTGGTAGTGTAAGCAAAACTGAGTTTGAAGAATGTTATCCTGCATGTGCACGCAAATGAATGTGTGTCAAATGTCAGTGTTTTTAGGGAGAGAAGGCAACTTAAGTACGTGAGCATGTAAAATGGCATTTCTTTACTGGGCCTACTGTTACCACATGATAGATGTTGGTGGGGTTTAAGCAAAGTCCTCCAGATGTTTTGATTTTGATTATCAAATATGATGGAGTACCATCATTCTGTCAATCTTAAAAACTACAAAGTCTTGTAATACAATCATATTATAAAACAATCAAAGTCTTGCTATTTCTTTCACGTGATTCCTGTACCATACTTCGTTTACTAAGTCAAGGATTTGGACTAATAATCATCGCACATTCGCATAGAGTCTCTAATGCATTGGTAGAAGTGCAGATGTCATTAAAATATTCCAAAAAGATTTATAACTCATGTTCATATTGGAATATAGATTTGTGGGATTCCCAATGTCCCTTTGGGCCTGGAATAATGGTGGATCACAAATGGACAGTGTCAGAGAGAGTGCCCATGACTATTATGGCGCCCAAAACATGATAGGAGTCTGTAGAAAACGTATGGACGTAGCCCTAATCACATTATGTGGAGTGCAATTTATGATAAAAGTATCAGTGGGCATTCGCATTTTAGCTTCTCACATGCTTGGGGGACATTGACTACATAAAATCTGAGGACTTGAATCCCATACCTCACTAAAATTATTACATTTTTCTATTCCACAGAATTATTTTGTACATCGAGAATATTTAACAAGAATTAATAATCACGTTAAAATAGACCAAATATTATTCTTTCTAAACAATATTTATTTTAGCGTGGAACAAAAATTGGGTGACTCTTTGACATCAAAACTCAAACCAAAAGGCAACAGGTATTTGGAAAGCAAAGAGCTTTGAACTTTGAAATTGGTGGAGCATAAGATCAAGTCCTGAATTACACTGTGCGAGCAACTACAGCAAATGAGCATAACTGTCACAAGGGAGTTCATGGGAAATCTCTAGCTGAGAATAGTTTTTATAAACTGGAACAAAGTAGTGTATGTTTTAGCACAATGTCTATTATAAATTGCTCATAAAGTCCCACAATGTCCTTTCTATGTGAAGTGCCATGCATGGGTCACCAGTGCAATGCCCATACATTGCCCCTGTGGAGTGCAGTGACCCTTCCTCTCCCATGCCACTCAGTGGCTGGTACTAGCAGATGGGTACAAACAGACATGGGGTATATAAGGAGAAAGGAACTTTGGGATTGTGGTGTAATTGAAAAGGGTTTAGGAGACCCACCACTATCCCTCTTCTGTGACCTTTACGCTCTTCTCTCACATTCACTTTCATTCCTTCCCATCCTTTATACCTCTCTTCCTATATATACCATTCCTTTTCCTCTCTGTCCACATGCCTCTCCTTTCTCTCCCTTCTCTCCATTTTCCTCTAGTTAATTTTCCTTGCCCCATGCATTTCTTCTCCCACCCAGTTCCTCATGTCTTACCTATGCCGGTCCTTCTTCCCATTCTCTTTCCTCAGAGATCTCGAGTTATCCCATGTTAGCAGTGACTTTAAGTTTATTTTGCAAAAACCCAAATGCCATAATACAAAGAAAAAAAACTATAGCATTTAAATTCCTCACACAAGAATGTACAAACCTTCAGAACCCTGCCTCCTTCTTTCTTACATTGAGTGCATCCTCTTTCTTCCCTTATCCTCCTTGTCCCAATTCCTCTCCATCCTGTTCTCACTTCTTCTCACTGTCTCTTCCACTCAATTACCCTTGTCCCTTTTTTACATTGGATCTCTTACTTTAGTGATTTCAAATTGCCACATGTGAGGTGTAAGCAGCTCAACTATTTCTGCTTTCGTTATATTCCAATATGTGTAGATTGCTGTTAATAACTGAAAAATGAATAGTTCAAAAACTGCAATGCAAAGAAAAACCAGGTGAATTACTTTTTACACTTGGTAGAAGTTCAACTGTCTGTCCCTCCGCTGTCTACTACTTCCTTCTAGTTCTTCCTTTGGCTCTCTTTTCACCTTATCTCCCCTTCTTTACTACTTTCGGTATTCACAAAGGACATTTACAAGTAGTGAATACCGAAAGACGTAAAGGTAGACTTTACCTTTGTGACTAGGGCCCTAAGAATGTGGGAAATACAGGATCCGTATGTTCCAGTGCAAGAAGCAAAGCTTTCAGTTCAGTCAACTACACAGTGCAGTCTTTTGTGGTTGGAATTTCTCATCCAACATCACACCAAGAACAGTGACTCACACCTCTGAATATTGGTGCTTGGTGCCATAGCAGGCTGAGCTGAACCATCAGTATAAATATTATATTTATACTGTTCGAGGTAAAACAGTGCTGGGCATGGGATAGACATACCATATTGTAGAAATTCTTGTGTCTGTAAAGACAGTCGAAGACAAAGGGCCTTATTATGAGTGGCCCACCGAACCTGTGGTAGCGGTCTGACCACTGCCACACTGCGGGACCACCTGCAGTATTAGGAGTGCAGCAGTCGGACTGCCATGAGACCACCGGCACCGCTGCAATCAACGATCCCTCTGGGCCAGCGGTCCCTCACGTGCAGAAATATGCCACAGCCGGCAATGCGCAGAGCATATTCCAAGTTGCCATTTCACCGCACTCTTCATGGTGGTGAACACACCATGAAAAAGGTGGTGGAATGGCAACAAAGGGGGCAAGCCTGCTGGATTTGGGCCTATGGGTGATTATGGGGGGCACATGTAGAGCCCCCTTGATTTGCACCCCCATTTCCTGCACGGTGAGGTATACATGCCACACCATGCAGCAACATACAGTTGGCGGTCTGCATGTGAGGCTCTTCTATGCCAGACCGCCGCAAGACCGCCCACCAGATCAGGATTGTAGTCCTAATTTGGCGGGTGGCAGCATCACAGCTTTGGCATTTGCACTGTCCACTGTAGGACTGCCAAAGTCTTAATAAGCCCCAAAGTCTAAATCAAAAGCTGTTAAGGTTATTGCCCACTGTATCCATCTAGGATGGTGGGCTTTAGCGTTAGGAACACTAGCTTTTGTGGCAGCCTCTAACGCTGGCATGGGAGTGACGACAATAATGCGTTTCCCTTCTGCAAGTTGGCGCTCTTTAAGAATTGCCATCTGCAAAGCAGTCAGTATTTTTACAGTGGATGCAAAATGCATTTCCGCACTGGAATATAGATGCAATTTATATGCAATCGGCACTGTTTCACCTTCATTAAAGGTGACTTAAGTGAAGCCAATGACAATGTAAGTGTTGTGTAGCAAACAAATGAGATTATAAGGATCAGACTTTGTCTTGTGTTCTGATGTCCAATGAGTACTGGAAAAATCAGGGTGGATTAATTCATACAATAATTTTGCATTGTACATAATCAGGTATGTAAGCTCTGCCAAAATTAAGGAATACTAGTAAGAATTGAAGATTCTGTAATGAATTAGGAGGCTGCAGCAGAGCACACTTCTCAAGGAAGTGTGGTGCAAGGAATTTGCCTTCATGTGTAAGTTCATACGCCACATATAAGACACTTAGAAATGCTATATTAGATTTCTTAAATTTGAACTTGTAGCTAAAGTTGGTAAATCTCAATATTATGTGATCCACTCTGGCCAAATGTGTGTTTAACTGATCATCTGGAAGGTAGATATTGTCTACGTAGGACAATGCGTCTGGGTCAATATCGTGTAGAATTGACACAATGCGAGCATCAAACAGTCCAGGACTGTTTTTATACCCCATAGGGTGTCGTAAAAAATGACGCTGAAAGCTGAGTGCGGAGAAGGCTGTCCAGTCTCTTGTGTATTTTGTTTCCCAAAAGTGCATGTATGACTGTTTAAATGTCTGAAGTCCAAGACTATATGGTATGAACGATCCGGTTTTAAAAAGGAACAAGAGGATTATTCATTTGACAGACAAAGGGTTCAATTACACCCTGGTACTCTAACTGGGAGAGCATTTCTCTAATAGGTGCTTTAACATCCTGTTGTATTGGGTATTGTGGATGCACTTGTGGGCTGGACCTTATGGGTATTATATGATAAGGGGAGTCCATATCCTAGCCAACCTGATTGCGATATAAAGCTGGGGATAGTGCAAGAACCCATTCTGCTGTGAAGGCTTCTTTGACTGCATCAGGGACAAGCGCAGAGAGGGAAGGATGTATTACATCCTCACCTTGTGGGGATGTTTGGACAAACTGCGGAAGCCAATCAAACTCTGCTAAAGGAATGTGAGACGATACAGTCAAATTTGGCCAGAATATTACTCAAATTGCATGCTTTATGTCACCCTCATTTTGTATATCCGAATTATATAATCCATCTGAAGGAGCTACTCAGCTGTCTGGGGTTTCAACTGTAATGACGTTATAATTCCTGGAGCTTACGGCGCACTATCGTGACATCTGCCACGCTCTTGAGGAGAGTCACTACCCAACTCCTGTTCAGAAGAAGAGCTCTCAGTGTTTGTGGCCTACTTCGCTGTTACAGCCGCAACCTTCTTTTTCTGAAATTGAGGTTTAAATGGAAGAGGTTTTTCCTCTTCTTTATCTTCATGTCAGACGAGCATTGTAAGTCCCTCTCTGGTTTCACATACTCTTCCTGTCTGCGATCAGAGCGCCCTCCTCTCTCGTATTACATATCTGTTGAGTCCTGAAAGGAACGAGAAGGATGAGTATCAATAATCTGATACCTTTCTGGTGGCTCAATTTGCGTGAGATCACACAAATGATAGCGCCTCTCATAGGGCTCCGGTGGTGGAGAACCTCCCCGAGGTTTACCCTTTTGTTTTCGGTTAGATTTGTCCCATTGTTTTTTAATAAATTCAGGGTTCTGCTTGGCTTGCTTGTCAGAACTAGCTTTGTCAAGTGGCAATTTAGTAGATTTGGTTCCAACATTCTTGCGTCCTAACGAAGTATAGACATCTGAAATAATTATTGGTATCTTACATTCCCGCTCAACTGGTGTGACCAGCATGAGCCACTGGCATATACCCAGTAAAGCTGCTTTGCTTAAAATGTTAGATATAATCATTGCGGACACTACGGGAACATTTCCTATTAGTTTTATCCCTAAATCCAAGACAGCAGCTGCCCCGTGTTCATTCTGTATTTGTTTTAAAACCTCCGGCAAGACTGACATAGACGGTGTACCATGGCTGATGGTATGGACTGCAGCAAAGACTGTGCCCCAGGTGTTATAGTCACCAATTCAAGGAACCATTCCATGGGGTAATCACATAGGGGGTGATTATGAGTTTGGCGGTCCACAGGACCGCCAAACCCTCGATGGCACAGCGGCTACTGTCACACCGGCAGTCCAACTGCCCTATTTTGAGTTTGTCAGCTGGACCACCGCAGGCCCGCTGTAACCGCCGGGAAACCACCATTCCCTTGCTGTGTTGCAGCGCTGTGAGGGAGTAATATGCATATTATGAGTTTCCTCACTGCCAGTCTTTTCATGGTGGTGAGCCCGGCAGGAAGAGCCTGGTAGTGAGGGAACTAAGGGGCCCGTACAGGGCCCCCTGGTGTCTCTGGCCATGGGGTTGGCACTGCAACTGGGTTTACCCTGGCAGGCAAGTCCTTGTTTAAACAGCCAACAAGGTTCGCTGACATAATATCGACAACAACAATATAGTCATATAAAAATATTGTGTCGAACCCAATAATATTATTTTCCTATGCTAAATATGTAAATAATAAGCGTATTATCACTAATATTGTTTTAAAACATATCTTTTTTATATATATAGATATATATAAATAATAAACATTACATTTATTAAAAAGTAACAGTAATATAATAGAAATCAAATATATTTAACTAATTTAAAAATATGTATAACTATTATACTTATTTACAAAAATAAAACACGCATATATCAGTATGTGTTTATTTTCATATACCTAATTTAAAACTATTATTAACATAATAATTTTAAATTATATTATAATATTATAACAAATATATATATGTGTGTGTGTGTGTATATATAGATCTATATATATATATATCTAGATAGATAAATATATATAGATATATATAAAGATCTATATATATATATATATATCCAATAACATATACATATACCCAATAACATAGAAAATTTAAAAAACTTACCAATTTAATTACACACAAAAAAGTAAACGAAATAAAAAATTACAATGTATTAAACTGTATTAAGTATTAAAAACATTACTAATTAAAAATATTATAATCTTAAATAGATAAAAACATAATGATATAAAACACAATTACTAAAAAATATAAATTTAAACAATATAAACTAAACCATAAGTTTACAATATTTATTGAAATGGTTGTACTCTATTATGATGCAGTTGTGCTGCAATTAGAAAACATATTCAACTATGTAAATAATCAACATTACTCGCAAACTATACACAATGAAAAGCTCTATTATGGTTGGATAACTGTCTAAGCCTACCCTCACTATGTGAGCACAGGGATATTTCAGTGATCTCTGGAATTAGCACCTGACCCCATACCTGGCATTTGTAGTTAGGTGGTCCGCACCTCAGGTTACGCAAGGCTGGTGCACCTGCTCCAAGACCTTTCCCCTCTGGTAGAATTCTCCTCTGTTTTCCAAAGGGCAAGTTACAGTTTATAAGATAAGAACTACATGTTGGAAGACATGACAGCTGTGCCACTGTGTTGTGTCTAAACGTTAGGAGATGTTGCTGAGCAAGCAGAGAAAAGCAGCACACTATGTTGTTCGACCTTGTACGAAATGCTCAGACTAAATCCCAAGAAGAAGAACTTAATAATAACATGTACAGCGTATTTCTAAAATAATATCATGGCACAAAATAAATGTGTTATGCGTGGCTGTACAAAGCAAAGACATCCTAATACATGTAATTCGCTAAAATATGGGAGAACCACAGTGGGCTCTAAAGGGAACTTATTACACTGTGGTACAGTAATTTCTTTTCTTGGTGTGTTGCGTAGGTGTAAGAAATGTCTTCTATTAAATTTGCTTCACACCATGCGTAACCCCAAAAATGATGTTCTCTCCATATGTCCCCCAGTTCTTGCTAAGGGCACTTTCCTTTTATTCATCTTCATCCACTTTGACAGCTGCATTACCTAATCAAACATCCAAAAAAGTCCCATGCTCTCCCATGCATGTATTTGTCATTCCAGGCACACTTGTTCTTTGAAATGGACACTGTGACTTCTCACATCACCTTCACACCTTATCCCTAAAAACACCATGTAAAAAATCCTAACAACTCCAGTCAACAAATTATAAATAGTTAATCAATAACTATTGTAACTATCATGATTTATGTAACACTGCTACAAACGTTTAGCTATGGAACACCAATGTTGTGAAGTCATCAATTTATAACTAATGGATAGATATTGAGTGCACTAGATTACCCCCACTCCACTGACGCAACAAAAACAGGGACGAACCTGGCATTGAGAATACACACTTCAAGGAAAGCAGCACAGAAAAACAAAGAACAAACATGGTAAAAAGGTTGCAAAAACAGAATGAACTGTGTCAGTGAGGAAAGGGTCTAGAATACCCTACTGGTAGACAACAAAACTCATATTAGAGGAACTTGGTGACTAGCGGCTCTTGCTAATGTGCATTGCATACACATTCACATCTGCCTATGTTACAATGTAAAATGGAAAGTTCTGTGTTGGACATTTGCCCTTATTGCAGAGTCATGCTGGATATTTTTGCCTTTTTAACTGAACCCTATTTTTGTTGACTGTAGAACTCTGCTCACTTTATCCCTGATAACTAGTGGTAAAGTACTTGTGCTCTCCTTTGTAAACATGGTAAAATTAGTAAACATCTCAATGGCACGTTTAATTTGCTTGTACGTCCCTAGTATAAGGTACCACCTGTACCTCGAGCCTGCAGATTTAATGCTATTAGTGGGCTGCAGTGCTCATTGTGCCACCCACTAAAGTAGTGCTGTAAAACATGTCACAAGGCTGGCCACAGCCCCCTTGGTGTGTAGTTTTAAACTGCCATGTCGACCTGGAAAAATAAACTTTTTGCCAGGCTGAAATCTTTCTTTTTAATACTCATAAGACACCCCTAAGGTAGCCTTTAAAAGCAATAAAACAGGGTGCATGGTTATTAAAAGTATGGCATGTATATTCAATGGTTTAAATGTCCTGGCAGTGAAAACCCTCCAAAGGCGTTTTTCAATGTGGCAAGACTGACTCTCCTATAGGTTAACAGTGGTTAACACTATTATAGTTAATACGTTCTAAATTCAGTCTGGGAATAGCTAGAAAAATATTTCAAGGACTCATTTTAATATTAATTTAAAATCCAACTTAATAATCAAGTAGGATTTTATATTACTATTTTGGAAATTACCCTTTTAGAATATTATGATTTTCGAACCTCACATCAAAAGGCTTTCCGACTCTGGTCCAGATGTTACCTGAAGCCTGATGGCTGCTCTGTGGTGAGATGTGTATTGCTCTTGGACAGTGGACAAAGAGCTCCCTTGACAGAATGGCTTAGGTCTGTGCCTTGCCCCTTCCTGAGCTTCAAAATATGCCTTGCCTGTCAATGTGAGATGAAGCTCACACCTAGCCCTGCTTTTTTTGTCTCTCTAGTCAAGCTGGTTTCAAACCCAGAGGGAGGTGAGGAACTGACCAGAACTGGTTTAGGGGGTAGACAAAGTTCTGGCCTCTGCCCACAGGCTGACACTAGGCATAACATTGGCCCCCACAGACCTCTAATTAGAACATTCCTGGACCTGTGAAGAATCAGAATAAGGATTGCCCTGCTGTCTGAAGTACCTGAGGAAGACTGGACCTGCCTGCCTTGAACCCAGCACTCCAGAACAGAGTCCAAGGGTCAGTTGGCTGACATACTCTTTGAGCTCCAGGGACACAACACGCTTCTAGAGGTCTCACTGCAGGCAACTGACCCACTGGCCAGCTACAACTGGACCTGCCATGGACCCTGAAGCTGGCCTCTGTTGGAGAGTCATAACCCCCAAGTGGCACCCCCCATATTCTGGTTCCTTGGCTAGTGTTAGAGTGTATACCTCCTGTCACCAAATTGCAAAAGATGGAATTTAGAAACGTTTTACCAACTTTCTGCCTGGAGAAGCAATGGAGACCAGGGTTGCCATCAAAGCTGCAGCTGTCAGCATTGAATCACCAGATGGATTCAACTTGCTAATTTGCCAGACTGAAGAAGATCTGACTTCCAGAAAAGTTTCTAAGTCCAGACGTAGGGGACTCACCGGAACTGATGCCAAGTAGCACCCCATCAATGTCGAGGCCTTCTTGCGCACTGACGTCAGAATTTGCCCACTAAGGGCTTTCCCACCTTCATTAACAACCACACCGCAACCTCGCTACTCAGGAGCCCAACATCAGGCCCGCTTCAGATCCAGCTTGCTGCGCCTATGACTCATTGCAGACCACTTTTTCTCTGTAAATGTTTCTAAGTCAGAAGGTAAAATTTATCACCAGGATGAACCTGCTCTCCTGTAGCAAAATCATGATCCATCGCCTTAACTTTTGATTTTGAGGTGGTCTTGGGTAACCAGATAGTTGTGGTTGTCACCTGATGTTTTTTGGAGTTATTTTTAATTCTAACTTTCAAATTCATATCTCTGGTTCTATTTATTTAATTTTTGTCAGGTTGGTGTAATTTTATTTAATAAAATATTGTCTATTTTTCTAAATTGGTTTGGGGTTTTTCTTGTGCTACGTTTATTACAGTTTAAGTGCTGCATAATTACTTGACACATTCCTTTTAAATTAAGCCTGACTGTTTTGTGCCAAGAATCCAGAGGGTTAAATACAGGTTTATTCAGTGACAAGGATTGTGATTATTATTTGAAGTGGGTTCTCATCTCATTCAACTAATACTTACATTTACTGCATTCTGTTAATGGGATTTATGCAAATCTCACTCCCCGCAAAATTATATTTTGCAAACATTTCAATTAACCCCATGATACGCTAGAGACAATTGGGACTTATTACGTCGGGCAGACCAGTTTCCGAGGTCCTGTTGGAGTTGGTCAGACCGCCAAAGGTCTCGTCAGAAGGGGTTGCAGACCGCCGGATTATGATGCATTCGAATACATGGCTTTCCGACTGCAGCGGTCCTTCCGACTCGGACAGGAATTTCCGGGCTCAGAAAGGACCAATGGAGCTAATAGGAGCGCTGTCCTTCCTATGAACCGCCTGCCCAATTACAACACGTATTTCCTACATGACGTCTATGGAGGGCCAACCATCTCATCAGAGCTGGCGGAAGGGAGGCATATAAGGCCAAAACTCATCTCTACACAGTTTTTCACTTCCTGTGCAGGCATAGAGCCCATCGTGCACGTTGTGCCGCTATTCTACCTACTCGATTATCTTCAATATCAAGACTGTCGCAGACGACACCTCTGTAAGTGACACATCCACCTGTAGACATTGAAGTGACCACAAAGCGATGGTCCACCAATGAAAAACAGGTCAGTAGCATGGTCAGCATGAGGAGAGGAGGGAATCTTATTATCATTTTTAAAATGAAATACAGGGACAGGCTCAACATAGAGGTAGTTCTAAAAATGTACATATACACATAAACGTGAAGATATATATATTGTAGGATCGCCACTGCTATACGTGCCACGTGGTATGGCAACATAGCATACATGCATGCACAGAAGTAAGTGCCACTGATACCAATACACTGGCACACAACATCCTCCCTGACCCCACTACCCTCCTCACCACTGCTGGGAGCGAGGAGTGAGTGTCCAGCTGAGCTTCTGCTCTGCACCATGAAGGAGGTTGTTGCTGCACAGTGTCAGGGTGCAAAGGTATATTTTGAGAAGTAGTACATGAGGGGGCAGAAAGGTGCATTGGAGGAGTGAGCACTGACAGATGTATAGCAGGCCATGAAGTGGTTTGGGGAATGATAGTCCATTGGATTGGCAGTAGGAAAAATATTTTGGACAGAAGAGTTCCACCTAATCTACATTGAGTGCAGCAGCATCAGTAACAGACAGAAAGCAGTCTATGTAGTAGCATCACCTACCACTGCCCTTAGAAGTAATAGCTGAGATATCTTTAACATTACATCACAATCTCCAAATGTCAGATATGAACTTACTACAAAAACCTATGTAATAAAGCCATACTTGTGTCACAAAAATGAACTGCAAATAACACCCATTGTCAGTAACAACAACCTTTTCATCTTAAGTACAATGTAATGTGTACAATCACTAATCTAGATCTCATGCAATGTCAGATGTAATGACATACTATATGTGTGCTACTAAATGCAAATCACATATATGTGGCTAACATGTCTGTAAAAGGTGCCCCCATGGACATGATACACGCCCCAATGAGAGCTCCCCCTATTTCTCTGTTATCTTAAGCCACTTAAACTTGTGTTGTTATGAACAAGAGAAATTAGTTTCAAAGACAAACATCACTACATTGATCCACTCTACCACAACCCAGAATCCAGAGAGTGTGTGTATGTGCCAGTGATTACAGGTGACACCTCCTAGCTGGACATGTACCCACACTCCACATCAATTGAAACACAAACACTCCTTGACAATCATGTCCCACATGTTACAACAATTATGGCCCTGTGATAGCACATACATCCCCTTGGAGGCTGAAGACCATGGACAAGGATAGGGGCATATTATCCCTGGGTGAAAGATCAATTGTGGGGCCATGTTTGCAACAAGACAGAATGTAACTCTCCATCACATCTTCATGATGCCCTCTATGTCCAGGTTACTGACAATGTACAGGCACTGACTGACTTACTATAACTGTGAGTTATGCATAGAATCTGCTGTACATATGTGTGTCATGAAGTGTCATTCAAGACAATCTCATCATGATTGAATTAGCTATCAACTCCTGTGACACAAACTTTTACCATAAGCTAGGTCCTCTTGCAACTAACACATACATCTGAATGGAATTTGCTATTAAGTAAACACAGCTTTTCTTACAAAGCACTGTAATGGACCCATATACATCACCTACATGAAATAGGCAAGTAAAGTCAAAGGGATTCCAACTATCCCTAGTTCCAAAACATCAGAAGGCTACAATGTATAGACTCCTTGCATATAATTGTTTCCAAAAATAGGGGGAGTCCTGGAAGCCTACACGGCCAGGACACAGTCTGCATTGTACCTACCTCCTAGTCTCCATGTGGACAGGCCATGTAGAATTAGTCTCATCTGGGACTAATGGGTTTTGTCACAAAGTGGCATCCATATGTGGCAAATGTGTCATTAGAAGTCAATAACAATAGCCACAGAAGAAACATCAATTGACCCATATCTAGTAAGGGACATTTTGAAATATAAACATTGCATCGGGTATATGTGTATTCAAAGTACCTAAAATGTATGACAATATAAGACCCCCCAAGTGTGCACAAATTACTACTTTGTACAGCTAAAATACATATGAAGCATACATCTCAGCGAGTTCTGTCCGTTGTCACACTTGCCCACTGGTCAAAGAAAGGTGCAAAACCCATGAATGCATGGAACATCCAATTCAATGTCTGGCCATTTACCCACACCCCTACATATACATCCTGTGGACAATGACCCTCGGCCTTTGTAAGTACATATTTCCACACAAGGTCACAATAGACTTACCTACATAAGAACCATATGCTATCATGCTTAAACAAACACAACTGTAGTCACACATCCCAATTTACTTAATAAAAACTGTTAGCATCAGTAGCAATGGGTGGGATACAAAAATAAGTGCTTGATTTAATGTGAAAATTGTCACTTCATGAAACAAAGGCCAATAGCCAGTCCAAATGTAACTCTTGCGGGCCCAGCAAACTGTTGGCCATCCCAACTTGCCTTCAGATACACCCCCAGGGATACCCCTCCCCCCCCAGGAAGGGGCATCTAGGGGTCAGGCCAGGCACCAAATGGATGAAACTAGGGAGGGCTGGGTTGGTCCTTGGAAGGGCTGGGCTCAGGATTGGGAGGGTTGGCTGGGTCAGTAGGAGGGCAGGATTTAGTTGGGAGGGGGCTGGGGTTAAGTATCTTAATGATTTTGTACTTGTGAAGGGAATAGGGTGGGGGGCTGCTTTCTTTCTAGTTTTCTTCCCCTTGAAGAACTGGGATGGGACGGGGAAGATGTCTTTTTGATTTTCAGAGGAGGTGGGGTGTTGGCAGGGTGGGTACCCATCCTTTTTGTGGTAACTTGGGTTTTGGGTAGGGTTTTAGTAGGGGGTTGGTAGGTTTCTTTGGGATTGATGTGGAAGGGTATGGTAGGGGTGGCAAGGTCGTTTTAGGTTTGTAAGGGTGTGAGTCAGTTGAGTTAGGAAAGAGGTCAAGGACAATCAGGCAGAGTTTTTGGGCAGACTGGGGACGAGGTGAGACAATGGGTAGGGTTGTGGAGGTAAAGGGATATGATGTCTGTGATGTGTCTGTGTCTGCTGGTGTGGTGTGGTGTGGTGTCTGTAGTGGCTGTGTCTGCTGCTGTGGTGTCTGCCTGTTTGTATGTAGTGGAGGTATGTGGTGCAGTAGGTGTGGAGTCTTCCTGTATGTCAATAGATGTGGTAGTGAGGGTGTCCTTTGTCTGTTGAGTGGGTGTGTGTCTGTCTTTGCCTTATGTTTGTGTGCTGCATGTGGATGTTGAGGTGGGTGATTGGTCATGTTTGCTTTTGATTTAGGTAGGTATGGGAATAGGGATTGTGGATGGGGAAGAGGCAGGAGGGTGGGTGGAAGGTTGGAAAGGGGTAAAGGCTGCCATGAGTGTGGATGCTAGAGCCTGAAATGATCTCTGTAGGGAAGACATATCAGAGAGAATACCCTCCAGGTACAACACCATCTGATCTGCTGATTGGTATGCACCTGGAGTACATTCAGCACTGCTGTCTGACCCACAGAGATCGGCCTCAGGAGGTCAATGGCCTACACACTCAGGGCACCAGGGGAAACAGAGGCAGGGGTTGAGGTGACTAGCACAAAGGAGACTCCTCCCCTTTTAGGGGAGCAGCCACAGACAGCTGGATTGGGAACAGCAGTGAGGGTGTAGATGGGGGGGTGGTGGACTGAGATTTAGTAGACACAGGTCCAGGGCGATCCACCACCACCTGGGAGGGCGCACTGGAGCTTGACTCTGATGAGTATATTGCTGTCACATCAGTCTGCTCCTCCTTGGCACTCCCATCACCCTCTGTGCCACTGGGTCCCTCTTGGTCACTGCCAGCACGTGAAACACTGTGGCCAGCTGTTTCTCCAACAGTTTTGGCCCTGTCTCCTTCGCTGCCCTAGTGTGATGTTGAAAAACATAGTACAAAATGATTAACTGTTATTGTGTTCATATACTGGCCACATAGATCTAAACACAAGTCATAACACAATTGCATATTTCACAACATGTACTTGGATGACTACATTAGTTCATATATAGCCATTAGCACATGCCCTGAACCCTACATGACCTGTGCACACTCCCACATGATGGTCTCATAACCACAGTCGGCTACAACTTCATATGTGACCTTGTTCCAAACTAATGTATGAAATAGCAGATTTCTTTACTCTTACTTCCTAGGCCCTCGTAGTATACCTAATTACTTATTTTATCAAAGAGATGTTACACATGGAAAGCCAAAATGACTAGCCCCACAAGGCTCTGCAGTTAGCATATAGTGAGGTGCCCCTAATCCAGACCGTGTAGAACTGCAGCCCACCTGCTACAGTGAAGCTATTAAAAAATGTTACTACCAATATGAAGGGGGCATGGATTAGCCCATTCCACACTGTTCAAATGGCCGTTACACATCTGTCCACTAGCAGATGATGCAGTTGTCAGTGCCACATGTGTACTTCATATAGAAGTCACCTGCACAATGGAATACTTGAAAGGACAAAAGATGTGTCCAAGTAGTGTGTCATGTCAGCACAGAGTACCAATGTACAAGATTTTGCCTAGGAATACACACAGCCAACATTGGTGCATGTAAGTACAGTTTATCTCTCTGCCAATGTCAATGATTGCAGATTAGTGAACAGGCATGTGGCTTACAATAATACCCCCAGGCCCAGAAGATTCCTTTATAGTGTCCATAATGGAAGCGAAATCATGTAACGTTTAACCTTATGGCAACACTAATCACAAGCCAGTGAATACTGCTGATGTACACTCCAACATGTCAGCCTATCCCTCCCTTATAAATTTAATTATACACATATTGACCCTCCATAGGTGCACATATGTACCTCATCTGACTGAATCTGCCCTTCTCAAAGGTACGCTAAGGCACAATTCCAGACAAGTCAGTTAGTTGTCAAACTCTGTATGTTTTTGTAACAATATGTTGATCTGCCTTGTAACACCCATCAATGCCATTGGAAATGTGTGTCTCTCACAGCCATGTATTTGCACCCCTGTTACTAGGTAAAACCTACTCTGTGAGTCTATCACAGACGTATGTTATCGTCTACACATTGGCCAAAACATATATCAGGTAGGATCATTCAGTCCCTCACTTTATGAATGGCCCAGTCTAACATGTGACATTAGTACACTTAGGTTCACACCTGCCAGCTTCTATATTGGACAACAGATAGAACCATTGGTGTTATCTCTTTCATAACACAGATCATTCCCCACTTACCAAGGCTTCAATTTGCACATTGTCAGCTACCTGAATGTAATGTATGGCATGTCACAGTCAAGTGGTTCTACATCACTTCTCACAGAAGTGAGGGTGCTTCAATCCAGAGACTAGGATGACAAGTGGCTTTTTTGGGACCACTCTCACACATGACTACAAGATGTAATGTTTGTCAACTGAGACACTGTGTTGCCATGTGCCCATTCTACCATGGAAGTGCACAAATGGCAGTAACCTGTCTATTTTAGCCTTACATGTTCCATGCACCTACTATAGCTTCACATGCCAAATGTTATTCATTACATGGGTCTGGAGTCTCCTTAAAGATAGAAGTGAGAAGAACTATCTGAAACAAATACATACATGGTCATGCACAATGTTCACTAAGACCCATACTCATCCCCTCCTTGCTACTGTCTGGATTTCAGCTGCCCATCAAGCTATGGATAGTTCACCACCAGTGTGAGGGCCATTATGGGGGGGTCAGGGTGCAGCAAGCACCCCTTCTGCCTGGAGGTGACAGGCTCAGCTGAACTTCTGTAATTTTTTGGTGCCAGCCTCAGGTTCTGCCACTGTTTGCGACAGTGGTCACTGCGCCGAAGTGTGACCCCCCGGGTCCGCACCTTACAGGCGATAATACTCCACAGGAACACCTTCTGATGGGCGTTGACCTGTAAGGATGCAATGGAATGAGACACTTAGTAGACATGCAATATGTACTTCAACTCCTAGGGTGTCACATAGGTCTTATCTGGCTAGTTAAGCATTAAACAGACATCATATGTTTGCACTGCACATGGTGAGCCAATAAAAAAACAAAATCTTCACCACATGTCCAGTTCCCGTTGGCCCCACCCTCCATTCTGACCTTGCCCTTATTCAGTACGCCAGCACTCTTAATTCACTTTGGATGGGACCTGGCCACAGGTGGTCTGTAAGGTGTTACCAGGTAACCCCGGGCACCACTGTGTCCTCCTGATGCCAAAAGTAGCAGTTCTGCCCTGGACATTCACCTGACTAGTATGGACAATTTACATGATCCACACTGCCTAGAACAACACTGCTATCTTGTTATTAAGGTCTGTAAATGTTTTTGAAGAAAATGTAAGGTATTATATGTGTGTAACTTGCTAATCACACTCTGAAGAACAATGGACATGTGTCCAACACATTAGAAAACAGACCATGTTTGTCTGTGTTAGCCTTTGGAAACTCAGTTTCATGCAATCCAACGTATGCCATATGTGCTTGTGTGAAGGGGCTGACATCAACATTCCATTGTGAAAAAGTCATTGTCACTGTACAACACAGCATGTGATGCACTTACGAACTGCACTGCAGATGTCTCTAGATATCTGCTGGCGACATGTTTGACATGATAAATGTGCACATACAATGTAGGCATCACTCATGACAGTCTTACTGCCAACAGGTGTGCTAAATGTGTTTTGCTTTAGACATTCATACAGATATACAAAATGAGTCCATGGTCAGGCCACCTGGGCATGTGCCTCGTGGTATGTACCTATACATATCTTGCTACAGTAAGACCATTTTTGCTAATCCATAGTCCTGTGAGATGTGATAAGGCCACAACAGAGGATATGTAGATCAGCAGAGGGACTACTCTTTACATCAGTACCATCGGCCACATAACTGTGATTCAGCTGGGGTAATGGACCATACAGGGCATAAATCATGACCACCATATGGCCAGACTTCACATGACAACCTATACATCTGGTGGCCATCCTATATCTGACATGACCATTGTTAATCACTGTGAATTGCAATGTGAGGTGTTGGGATATGGCTGATGTAACCCTAATGAGGCCTTATGTGTGTTGAGTTTTTGTTGTGACTACACACATCTCATATGATCCACATATGAAATTTACAGATTACAATCACCATTTGAGTTTGAATGGCTATGAGTCCACCAGCACATCTTTCCAAAGAAGACTAGCACATGTAATATTGTCTACAAGTGATATCTACATGCATACAACATACCCATACAATGTATATGGCCTATATTGAGGTGTGAACGTGACATGTATGATGTAAAGTCCATAACAGTACTGTCACACATACACCAGTACATATGTCCCTAACATTTCCTATCACACATCCATACAATCATAACCAGAAGCCTGTTTGGGTCTCATTGCCACAATCTTCCCCATGTGTATGGATACCTGACATGTAGGTAACTACATGCTGCATAAATAGTACTCACCTGCTCCTCTGGTGTGCCATACAGCTGCTTGTACAAGGACCAGGTCTACCAGGCTCTCCAGCTACTCATTGCAACTCCCACGGGATGTAAATAGCCGCTGAGAGATGGAGAGGTGTGAAAATTGCAGTTTCTGAAGGCAAGTGAGTTGTTTTGCTAATTGTGACATATATGTAGGCAGCACAGGTGGTCTTCTGTGTAGGCGGTCAAAAAGATTGGTCATTGTCGGTCGCATCTTCCGACTTTATCCAATGGCTGTGAATGCTGTGTGACACTCCGCCCACTGTCAGTTCAAAATAGCTGGCGGACCGCAATGCAGCTTTTCCCATTAGGAACTGAAGTGTACTGCATTGGTCTTCACTGTAGACGGACACATCTAATGAGCCACGACTGTCACTATAACAAATAACAGCCAATGGCTGTGTCCGCCTGGGGTCGAAACCGCCGCCCGCGTCTTTTTTAATTTAGGCTGTGGTCGGCGAATCTGCATTTGCTAATAGTGTGGCTCTTGCCTCCACCATGTCTGAATTCCCATTATTGTGTGTCAAAGGAGCATTTAAATGAATCACCCTCACTCTCTTCACAAGGTCACCTTGAGAGGAGCCTAATACCGGGTAATACTGGCAGGTTAAACAAGCATGAAAGCACTGCCTACAGTATTTTTTCACCTCGTTTTTGTAGGCAGTATGCAGCCCATGTCCGTTAAGAGGTGGAAATACACCACAGGACATTGGTGAACTCCTTTGTCAACAAATGTTACATCCTGGTGATGTTCAGGGGGAAGTGGGGGGGGTGCTTGATGAGGTACAGAATGCAAACTTACCAGAGGCCTAGAACCCTCAAATTCACTGCACCCTCCTCACACAGTGTAAATCACTTAAACATTGAAAGTGATATGTGTTTCATAGTTAAGTGTGCATGTGAAGACGATTGCAAATGTACAGTGTATACCAGAAGTGAATGTCATTGTATGTGCAATGCAGACTTCACAATATGACAGTGTCCACCATGCCACATTTGTAGGTATGATGAGCTCTGTGTTATTACAGACATATGTGGATTACAAAATGGTGTTCATACTATGAGCCTACTGTGATTGCAGATTACATTTGTGAGCCTGTAAATATTTGTATTTCATGTGTTCTGTGCTTGTACCATTTGGACTGTCTATTGTTTGGTTTGACATCTCCCAAGTCTGTCACTGGTGAAATATGAGGCTACTGTCATTTTATTTTAGGGTTTAACACAAATTTCCTCATGTCTGTAAATGGTATGTATGCTGTTGTATGTCATGTATACATGTTTTGAAATTATGGCTTGCACTGACATATACTGGTATGTGTGGTCACATAGCCTTTTATGTGTGTCTAAGTACTTGCTACTGTGGACAATGTGACGTAACGCCTGATGTGTATACACTCCACACATAGGTACTGTGGCAGAGCAGGAAGACAGCCTCCAGTCTACAGGCCCTTTCCAGTCCTCCAAGCCATGAAGAGAGACGTGATCCGCAAATACCGTCTCAATAAGCAGACCATCATTGATTTGTGCAAGCAGTTGGAACCGTCTTTACATCTGCATCAAAACTATCCAACATCTCTGACACCAATAGTTAGGGTGATGGCAGTAACATTACTTGGCCACGGGTTCATTCCAGTACACTGTTGCATCATCTGGCGGAATGTACCAGCCTATGTTCAGCAACGTACTTTGTGATGTACTGTGAGCATTGATGAGACACGTGGAGAGCTACACTCAGTTTCCAAAGCATGAAGAATTGTCCGATGTAAAAGCTGATTTTTATGAGTTTGGTCATATTCCTCATGTGATTGGAGCTATTGATGGCACACATATTGCATTGATACCACCACTGGGCAGTGAACAGTTGTCAAGGAACAGGAAGCGCTTCCACTCAATCAATGTGTAGGTGGTTTGTTTGCAGATTTGTACATTCACACGTCTGTGCCAGATTCCCAGGTTCAGCCCATGACTCCTACATACTACGGAACAGAATCATACCCCATTTGATGACATAACTTCTTCCAGAGAGGGCCTGGCTTGTTGGTAAGTATGATTTATCTGAATGTTTTATGTGTGTGTTTTTGTTTGTCTATTCAGTGAGTGTTTGCCTGATTGTTGCACTCCTGTCAATCTTCCATGTAGGAGACTCAGGATACCCCAATCAGCCATGGTTAATGACACCATTGAGGAATCCTATCACCCCAGGGTAAGTCAACTTCAATGAGCCCCATGGGAAAACAAGGCGGCCAGCGGAGGTAGCTTTACGGACTCCTGAAGGCCAGATTTCGCTGTCTGGAGAAAACCGGAGGAGCCCTACAATACTCACCTGGGAAGGTGTGTCAGATCACTGTTTCCTGCTGCATGCTCCACAACCTGGCAGTGTGGAAAAACATCCCTCTCATCACAGAAGATGAAGCCCAGCAGGAGCCACCAGCTGAGGATCCTGGAATGGCTAAGGATCACAGTGTTGAGGAGGAAATATGTGACATGTGACAACAGCTCATCAACAACTTTTTTGTGTGACTGTAAGTGTGCAGTGAGATGTATGTCCAATGTTACAGTGATTGTTGTGTAGCTGTGAGAACTACGTGTATCTATACATTTTAGTCTTGAACATGTGTGTTAAAGTCTGTGCAAGACTGTTTATTTAAATAGGTAATGTCACCTTCACACTGTATAGTTATAGCTTTGCGAGAGTGACATTTTCCAAAGATCTGTGTGAAGTAAAAGTTGACAGATACTTGTAAGACATATGTTTTCCTAGCTATTCTATTTTTTTTATCATTTTTTGTGTGAACTTTGCCATATCTTCATCATTTGGACATTTCAGAGTTGACATCAGCAGGTATATGTTGCTATGTCTAAGTCCGAAGTGGACATGGATTGTTCCTGGGAATGTCTGTCACTGACTTAGAGCCTACAAATCTGTAACAAAGCCTGCTTGCACAGTGAAGAGATGGAAGTTGCTACAACTCCAATAGACTTGTTTCCTATCTTGTGGTGTAACTTTTGCAATATGTGTGTCATAATGTGCTCCAACACAATGTGGTGTGACAACAGACCATGCTAGTTTTCTTTCACATTACCTATATCCTCCATGTGTGAGATTTGGATGTAGCAGTAGATGTGTCTCATCATTGTATGACACTGTGCTTGTGCCACACCACTGGCATATGATTGTGACATCCCACCAGATGCAGCAAGACTGGTTTTGATGGGACCTGTGCTTACAGATCAGTAATACTGCCCTGTTGAGTTTTCTTATGCCTAGTGATGTTAGATACCTTTTGTGATGTTTTGAAACTGGCTCCAGATAGTTAATAGAAAAAATATACTGTTACCTATTTCATTTGGCATTGTCGGATGTGTCTCCTCCTGCATTGTATACAAACATACACATGACATATGTGGTCACTGGCACAGAAATGTGAGTGGGATATCTACTTTTACTGGTTGTTTGTACACATGTTGTTAGTAAGCCTGGGCGGTAAAATCCGCTCCGCTCGCGGAGTTTGCAGATTTTTGGTAACTCCGCGTTCCGCGTAGAACGCGGAGTTACCGAAAAGTCCGCGATCCGTGGCATAGGGGAGTTTTTCCCTTGTTCGCGCTTTCAAAATGCGTTTTCACACGCGTGGTAGCGACTTACCGGGATCCCTGCATTCGCCGACGAGTTTTCCTATCCGTACGCGTGCGCCACGAGATTTTGGTAGCTGGCCCGCGCGATCCCGCGAGATTGTGCGATCGCGAACACGTCATTCGGACGTGCCATCGGACATCCGGCGGAACTTTGGTGAAGCTTGCATTGCCGAACACGCAAAATTTGCAATCTGGAGAAGAATATCTCTGGAGCAGCATAAAACCTTCTCGAAAATGATGATTTGGATGATAAAAACTCCTCAGATTGACATTTGGCTGTACTTTTTTGTGCAAGGAGTCCTTTTTCTTTTTTTACTTTTTTTTTGGAGAGGAAGGAAGTGCCCCAGAGTCTCCAACTTCCTACTCCTGTCCAGCAGGCTCCTCCCAGTGCTTTGTCCATGTCCTGTTCACTTTTCATTTGGATTCGGAGCTGGAAGGATCACTCTTTGTGTCTGCTGCATCATATATCATTGGAGATTTTACAAGTAAGTTGGTGTTGTTTGTTTGATTGGGGCATTGCAGTTGCTGCAACTACAATTTCTGTACTTTTCATCATTTTTAAAAACAAATTATTGTGGGTAGCCAGTAGGCCCAGAGCTAGTCATGGGTGCATGAAACAACTGTTTCTGTGGTGTGTGTTGAATTAATTTTAAACATCATTTAGGGCATGTATGGCATTGGATTGAATTGCAAAAAGTGTATTTTTTGGGGTATTTCACTTTTTTGGTGTGTGTTAAATAAATGCCTTTGTTGTGTGTGTGTGTGTGTGTGTGTGTGTGGTGTGGTTGTTGTGTAACTTGCACACCTTGTTTAGCCCTGTGGATTTTTGTTTTTGCATTTTATTGCAATAACGCTGTGTTGTTTAGCATGCCTCCTTTGCCTGGCTATTATAGGCCTGTTTCAGTTCATTGTTTTCCAGGCCTCCTGCTTGTTGTGACTGTGAGTGACCATGTGGCTGGTGGCCATTTTGAGATGGTAGTTTAGAAGTGTGCTGCTTTTGCCATATAGGCCTGCGTGTGTTTCCTTTGTTCCTTTTGGCCTAGGCTTCTTGTTGTTGTGGGTCTGGCCATGTGGCTGGCGGCCATTTTGAAGCCAGGCAGTGTGCTTTTGCCATATGCCTGCATTGTCTGTCTTCCCTTTCTTGTTGTTGTGGGCCTGGCCATGTGGCTGGCGGCCATTTTGAAGCCAGGCAGTGTGCTTTTGCCATAGGCCTGCATGTCTGTCTTACCTTTCTTTTTGTTGTGGGCCTGGCCATGTGGCTGGTGGCCATTTTGAAGCCAGGTAGTGTGCTTTTGCCATAGGCCTGCATTGTCTGTCTTCCCTTTCTTGTTGCTGTGGGTGGCCTGGCCATGTGGCTGGCGGCCATTTTGTGGAGCCACCCAGTGTGCTTTTGCCATAGGCCTGCAAGCTTGTGGCCTAGTCTGCCAATAGGCCTTTCATCCAGAAGGCCCAGAGCTACTCATGGGTGCATGAAACAACTGTTTCTGTGGTGTCTGTTGAATTTAAACATCATTTAGGGCATGGATGGCATTGGATTGAATTGCAAAATGTGTAGTTTTTGGGGTATTTCCATTTTTTGGTGTGTGTTAAATAAATGCCTTTGGTGTGTGTGTGTGTGGTGTGGTTGTTGTGTAACTTGCACACCTTGTTTAGCCCTGTGGGATATCGTTTTTGCATTTTATTGCATTAAAGCTGTGTTGTTTAGCATGCCTCCTTTGTCTGGCCATATAGGCCTTACTTGAGTTCATTGTTTTCCAGGCCTCCTGCTTGTTGTGACTGTCAGTGACCATGTGGCTGGCGGCCATTTTGTGGTGGCAGTTTAGTAGTGTGCTGCTTTTGCCATATAGGCCTGCATGTCTTTCCTTTGTTCCTCTTAGCTTACTGCTTCCATCCCCTTTGCCTGCTGCAGCTCCCTGAATGACGTGATGCTCAAATAAATGCCAAGCAGGTTCCACTTCCATTACATTTTTATTTTTGTTTTTGTTCTTCTTCTTTCCTATCCTTCCGGAGTGTACACAGTATACCATGAAAGCCCTTGCTGTCAAAGTCTCACAAATGGCTACACTGTTATGTTTTTTTTTATAACTTAAACTGAGTTAATAAAATGTAATAACATAACACTAACAAGTGTGACCACCACACACTAAGTTATATATTATATTTGTTTGTTTGGACTAGTAGCAATTGAACCACAACAACAAATGCAACATTTCACTGATGATCTTCTGGCTTCTTTGCTTTTAGGTGCACAAAAAGACTAAGGAGGAGGTGTCATCATCATCACCCGTTGTACTGCCAGACAGAAGTCCTGCTGCGCACAACGTCACGTGACGTGTGACTACAGACATCTCTGCAACTTGTGCACCTGCGTCCTGCTGACATCGGAAAAAGATGGCCCCAAAGAAAGGTAATAGGTCCTCCAGTACCAAGAAAGTTGCCAGTGAGAAGAAGGAACAGAAGAAGGAAGTGGCACTGCCACTTACCATGACTGGTGTGCCGCCCAATATGTTTTTTGGGAAACAAAAAATTACGCCTGTATCAGCGGTGTCCGGGGACCAAGCTGGGAGCATTACCTCCGCATCAGCGGGCCCACCCCACCAACCTAGGCCCAAGCCCATGAGTGTCGCAGAGGTAGCCAGTCTACTTGTGCAAACGCCAACGAGCAGTGATGTTGAAATGTCATTATCGCAAAGTAGTACCCAATCAACGCAGGCGGACACTCAGCAGATAAGTGGGCAACAACAGCTGGAACAACAGCCGGAACAACAGCTGGAACAACAGCCGCAACAACATCCCACAATAGTAGATATTCCTCCTGAAGTAGGGGCGGTTCAGGAAATCGAGCTTCCTGCAGACGAAGAAGAGCAAGCCACTCTTTCAGAAGATCCATTGTCTTCCAGATCCCCAGCAAGGAAAAGGAGGGTTAGTCCATCAACTTCTTCTTTAAGCCCCCCTTCTGATGATCTAGATACCACTTGGAACCCACCAGCTCAGCCTGAGAGTGAGGCACGCCACGCGACAAGGCTAAGGAAAAGGAAGGTTCCAGAAAGCCTTAGAGTTATGGAGGAAGATGTAGAAGAGGAGGACGATGACGAGCCAGTCATCATGAAGATCACTCCCGCCCCAGTGGAGATGGAGACCGACATTATTATTACCCCATCCCAAATTGCTGTGAGGGATGTGGCACGGATACCACCAACACAGGTAACACCAACACGACCTCCAGCTTCCATATTTGCATTTGCAAAGGCCCGGCAGGGACCTACATCCAGCTCAACCACCACCTCAGTAGGTAGTGGTACTGTAACTGCACAGAGTCAAATTCCAGGCACACCCTCCAGTTCATCCGGCATTGCAAGTGGCACCTCCAGCAGCACACGAAAGTTCACCTCCCCAGTTTGGGACTTCTTTTCGGTCAGCAGTAAGGAGGACAACGTTGCTATATGCTCAATTTGTCGACATGCTGCTAGTCGGGGTAAGCTTGGTACAAACTATGGTACTGGAGGCCAAACAACTCATCTGAAAAAACACCACATGATCCAGTGGGAGGTGCACCTACTTAGCGTACACAAAAGGAAAACTACACCCATTGCTGTTGGTGGGGATGAAGAAGTAGAAGAAGAAGAAGATATGATCGCGGTGGAAGGTGAAAAAGAGGGAGACATTTTCTCTGGTACACAAAGTAGCCCTGTCCCCAGCAGTGTAGTGGTACCGCCCACATCCTCAGCAACATCTCAGTGGCACCGTAGTAAGAGTCAGGCTGAGACACCAAGGCAACAGAGTACTGCAATGAAAAAAAGTGCGTTGTTGAGCCTAACTGGGTTCAAAAAGTCACCTGCATCAGCTGCACCAGAAAGGAAAAAAATTGAGCCTACCATTGTCAGCATGCTTAGGTCGGAGGGGCAGTACGAACGCAACCACCCAACGGCATGTTTGTACAATGCGAAGGTGGCTAAAATGTTAGCGCTGGACCTTCTCCCTTTTCTTTTGTGGAGGGGGTGGGTTTCCTTGAATTTGTGACAGCCATCTGCCCAAAATGGAAGGTTCCCAGCCGGTCCTATTTCGCCAGAGTTGCTGGAATTGCTTGACCAAGATAGGCATTTTTGGCAGATTAGCGCGCTGAAGCGGCTAGATTCACTCGCGCTGCACTGAAACTGCTTTTTAACCTTCACTTGATGCCTGCATCGCTGCTAGCGCTCGCTGCACTTGGAATCAATAAGGAACCTTTTTAAATATTGTCACATGTTTTATAAGTTGCACACATTTTGTTTTTAACTGTTGCACATAAACTGCCTGCAAATAGTATTCTAACAAATACCTCCAGACTTGCTCACCTGACTCTCCCCGGTCCACCGCAGCTTGGTAGCTGATTGAGTGGAGGGAGAACCTCACGCCGGAAATACTCACTTCCTGGAGGCTAACAGACAGAAGCCATTTTCAGAGTTGGCGGTCTAGTCTGAGCGCAAAGGCACTTCCAGGATCTGCATTTAAGAGCGGAATGGCGCCGACGCGCAGCGGACACGCGCAGTGGCCGCGCCGCTGGTGCGCCGCTGGCGCGCCTAAGGCAAGCCCGTCTGCACCCGTCCGCGCACGCCCAGGACCAGGGGCCAGGAACCATGCCCAAACCACCCGGAACCCTCCTAAAAGTTACACATACACAAATACAGAGCTCCAGGCACTAAATACAGGTGTCCTACCCACCTGCCTGCACTCTTTGAGTGCAAACGATCCCCTGACCTGTCCCGTGTGTGGATTCGCAGGCAAGACCAAGCCGCTACAGAGAAAGGTCACAGGAGAAAAGTTAGACTATACTAACCACTGGAAGATGGGACTAATCAACTGTAGATCCTTCCCAAAACACGTAATCGAGATTAAGCTTCTAATGCAGGAGGAAGAGCTGGAGGCCCTATTTTTGACGGAAACCTGGCTTCGTGACAGTTCGAGCCCAGACATTGTAAATGCCCTCCCCCAGGGCTTTGAAATTTATCGCCACGACAGAGAGGGTGCGATAGGAGGTGGCATCGCTATCATTTGCAAATCACATCTTGCCTGTGCCATCACCCCCCTAAACATAGCTAAGTGTGAGGCGTTCACTTTCAGACTGTCCCTCACCCCTGAATGCTCCTTCTCAGGATGCCTTATCTATAGGCCACCAGGGTCATGTACACAGTTCCTGGAAGCCACCCCAGACATTTTAGCTAGTCGGATAATAGAGAAAAGCGCCTTTACTGTACTAGGCGACTTTAACATCCACTTGGACAATCACGCTAACCCCTTAACAATGAGATGCCTAGCCGACCAAGACTCACTACAACTTACTCAGCTTGTACATCTGCCCACTCACGAAAAAGGCCACATTTTGGACCCCATTTTTTCAAACGACCCCAGACTGGAAACACTCAACCCCATCTGGATGCCATGGACAGACCACTCCCTCGTCCCTATCCAGTTTCTAAAACCCAATTTCACAGTACAAAAACATATAAGCCCAGTCCTGGGACGTAAATGGCCAAGGCAGGCCCCCGTAGCATGGGTCACAGACCTCGAGTCATCAGCTCCACCAGAATCCATAGATCTAGAAGAAGCCCATAAAAATTGGTTATCTTGGATAAAAGGATCCATAGACCGTAACTTCAGGAAGCCAGGCCCAATAAAATAAAAAAACACTAACAAATCCTCCTGGTTCAGTCCTGAACTGGTCACCCAAAATAAAAATTGTAAAAAGCTTGAACGAAGTTGGAGAAAAACATTTGACCCCAAACTCAGAATAGCCTACAAATCAGCCAACCAGCAATACCACAAAAAAATCAGGAACGCACAAGCGGCCTACTTCGAAAAAATTGAGAACTCCTCCAACTCCTCAAAGGAGCTGTTTAGAATAGTAAAGTCCCTTTCCACAATCAGCCCAGGTGCTAACATGCCCCAAGGCTCAAAAGAGAGATGCAATGAGCTAGCCTCATACTTCAAGGGTAAGGTGGAAAAAATCTACAACTCACTACACACCAACACAAGCCCGATTGTAACATCCACCAAAGCCCCCACCTCCTCCATAGAACCTCACAAGACCGCAGAACTGCCACCGCCTCCTCCCCTCCCGGAACTATATTCTTTCCCCAAACTGAGCGAGGATCAGGTTGGCGCCCTGTTATTAAACATAAAATCAGGATCACCCTTAGACCCAGCACCCCCGCACATCCTTGCGCAAGGGGGGAAAAGTATTCTTACCCAACTCTCCCACCTCATCTCCTTATCCCTCGTAAGTGGCACAGTACCCAAAGAATGGAAACATGCCATTGTGAAACCCCTTCTTAAAAAACCCCAACTCGACCCCGCCTCACTGGCAAACTACCGTCCGATCTCACTGCTACCCATCATGGGCAAGATCGCGGAAAAACATGTGAATAGGAATGTTTCACAATTCCTGGAGGACAATATAATCATACACCAAACACAGATGGGATTTCGACCAGGACACAGCACGGAATCGGCCCTGCTTGTTGTCACCGAGAAACTAAAAGCCATCCTAGATCAGGGAGGAGCCGCAGCACTTGTGCTCCTGGATCTCAGTGCGGCCTTCGATACCGTTGACCACGCGGTACTGATAAATAGACTCAAGGACATTGGAATCAAAGGCACAGCCAACAAATGGCTAGCATCCTTCCTGAACGGAAGATCCTTCCAATGCATGGAGGCTGGAATCTTCTCAGACGCCCTGTCAGCCCCATGGGGGGTTCCTCAGGGATCCTCCCTGAGCCCAACCCTCTTTAACATTTACCTGAGCCCACTGGCCGATATAGTACAGGAGTTCGGCCTGTCCATCGTGTCATACGCCGATGACACACAACTAGTGGTATCAATCTCAGAATCCATCAACTCGGACCACAGGCATCTTGCTCCTTGCCTGGAAAAAATCAGGTCCTGGATGGCCGAGTGCAGCCTTAAGCTAAATGGGGATAAAACAGAGCTCATGATCCTGGGCAGTAACTTTAGCCCACGCTCAGAGATCCCCTGGCCAGCAAAATGGGATTCCCCCCCCCCCACCCATAACCTTTATAAAAAACTTAGGAATGTGGCTGGACCAGAATCTAACGATGCAGATCCAAGCAAAAAAACTGGCGAACATCTGCTTTGGGATGCTCCGAATGATTAGAAAAAATATTGAGCCTGCTCCCAGAAAAATCAAGGAAGACGGTGGTTCAAGCCTTAGTGGTGTCAAGGCTTGACTACGGGAACTCATTATAGCTGGGTTCCCCAAATATGTTACAGACAGGCTGCAAACAGTACAGAACGCGGCAGCCCGACTGCTTCTTAAGATACCCAAACACCAGTCAGTAAGGGCCTCCCTCAGGGAGCTACACTGGCTGCCGGTCAGTGCCAGGATCAAATTCACGTCCCTCTGTCTGGCCCACAGAGCTATGCACGGGAAAGGTCCCGCGCTGGCACGAGACCTGATCTCCCAGTACTCTCCATGCCGGCATCTCAGGTCAGGATCAAAGTTCTTGATGAACACCTCAAGAATTAAGAGATCCAGATGGGGGGGAAGGTCTTTCAAACACCTGGTTCCCAAGCTGTGGAACAGTATGGACCCAGAGCTGCGGACGATCGAGAACGAAACAACCTTCAAAAAGAGACTAAAAACATGGCTGTTCCCCTAAAATATCCACTGAAACTCCCTTATCTTGCTTCATAATCAGCGCTGGGATGCCTAAGGGTAGCCATGCGCTCTATAAATCCCTAAACCTAAACCTTTGCAGCAGAGTGCTGTTCACAATATCCACCTGACAACAGACATGTGGACCAGTTGCCAAGCCACTGATTACATGTGCATCACTGCACACTGGATCTCTTTTGTGGGGGTTAGAGAAAAGATATCTGAAGCAGGTGTTGACACTGCTGAGATTTTTAATGCTACCCGGAAACATGCAACTGTAGCCATGTTCACCATTGAGAAATCTCATATTGCTGCAAACATTTTGGAAGAGTTCAACAGCAAGGTCTTTGAATGGCTGCGCCCAAGAGGGCTTAACATTGGTTTTGTTGCCACGGATAATGGCAGTAATATAGTTAAGGCCATGAAGGATGGTGACTATTTCAGGGTCCTGTGTTTGGCGCACTGCATTAACATTATTGTTCAAGACTTTCTGAAAAAAGAAGCCCGAGTCAGCGACTTACTGACCACCTGCAGAAGAATATGCACACATTTCAGCCATTCTTTTAAAGCCCCGAAGCAGCTGAGGATCATTCAACGTGAGCATAGAATGCCAGTCAAAGCACTCATCCAGGAGGTGCCAACACGTTGGAACTCAACTTATTACATGCTTGATCGTCTGTTTGATCAGTACAGACCAATCAATGAGTATGTCATGCAAAGAATAAGGGATGCGACTGTGAAAGGCATGACCCTACAGATGGACCAATGGGGCCTAGTTAAATGCCTGACAGAGATGCTTCTTCCTTTCGAGCTCTTCACACGGGAAGTCAGCAAGGAGGACTGTACTATGGGCCAAGCTATCCCATTGTTGCACATGCTAGAGCAACAGCTGAAGGAGGTGTCTGAAACGCACACAGGTGTGGAGGAAAAAAATGAAGCATATGAGTTGGTGGAGAGCTTATCCCGTTGCTTAGCTGAAAATACAAGGGTGCAAACTCGCATTGTTTCAGAAAAACATTACATTTGTGCCACAATTCTGGATCCACGGTACAAAACGGCACCGAACACTAAGACATTAATTCCTTTTTCAGAAGTGGATGTTGCCCAGTACAAAACTTGGATAGCTGAGGCAGCCAGTGACTTGGAAAATGAACGGCTGTTAATTAAAGGCAAACTCAAACCCACAACAAGTACTGCAGCAGGGCATCCTGTGTCAAGTTCAACTTCAGAGCCTGAGGGCAGTGTGTTTGGCTCAGAGCTGTCACCAACACTATCGACAACAGCAAGAACCGGATCATCAGTCGCAGTAAAATCGGCACGGGATTGGTATTTACAGAAAGGGCTTGCTAGGTCCAGTGCTGATGCAAAGACAAAAGAGGCCCAGCAAAGTGGAGCACCCCTGAACATTGAGCGGATGGTCCAGGCCTATCTGGATGACCCAACAGAGGTCTACATTGATCAAAACCCATTGCTGTATTGGTATGGGAAAAGGGGCTAATGGCCAGTGCTCAGCAGGCTGGCGATAAACTATCTGGCTTGCCCTGTCACAAGTGTCTCTTCTGAGCGTGTTTTCAGTGCTGCTGGTGCCATTGTAACAGTGAAAAGGACCAGTCTCTCGCCCAAAAATGTGGAGAGGTTAACCATGATCAAAATGAATCAGCACTTTATACCACCGAATTACAAAATACGTGAATCAATGCAGGAAGATGAGGACAGCGACTTAGGTGATGGAAGTAGTGTCTTAGATGATTACCTACTTCTGGTTGAACCACCAGAGTTTAAGGAAGAGCTATACTTCCCTGACAACTAGGCTTTGAACTTCTTACTTTCTTTCTTCCTTATTTTACTTTTATTTGTGTGTGTCTCTGTCTTTCTGGTTCGAAACTTCGAATCACAACAAATCCATCACCACCGTCTTCTAGTCTTTTTATTGCCATATTGGAGTTGTAGCTCTGTGCATTTAACTTCTCCCGAGTCCTGCTCCATCCTCCTGACTCGCCCTAAATCCATTTCCCTCAAGCCAGATGATGATTGGATGGAGAAAAGTACAAAAAAATGTTGCCTCGTCGAGTCCCTCCAAAAGGAGTGGAACATGATGACTACTATAGCTATCCTCCTTCCAAAGCCGAGAGAGAATGCCCCTTAACTTAAGATGAGAACAAGGAACAGGTAATGATGGCATGCATTGGACGCTGACTCTGAGTGATTGGTGTTTGTGTTGTTGTTGTTTGCATGAAGTGAATTCATTGTATACTATTATTTAATCTACACACTAAAAGTGACTCAAGTCAATGTTTACCTTCTTGTTGTTTAATAGTAAAATTGTACTTCTACTGCAGGCCGATCCATTGCATTTTTGAATATGGAATCTGGACTCACTCGGTACACTGCAGACTGAGTTGGGCAACACCATGATGATGACCACAGTGACATAATATCTTCGCAGTCAGTCAGTAGGATCGGAGATGATTGATGGAATAAAACTCAGGGCATTTCATGAGTGGCATAAAAGGCAAACAAGTCAACAACAACCACAGCAGACCTACGTGTCTGTGCAGTGGTGGAGTCGAGTCACGAGTGTAGTAGTGGTGGTATGACTGACAGCTGTGCATGCCATTGATTTAGTTATTTACTTTGGAAAATGCTATGTTGCTGTTCATGTGACATGTGTGCTCTGTCTGGCTCAGTCAAAATCTAAGCTAAGTGGAGGTTGGGTGGGCGCCGTCGGCCTGCTCTGTCCTGTTGCAGGTTAATGCTGGAAACAGACAACAGAGTAGACATGATTTAGCCATGCCGCTCTGAAAGTGTTTGCACTCCTCCGTAATTTATGCTTTTTTTTTCTCCTTGATTTTTAAATATCCCTTTTGTTCTTCCATCTCCACTTACAGGCCGGCCTTTACCCTGTGCTAAACAGAGAAAAACAACTCACACTCACCTACCAATCCGCATCCACCAGGCAGGCAGTGGCACTCAAGATTGATGGAAGCAGCGTCCATGGAAGGGAGGACCAAGAGGAATGCCGAGAGGCAACTCCCCAATTTGACCAGGATAACATACAGTAACACTTTATTATCAACATTCATCATCTTTTAAATAATTTGATTCATTTTTTCTCTTCAATCGTTACGACTGTGTGTTGTTGTTGTTTGCTCTTATAATTGGTCCCTACAGCTATTTTTTAAATTTCTTTGCTAGCTTTAAACAGTAAGCCCGGTACAACAGAAGTAAAAATTTATGTAATTTGGGTCTCTTTGAAGGCAGACAGGCATGGCAAATTGCATAATAATTAATAATATACTGCTGCCCTGTACTGCCTACTAGTCTAGTTAGTAAGTAATACTTATTCATTAACCATCAAGTCATCATCATCATGCATGCATTTCCTTTTTCTCCCTTAACAGATTTATGGATATGATGGTCGTCTGCCAAGATTGTGTTTTGTTGTTTGTCCATGCGTAGTGTTTTTCTTTGTCAAACCTTTCCCCAAACCCCCCTTCCCAACCATTCATCAAACCCTAACCCTCTTCCCCCGGGCTGTGTGAGGTGTGACTAAATTAAATGTACACCAATAATTGATCACATGCTTGCTGGGGCGGATGTGGTGAAAGCAACACTGATTCAATTTCAAGGCAGACCGAGGATCTTCTTCTGCTTGCCCACCCATGCTCAGTATATTTGCAAGTCAATTTTTTGTCCAAAGGAACCTAATCCATCATAATTAATTGCCGGCATCGATTGGATTCATCATCCTCCTACACAGCACTAAAGGTTACGCTTGTGTCGAGTGACTCGACACAACTACAGTTTGTAACTTGTTGTACTAGGCTTAGGCTATCCCCGCCACCATTATGTTTTATTTTACTTTAGCATTGCTAATCAGCATTATTATTATTGTTTGGCAGTCTTCTAGTGTACTGAACTGTACTTCGTTCTACTACTCCTCCCAGAGTCTCTCTCAGGCGACTGACTGTCTCATTTTCTTTTTTTGCAAATGCTACTGCCAGTGTCTACTACTACCACCACAACCATGGCATCTTGGGAAACACAAACCATCATCACTATAACCAGCCATCGCTGTGCCTAAGTTTAAACATCAATCACAGGTAAAAGAAGAAGTTTGGGGGAGGCATAATTAATAATGGAAATTAATTGGTTCATTAATTCACACACCCACACCCTTGAGTCCAGTGGCAGACTGCATAGACTAGGAGGAGAGACTGACAGTATTAGTAGGACAAGTCACTCAGTGAGGGTACCGCATCTATCTGTTCGTGTGTTACAAAATTGGCAGATTATTTTGCAGCAGCAAAGGAAGGAAACCGTCTGACGTAAAAGAGTAACCCCCCCACAAACATTTACATTGTATGTAAAGTTTAAGTATAAATATAATTTAATCCCCTAACAAAATAAACTATTGTAAAAAATCCCACAACACCTGACCCACCCCTCTCCCTAACCCCAGCCAATGTCCAAAAAGTCAAAAGATAGAGTCCAAACAATGTCTGTGGCGTTGAATTAAAAAATTGTCCATAATAAATAATTAATATAAACCCCAACTTTTCCCCAACGTAGCCGAATGCCCACCCACCAAAAAAAGAATAAAAAAGGGGCAATCCAATGGGATCTCAGTCTATCGGCGGGCTCGCTGTCTCTTAAGGACCTCCTTTACCTGCTCCTCTAGGCGCGCCATTCGGAGGAGCACGCAGTGCTTAAAGGCTCGGCAATTGCATCCACAGGGGGGAGCAACAGTACTAGATGTAGTGCGGCGGGAGGCTGCCAGACCACGGCACCATACCACTCAAGGGCCAGGGGCCTGGCTGGGGCCCGAGGCATTGGAGGAGGCTGCAGCTGCTGCCGCCTCCTCCTCCTCCGCCTCCGCCAGAGCCACCAGCCACCAGCCGCCGATACTCATTCGGAATGGCCTCAAGCTTCCGGCGCCGGGCCATTGCTGCCAACTCCTTCCTGTCTGGTCTTTTTGGTTGGGAAGGAGTACCTATATCAAAAAAGAAAAAGACTATTGTAATACTGTTAGCAAAACAGTAACACAAAATTAATTCTACACATAGTGGCACAGTAGCACTAGCAAGCACATGACATAACATTTGTGGTAGTATGGACTCGAGTACACCAGTTTTCTTCTTCTCTCTTGTTTAGCTAAATTAAGTAACCTTGTTGCAGTTGGCATGCCAGCTCAGTCAGCTTGCGCTCAAGACAAACATTATACTCGTGACGCAGACTCACGTTATTTTTTGTTACTATTGTCTGCACTCTGCAGGTGGGTAAGCTGACTACACAATCATCTTATTTTTTCTATTATGGATGGCACTGGCCATACTCTCTGTTACATCAAGGCCAGGGCAACTGCTCAATTTCACTTTCACCCTGCCTACTACAACAAGGCAGATGATATCTTATCCAAATGATCATTGCTTATATATATGTATGGGATGACATGAGGTACTTTGTTTTGATTGATTGTGTAACCGGTTAGTAACAAATCCATGCAGCCGATAGGCCAGTGAAGGCCACCCATGGCAGGCTGAAACAGTCAAAAATAAATTCACATAGGTAGTGAGTGGGCATCGGAGTCGGAGGGAGGCGCTTAATAACATACATACACAAAATATATGCTGTGCTTGCAAACTACTGTGAGTCAAGGGAGTATTCTGAACATACAACTTCTATTCTCCTTGGCTTTGCTTGCTACGCTGGCACAGTTCCTTTTACATTCTCTTCAAAGACTCTTCATCCAGTGACAGTCTCCACCTATGCTATGAGTATGATGTGATGAATACCATCCAGCCATCATCCATTCAAAGTAAACATGTCTATCATTCTTCTTAACCTCTCAACAAACCTTAGTTTGTTTTAACAAAAACAAACATTTATTTATTTATTTTAAACCACCACCCATGCGTCCTTCCTTCCTTGCTTGCCTTTGAGTTTGACCCATCAAACACCCCGGAGGATTCTTGCTATCACCCATACAGTTTCATCCACCCTGGCAGGCATCTTTTCTTCTTTCACTTTCCACCCATGCATCTGATTCCTTCCTATCAGCCACCTATGCATGCATCCCACGTGGCACGTATCCTTCTCTGCCAGTCATATATATTTACATCTCGCCCGTCCTTCCTCCTTCCATCCTTCTTTCCCTTTTCGGTCAACCCATCCATCAAGGTCGTCTGACTCTTAGTCTTCTCCATAAAACTTCCCAGCTGAGTTGAAGTCAGATTGAAGAGGCCATTGGTTACTCAACTCACGCTGCTAATGATATTGCTAATGCCATTGGTTACTCAACTACTCCCACCGCTAATGCTATTGCTCGCCTCTAATGCTAAGTAAAGGGTGTCTTCTTCTTCAACCGTTGTTCACAACAACGTAGTCTCTCTCAACATACAGTGTACACCCTTGCAGCGAGTGTGCAACTATTGACAATAAGTAAGGAATATAAGTATAACTTACCACCGCCCGCAACTGCTGCTGCGTCATCCACCACTGTGGCAGCTGTCGCATCCGCTGCTCCCTCCTGGCTCGCGTCGCCTGCCCCGCCGCTGGCCCCGGCACTGGTGGTTGGTACGCCTAGAAAAAACATCACACATTTTTTAGATGCCATATACACCTCCCCCTATTTATTCTTTTTCACTAGCAAGATTGAAAAAAATAGTTAAAATACATATATATTCCACATACATCACTAGTACAAACCGGGTACTAGAGTAGAGAGTAGACACTAGTAGGAGTCTGTCCTATCCTAACAAAAATAGTAAAATATCTAGTTGGGCATTTTGTTGGTGGGAATTGTCAAAGCCTATCAAGATTAAGAAGACTAGAAGAGGACAACCCAAAGGACTGGACTCAGTGGCTAGAGCTATTGGTGAATCTGAGTTTTAAAACCTTTTAAATAAAAATAAAGAGTGGCCAACTGGGCAAGCTTAGCTACAGACAGACTAATAATATAGTAGTAGTACAGAGAGTCAGAGCAGAGGCAGTTAGAGGTAGGGATAACAAGAATTTAGAAACAGATAGTCTAGATCGAAGAAGATTTGGTAAAATAGAATTAGGAAATGGAAATAATAGTTCGTAAAAAATAAGGTGCAGTAAAAGTTAGGGAAATATAATGATTAATATTAACAGGAGGAAGACTTACTGGGGACAGCAGCAGAACCCTCGGTAGAGGAGCGGTCCTGGCCCTGGTGTTCTTCTCCAGCTGCTCCCGCCGACTCTGACCCCGTCTTCTTGCCCCTGGGTGCTGATCATGTAAGATATAATAAAGAAAGAAACAAACATTGATGATTGGTGTGAAACAAATAAAATATTTTAAAAAACGCTCAAAACATTTTTGAAAACCACAATTGCAATAAAATTGACCTACCTAATCTGATCGACTGGTAGTATCACGGGATTCGCAGACCGTCTAGTTATTATTTATGAACACTAATCCAGTGTTCCATTCTGATTCCATAATACTATGCCTAAGTACCACCTGACCTTGCCCACCTATTCAGATGGGCCAATTGTTCACTAACTCTGCATTTCCATTTATTTTAGTCCTCAAAAATGCATAGAGGGAGGACACATGCATACATTTTTGCATACACCAAATTGTTGGTTGGTTGCTGCTGATGCTCTGCTAAGCCTATTACTGACTCACTAAACAAACTACAAAAGGTTCTACTAAGGACTGGAGTTAGCAGCACTCAGCAGCACGTGATGTGAGTCACGTGACAGAGGATGCGTCACCGTCACGCAGACCGCTTAAAAATTACCAACTAATACTAAGTAACTAAGGGGTCTATTACGATGGCGGTCGGATGTCCACCGCCGGGCCGGCGGTGGTGCCCGCCGGACCGGCGGTAGACATCCGCCCGCGATCGCAACCAAGAAAACTGCTGGTCAAATTAGGATGGCGGTGGTGACCGCAGCGGTGGGAAATTCCGACCGCTGCTTTACCGCCGGTTGCCATCTGCACTCCTGCCTGGCAGACGGAGCAGGACCGGGATAATGGTGGCAGTGCAGGGCAGGCTCCGCCGGCAGGATTATGATGCCGGCGGTAGCCAGCCTTTCATCAGTGGTCAAACCGCCATGGAAAGGCATGCGGAGATTGTGTTCTGGGGGTCCGTTGCGGGCCCTCAATGTGTTGGGGGGGTGCACTGGGGGGGTACCCATGGTCCCCCCTGACATTTCCCTGTACCACGTGGCAGGCACTGTGCAGTGCTTGCCATGCAGTGCAGGGAAATGCAGGACATGCTCCTTTCGGCATCGCGGCGGTGCTGCGGGCAGCAGCAACTGCTGCAATGTTAAGGCCCGCGATCAGACCGCCGCAGTCTGATTTCGAGCGCGGGTCATCGTAATTCGACCGGCAGTGATGTCGCGGTCCATGCGGGCGGTCTTTTCCCGCTACCATGGCGGTCGGGGAGGTTTTCCGACCGCCATCGTAATAGGCCCCTAAGTAACTAAACTACCTATCCACCACTATCTTACTGACAGGAGGACAAAGGAAGGACTAGAGTCTCTCTAGCATTACCTAACTTAAGTTCTCTAAAGTAAACTCTTACGTAATCAGCCCAAGCGAGCGCAAAGTTGCAAACAAGTAAGATTAGTAGCGCCGAGCACCTGTGTCTAGAAGAATAACAATCACTAAAGATTTTTAAACTTAAGTTTACCTGCAATGTAAGCAGCAGCATTCTTGCTATTTGGAAAAAAAATTATATTCGCAATAACAGTAACACAGTCTAGAGAACACACAATAGTATTAGCTACTCACCAAGCCCCACGACCTCGACACCTAGCAGGTCCAGCAGGTCCAGCAGGTCCAGCAGGTCCTGCTCCCGGTCCAAGATGTCTGACCACTGGTGGGTCAGCTGGTTATGGGTGCGCCGGACCTCAGAGCAGCGAAACACTGCCCGGTGCACCCTCGCCCACCGGCGGTGACGCTCCTGGGTAGCGTACCCGGAGCCAGGCCTGCCGACTGCTGCCAAGGTCAAGGGGAGGTGGCGCTGCACAAAAAAAACAAGGGTGGCCACCTCCGCCTCGCTGAATAGGGACCGGGCCTGCACCCCTGGTGGGCGCAGTCTGCTGCAAGGCAGGCGGCTATTGGGCGCAGGCCCCTTGCCCTTGCAGCCAGTTGCCTTTCCCTTAGCCATGGTTCTGGGGTGGGCGGGGGACGGAAAAGAAAATTTAGCAGGAAAAAATAAAGTTAGGGGAAGAAGTAGAAGAGTAAAGAAGGAAGTAATATAAAACTGTAGAAAAGTAAAAAAAACGCTGTAAAACTAGAAACAAAACACAAAATATAGACTTAGGGACAGAGAAGGAGAGATAATAAATAAAAAAGATCAGAAAAACAGGGTAAAATACAAAGGATTGAAATGATTGGAGAGGGATTGAAAAACAGGCCCCAGAACCATGCCAAAGATAGGAAAACAAGATGGCCGCGCCCATTGGCGACCGCGTGGTGAAGTTTGTGCGATATTTCCCCCGAACACGTCATCCGCGTTGCAGAATGTCAAAAACATCTCGCGAGCACAACGCAAGTATACGCGTGACAACGCGAGCATGTGAAAACAAGCAACTCCGCATGCTCGCGTAGCTACGCGTAGCATCACAGAGTTTTTGTACAACTTCGCGTAGCCTCGCGTAGCCTCGCGTAGCGTGGCTACGCGAACTTCGCCCAGGGTTAGTTGTTAGGCACTATAGAATAAAGTTTTTCAGATACAGTACATCTATATGTCTATATTGTGGTTGCATGTTTGAGTTACTTTGTTGCACTTAAGTTACAATTCACATGTACATGTTGACTTAAGTAAGCCCGGGCGGCATACTCCGCTCCGCCAGCGGAGTTTGCGGAGTTTTACCAACTCCGCGCTCCGCTGGGAACGCGAAGTTGAGGCAAAACTCTGAGAGAGAAGGTAAGTGGGTTTTTGACCCTTTTTAAAAATATTTTTGTGGGGCTGGGGCGGAGAGGAGCGGAGTTCCACATTGAATTTTTTTCAACTCCATGGAACTCCATGGAGTGCCACTCTGCATACTCCGCCCAGAGTTAGACAAATAGTTTACACTTTCATCAGAGGATAACATTATTATTAAAAAAATATATTGCTAGACGTAAAGGATACCACATGAGCTAGTATTGTTGTGTTAAGTGAATTTATTGCATTTGACATGGTGAGTAGAAGAAATGACACATTATGAAACATAAAGAAAAAAAGACAATGGAGTAAAGTTGTAAGTGTTGGTGGATGAATTCATTGAGATCAAAGCCACATTGACTGGAGTCCAATGTCCAACACTTTAATCCCATCAGAGGTGGATCATTGTGGATGAATAGTCAACAAAGTGAAGGGTTAGCACACAAAGGAGGAAATCAGGGGCACTGTTTCTTACTGGCGGTGGTGTGTGTATTGCTATCCAACCCTCCTGAATGAATGAATGAAAATAATTTTATAAAGCGCGCACATACCCAAGAGTGTCGTAGCGCTAAAAGAAAGTGGAGAAGATAGGAATGCAAGAGAGGGCGGAAACTAGAACATTGTAGAGTCAGTAGGATCGAACCTGGTGCATATGGCGGCCTATTCTACTACTTTCGTAAATAGCCATGTTTTCAACTGCTTCCTAAATTGCATCAAGGAGGCTTGACCTCGCAGCGGTAGAGGGAGTAGGTCCCCCATTTACATGCACATATGGAGAAAGCCCTACCCCCATCTAGCTTTGTTGAATCTGGCAGTGTTAACAAGGCATAGAGAGCTGGATCTGAGGTTTCTGCTTGGGGTATACCAAGAAAAACGCTCTTGTAGGTACTTTGGGCCAGTCAGATGAAGGGCCTTGTGAACCATGCACATGGCCTTAAAAATAATCCTCTTTCATACTGGGAGCCAGTGACGATTTTGTAGTGATTCAGACACCGAGCAAAATTTAGGAATTTTTAGAAGTACTCTTGCTGCTGCATTTTGCAAAGCATGCATCTTCCGTATCACACACTTCTGAGCACCCAGGTACAAGGCTTTGCAGTAATCCAGCTTAGAGAAAACAAGAGCTGATATGACTGTCTTTTGAAGGTCATGGGGGATAAATGGGAAGATTTTTTTCAAAATCTTCAACACCAAAAAACCAGAAGAGGTAATAGAATTTATCTGTTTCGAAAAGGATAATTCAGTGTCAAAAATGACTCCCAAATTTCAAACCTTCTGGACAGGAGTAGGTAATGCGCCTAGGCTCTGTGGCCACCATGAGTCATTCCAGAAAGAGGTTTCCTTTCCAAAAAGCAGCACTTCCGTTTTGTCTGTATTTAATTTCAGACAATTTTTCTGCATCCACAGTGCCACTTGGGACATGCAGTTATTGAAATTTCTAGCCTCTCTATCCTTATCCGATGAGATAGAAACCACTATCTGTGTATCATCTGCATAGGAGAATACAGCTAGCCCTTGACTTTGAATGAGCTTGATGAGGGGGCTAACATACACATTGAACAGCGTGGGACTGAGGGAGGACCCCTGAGGAACACCACAAGGTAAAGCGAAGGATGATGGACTTACTTCCCCCATCTCCACTCATTGCTGCCTATTGTTCAAAAATGAGCGTAACAAAGTCAAAGCCGAAGCTGATGGAGACGTTTTATGAGAAAAGAATGGTGGACCGTGTCGAAAGCGACAGATAGATCCAATAAGATTAGTGCCGCTTTTCCACCCTTAGCATTCTAACCTCCTCTGAGGCTGCTACCAGGGCCGACTCCGTACAGTGGTTTGCTCTAAAACCATACTGTGATGGATCGAGCAAAGAGTTAGCATCCAAAAACGTTAAGACCTCCTCATTCAATGCTTTCTCAAGAATTTTTGCATGGTTTGCTTGCAAAGGTAGACGGGATATAGGCCTATAGCTTTCCACCTTCATTGGGTCCAGGGAAGGTTTCTTTATCATTGGCAGAATGGAGGCTTTTTTCCATATGTCTGGAAATTGCCCTGAGATCACTATCTCATTGAAAATGTTCATAAGCGGACCAGCAACCACATTGGCAATTTGCTTGAGAACCAGTGGTGGACAGGGATCTGAAGGAGCCCCGGATTTCATGCAATCAATAAACTTAATGACTTTCTCCTTGGTGAAAGTGGAAAACCACTAAATTGAGGAGGCTCTGACGAGGTAACAATATCTTGCAGGTCAGATTCCTGCATGTGCATTGTAAAATCATTTACGTCTAATGAGTTCAAGGAAGGCAAAATATCTTGGTGGATATAGTTAACTTTAGACTGGAAAAAGATTGCCAGCTTATTGCAAAATGCCTCATCAGGACTACCAGAGCACTCAGTGTTCAGTTTGGACAGGGATTTAATTGTTTTAAAAAGTTCTTTACTTGAGTTTTTTGCCGTGCTTATACTTTCTGGCAAAAAAATTTTTTAGCAGTTTTTATTAGGTCCTTGTATTGCCTCAGTAGTTCTTTATATTTAACCCTCTCATTTGTACACAAATGTTTTCTTGGATGTCCCTCCCCTCTTTGAGCGGGGGATCCACACCTGCAGACTCTGGGGTTACTGAGGATTCTCCACCTGACCCACTGTCCCTCCCTGTGGCTCCCGCAGATGTTGAAGGGACAGATGTAGTTGTAGAGGAGAGGTAGTTGTTTGTGCAAATGCCTGGTGAGGTGTGGTACTAATGTGCCTCAGTACCGCAATGACCTCATCCATTTGCTCATTATGTCTTTCCATTTGGTGATCTAGGGACACCCGCACTTGTTTAATGTCCTGGAGTTCCTGATTTACCTGGCCCACAGCTTCTTGGTACCCCTCATAGGCACCCATGACTCAAGCAAGTTTGGCTTGGACATCTGTGCCACCAGCTGTTTGATGACGTGGGCCCACATTTGCCCTCCCACCACCCCTACCCCTACGTGCTTGCACTGTTTGTGCCTGTACACTTGCATCTGCTCCTCCATCCTCACTGAGTGGGTTTTGGATTATCAACTCCGGAATTGACTGTGGTGCACTGGAGATGTTGTTGCCCGTGCTTGATTGTGTGGCTGTTGGGGTGGGGGGTCATCTGTGAGTTAGAAGCTGTGGTGGGAGATGTTGCAGTGAACCCCACTGGACTCACTGATGCTGTCTGCCCAAGCAAACGTGAAAAGCCAGAATCCTCATCCACGTCCAGGTTTGCAGGGGAGTCATCATCACTGGAGGGTTCATTCCAGGTTGGAGTCTGAGGCTTGGTGGTTTCCTCATTCTGCCTTGATATGTTACCAGAGCACCCTGTTGGTACAGAGATTACCCAGTTAATTATGTGAGTCTACTATGTACCTCAACAGAATACAATGAGTGAATGCCTGGATAAGCATACAGAATTAGATGGGGAAATTGGCACCTGTCCCCATTATGTTAGCATTCATTTGATGACAATATTGTCACATTTTCACAATAAGTAGTATGGGCTTCCTCCTTAAGTGTGTGCTGATATGGTTATTTTCATAATATGGAATGGAATATAGCTAATCCCAGTGACTTGTACCTGACACTCTGAAGACAACACTTGAGGATTAGTACATGCAATTTCCAAATTATGCACAGGACATACTTACACATCAGTAGGCAATACTTAGTTGTTGTTATTCCTGTGTGCTGTGCAGTGTCAATGTATCACCAGGCACATTAAAGTAACATCCCTACCCCAAGGCATTTGTGAGATTTGGTGTACACATTTGGCATGGTGTCAGTAATGGATTCATTATTTCCTGCTCAGGAGTCCGTGGTAAATTCGGCCTAAGTAGGCAGACATGTGTCAGAGCATAGCATTGTGTGTACACCGCTAAGTAAATTTGACCTTACCCTCCATAGTGAGATGGCTGACAAATGATTGTTTAGGAACATCACTGGTGCCTATTTTTGAGAGCTCAGGTTAGAAGGCCTGATGCTAGTTGTGGTCAGTGTAAAACACCTCCTCCCACCCCCATCACCTGCACCACCCCCCTGGACCAATAGCTCCCTGCCAATGAGGGGAAGTTCAGTTGAGAGATGGCTGACACAGGTGCCTGTAGTTTGGGGTACAAGGCCTGATGGTAGTTGTGGTCAGTGCAAAGACTCCTCCTCCCACCCACACCCCCTGGACCAATAGTTCCCTGCCAGTGAGGGGAAGTTCAGTTGAGAATTGACTGACACAGGTGCCTGTAGTTTCGGGTACAAGGCCTGATGGTAGTTATGGTCAGTGTAAAGACTCTTCCTCCCACCCACACCCCCCTGGACCAATAGCTCCCTGCCAGTGAGGGGAAGTTCATTTGAAAGATGGCTGACACAGGTGCCTGTAGTTTGGGGTACAAGGCCTGATGGTAGTTGTGGTCAGTGCAAGGACTCCTCTTCAGACAACTATCCCCCTGGACCAATAGTTCCCTGCCAATTAATCAATCAATCAATCAGGGGTTTATAAAGCATGGCTACTCACCCGTGATGGTCACAAGGCGCTGAGAGGGGAGGGCGGGCTGATGAACCGTCTGGGTGCTGGGGTTCAGTCGAAGAGCCAGGTCTTGAGATCCTTCTTGAATTGGGTTAGAGATGGGGATTGCCAGAGGTGCAGAAGCAGGGTGTTCCAAGTCTTGGGTGCGAAGTAGGAGAAGGATCTTTCTCCGGCTATGGTCTTGTGGATCCGTGGGACGGTAACCAGGGGCTGTTGGGCGGAGAGAAGGTGTCTGATGGGTACTTGGAATGAAAGGCAGTGGTTCAGATATACTGGTCTTGCGTCATGGAGGGCTTTGTAGGCATGTGTGAGGAGCTTGAAGGTGATTCTTTTGTTGACTGGGAGCCAGTGGAGTTCTCAAAGGTGTTTGGTGATGAGGCTGCGGCGGAGGCTGTTGATTACCAGTCTGGCTGCAGCATTTGCCAGTTAGGGAAGGTCAGTTGAGATTTGGCTGACACAGATGCCTGTAGTATGGAGTTGGGGTACAAGGCCTGATGGTAGCTGTGGCCAGTGTAAAGACTCTTCCTCCCTCTCCCACCCCCCATGGACCAATAGCTCCCTGCCAGTGAGGGGAAGTTCAGTTGAGAGATGGCTGACAAAGGTGCCTGTAGTTTGGGGTACACGGACTGATGGCAGTTGTGGTCAGTATAAAGCCTCTTCCTCCCATCCCTACCCCCCTGGACCAATATTTCCCTGCCAGTGAGAGGAAGTTCAGTTGAGAGATGGCTGACACAGGTGCCTGTAGTTTGTAGTTGGGGTACAAGGCCTGATGGTAGTTGTGATCAGTGTAAAGACTCTTCCTTCCACCTCCACCCCCAAGACCAATATTTACCTGCCAGTGAGAGGAAGTTCAGTTGAGAGATGGCTGAAACAGGTGCCTGTAGTTTGGAGTTGGGTTACAAGGCCTGATAGTAGTTGTGGTCAGTGTAAAGGTAAAATGGATACCTTAAGGCAAATGTTAAGGTGTAACTTACCAGACTCCACTCCTTCAGGTATTCCAAGCAAGCTCTTCAGCAGTAGGATGACATACACCTTCTCCTCCCAGGCAGTGAGTTGTATTGGTGGCTTGGGAGGGCCACCGCCAGTCTTCTGTGAGGCCAGATGGTTCCTGTTGACCAAGGCCTTGACCCTCTTCTTGACCTCATGCCACCTCTTTCTGATATTGTCATTTGTGTGCAGGGTGCTGGCTACAGCGTTCACTTTGTTGACTATCCTGACCCACATCTGATTCTTCTGGGTGACAGTAGTTTGTTGGACTTGGCTTCCGAATAACTGTGGCTCTACTCTAATGATTTCATCCACAAGCACTTACACATCGTTGTCAGAAAAACGTGGTTGTTTCTTTTTTTACATTATGTGTGATTTAGTGAGTGTGATTGGAAGTGTGAAATGAAAGGGGTGTGCAGGAAACTTAAATAATATGTGCAGTGAATGATGCTATGAAAGTGCGTGAATGTGTGTAAGAGCCGGCTGCTGTGACACTAAAGAAACATCACTGTCTGTCCTGCTCTGCTGAAGTATGGTAGCAAAGGATCATGGTCTGGTATGGGGTGTTTTTATAGTTTGATTTGTAGGTGTATCTACTCTTTAAATTGATATCAGCTGTATAGTTTTGTCAACGCATATTATGGTTGGTGTTGTGATGCTTAGAGTAAGTTGCTCAGAGGCACACTTGCCATGAGGCCTACAAAGCACCATGGAACCGCCAAGGCGTCGGAAGTATTATGATCTGCTCGGCGGTACTACAGATGCATTAGCAGAGTCAAAATGCCTATTGACAGCTTTTCCGACAGACGCGGTCCATGCAAAGGGAACTCTGACCGCTGCGGTTGGAGAATAGACTTGTATACATCATAATACGTCGGGGGAGACACCGCAGACTCGGTGGTTGGAATCTCACCGCGACCACGTCAGCCGGACGGTCATTCCGACCGAGATCGTAATGAGGGCCTAAGTTGCAACTGGCCCTCTTTTTGCTTGTAAACTTTTAATCTGTTAAAACTATATTATGGGAAACCTGCTTTTTATAGAATGAAAAATGTAATCTGGAAAACTCAAGAAATCCTCAAAGTTCAGTTTCAGAATCCTTAAAATATCTGCCTAATCAAAAGCTGTTGCAGGGATTCTGCACAAATACAGAACTATGCGCAGGAATATGGGACCTTGGTGTATAGGGACTGAGTCTTCCAACCACCTAAGTACCCACGAGCCCAGGACCGACTAGCTATAGTGTCTCACTTGCTCTCCTACTCAGTCACGGAGAAACAAATGATTAGACACCCCAGAACACAACACTCCCAGATCTCTCAGGAATCGCAGTAACAAGACACACCCTTTCACTCTCACTCTTGGCTTGTCCACAATAAGCTCTGACAGAGACATGAAACAGTTTAAAATATTTATTTTAACTAACGTGCCCTAACATGCAGTATACGTGCCACGACAAGCAGGAAAATGCATAGTACAAATATAGTCAGCATAGCAGCTAGTCCATACATCATGAAGGGAGATGTCATCATGGAAAGACAATAGAGCCTAACCTCCCTCCCCTTGCTACAGAGCAATATTATTGTTATATATTAGATGATCTCTGGGCTTTATCAGCACACCCTATACCTTAGCCCAGTGGTTCCCAAACTTTTTCGACCTGTGGCTCCCTTGACCTAATTAGCAGTTGGCCGTGGCTCCCCATCATGTCACTTTTTTTTTTACAGGTGGTAGGATGTAAGCTCGACGTCGGGAGTACTTCCAATTCTCTCCCTGAAATTATTTGGGATGAAGCCGATGAAGGTATTATAATCATATTTGTAACAAAATAAAAAGATAACAGTCGTTTAATAAAAACTTTAATTGGTTAAGTGAGAAACAATACAATATTAATTGCCAAATATGTTTCCATGACTAAACAACCTTTTTTAACTACACATTGGATAATGAAGAGTCTAGACATAAGAGCTGGGTCAGTCATGTGAGTGTAGACTCTGGTCACAGAACTAGAGCAGTCAGGTGACTGCAGACTCTGGTCACTGAACTAGAACAGTCAGGAACTGCAGACTCTGTGCATCCAGAACTGGAGCAGTCAGGTGACTGCAGACTCTGGTCACTGAACTAGAGCAGTCAGAAACTGCAGACTCCGGTCACTGAACTAGAGCAGTCAGGAACTGCAGACTCCAGTCACTGAACTAGAGCAGTCAGGAACTGCAGACTCCAGTCACTGAACTAGAGCAGTCAGGAACTGCAGACTCTGTGCATCCAGAACTGGAGCAGTCAGGAACTGCAGACTCTGGTCACTGAATTAGAGCAGTCAGGAACTGCAGACTCTGGTCACTGAACTAGAGCAGTCAGGAACTGCAGACTCCAGTCACTGAACTAGAGCAGTCAGGAACTGCAGACTCTGTGCATCCAGAACTGGAGCAGTCAGGAACTGTAGACTCTGGTCACTGAATTAGAGCAGTCAGGAACTGCAGACTCTGGTCACTGAACTGGAGCAGTCAGGAACTGCAGAGTCTGGGCATCCAGAACTGGAGCAGTCAGGAACTGCAGACTGTGCACCCAGAACTGGAACAGTCAGGAGATTTTAGACTGTGGGCATACAGAACTGGAACAGACAGGATAATGACTAGTCCAGACATCAAGAGCTGGGTCAGTCATGTGAGTGTAGACTCTGGTCACTGAACTAGAACAGTCAGGAGACGGCAGAGTCTGGGCATCCAGAACTGAAGCAGTCTGGGAATCGCAACAGCTGGGCACCCAACAGGAACAGTCAGGAGACTGCAGAGTATGGGGTAGCGAGAACAGTCCACAAAGTCTTGGCATCCAGACCTTGAACAATTAAGAAAACACCGGGTCTAGACATCCAGAAGTGGCACAGCTGTGTGACTGCAGATTTTGAGTAATGGTGTGTTTTTACCACACTTGAATGAGAGTGAGCCACCAGGACTGGAGAGTGAAAGGCAGTGTTGATATTAATGAGTTTCAATCAAAGTCTATGTACCCGGATTGCCAGAGGGCCAGGGGCGTTTTGAATAATTGTTTGGTCTGCTGCAACTGAGGGTCTGTAAATAAAATTTCAAGGTAATGTTGCTCAAATGGCTTAAACAATAGCACACAACTATGCATTTGCATTTTGCATGATTTTGAGTAGTTTTCTTGAAATTTCATGTAATTACATAAAAGCAAATTACCCAATTTTTGCACACCTCTTACACAAGGTGCAGCAGTTACTGGTTCTGTAGTTAGGATAGAAGCACCACGATTGTTTCCCTTAAGGCAGGGTATCTCTGTCACTTGTATCACAAGTTGATCATGACAATTTCTCAATCTTGTTTTGTGTAGCGCCACCTAAACACACACAGTAGGAGTGCTTTAATAAGGAAAGAGGTTTAGGAAACACCATGATTTTTTGAAGATATGTATCTTCGACCAGGTATGTCCCCCTTCATCATGCACTCTGGTCATATATGCTCTGTAGTGTAAAAAAACGGGCCCTCTCTAGTAATTACCTCAAGCTGTCTACTTTACCAACATTTTGCATTTCATCTTCAATTTGCAACGTATCGCATTGATATTTTCCTGGCTCTATAGGTGGCTTTGATGCATATCCCTCTATTTGCCACCTAAAAAGCTTCTCACTCGAGTCTATCCTGAAGTTGGAGGGCATTCCCATGTTCTGTGTAAAGTACTTTTTTATTTCTTTTGTGTTTCTAAATACTGGGTAACAGGAGGAGCAAAGTATTCAGGTGAAATGAAAATCACTCCTTGCCAGGGCTCCTTCCAAGTCAAACAGCTACTACATCTTTGCTTAAATTAGTATATTCTGTTTTGTGTGAGACATGCTCCTACTGTTAACCCCACCCTCGCTCACCATCGGGGACTCTAGTAACACTGAAACCCCCTTGCTCAAGGAAAAGTTTGAGTTGAGCATCTAAAATCAATCTCTGATCCTCATTAAGGAAATGTTTTTCTCTGCGCTTTTAGGAGCGGTCTGTTCCTCATCGTTTCAATTTTACAAAATTCTTTAGCATTTCCTTCTGTTATGCAGGGCTAATTAATAGCTAAATCCGAAGTGACAGCCATTATTAAAAGTACCATCAGTCTTTAAGCGTGAATATAAATCGAAGAAAGAATTCTAAATAAGGCATATCCCATATATTCTTTTTTCCTCTAAATAAGGGCCCATCTAGATATTTGTTGTAACAAAATAATACTCTTCCTGACAGCGCCTCAGTGTGTGATCATAGATAAGGTTTGAAAATACTAATTTTATTTGGGAGGTCTTACTCTTGTTACTAACAGGGAGAAATATACGGAGGGAAGAAGGGGGAACTGCTTTCACTGAGGCTGAGAAGGAAACTGGGTTACGTTATTTATTACAATAATAATAATGACATGCTTCGTGCCTGGCCTTGGCTGAGGGTCAGACTGGGGCTGGGAAACTAATCCAGGCTGCAATGCGGCCTATTTCCACAGCCGCAGCGAGTTTGCCCACTGGAATTTCTGTCTTTTAAATTCTGGCGCGGACACGAACAAAGTGCAGGAACAGCAGCCAGCATAATTACAGGGGCTTGGCCGGTCAGGAGTTTGTCATGTCCCCCTTTTTTGCAGTAAGAAAGGAGTATTCTAGTGTGTAACCAACCTGTGTAAATTGTGAAGGGTCCTCAGAGGCGCAGCAGAACTCGGGCAGCAATAACGCTCGACAGTCTGCTGTGCGTAAGCGGAGGCTACGTGAAAGCACGTCGTAAGCGCGTATGGCGGCCGTGCGCTCTTGGGCCAAACCATGATTCCAGATTACACAGGTGGCATTTGTTACTCCCCCGTGTGTTGCGCCGTGGCTGGGTGTAATTTAAATAAGATTCACTTGCTGCCTTCAAGCTGACCGCTGACAGGTAGGGCGTCAAAAGACGCATCATTTGTTAATTGCGCACATTCTCACAACTACAGTAGAAGCTTCCTCAGCACAGCCACAGGCTATCTTTCACACATCGTGCGCGGCGCCCCTGGCTACTCCTAACGGCGCACCGGGGTGCCGCGGCGCACAGTTTGGGAACCACTGCCTTAGCCTATAAATGGTAGATCTACATCATAGATGCTGTCTCGCTTTTCTCTCTGGAAAGGTCCCTCTCCAAGTGTGTGTTACCTATTCATGTATCCCACTAAAAAACAAACTACGCGTCCAAACAACAGATGCATTGGTATGTTTTGTCTAAGGGCTAAGGCCTGGCGAGAACAAAATAACAAGGGGCATTGTTGTTCGACCTTGCACATAATGTTCAGTCAAAATCCCAGGAAGATGCAGAGAGTGAATATAGCGATGAGTTCTCATGTCAAAGCAGCCATAGAAAATATTGCAAAAAATAAAGACGTGTAGTAATGTGCGCAAAGCAGCAGGCAAGCTGCAACGTGCTCATCAGTAGCGGTCCGTGCAGGGCGTGCTTGCCGGGCGGTGACGAGGGGCGGGGGAGGGGCAGGGTGGGGGGTAGTAAACACCGTAATATGGATGAATGCAGGTAAGTAGACAATTAAATTACTAAAACAGATTTCGTTGCACGCGCTGCATCGCATTTGGCGATGCAGCGCGCCTACGAAATTCGTTTTAGTAATTTAATTGTCTACTTACCTGCATTCATCGGTATTCCGGTGTTTACTACCCCCCACCCTGCCCATCCCCCCCACCCCCCCACGTCACCGCCCGGCAAGCACGCCCTGCACGGACCGCTACTGGTGCTCATGCTAACTTAGTGAAGATGACAAAGTCCCTATGGGCCACGTGACAAAGCTTCTCTGTTAACTTTATTCTGTTTATGTGTGTCAACAACATTACTATAGAACGTTTCAAAAATAGTCTATAATGGCAATATCATAATATAAATCCCATTCCTTTAAAACTTTTTTTAACAAAGGTGGCCTCTTGTATTTGCCTTAAACACATTCGGGAAGTCTAAAATGTTTTCATAATTGAGGATACTTGGATGGGACTGCCCTTGTGTGCTGTACAGTCATGTCCCCTGCCCTGAGTGCCAAAATGCTATGGTGTCCTGGGGCTTTTAGATTTTTGGCCCAAGCCTCACACTAATCAAGCTTGCTCGGGAAGGCCTAGGCTTGTTCCTTGATGTGAGTCTGGACCTGGACCTGGACCTGTCCTGGGCCTGGAGGGGTGCACAAAGCATGCTCTCTATAGTGACAGAAAAACTGTCTCTGTCACAGGTTCGTGCATGTCACACGGTGGTGGCAACATAAAGTGTTTTAGTAATCCTAGTGTAATCAGACCTTTTTTTATCAGTGTCACAGGGCTTGTGGGCAACTGGTCCACTTGTGTAAACTTCTGCTGCTATAGGAGAAGGTAGATCCATGCACCAATATCTCGGGCGCATGTATGTATCATTGTATGTGTGTGTGGTCTGTGTGTTACTCACCTTGGGCGTGTAGAGTATAAGAGGGCATCGGGCTCCATTGTGGAAGCTCTTTTCCTGTTCATGTGTGCAACATGAAGGTCAAGTTACTTTTACTGAGAGTGGAAGTCTAATGCTGATATTCCTGAGACTGAAAGCAGAGGTCCTAGATGCTAAAATGGAGAAACAGGAGACAAAATCCCCTTCGAAATTCAGAGGTCCTTTTGTTGCATAGAGTTGTTGATCACTCTCTCAAAATGCTGCCATTTGGTGGATGACCGTGGTGAAGGAAGGGTCCTGTTAAGAGAGAAAGATCGCGTCCCACTAGCGCCTGCTTGCAGTGTCCCCTGAATGGGGTCTGACAGGGAATCTTACAATTTCATGTTGAAATGCGAGATGGCGAAGGAGACATTTTCAGTGTATCTTTGAATGCACCCATTTACATCCATCCTATCCTGCCTGTTCTATTTCTGTGTCTATCAAGTAAATCTAAGAATTTGATTAAGCAACATATGTAAAATAAATTGGTTTATATCTGCAAAACGTCAATCATTTAATAGATACTTGTGTTCATATACTAGCTCAATTAATTAACTTATGGTTGATGTTGTCTGTGTCCTATCTACAGGGCTCAAGTTTGAATAGCGACTGACCAAATCATCCTGCCATCTTTGTGAGATTAACAAGTGTTACGGCTGCTATTACGGTGGGTTGAAATGGAAATATTGCAATAACAAGCACTATATAAAAATGGCGTGTTGTCTAATGATGACGGAAAGAGACGAACCTGAGTCACAGGAGAATCCCTCTCCTACGAAACTATATGATTCGTTTTACGGAGCTGCATTTCAGCCTACACTCAACTAATCTACCCCCTGTCATATTGCATTTATTTTATTGGTGCTGAAGTGCGGGGGAGAAAACATGTTTTGGCAGCTCTGTATTATGTTATGTCAAGTACTAAAGGAAAATGAGAAAGCAATCACTGCTATTTACAACAACAATTGAGAACACTAGGCCAATGTGCACCGATGGATGACACGTTTTAGAGAAAACATGAATAGCTGCATCGTCAAAGTCACTGAATCAAACACAGGACAAGAAGTCTAGGAGTGCTTGGACAATGCAACTGAGAAAACTAATTACAGTTCCCAAAAATAATGTAGGATTCGGTGCGTGGATTGAACTAAAACAACAGAGATAACAATCCATAGATAAAAGATGAATTATGTATGGTGTTTGCCATCTACACTTCATGCGACACATGAGCTGAGTTTAAAAAATGAGGGGAGCAAAGGAAGGAAATGTATCACAGCAGAGGTATTAGAGGGCGTGGTACGGACAAGTGAGGTTTATTTAGAAAAAGACACAACTTAAATAAAGTTCAGCAGAAAGAAAGTACAGGCAGATTAAAATATATATAATGAATGAATGGATGTTGATAGTATCTACCTTGATAAGCTTCTAGATTTTATATGAACACATACTCAGTAAACATCCGAATTCTGCAAAGTGTTCTGAAGAGTATTGGGTGCTAATTTCGTTTATATTGCCATACGGCCTCTGAATTTGGCACGGTACGTGCTGTAATGACTGATTTAAAAAAAAAAACAAGAAATAAATGTGATCATTAGCTTTCTTCAGCAATAGTTTGAAACGAATTTATAAGGGCTCATCATCAGCAATTTGTAGATTAATTGGAGCATATGCCATCGATTAACTAGGACCATCATTTAAACTGCTGACCTGTCAGCATGCCATAACATTGCCTGGGGTTGAATGAGAAGACATTCTGCACTGTGGCTATCATTCGCGGTTTAAGTCGCTATTAAATTGTGATAAATAGTCATTTCAATTACATTCTTCAATTTTAATTATACACGGGTCTAGCTAACGCTCCCATACGCAAATCCAGTTAGTCAATATTCATATTTTAAACGATAATACTGCAATTCGTCTAGCCACCCTTTTCATACAAAATTCAGTTATCACAAATTTAAAATCGGGAGTGATTGTTACCTAGTGACTTTTCTTTGTGAAAGAGTGTGCTGTGAAGATAAATCTCTGGGATAAAAAGAGATGTTTGTAGGACAAGAGTCAGTGGTGAGGAAATCTCACGAAAACCTTAACGATGGATTGCTATGGATGTAGTCTACTCCTGGGTGTAATACTTGTCCTTTCTTTTATTGGGAGTTCTCACGGTTTTCAGGTCCATGGTCAAAGTATGAAAATTGTAGGGCTTCATGTTTTGGAAGATGTTAAACAGGGGATTCTTGTTGCTTATATTTTGATGTACATAAACATTTTGACTGAGAGGATCAATATTTTACATTTATTCATAATTAGTTTGTTTTGGTGATTATAGATTTTAACATATTTTTTCCACAACATTTGTCAGTTGTGTTGATATTTAGGATATGCTGTATTTACTGTACTCCCTAGGAAGGCTGTCTTGGTTTCAACAGCATTGAGCATATAGCCTATGGCATCGTCATTTATGCTGCTTAGGTCATATTGATAAAACTGTAGGGCCATTAAGCAAAATTTGAAGTTCTTCCCACAACCTTGCCATCACGAAGCAGAACCATTCATAGTCTCACCTGGGAGACCAATTCTTGAAGCTTGAAGTTATCAGACCCATGGCTCTTTGTAAACATGACTGTTAGAAATTGGGGGGCATATGCTCAAGAACGTGTGATAATCATCGCAAATTTAGCTTAACACAACTTTGCATATCGCAGTCCATCGCGAGAAAATAACACCATCTTAACGTCCAATTCCCAACCCCTCAGCACCATGCGATAGCAGCATGATAACCCGCCAAATGACCGCGTAAAAACCAACGCGACAAACAAAAAATGCGAAACACGATCGCCCAAAAAGTTGCGATGCCACAAAGCGCGATACCAAAATCAGCGAAAACCAGTGACAGACCTGCAATACCCACGCGTCATGCGTGAAAATGCACTATAAAAGCAAAAAAAACAATCCAAACTGCGTAGCACCATGGATGCACCCGGACCGAGTGCAGAGGACAAGCCGAACTCCACAAGCCCCACAGAGGACCAGCATGGAACCCCGTGTTCGGGGGAGGGCAAGGAGAAGAGGAAGAGGAAGACGGGGTGCAGTCCGCAGGAAGACCGGATCACCGTCACGGAGGTGATAGAACACTACCAACAATTGTTCGTCACCTCCACTGCGTCATTGGCAACCCAAACAGAAATATGGCAGTCCATCGTCACCAAAGTGAATGCAGTCGGAGTGTCGAGGAGGTCAATGGAGGAGGTCAAGAGGCGCTGGCATGAAGTGCACAGCCAAACCAAACAGAAACTCGCTGCCAACATGAAGGCAGCAAAGGCGACTGGAGGTGGGAGTCCTGCGCCACAGGAGGAGCTGGATGTGCTGGAGGAAATGGTGGCCACAGTCATCAGTGTGGAGACGGTGCAAGGAGTTGGGGGTCTGGACACAGCCCGAAATGACCTGATTCAACAGCAACAGGGTGAGTAACGACCAGGGACTGGGGGACGGGGGCAGATGGGCACAATGGCACACATGCACAATCATGTGCAGCACACTGCACACCCGCAATGAGTGTGGAACATGTCCCTGATACCCTTGGCACACTGCAGCACACATAGAAACACCAAGTAGGCCCCCTTCCACAATGTGCACAAATGGGCCCCCCTCCATATCACCAATGCCACAACCTACCCATGCACATGTGCTGAATCCAGAAAAGCAGCAGCTCTGTGAGCCACACTGACAATGCAAGTGACACTGCATGACAGATAGCATGGCTGAAGTCACAATACATGACATGGTGCATGAGACGACACTGAGGTGGCTGAGTGTGGACCACATCCGTAAAGGAGCAGGTCACACTCTGACACATCCACGTGCACCTACGACCCATGACGTCAAGAACACATCTGCAGACAAACAATGCACAAGAGTACCAAATATCTCCAGTAGCACAAATGACCTAAGTCGCAAACATCCCAGCACCCGAAAAGCACACAAGTCAAATGCACACCGACTCAAAGGGATAAGGGTCCGCCAATGCAGAGCTGCAGGGGCGAATCGCCAACAATGCAGCACACACACATAGCAATCACAGTACATCAACATTGACGACAATGTGGGACAGAGTGCAACCCCTACACCACAGGACAGAGGACACAACTGGTGCCTCTCGTGCGTAGAAACTGGCCAATCACATCTGGCAATGCATGACACTGTGAGATGATAATGTACGAGAACAACCACACATCCGTCATGTAGTCGAAATGTCCACTGACTTCCATCAAATAGCCAGCTTCACCAAAACAGTCACAATGTACATCGTCATGAAGTCTGAATGTAAACATCTACAATGCTTCAACATACATGGAACACACTGTTAACCTGCATCTCCCCTTTACATTGCAGAGTGACAATCAACACCTCCTGCAGAGCAGACCACACATCTGTTCAGTGATGATGAAGAGGACACCCTGCCCATTTGCCCAGACACACTCCAACGGCTCGTGGACAGCCTCCTCACCCCACCTCCAGGAGCAGGGCAGCTCAGCTGCATCGCGGTGAGCCCACACCCTGCACAGACCACACAGCAGGAAGCACACACCACCATGGCTGCCTCCCAGGACCCCCACGACCAACACATGGATTTCAAACGCCATGTGTTAGGGTGCCAGGAGAAGATGGCAGATCAGCTGCGGCTGGGTTTCGAGCTGATGGCAGCCAAACTCAATGCCATACGTGGGTGCCTGAGTCCCATCAGGGAGCACCTACAGTCCCTAATGGATACCCACTGTCCGAACCATGCCCACCAACAATCCTTGGCTGACATCGCTGGGTCCATTACTCGGATACAAGAACTGCCTAGGCAGACAGGCTCCAGCGATGACAGCACAGAGTTGGCACAGATGCGGAGGACAATGGAGACCATGGAGCCGATGCAGGCTGGAAGTATGGCTGCCACTGCTGAACACCAGCGAGATGTAGCTGCGATCTTCCATGCCTTGCAGATCCTCATCTCGCCATTGTTGCCACTGAGCCTGTTCCAGATGGCTGCTGCAGGAACCTCGACACACACATCTCCGACCCCTGATGTGTCAGTGGCACACAGTGATGTAGCCCCATCACCTTCGCACCCTGATGTGTCAGTGGCACACAGTGATGGAGCCATTACACCGCCACACACACCCGACACACCCGACACAGAAGAAGTATCAGAGGAGTAAGATGTGGATGGTAATTACTGTGTGAGGAAGGAGGCAGTAGCATCCATCACCTCCATATGGCTTGCCCTGCCTGGCTCTGCCCTATGCATCATGCCCAGGGACAACACCTTCCACTGACCCCCGGAACACTCTGCGACATTCACCCGGACCCCGATACGGACTGCCATATCTCCACTGCTTGACAATTACACAGCAATCCTGCTGCGGACTGCACTCCTCCTCTTCCAAATCACTTTTCAATCCCCAAAGGACGCTGGTTGGCCCACCACTGGGCTTCCATGTTATGTGGGCTTGGATGGCCATGTACAGCTCCCTCTCCGTCATTCTCCAGAATGTGAATAAAACATTCGAAATCATGCAGATGTGTCATGACTATGTTCACTCACGTATGGAAGTATGGCTGGATGTAGGGACATTGATAACCCTGGGCGTAGTTTGCGTAGTCGCGCTACGCGAGGCTACGCAAAGTTACAAAAGCGCTACGCGAGCGCGCGTAGTTGCTTGTCCCGCCTGTTCGCGATGCGTTTTTCTTGCTCGCGAACGCGTATTGCGTGTTCGGGAGTCTGTTTGTGTGCTCGGGGGATAGTATCTCGCGAACTTACCCATGCGGTCGCATATGGGCGACCATCTTTTTCACTTGTCCCGCCCGTTCGCGATTCCTTATTTCCTGTTCCGGGTCACGTATAGCGTGTTCGGGATGCGCATTTCATGTTCGGGAACACGTCTTACGTGTTCGCGATGCTTTTTGCGTGCGCGCGGGGAAATATCTCGCGAACTTACTGTTGTAAAGTCATCCTGTGCCCTGGGCACCCCCCAACTTTTTGCTGACTGGAACTGGTGGTAACTGACTCTGACTGACCCTGGGCTCTGTCTAACCAGGCCCAGGGCCAGTGCCTAGCTGAAAGGAACACATTAGAATACAGTTAAGACACCCAACATACACTAGGGTACACTCTGGTATGGTGGGGTACCCCTGTAATTGGCATGACCTACCCCATAAGCCCCTAGTATATACTAGGGCAGGGGATTGAAACTACCTAGAAGTCCCCAGTATCCTGGGGCATGGCAGTTTAGAGGCCAGCAGCTTTTCTGCACATGCATGGGTGCACTGCTGAAGCCAGGGGTCAGTTTAAAAGCAGCCCTGGGTGCCAGGACTGCTTTTAAAAAGCAAATTGTGCTCAAATTCGACTTTGGGATTTGGGGCACTTAAAAATGGATAACCTACAATGTTTTGGCATTTTAGGGGCCCCCAGGGTCTTCCCTAGGTATCCCAGGGGTGGGGTGTCAGTTATCTATAATGTACACCCTTATAAAATGAGTTTTTATATGCCTGGGTAAAGTGAAATTTCACATTTCACTCCCCACATTGTGTTAAAGTGCTGCCCAAATTCAACTTTGAGGCTAGGAGCACAGGGAATTGAGGATCTGCAATATTTTTACAGATTCAGAACCCCTAAAGTCTCCCTAAGTGCACAAGGGTTGGGGGTCCTGTAGAAATTAGGGAAATACTTATAAAATATGTTTTTATAAGCCCTGGTGCTAGAAAACTGGCCCAAGTCATTTTCCCCATTGCAAACCCCATGGCCCATAGGTTAACATGGTAGGAAGTTATTGATTAATAACTATTGATAGGAGAGGACTAGCCGGACCATTCAAAGACTTCCCAGAATGGTAGTAGTAAATCCAACAATATTATATTGTTGAATTTCTCCTAAAGTGTACATACAAGAAGTTATAAGACTTTCTTGTTTGTAAGTCCAAATTCAGCCTTTCCAGTGGTCTGCCCTGATTGGTCAGAGTTATGTGGATTAGCCAGGCTGCCTTGAAGAGGTGATAAAGAACCCCTGGGGTTAACCACTCTGCAGGGAGGGCAGTGTGCTGGTCTATAGGAATGCCAGGCCAGGGGGTGGAGTCGTAAACCATGCTCTTCAAAGGCAGAGGGGAGGCCTGGGTTTCAGTTTCACTCTGACACTCTTGACCCAGAGTCAGGGCTAGGCTTAAGGAAGGTATGTGCAGATGGTAGGGGGAGAGTCCATAGAGATAAGCCATCCCAGGGGGAGTGTTTAGCCAGCTCTTACCTCCTTGCTGGAAAATCAGCCATTATGGATTTGGAAGCTTTGTTGCACTCTGGGATAGAATAATGCCACACTCTGCAGGAAGGAGTCACTCAAGTGGGAGGTTACCCTACTCCTATTGGTGAAGCTTGACCTCCTGGATGACCCAGAGACTGTGGAATAAGTATCTGAGAGAGGCCCAGCCCCTCAGATCTGCTGCTTGAAACTTACTGAAGCAAGAGGTGCCCTGCTGAGAAGTTTTGCTGTGCAAAGATTTCTAAGGCCTGACCTCTGAAGACTGCACCAACTGAAACTGCAGCCCTGTGGATTACCTTGCTGCAAAAGGACTAAAGAGTGGACTCCCTGCAAGCTACAGGTTAACAGAGCTCACCTGGACATCCCCACAAAGAATTCCCAGCCTGGAGTACCAGTGGATTTGTAAGGGTTTTGTTCAAGTGGATTGCGGAATTGAAGTTTCACACTTTCAAGGACCCTCTTGGAGATTCCAGAACCTTGTATTGTGTGTTGGATACTTTGGGACCCGCAAGCAGAACTTCAGGAAAGAGTTCTAACTGGACCCCGCTTGCTGAAGAAGGCGGCACAACACAGTGGTGAGAATTCTTCAGAACAATTTCTAAAGGTGTGTCCCTGTCAGAGAAAACGAAATGACTAAAAGGGGCACTGTTGGTTTCTAAGCACTAGAAAGTGACTAATCTTTAAAAATTCATATCTCTGGTTCCCTACAGTGGATTTTTTTCGTTTTGGTGTCATTTAAAAGATAAATATATTACCTATTTATATAAATTGGTGTTGGATTTTTATTTTGTGTTGTGTCTTAATTATTTACTGAAATGGTGTTTTTGAATGCTTTACATACCTGTCTTTGAAGTTAAGCCTGTCTGCTCGCAGCCACGTTACCAAGGGTTGAGCATAGGAATAATTCTCTAAGACCTATGCTGAGTCCTATCATGTGTTAGTGACCTTATTGCCAGTGGCAGACCTACATTTGCCCCTACCAATAATCCACTTTCCAACACTTACCCACGCGGTTGCGAAGGGCACGGCCATCTTGTTTTTTCACTCTATGCTATGGTTCTGGGGCCTGCTTTTCTATCCTCCCTCTATCTTCGCCATCCTTAGGTTTTTACACAGTTTTTCTGATCTTTTTTATTTATTATCTATCCCTCTCTGTCCCTAAGTCTATATTTTGCATTTTATTTCTACTTTTACTGCGTTTTTTTCACTTTTCTACTGTTTTATATTACTTCCTTCTTTAAGCTCCTACTTCTTCCCCTAACTTTATTTTTCCCTTCTAAATTTTCTTTTCCGCCTCCCGCTCACCCCAGAACCATGCCTAAGGGTACTGATGGGCGCTCCAAGGGCAAGGGGCCTGCGCCCAAGAGCCGCCGCCTGCCTTGCGGCAGACTGCGCCCTGCAGGGGTGCAGGCCCGGGAGCTTTTTGGAGAGGTGGAGGTGGCCGCCCTTGTTTTTTGTGTGCAGCGCCACCTCCCCTTGACCTTGGCAGCAGGCGGCAGGCCTGGCTCCGGGTACCTGACCCAGGAGCGTCACCGCCAGTGGGTGAAGGTGCGCCGGGCAGTGTTTCGTCAATCAGGGGTCTGGCGCACCCATAACCAGCTGGCCCACCGGTGGTCAGACATCTTGGACCGGGAGCAGGACCTGCTGGACCTTCTAGGTGTCGAGGTCGTGGGGCTTGGTGAGTAGCTAATATACTAGTAGTATAAGTATTGTGTATAATTTTTTTCTGAATAGCAAGAATACTGCTGCTTACATTGCAGGTAAATTACGTTTCAAAATCTTCTGTGATTGTAGGACACAGGTGCTCGGCGCTACTCTTACTTGTTTGCAACTTTGCGCTCGCTTGGGCTGATTATGTAAGAGTTTACTTAGAGAACTTAAGTTAGGTAATGCTATTGCTAGAGAGACTCTAGTCCTTCCTTTGTCCTCCTGTCACTAAGAAGAGATAGTGGTGGATGGATTGATAGGTTTAGTTAGTATTAGTTGGTAATTGTTTAGAGGTCTGCGTGACGCATCCTCTCTGTCACTGAGTGCTGCTTACCCCAGTCCTTAGTAGAACCTTTTGTAGTTTGTTTAGTGAGTGGTAAGGCTTAGCAGTGTCACTAGCAGAACATCAGATGCAACCAACCAACAATTTGGTGTATGCACAAATTTATGCATGTGTCCTCCACCTATGCATTTTTGAGGGCTAAAATTTAAATGCAGACTTAGTGAACAATTGGCCCGTCTGGAATATGTGGGCTAGGTCCGGTGGTACATAGGCTTAGTTAGTATTCTGGAATCAGATTGGAACACTGGATTAGTGTTCATAAATAATAAGTAGACAGTCCGTGAATCCCGCAATAAAACTACTAGTCGATCTGATTAGATAGGTCAATTTTATTGCAATTGTTGTTTCCTAAAATGTTTTTTGAGCGTTATTTAAAATATTTTATTTGTTTCACAGTACACCAATTATTAATGTTTGTCTCTTTCTTTATTATATCTTACATGATCAGCACCCAGGGGCAAGAAGACGGGGTCACAGCCACAGGCGGCGGGACAAGAAGAACATCAAGATGCCTCCCAGGGCCAGGACCGCTCCTCTACCGAGGGCTCTGCTACTGGCCCCAGTAAGTCCTCCAGTGGTTAATATTAATAATTATATTTCCCTAACTTTTACTGCACCTTATTTTTACCGAACTATTATTTCTGTTTCCTATTCCTAATTCTATTTTTTCCAAATCTTCTTCGATCTAGACTGTTTCTAAATTCTTGTTATCCCTGCCTCTAACTGCCTCTGCTATGACTCTCTGTACTACTACTATTAGCCTGTCTGTAGCTAAGCTTGCCCAGTTGGCCACTCTTTATTTAAAAGGTTTTAAATAAAACTCAGATTCACCAATAGCTCTAGCCACGGAGTCCAGTCCTTTGGGTTGTCCTCTTCTGGTCTTCTTAATCTTTCTTGATTCTTTTCGACAATTCCCACCAACAAAATGCCCAACCAGATATTTGACTATTTTTGATAGGATATACTACTACTGTTGTGGGGATTCTGCACAGCCACATACAGAACTATGCACAAGAAAATAGGATGTTGGTGATGAGAGGTTGGACCTTCCTCACACCTCAGTCAGAACCCACAATCCCCTGACCCAGTGGTTCCCAATCTGTGTGCCGTGGCACCCTGGTGCGCCATCAAAACTAGCCAGGGGCGCCATGAACACAGTTTGGGAACCACTGTCAAGGCCTTTGACCTCTTCTTCAGAACTGTACAGCTCTGCTACCAAAGCTGCGAGATAATGACTTCGAGAGAAACATCAGAAACACCCAATAAATAACTTTTCATGCACTGCCAAAAGGCACACCACGGGCTGCAAAGCGTTATTGCTAAAAGGGAAAACAATCGGAGCTGCGCACAGAGCAGCAGATGATGTGTCCTAACCCTGCCACCTTCACCCCTGTATCAGAACTGAGCAGGCAGGAATATTTGGAAACCCTCTGTTCATCTTTCTGCATTCTTTTTCTCTCTCCACGAACAAGAGGCTGAATAGCTCCGACTGCCTGAGACGTGCATCTTGCAGCAAAAAAAGTCTTACGATGCAGACTTTCCCCCCCCCCAATTATTTTAATAACTTCCTGGCTGCATCAATTGTTTTGAACCAATATTTGCACTATCTAGTCCCAAAAGTTACATTGTTTTTTCCCTCACAGTACAGGCCTGTCATAAACACGTTTTTAAAAAAAAAACAATACCAGTTTGTAGATATGTTTTTGGCAGAGCGCTCGCTTTCTGTCACAGCCCTGAAGACCAGGTATATCAAGTTGCTGCTGCAGCCAAGCAAATAAACGAGTTAAAAACCCAACCTTGCAGGCCAATTCAGAAATGTTCCATGTCAGCCTCAAAAACTACTTTATTATAACTTAAAATCATTCTAAACCCTCTCAATTAAACACATTTACATGGAGCGATTTGAAGATAGGATATCAAAGGAAGCAGTAATGCTATTGCACTTATAATGGCAAGATATGAATCTGTTTGAAAACAATCACAATTCTGATATTTAGGCAATTATTCCTATTTTCGTGCAAATTCTGATTCAGGCGTAAACTTCCCAGCGCCCGAATCTGGTGTAAAAGTGGTGTGGTATAAGTGCACGCGGGGATACTTCTCTGCACAGTTTTCATCAGTTAACCTGTCCCATTCCAAAATGGTGCAGAGAGAAGCTTTCCATGGCACCTTCTGATTCCTGGAGGCACTTAGGGAAGCCCTGTATTTTCAATTACAATCCTGTGCATATTTGAACATAGCTCTTAAACGCAGAAATCATGGTCACTCTGAACAGGAGGTCTGCATTTTTACAACATAAAAAGATGACAGAAATCTGATGTAATTGATGTGAGCGATCTGAGCTGATTAGGATAAAAAACCTCAAGACTCCAATACTGAACATATTTCTAAATAATTGCTGAAATGTGAATATCTTAACATAACTGGAAACTCGTCCCACCATATTCAGAGCATGCAAGAGATGACTGCCCTTTTTTCCCTCTCTAGAGCAATGTCGAGAAAAGATCAACAACATTTGTGCTGAATGTAAAATATCCCATTCTTAACAGAAATCTGTAGGAAATTTTGAGTTGGACAAAAAATTCAGTTTATTCCAAAATTTCATATTTCTAGTAAACCAACTCAAAATGGGGGGCTCCAACTGTTCCAAGTGGTGGAAAATTAAATCTAAGAGTTGCAAATGGGATCCAGAAGTGGTGTGGAAGATTTTCAGATCTTTTTCTCTTTTTTATCGTCAATGTTTTGGCAATTTTGAGGAATGGCATGTATAGCGGATAATGTAGTATTTGACACTAGAATGCAGTACAATTTTAAGAGGTCATTGACGACTTTCCTCAACATCTTTTGTATTTAGGTATCCTCAGTCTTGAACTTTAACAATTAAATACAAATATTTAATATGATTAAATAACAAAGAGTTCAGGATAATTGCCTGCTACCCATGAACAGTCAGGGTCATACACTGTCTATTATTGAGCCACCTGTTGCGGCATTCATCACAATACATTGCCTACACTGGCCTGTAAGGTTAACTTTGTTTTGAATGCACTGTGACTAAACCAATAAAAGTATTTTATTAAACAACTATTATATATTTTTTTTAGTTGCATCTATGATTATAATACCTTCATCAGCTCATGGCAATTATTTTCACTGAGAAAAATGGAAGTTCTCCCGAGACAGGGCTTACATCCCCCTCACCCACTAAAAAAAGTAACATAATGGGGAGCCGCGGCTTATGGCCAATAGGTCAAGGGAGCCGTGGGCCGAAAAAGTTTGGGAACCACTGCCCTGACCGACTAGCTGTAGTCTCTCATTAGGTCCCCGAACCCCCCCCGAAGATACCTAATGATTAGACAACCCAGATAACACCCTTTCGCTCACTCATTCGTGTAAGTCCACCACACCAAATACCACAGAGTCTATGTGTAAGTTCAAAAGGTTTATTTTCAACTAACAAGCTCTGTACGTTGTTCTACAATTCAATTCAGCATACTATACAAGCCAGCTCCAACAACAAAATGCATAAGATTAAAACAATAAACATTGTTACAAGTCCATCGAAGACAAAAGATCTCTGTGTGAATTCTGGGGGACCCCTCACCTTAGAACGTAGAAGTACTGGTTACATCATAAGCTCTGGTTCGTAGAAGGGAATCTTCCGCCTGCTTATGAGAAAATGGTGCGCGTTAGATAGTATAATGCAAGCATTTCTCAGTCATGCCAAAAAGTGTAGCATGCTATGGCTAAGCAATACAGACTGACCAGAACTCCATATAACAAAGTGGCTTGTTAATTTTTCGACCTCTTGTACGCAACGCTCAGACAGTAGCTGTATGACCTCATGTGGGCTTAAAGGCGTCACTCTTACTCAACAAGCTGCGAGGTAACGTGACGTCACGTGCGCAAAAGACATGAAGCTAAAATGGTTGCATGGCTCAGGCTAACTTTGCAAAGAGTAGAGTAGACTAGAATGACCCTAGGGACCATAACACTACTAGTGTCTACTCTACTGTAGTACCCGATTTGGACTAGTGATTTATGTTGTATATGATTGTATGTATTAACTTTTTTTTCCAATCTTGTTAGTGAAAAAGAATAAATAGGGGGAGGTGCATATATGGCATCTAAAAATGTGTAATGTTTTTTCTAGGCATACTACCGACCACCAGTGCCGGGGCCAGCGGCGATGCAGCCATTCCTGACGGAGCAGGAGATGCGGCAGCGGCACCTGCAGGAGCTACTACAGGGGGTGAGCCAGCAGCAGCGGCGGGCGGTGGTAAGTTATATTCCTTACTTATTGACATTACACTAGCGGGAAGGGTGTACTGTACACTCACTGTACTGTTGAGACTTAGTAAGTATGAAGTTGTAGTGAACATTAGACAACGGTTGAAGAAGACACCCTTTACTTCGCAATGGCATTAGCAATAACATTAGCAGCGTGAGTTGAATAACCAATGGCCTCTTCTATCTGACTCCAACTCAGCTGTGAAAGTTTTATGGAGAAGACAAAAAGTCAGATCAGATGACCTTGATGGATGTGTTGAACAAATAGGGAAAGAAGGGTGGAAGGAGGAAGGACGGGCGACTGGCAGAGAAGGATACGTTGGAAGCATGCATAGGTGGCTGATAGGAATCAGATGCATGGGTTGTTGAAGGATGGGTGGAAGGTGAAAGAAAAGATGCCTGCCTGGGTGCCGACACCTTATGGGTGGATAGGATAGCAAGAATCATCAGCGGTGTTTGGGTTAAACTCAAAGGCAAGCAAGGAAGGACGCATGGGTGGTTGTTGGTGAAACAAACTAAGGTTTGTTGAGAGATTAAGAAGAATGATAGATGTTTACTTTGAATGGATGGATGCCTGGATGTATTCATCATAGATAGCATAGGTGGAGTCTGTCACTGGATGCAGACCAGAGTCTTACTTTGAAGAGAATGTAAAAGAAACCGCGCCACAGTAGCAAAGCCGAGGGGAATATAAGTTGTAGTTTCAGAATACTCCCTTGACTCACAGTAGTTTGCAAGCACATCATATATATTTATATATATTGTGTATGTATGTAGTTATCAGCGCCTTCCTCCGACTCCGAGGACCACTCCCTACCTATGTTAATTTTACTGTCAGCCAGCCTGCCATGGGGGGGTGGCCTATCTGTTGGTTACACAATCAATCAAAACAAAGTACCTCATGTCGTCCCATATATAAGCAATGATCATTGGATCAGATATATAATCTGCCTTTTTGTAGTAGTCAGGGCAGGGTGAAAGTGAAATTGAGCAATTGCCCTTGATGTAACAGAGAGAGTATGGCCAGTGCCACCCGTAATAGAAAAATACGAGCTTCCCCACCTGCAGACAGTAGTAAATAGAACTAACGTGAGTCTGCATCATGACTCGAGTATGTTTGTCTTGGGCGCAAGCTGACTGAGCTGGCATGCCGGCTACAACAAGGTTATGTAATTTCGCTAAACTAAAGAGAAAAAGAAGACTGGTGTACTGTGCCATAGTGCTAGTATAATGCCTGAAACTCCCACAAATGTTAGAGGCCGAGGAAGTGGGAGGACAGATACATACCACAAATGTTATGTACTGTGCTTGCTAGTGCTACTGCTACTATGCCACTATGTGTTGAATTAATTTTGTGTTACTGTTTTGCAAAGAGTATTGGTAAAATATTCTTTTTTTCTTTCTTGATATAGCTCCTCCAAAACCAATGAGGAAGGAGTTGGCAGCCATGGCCCGGCGCCGGAAGCTGGAGGCCATCTGCACCGAGTACTGGTGACTGGTGGCTCTGGCGGAGGAGGAGGAGGAGGCGGCAGCAGCTGCAGCCTCCTCCAATGCCCCGGGCCCCAGCCAGGCCCCTCCAGTGGTACGGCACCGCAGTCAGGCAGCCGCCGCACAACAACATCTTCCAGCATTACTGCTGCCCCCCCCGTGGATGGAACTGCAGGGCATATAAGCGCCGCATGCGCCTCCGGAATGCGAGACTGGAGGAGGAGGTAGAGGAGCTGAAGAAGAGAGTCAAGGTCCTGGAGAGAGAAAACAAAAGAGCCCGCCGCTAAGTTAAAGAGTAGACCCTATTTGATTGCCCCTTTTTTAATCCTTTTTTTGGTGGGTGGGAATTGGGCGTTGGGCTTTATGGACATCGGTTACCTTTGGACTTTCTCGTTTTGGACATTGGTTGGGGTTAGGGAGAGGGGTGGGTCAGGTGTTGTGGGATTTTTTTACATAGTTTATGTTTGTTAGGGGATTAAACTATATATATTTTTTATATTTTACATACGATGTGGTTAATGTTTTGTGGTGTTACTGTTTTACGTCACACTGTTTCCTTGCTGCTGCAGGGCCACAGCCAGTGTTTGATTTAAATAATTGGCTGACTTTGTAAGACACAAACAGATAGATGCGGTACCCCTCACTGAGTGACTTGTCCTACTAGTACGGTCAGTCTCTCCTCCTAGTCCATTATTATACCTCCCCCAAACATCTTTTCTTTTCTTACCTGTGATTGATGTTTAAGTTAGGCACAGCGATGGCTGCATAAGGATGCAGGTTGGGTTTCTGAAGAGAATGCAGATGCCATGGTTGTGGTGGTAGTAGTAGACACTGGCAGTAGCATTTACAAAAAAAGAAAATGAGACAGTCAGTCGCCTGAGAGAGACTCTGGGAGGAGTAGTAGAGCGAAGTAAATAAAACATAATGGTGGAGGGGATAGCCTAGTACAACAAGTTACAAACTGTAGTTGTGTCGAGTCACTCAACTAGGCCTAAACTCGACACAAGCGTAACCTTTAGTGCTGTGTGTAATAGGATGACAATCGATGCCGGCAATTAATGATGATGGATTAGGTTCCTTTGTTAAAAAAGTTACCTCGCAAATATACTGATCATCATGGGTGGGCAAGCAGAAGAAGATCCTCCCCCTGCCTTGAAATTGAATTAGTGTTGCTTTCGGCACATCCGCCCCAGCAAGCGTGTGATCAATTATTGGTGCACATTTAATTTAGTCACACCTCAATAAATCACACAGCCCGGGGGAAGAGGGTTAGGGTTTGATGAATGGTTGGGAAGGGGGTTTGGGGAAAGGTTTGACAAAGAAAAACAGTACGCATGGACAAACGACAAAAGAAAACACAATCTTTGTAGACTACCATATCCATAAATCTGTTAAGGGTGAAAAATGAAATGCATGCATGATGATGATAACTTGATGGTTAATGATAAGTAAAACTTACTAACTACTACTAGACAATTAGACAGTGCAAGGCATCAGTATATTAATATTATGCAATTTGCCTTGCCTCTCTGCCCTCATTGAGACACAGATTATATACAGTTTGTGTTCTGTTCTGTTGTACCGGGCTTACTTTTAAAGATAGCAAAGAAAATTTAAAAATCGCTGTAGGGATGAATTATACGCAGAGAGCAAACATAATTAATAATAACAATAACACACGGTAGTAATGATTGAAGACAAAAAATGAATCAAATTATTTAAAAGATGATGAAAGTTGATACTGTTACTGTGTTATCCTGGTCAAATGGGGAGTTGCATCTCGGCATTCCTCTTGGTCCCCAGTCCCTTCCATGGATGCTCCGTCCATCAATCCTGGGTGACGCCACTGCCTGCCAGATGTAGATTCATTGGTAAGGTAAGTGTGCATTGTTTTTCCAAGTATAGCACAGGGTAAAAGCCGGCCTGTAAGTGTAAATGGAAAAACAAATGGGATATTGATAAATCAATGATTGAGTGGTATGTACTGATCAAACAGACGATCAAGCATGTAATAAGTTGAGTTCCAACGTGTTGGCACCTCCTGGATGAGTGCTTTGACTGGCTTTTTATGCTCACGTTGAATGACCCTCAGCTGCTTCCGGGCTTTATAAGAATGGCTGAAATGTGTTCATATTCTTCTGCAGGTGGCCGTAAGTTGCTGACTTTGTATTCATTTTTCAGAAAGTCTTGAACAACAAGGCTAATGCAGTGTGCCAAACACGGGACCCTGAAATAGCCACCATCTTTCATGGCCCTAACTACATTACTGCCATTGTCCGTGGCAACAAAACCAATCTTAAGCCCTCTTGGGCGCAGCCACTCAAAGACCTTGCTGTTAAACTTATCCAAAATGTTTGCAGCAGTATGAGATTTCTCCATGGCAAACATGGCTACAGTTGCATGTTTGCGAGTGGCATGAAAAATCTCAGCAGCGTCAACACCAGCAGATATCTTTTCTCTAACCCCCACAAAAGAGATCCAGTGTGCAGTGATGCACATGTAATCAGTGGCTTGGCAACTGGTCCACATGTCTGTTGTCAGGTGAATACTCTGAACAGCACTCTGCTTCAAGGCTTTCCCAAGCAATTCCAGCACGTCGTGATGTAGTGCTGGAACAGCAACTCTGGCGAAATAGTAGCGGCTGGGAACCTGCCATTTTGGGCAGATGGCTGTCACAAATTCCAGAAAACCCACCCCTTCAACAAAAGAAAAAGGGAGAAGGTCCAGTGCTAACATTTTAGCCAGCTTCGCATTGTACAAACGTGCTATTGGGTGGTTGCGTTCGTACTGCCCCTCCGCCCTAAACATGCTGATAATGGTAGGCTGCATGGTTTTCCTTTCTGTTAGGCTCAACTTCGCACTTCTTTTCATTGCGGTACTCCTTGCTGTCTCAGGCTGACTCTTACTAGTCTTGTGCCACTGAGATGTTGCTGAGGATGTGGGCGAAACCACTGCACTGCTGGGGACAGGGCTACTTTGTGTACCACTACCAGAGAGAATTTCTCCCTGTCCTTCCTCTTCCACCGTGATCGGATCTTCTACTCGTTTATCCCCACCAACACCAATGGTTGCAGTTTTTATGCCGCAAAGGTGGTCCTCCCAGTCGATCAAGTGGTGTTTTTTCAGATGGGTTATTTGGCCTCTGGTACCATAGTTTGTACCAAGCTTACCCCGACTAACAGAGGTATTACAAATGGAGCATATAGCAATGTTCTCCTCTTTTTCGCTAACCGTAAAGAAGTCCCAAACTGGAGAGCTTAACTTTTGTCTCCTGCTGGAGGTGCCACTTCCAATGCCGGATGAACTGGAGGGTGTGCGTTGAATTTGACTCTGTGCAGTATCACTACCTACTTCTACTGAGGTGGTGGTTGTGCTGGATGTAGGTCGCTGCCGGGCCTTTGCTAATGCAAATATGGAAGCTGTAGGTCGTGTTGGTGTTCCCTGTGTTGGAGGTATGCATGCTACATCCCTCGCAGCGATTTTGGATAGGGTAATAATGTTGGTCTCCATCTCCTCGGGGCTGGGAGTGATGTTCGTGATGACTGGCTCATCATCATCCTGCTGTTCTACATCGACCTCCATAAGTGTAAGGCTTTCTGGAACCTTCCTTTTCCCTAGCCTGGTCTTGGGACGTGTCTCCCTCTCAGACTCAGTTTGTGGCTTCCAAGTGGCATCTAGATCATCAGAAGGGGTGCTTGGCGAAGAACTTGATGGACTAACCCTCCTTTTCCTTGCTGGGGATTTAGAAGACAATGGATCTTCTGAATGAGTGCCTTCCTCTTCTTCTTCCTCTGCATGAAGCTCAATTTCCTGAACTGCCCCTACTTCGGGAGGAACAACTACTATTGTGGGCGGTGGTTGCGGCTGTTGACCACTATCTGGGGAAACGAATTATCTGGTTTTAACTTTCGGGGGGCTGAATTTGAATGAACTATCTGGGGAAACGAATTATCTGGGGGCTTGTAGCTTTTTTCTTGTGGTGGGAGTGTGTTATACTCCCTTACCTGAACTTTTCGATAACGTGTGGTTCACGGGCGGCCATTTTGGGGTTGCCACGCGCTCTCTGCAGTTAGCGCGCCAGTCTTTGCACGCCGTCCTGCCATTACCTGATTTAATGGACCGGGAGCGGACGCGCAGCGCCTACGAGGTTAGCAAAGTTGTTTGAGACACGTTTTTTCCTTTACGTGTTTTTATGTGCTCTTAACTGTTTCTTATAGAAGTATTGAATGTGTTCTTAACTGTTTTTTAAAAGAATTATCGAAATTGGTTTTAACTTTCGTGGGGCTGAATTTGAACAAACTATCTGGGGAAACAAATTATCTGGGGGCTTGTAGCTTTTTTCTTGTGGTGGAGTGTGTTATACTCCCTTACCTGAACTTTTCGATAACGTGTGATTCACGGGCGGCCATTTTGGGGTTGCCACGCGCTCTCTGCAGTTAGCGCGCTAGTCTTTGCACGCCGTCCTGCCATTACCTGATTTAATGGACCGGGAGCGGACGCGCAGCGCCTACGAGGTTAGCAGAGTTGTTTGAGACACGTTTTTTCCTTTACGTGTTTTTATGTGCTCTTAACTGTTTCTTATAGAAGTATTGAAAGTGTTCTTAACTGTTTTTTAAAAGAATTATCGAAATTGGTTTTAGCTTTCGGGGGGCTGAATTTGAACGAACAATCTGGGGAAACGAATTATCTGGGGGCTTGTAGCTTTTTTCTTGTGGTGGAGTGTGTTATACTCCCTTACCTGAACTTTTCGATAACGTGTGGTTCACGGGCGGCCATTTTGGGGTTGGCATGCGCTCTCTGCAGTCAGCACGCTAGTCTTTGCACGCCGTCCTGCCATTACCTGATTTAATGGACCAGGAGCGGACGCGCAGCGGACGCGCAGCGGGCGCGCCTAAGGCAAGCACGTCTGCGCCCGTCCGCGTCCGACCGGGGCCTGGGGCCACGACCCCTGGTCCAATCAAGAGGAGTTGTACAAGGTACTCTAAAGAGCAGTTGATAAATTTGAAGAGTGTCCTACCCCCCGATTGCGAGCTTTTTAACCCAGATTCATTGATTTTTAACTGTTCATGTTGCAGTTTTGCAGCTGACATACACCTATACAAAGGATATAGCTCGCCCATTACCCCTTTAAGATTTGATAGGGCTCAGGTCACTGCTGCTATCAATTATCGTAAAAACTACAAAAGAGATTATGTATTTTACAATATAAACTGTCGCTCACTCCCTAAACACAAGTTAGACATTTTTGACCTTTTGGTCAATGAACAGCCTGACGCTGTCTTTCTGACTGAGACCTGGCTACAGGAGTGTTCTGGACCTGACATTGTGCTAGCACTACCCCCTAATTATTTTATAGTCAGGAGAGACAGGACTTTTAAAATAGGAGGAGGTATCGCAATTATTTATAAAGACTGTTTCACATGCAAATTCGAAGATTTACCATTCACAGGCTGTGAGTCTGCACTATTTAAACTCATCATCAATCCACAGGTTACCTTTTCGGGTATCCTGCTCTATCGCCCCCCGGGGCCTGCTGGGGCATGGGCGGGCTCTTTTTCTGACTTAGTCGCTCCTTATGTTCTAAACACTGCTAATTTCACCATTTTGGGTGATCTCAACTTACATTTTGATGATCCAGCCTGTACTACTAGTGCTACACTCATCTCAGATTTAGCAGCTATGAATATTTTGCTGTGTAATTCGGGTTCCACTCACGTTGCTGGTCATTTATTGGACCCTATCTTCTCTAATTTGTCGAACATTAGTTGCCTCCCAGCACTTCCTGTTCTCTGGTCAGATCATTTCTTGTTGGGTTTTCGAGTCAATAAAGTTGATTCGAGCCCAGCCTCCAATATGCCTGGCAACAAGCCTAATTCAAGAAATTGGGGTAAATTAAATATTGACATTTTTAATAAGATTTTATCTGAGAAGGCCCCTATGCCTGGCTCAATTTCAGTAGCTGACGTGGATTTAATACATGATTGGCTAATCAATTCCACTGATATTTGCCTTCCACTCTCGACTAAGAAGATGAAGAACCACCGGCCACCGGCCCCTTGGTTCTCCGAGAGTCTAAAAGTGGAGAAAAGCAAATGTAAAGCGTCTGAGAGACACTGGAGAAAGAACTACGACCCAGACACTAAATTAGCCTACAAGCTGGAAATAAGTAATTATCATACACTTTGTAAAGCTGCACGGGCGGAGTATGTGACATCTACTATCTCTAAGGCACAAAACAATGCTAAAACATTGTTTAAGCTTGTTAAAGAACTATCGGGCGCAAAGTGCCTACCTAAATCTCCCGATCTCACGGAATCACAATGTGACGATCTTGCTAGGTTCTTTCTCGAAAAAGTTGAAAATATCTATGCCACATTGAAGGAAGTCCAACCAGTAAATGGTCAACAGCATATGAAGTATCCTGATCAGTCTACTGCAAGTACGGATTTCCAGGCTAGAGCATCTTTGACATCCATCAGTAAGCTAGAAACCTGGGTTCCTCTAGACATTGATTCTTTTAGGCGAATCTTGGACGGTCTCAAATCCGGTTCTCCAAGGGACCCGGTCCCTTTTCCGTGCTCCAAAAACTTGAAATGTCTTCTTTGCTGTTAATTATGGAATTGCTTAATGCCTCCTTAATGGAAGCTAAGATACCATCTGCTTGGAAGCATGCAATGGTTCTTCCACTTTTAAAGAAGGTTGGCGCTGACCCTACTCAACTCTCGAATTTTCGACCCATTTCTCTGCTCCCAGCCTTTTCGAAAACTTTGGAAAAACATGTCAACATCCAACTGTCTTCTTTTGTTGAATCTCAAAATTTCTTGCATGGTTCACAGTCCGGTTTTCGACCAGGATTTTCGACGGAGACTACTTTGCTTGGAGTCACAGAAATGCTACGCAACTGTGTGGATAACGGGGACACCGTGGCTCTTATACTCCTTGATCTAAGTGCCGCGTTTGACACGGTCTCGCATCCATTACTCCTGGAAGCTTTGCAATTATTGGGAGTGTCTGGCGTGGCACTTAACTGGCTTAAAGATTTCCTGGCGGACCGCACCTTCCAAGTTTTCTCTCCCTCATCCACTTCAAAAACGTATTCTTCACCCTATGGTGTCCCTCAAGGCTCGATCCTCAGCCCTTTATTATTCAACATCTATGTTAGGCCTCTGGCGCTGATTGCGGAAGAATCTGGGTTGTCTCTCTTCTCCTATGCTGATGACACCAAGATTGTCTCTTCTTTATCAGCTGACAGGGCGTCCAATCCATCCTCTCTTCAATCTGGATTGAGGAATATTGCAGGATGGATGCAAGCCAACCTGCTCAAATTAAATGGTGATAAGACAGAGGTGATGATATTGGGCAAGAATAAGGATCTTTGGGGCCTTCAACATTGGCCACCTGAAATGGGTGTTTTGCCCCAACCTAATCAGCAGGTTCGGAATTTAGATGTCATAATTGACGACTAACTCTCAATGAGGCAGCAAGCAGTGAAAGTGTCGTCCATTTGTTTTACTATTCTTAAATGGCTCAGGAAAATCCTCTGGATGATGCCTTTGTCTACACAACGCACGGTGGTCCAAGCTCTTATTACATCTAGGCTGGACTATGGCAACATTCTGTATCGTGGAGCCAATAAAGATGTGGTACGAAAGTTACAACTGGTTCAAAACGCGGTGACCAGGCTGCTCTGCAAGGTCCCCAAAACTATTTCTATTTCAGGCGCCCTCTGTGATCTTCATTGGCTCAGGGTTGAGAGCTGCATAAAGTTCAAAGCCCTGAGCTACATGTTCAAAATCAAAAATGGTAACGCGCCTCAATATTTGAATGCTCTAGTTCACTTTTACCTTCCTTCACGTTCCTTACGTTCTGCCACACAGGCTAATTTCAAGGTGCCTATATGGGTGGTCGGTCCTTCTCTTACCTTGGCCCATCGATGTGGAACTCCCTTCCGATAGCACTTCGAACCGAAACTAGTTATGAGAATTATCGTAAGTGCCTAAAAACCTGGTTGTTCAATATGTAGATTTTTTTTTTCTATCTTTCCCTCTGCATCCTACAGGCGGCGCCGGGAAACCCTTGGGTAGCTGTGCGCCTAATAAAATTAAATTAACATAACATAACTGTAAGAAAGTGGCTCTGTATATACTGCACCAAAGTAAAGTTCAGTGTGCACAGAGTCCACAGTCCCCAGAGGTTTGGCAGAGGCTAAAGTTAGATATAACCTTACTCTCTAAAGTGGTAGCTTGGTCGAGCAGTAAGGCAGTATCAGAGGACAGTGTAAAGCATTTGTTGTACACACTCAGTCAGCAAATGGTCTCACACACTCAAGAACTGAACTCTAGGCCAATGGTTTGTATATAAAAATATATAGTTGTTTTATTTTAGAACCAACAATAGGTATCAAAATACTTTCTCAGGATGAGATGCTTTAGTTATATACTTTCAATTTACACTAGACTTGCAAAGGCAATTGTTACAGTTGTTGCAATAGGCAACACAATTTCAACACAATGTTAACATTGAGCTCAATGGGAATTTCTAGTTAAATGCAATAGATTACTTTTTGGATTACTTTTCTTACCACAGGACTGGATCCTAGATTCAGTCCTGGGACATCTCCTGTAAACAGTTGAGTAAAAACGTTTTGGTTACAGTTGTGATTTTTAAGGAATAGTATTGTATTTTAAAAGTTGACTAACTTTTTCACATAGAATCACCAATGTTATCCTATGGGAGGAAATTCACTTAGCAGGTAAGTGGGGTTATTGTTACTTTTTCTAACTCAGTTTTGGATCCTGGATCCAGCACTGGTGCATCTCCTGTAAACAGTTGAAAGAATGTGTTTTTGTTATACAGGCGATTTTTAACGAATATTTGTAAGTTTGCAAAATCGACACTTAGAAACTTTTTCAGCAAAAACCAGGCAATGTTATCCTATGGAAGGAAATTCAAGTTACCGGTAAGTACAGTTATGAATACTTTTCAGGGTCAGTGCTGGGCACCAAGATCCAGCACTGGGATCTCTCCTGATAACAGATGAGTAAATTTGTTTTCGTAATTCGGCTGATTTTAGATGAATATTTTAAAGTTTAGAAACTCCACACTTAGAAGAATTTCCAAGTGAAACCAGTCAATGTTACCCTATGGAAGAAAAATGAGTTATCGGCTTTCGGGTAAGTACTCGACTGGCAGAGTTAAGGTTCTGGGCATAGACTCGGGGTCTCCCAGGGTCAGGTAAGTACAGTCTTACACCCTCAGCGGCACAGGGGCGGCCGGGTGCAGAGTGTGTTAGGCCCAATGTTAGCCTATGGCGGGCAGGGGGCCTTTGGGTGGTGGCTGCTGGCAAGCAGGCCACGCGGCTGTGGGAGCTGGGCTTCTGGTCACTTACCCAGGGCAAGTGGGGAATTAGAGTAGGATAGTTGTTGCACTCCCAGGGGCACTCGGGCGGCTGGGTGCAGAGTGCTTTTGAGCCGTCGGGCGCTCAATGGATTTCAATGGAGAAGCTGGAAACTGAACAAAGGCTGCAAGCTCGGGCACGGAGATTCTTCAGGTGCGACCACCACTTCGAGGGGTAAGTTGGGTAGTTGGAGGATAGGTAGGCACCCCGGAGTTGGGCACAGGAGGCCGCAGGGCGCCGGGTGCAGGGGTGTCTTTTCGGGTCGGGAAATCTTACCCTCTGCTGGTCGCGGTTGGACGGGGCCCAGGTTCTGAGGCTGCAGGCGTCGTCAGGATCGTCGAGGAGGGTCCTTGGGTGCTGGATTCTTGGTCACAGTCGCCGGGGGGACGTCCTCGTGGTCTTTGTCCACTCAGGCACAGGCCGGGCTCGGCGGGTGCAGAGTGTGCTGGATTCGCGGTTCCTGGCTGGCACCAGCAGTTTGTTACTTGCTTTTGAGCAGTACCACTGCTCGTGGGAGTCCCTGTTCTTAGATGAGCAAGGCAGGCAGGTCCTCCGGGGTTTTCGAGGTTGCTGTCCGCTGGAGACGCCGGGGTTTAGCAGGAGCAGGTTCAAGGATCAACAGGCCTGTAGGGCTGGGGCCAAGTCAGTTGGTGTCGTCCTTTTGTTAGCAGCTGCACGGCAGGTCTTCTTCTTGTTCTTCTTTCTTGTTGCAGAATCCGGATCTAAGGAAGGAAGGTTCAGGGTGCCCCTAAATACTAGATTTAGGGGCATTACAGGTAGGTAAAGGGCAGGGACCAATGGGTCCCTTCCCTGGGGTGGGTACACCCCCTATCCTGCCACTCTCCAGTGGGAGGGGGGCAGGAGCCTAGTCCTGATTGGGTAGGGCTCCCCATCTTCAAGATGGTGAGAGCCCGGAGATGTGCTTCACCTCGCCTCCCCCACCTGACGGGTGGAGTTGGCAGAGGCTGGCAACCCCCTTTCCTCCCTTGGTGTTTCCCGCCAGTCTTCCCGCCAGAGTGGGGGCTAGAACCAGTGGGGACCAGTTGCTGAGTACAGCAAGTGGTCTGGGGAAGCTCACAAAGGCGGAATGCCTTTGAAGCTTCCCCTGCCCATCCTGGGGGAGGAGGCCTAGCACCTCGCCCAGGACGTGCATTGTTGCAGGCCCGGGAGAGCGCATGGATCTCTACCCAGGGGTCCAGCAACATGTCTGCTGGGTGGCAGCCTAGGCAGCCTCTCAGGCAGGACGTGGATTGTAGGTTAGGTTCAGGGGCAACTCTAAGTTGCCCTCTGTCGTGCATCTGACATTAAATCCCACACTGGCATCTGTGTGGGTTTAATGTGCTGAGAAGTTTGATACCAAACTTCTCAGTCTTCAGTGTAGCCATCATGGTGCTGTGGAGTTCGTGATGACGACCTCCCAGCACCATATACTCTGAATGGCAGCACTGCACTTACAGTGCCCAGAAATGGACCTGGGTACTGTAGGGGTACAGGGCTCATGCACCTGTACCCTCACCACTGGCATACTGCACCCAGCTATAGGGGTGACTGAGGTATGCCAGGGCAGTGTGTTTGTGGGCATGGCACACAGGGATGTGTGTCATGTCGACTCTCTGTTTTGTTCTGCACCAAGACACTCAGCCTGCAAAGGCAGTGTGTGTGTGTCAGGGTACATGGTCTCTAAGGGTGGCACAATAAGTGCTGCAGCCCTTAGAGGCCTTCTCTGGTCACAGTGCCCTGGGTACCTATGGTACCATTTACCAGGGGCTGACATGTGGCCAGAGATGCCAATTGGGTTTAGGCTTCAATGCAGTTTTAGGGAAGGAACACAGGCCCTGGGCACCTGATTGGCAGGAGCCCAGGGCACACTAAGTCAAAGTACATCAGCAATTCAGCAAAAAGTGGGGGTATACCATGCAAGAAAGATGGCACTTTCTCACAATAACATAACCACTTATCTGCTGTGTTTCCTCCTGCGTTGATTGTGTACTACTTTGAGATAGCGATAAGTTTATCTCAGGCTCAGCATCACTGGTTTCCACCATTAGGCTGGCTACCTCTTCCACACTCATGTGCTTGGGCCTGGGTTGGTGGGTTGGGCCCACTGATGCGGAGGTGCTTCCGCCAGCTTGCCCCCCGGACACCGCTGCTGCAGGCGTAATTTTTTGTTTCCCAAAAAAGGTATTGGGCGGCACACCAGACTTAAGTGTCACTTCCTTCTTCTGTTCCTTCTTCTGTTCCTTCTTCTCAATAGCAACTTTCTTGGTACTGGAGGACCTGGTACCTGCTTTCTTTGGGCCCATCTTCTTCATTTGTCAGCAGCACTCAGTTGCACAAGTTGCAGAGATGTCTGGTCAGGTCACGCGTCACATCGTGTACAGCAGCAGGACGTCTGTCTGGCAGTACAACGGACGATGATGACACACCTCCTCCTCAGTCTTTTGTGCACCTAAAAGCAAAAAAGCCGGAAGAACATCAGTCAAACGTGGAATTTGTTGTGCTTAAATTACTAATAGTACAATCAAACTAATATAATATATAACTTAGTGTGTGGTGGTCACAATTATTACATTTTAGTAACTCAGTGAACAACAACAGTGTAGCCATTTATGAGACTTTGACAACAAGGGCTTCCTGGTGTACTGTGTATACTCAGGAAGAATAAGAATAGCAAAGAACAAAAACAAAAATGTAGTGGAGCCTGTTTGTATTAATCAAAACAGGGGGCACTGTTCCAGACGAGGGGTACAGGTAGTCACCCACTCGATAAAGAGTAAAGTATAAATATGAGTGATCCTAGGCTTTATGAGGCCCACGTGTGAGAGGAAAGAGCAAGTCTTGTCTCATAATGCCCTCACACACCCCGAAGGATGTCATGCTTCATCATCGGGCGTTTTGCTCCTCGTCGGGCCGGCGCTGCAATGCCCTACGGGTCCCCCGAAGGGTCACTTTAACGGAGATCTTTTGAGACAAAACGCCGTATGGTGCATTAGGGTGTGTGGTGTGGGTCCTCTAAAAGAGTGCAGTGATGCGTGCAAAGTGAGTCTAAAACTGTCTAAGGGTTACCTAGCGAAAAATTTATAATAAAGAGGGTCACCCTTGGCAGACTAAAAACCCGTAGGTCAAGCGTTACCTATGTAGGCTTAATGGGCCCTAGGTAACTAAAGAGGTCAACATGTTTCGCGCCTGTGTGGTCCAAACAGATCCGTGGCGCTTCTTCAGGACCAAATAAATAATTAAATAAGGTGTGGTTGAGTGAACAGTGAATCCGGGGTTAATACCCTCAGTGGGTATCCGGGCGTGCACAGTAACAATGTACCCTGCAATCTAACTATAACAACTAGTTAGATATTAGCCGCTCCAGGATAACACCTAGGTAAAACAAGAGAAAAAGGAGAAAGAAAAAAAGAAGAAAAGAAATGCGTCACAGCTCTTGATAGGGAATACCAATATTTCCCCAGAGCTTGTCCTTAGTTTACGCAACATAAGAAATAAATAAGTGCGAGCTAGACATGAATTATAAAGTGCCTTTCCCAAAGTGGCTGGGCTACATATAGATTTTTTGAGTTACCCCTGGAAAACACGACCATAATTAGATCGATCTATGTTCGCTCTGACAATGCAGTAGCTAACACACTCACAAATGTACTATTACTGATCGCGCCGATAGGGTGACTAATACACAGTATACATATATTTTTCTTGATTTCAATTTTTGGACCACGATCAAACCATATTTATGAGTACTCCCACTGAATTAAGCATTAGCAAACGTGCACTCACTAATGTGTAAAAACTGATCGCGCTGACATGGTGAGAGCGTCACACGTTGCCATGATGACCGGGCACAGTAGTTACAGCGCATGCGCGGGAGCAGAGGGCCTCGACAACACGCAGGCGCAAGAGAGCATTCTCACACGCAATAGACAGCTGAATCTGATGCTGGCCGACCGGACCGGAAGGAGGTACCGCCACAATCAATTAGCGGGACTACAAATAGCGGCAATGTCGGAGACCATTTACATGCAGGCAGGAGCACGGTTGGGGTAGGTGCACAAGAGCCAGCACCCGAGCAAACTGTAAGTAAGATCTTACCGGAAGGTGTCTCGTGGAGCATGTTCACGTTATATGATAGATACCGCACTGTTGTGTTACAACACTAGATGAGACTGACGAGTGTGTCTACATTATGTCATTTCCTGTCTAGTCCGGTAAGGTGCAGGCGCTCGACTCCTACTAGCCTATGGAGCAACTCTCTCCTCATTTTTAGGTAAGATTGTGTGTGACATGGTCACTGTTACCAATGGGGTGATATTGGGGCTACAACAGTGGAGGGCTATCAAACCCCGACAAGAGTCATCTTTGTAAGGCATGCTACCTAGCATGCCAGTGAGATATTGAGGCACGGCCTGGTGATATTATCATTGGGTTTTTGAATGGGAGTTGTTGGGATATGCGGGTGACTTCTTGAGGATCTGTGGGACCACATACGCCAGGGCTTCCCTGCCTTCATGACGTGTGTGGTACCCTCCTGTCACTCGGGGTTGAGACCCCGCAGCCCAGCCACTTTGGGAAAGGCACTTTATAATTCATGTCTAGCTCGCACTTATTTATTTCTTATGTTGCGTAAACTAAGGACAAGCTCTGGGGAAATATTGGTATTCCCTATCAAGAGCTGTGACGCATTTCTTTTCTTCTTTTTTCTTTCTCCTTTTTCTCTTGTTTTACCTAGGTGTTATCCTGGAGCGGCTAATATCTAACTAGTTGTTATAGTTAGATTGCAGGGTACATTGTTACTGTGCACGCCCGGATACCCACTGAGGGTATTAACCCCGGATTCACTGTTCACTCAACCACACCTTATTTAATTATTTATTTGGTCCTGAAGAAGCGCCACGGATCTGTTTGGACCACACAGGCGCGAAACATGTTGACCTCTTTAGTTACCTAGGGCCCATTAAGCCTACATAGGTAACGCTTGACCTACGGGTTTTTTAGTCTGCCAAGGGTGACCCTCTTTATTATAAATTTTTCGCTAGGTAACCCTTAGACAGTTTTAGACTCACTTTGCACGCATCACTGCACTCTTTTAGAGGACCCACACCACACACCCGCATGCACCATACGGCGTTTTGTCTCAAAAGATCTCCGTTAAAGTGACCCTTCGGGGGACCCGTAGGGCATTGCAGCGCCGGCCCGACGAGGAGCAAAACGCCCGATGATGAAGCATGACATCCTTCGGGGTGTGTGAGGGCATTATGAGACAAGACTTGCTCTTTCCTCTCACACGTGGGCCTCATAAAGCCTAGGATCACTCATATTTATACTTTACTCTTTATCGAGTGGGTGACTACCTGTACCCCTCGTCTGGAACAGTGCCCCCTGTTTTGATTAATACGGTTACGTTAGGAGCACGGGCACTGGACCTTAATTGGCTCCTGGTCCCCCCCCCCTCCCTCTCTTTGTATAGATACATTCATAGCACGGCGGCACAGCCGAGGGACCCTATTATTCTTCCTTCTACTCTTCTCCTTACATTCTAAGTACGAGATATGACGACTCCCACCATGGGTGAAAATCTAGGACTCGGATTCGGCGAAGACGTCGTGGCAGAGATCCTGAGAACCCCCTCACTACTGGATAGCGAGGGAAATATGGCAAGCGCATCCATACAAGGCGATTGGAATTCACTGGCATCCCTGAAGAAACTACAGGTCAAAATCGCCTTGCATGGCACCATCATGACGGAATACCTAAGAGCAAACGCTGCACCAAATGGCCTAATAATACGGACGGCCCCCAGGATCTTCCTGGACGATTTAGTCTTCAGACGGGAATGGAGCCAGATCGCGTGGAAGTGTACCCGCGATTGGCTGATCCTGATTATTGGCACGGCCAAACGCCTCTCTGAGGCGCTTATCATTAGAATTAACATTGCAGAAAATGGGCTGAAGACGGGCATTAGCATCTCTGCTTACAAAACACGTCTAGCAGAGATTAATACTGAGATGACAGACCATCGGGATTACCTTCTTCAACAGAAGGTGTCGAAATTGCAGAAAGACATCAAGAAATTCGACAGAGAAAGAATATATCCCTACACGAAGGATGACTACAAACCATCAGAGAGCGATGTATCATCGGATGATGGATCATCCTCATCAGTGAATTCAGGGCGCTCCACATATAGCAACTCGAGTAACAGCAGCTGGGGAAGGAACACGACTAAACCCGGACTCCTCCCACCACCAATGATGCCACCCATGTATGGGTACCCTCACCAACCCTTTCCACCACAAGGCCCCATGTGGTATCCAGCACTTTCTGGACCATACCAGGGATTCCAGCAACCCTTTTTCCAAAATGCGCCACCTCCTTTTCAGAACAGAGGCAGGGGGCGAGGCAGAGGAAGAAGAAGAGGGCAAAAGCAGGTGCAATGGCAAGATCCGGAGGCACAGCAGAGAATAACGAGGAGCACGACATATCCAAGACCCTGATTGTGAACTTGTCGGGGAGACAGCTCAATACAGATGAAACTACCGTCCTTGAGATGGGCCTTGGGTTTGTACCCACCCCCAAAGAAGATAATTTTCGCATGAATGAAGAACTCCACCAACTGTTCCGCAAGATAAGACTCAAATCCTTTTTCCATAACAATCCTACACCAGAACGTCAAGATACAGGACTGAGGCATCCCTCCAGATTTACCCCTTTGGCAGGGATGGTCCCCAGCGAGGTGCTAACCTTTGAGAAAGCTGTCCTCAAGGAGGCCAATTGCCTTACTGGCAAATTTACTTATGACAACATGCCTAAGAAACTACGCAACGCAGTTCACTCACTTACAGATGACGAGACTATCATCATCAAACCTGCGGACAAGGGGGCGCTACGGTCATCCTCAAAGTAGAGGACTACGAAAAAGAGTGCTCACGACAACTTAGCACCCCCGAATACTACAAAAGACTAGAGACAGATCCCACGGATCGATTACTCTTACAGATACGGATTCTGGTGAACGAAGCAGCCAATGAGGGCTGGATCTCATCCCAGGAGGCGACATTCCTGGTCAATGGGGACCCAAGGATGCCGTATTTCTATCTTTTACCCAAGATTCATAAAGGGATAACTCCTCCTCCGGGACGCCCGATTGTGTCCGGCATAGGCTCCCTGCTGGAACCACTGAGCAGGTTCAGTGACTATTTTTTACGCCCACTTGTCCAGGCTACTCCAGCTTACCTAAAGGACACAAGAGACGTCCTGAATTTAATACAGGAGATCAATAATAACAACACTGACAGCATCAACCTCCTCCTCACCCTGGATGTGGAGGCCCTGTATACGAACATTCCCCAAGATGCAACCATCGAAGTAGTGAGGCAACTACTTCAAGAAACTGATCTCCCGACTAACACACCAGCGGAATTCATCACCGAGCTCATTACAATGGCATTGAAAAATAATTTCTTCATGTACAAAACCACCATCTATCACCAGGTACAAGGGACCAGCATGGGGAGCACATTTGCTCCGAGCCTGGCAGGATTGTACATGGCACATTTTGAAGCAACTAACATCTTTACGGACAACAACCCCTTCAAAGAGAACCTGATCACCTGGAAGAGATACATCGACGATGTGCTCATCCTTTGGAGTGGAGATGTGGACACCAGTAACAAATTCCATGAATGGGTAAACAACTTGAATCCCCACTTACGTTTCACCAAAACGGCCAGTGATAAGGAGATCCCATTTTTGGACCTTCTCATCACCCTGGAGGAAGGACAACTACAGACAGCTACCTACAAAAAAACAACAGACCGTAATAGTCTCCTCAGTTTCAAGAGTCACCATCCCAAAGCCCTGAGAGATAATCTACCCTACGGCCAATTTTTGAGGATACGTCGCAACTGCAGCAATATCCAGGAATTTGATACCCAAGCAAGCTGTCTGACAAGAAATCTCCAGGACAGGGACTACCCAGAGGAGGTGGTCAACAGGGCTAGGAAACGAGCCAGAAATAATAATCGACAGGCACTTCTGGAGACAAAGGAAAAAGGACCGGATAACATCATTACATGTGTGACAACCTTCACACCCCTGTCTAACAAGATCAAGAACATTGTTAACCACAATTGGAAGATCCTGAATACTGGTACCCTGAATATGGAACGACCGCGTTTTGCGTTCAAAAGGACCACGAATCTACGGGACCAATTGATCAACACCAGACCACGAGCCAAAAAACCCACCAAGAGTCAACTTTGTGGGATCTTCCGCCAGTGAAAGGCCATTTCCCATGTGGTACATGCAGTGCATGCCCATTCACACGGCATACCAAAACCCTCAATCTGGGTGATTTTACATGGGAGCAGTATAGACACACGAACTGTAACACCAAGAATTGTGTCTACCTGATTACCTGCCCATGTACATTGAGATACATAGGGATGACCACCCGGTCTGTCAAAATCAGGATCAGTGAACATAGAAGCACGATCAGACGGGGACGGACGGCGACGAGATTGACGAACCATTATATTGACAAGGGGCATTCCTGTGACGAAATACAATGGACAATACTGGAGACCAACCAGATGTGGAACAACACATCCCTACTCCGTCGAGAACAACGTTGGGTACATCGTCTGCGGACACATGAACATGGTCTGAATGATGAGATACCCTGGGCGGAACTTTGAACCTGTATGCACATTGACATTGCAAGTCTAGCAACACATGACTCCCTTTGTTTATTATATTGGTATAATAACCAATAACCAATATCATCCCCAAACTTGAGGCCATGAAAATGGGGTGATATCTAGATAACTGAATCACCCACACCATATCTCACTAACTCACCTCCCTCTAACAACTGTTTCCCGCCACCCATTTTTATTTAGATTTATGCGAATGGTGTTGGAACCTCTATGACTGATAGGTCCAAAACATAGCGCCATAGCTGATAACCCTTCACCAACATGAAAGCTCATACAGATGGCTATTATCGGCCCCCTTACAATGACCAGTATATAGTACATATAGATTTTTTGAGTTACCCCTGGAAAACACGACCATAATTAGATCGATCTATGTTCGCTCTGACAACGCAGTAGCTAACACACTCACAAATGTACTATTACTGATCGCGCCGATAGGGTGACTAATACACAGTATACATATATTTTTCTTGATTTCAATTTTTGGACCACGATCAAACCATATTTATGAGTACTCCCACTGAATTAAGCATTAGCAAACGTGCACTCACTAATGTGTAAAAACTGATCGCGCTGACATGGTGAGAGCGTCACACGTTGCCATGATGACCGGGCACAGTAGTTACAGCGCATGCGCGGGAGCATAGGGCCTCGACAACACGCAGGCGCAAGAGAGCATTCTCACACGCAATAGACAGCTGAATCTGATGCTGGCCGACCGGACCGGAAGGAGGTACCGCCACAATCAATTAGCGGGACTACAAATAGCGGCAATGTCGGAGACCATTTACATGCAGGCAGGAGTACGGTTGGGGTAGGTGCACAAGAGCCAGCACCCGAGCAAACTGTAAGTAAGATCTTGCCGGAAGGTGTCTCGTGGAGCATGTTCACGTTATATGATAGATACCGCACTGTTGTGTTACAACACTAGATGAGACTGACGAGTGTGTCTACATTATGTCATTTCCTGTCTAGTCCGGTAAGGTGCGGGCGCTCGACTCCTACTAGCCTATGGAGCAACTCTCTCCTCATTTTTAGGTAAGATTGTGTGTGACATGGTCACTGTTACCAATGGGGTGATATTGGGGCTACAACAGTGGAGGGCTATCAAACCCCGACAAGAGTCATCTTTGTAAGGCATGCTACCTAGCATGCCAGTGAGATATTGAGGCACGGCCTGGTGATATTATCATTGGGTTTTTGAATGGGAGTTGTTGGGATATGCGGGTGACTTCTTGAGGATCTGTGGGACCACATACGCCAGGGCTTCCCTGCCTTCATGACGTGTGTGGTACCCTCCTGTCACTCGGGGTTGAGACCCCGCAGCCCAGCCACTTTGGGAAAGGCACTTTATAATTCATGTCTAGCTCGCACTTATTTATTTCTTATGTTGCGTAAACTAAGGACAAGCTCTGGGGAAATATTGATATTCCCTATCAAGAGCTGTGACGCATTTCTTTTCTTCTTTTTTCTTTCTCCTTTTTCTCTTGTTTTACCTAGGTGTTATCCTGGAGCGGCTAATATCTAACTAGTTGTTATAGTTAGATTGCAGGGTACATTGTTACTGTGCACGCCCGGATACCCACTGAGGGTATTAACCCCGGATTCACTGTTCACTCAACCACACCTTATTTAATTATTTATTTGGTCCTGAAGAAGCGCCACGGATCTGTTTGGACCACACAGGCGCGAAACATGTTGACCTCTTTAGTTACCTAGGGCCCATTAAGCCTACATAGGTAACGCTTGACCTACGGGTTTTTTAGTCTGCCAAGGGTGACCCTCTTTATTATAAATTTTTCGCTAGGTAACCCTTAGACAGTTTTAGACTCACTTTGCACGCATCACTGCACTCTTTTAGAGGACCCACACCACACACCCGCATGCACCATACGGCGTTTTGTCTCAAAAGATCTCCGTTAAAGTGACCCTTCGGGGGACCCGTAGGGCATTGCAGCGCCGGCCCGACGAGGAGCAAAACGCCCGATGATGAAGCATGACATCCTTCGGGGTGTGTGAGGGCATTATGAGACAAGACTTGCTCTTTCCTCTCACACGTGGGCCTCATAAAGCCTAGGATCACTCATATTTATACTTTACTCTTTATCGAGTGGGTGACTACCTGTACCCCTCGTCTGGAACAGTGCCCCCTGTTTTGATTAATACGGTTACGTTAGGAGCACGGGCACTGGACCTTAATTGGCTCCTGGTCCCCCCTCCCTCTCTTTGTATAGATACATTCATAGCACGGCGGCACAGCCGAGGGACCCTATTATTCTTCCTTCTACTCTTCTCCTTACATTCTAAGTACGAGATATGACGACTCCCACCATGGGTGAAAATCTAGGACTCGGATTCGGCGAAGACGTCGTGGCAGAGATCCTGAGAACCCCCTCACTACTGGATAGCGAGGGAAATATGGCAAGCGCATCCATACAAGGCGATTGGAATTCACTGGCATCCCTGAAGAAACTACAGGTCAAAATCGCCTTGCATGGCACCATCATGACGGAATACCTAAGAGCAAACGCTGCACCAAATGGCCTAATAATACGGACGGCCCCCAGGATCTTCCTGGACGATTTAGTCTTCAGACGGGAATGGAGCCAGATCGCGTGGAAGTGTACCCGCGATTGGCTGATCCTGATTATTGGCACGGCCAAACGCCTCTCTGAGGCGCTTATCATTAGAATTAACATTGCAGAAAATGGGCTGAAGACGGGCATTAGCATCTCTGCTTACAAAACACGTCTAGCAGAGATTAATACTGAGATGACAGACCATCGGGATTACCTTCTTCAACAGAAGGTGTCGAAATTGCAGAAAGACATCAAGAAATTCGACAGAGAAAGAATATATCCCTACACGAAGGATGACTACAAACCATCAGAGAGCGATGTATCATCGGATGATGGATCATCCTCATCAGTGAATTCAGGGCGCTCCACATATAGCAACTCGAGTAACAGCAGCTGGGGAAGGAACACGACTAAACCCGGACTCCTCCCACCACCAATGATGCCACCCATGTATGGGTACCCTCACCAACCCTTTCCACCACAAGGCCCCATGTGGTATCCAGCACTTTCTGGACCATACCAGGGATTCCAGCAACCCTTTTTCCAAAATGCGCCACCTCCTTTTCAGAACAGAGGCAGGGGGCGAGGCAGAGGAAGAAGAAGAGGGCAAAAGCAGGTGCAATGGCAAGATCCGGAGGTACAGCAGAGAATAACGAGGAGCACGACATATCCAAGACCCTGATTGTGAACTTGTCGGGGAGACAGCTCAATACAGATGAAACTACCGTCCTTGAGATGGGCCTTGGGTTTGTACCCACCCCCAAAGAAGATAATTTTCGCATGAATGAAGAACTCCACCAACTGTTCCGCAAGATAAGACTCAAATCCTTTTTCCATAACAATCCTACACCAGAACGTCAAGATACAGGACTGAGGCATCCCTCCAGATTTACCCCTTTGGCAGGGATGGTCCCCAGCGAGGTGCTAACCTTTGAGAAAGCTGTCCTCAAGGAGGCCAATTGCCTTACTGGCAAATTTACTTATGACAACATGCCTAAGAAACTACGCAACGCAGTTCACTCACTTACAGATGACGAGACTATCATCATCAAACCTGCGGACAAGGGGGCGCTACGGTCATCCTCAAAGTAGAGGACTACGAAAAAGAGTGCTCACGACAACTTAGCACCCCCGAATACTACAAAAGACTAGAGACAGATCCCACGGATCGATTACTCTTACAGATACGGATTCTGGTGAACGAAGCAGCCAATGAGGGCTGGATCTCATCCCAGGAGGCGACATTCCTGGTCAATGGGGACCCAAGGATGCCGTATTTCTATCTTTTACCCAAGATTCATAAAGGGATAACTCCTCCTCCGGGACGCCCGATTGTGTCCGGCATAGGCTCCCTGCTGGAACCACTGAGCAGGTTCAGTGACTATTTTTTACGCCCACTTGTCCAGGCTACTCCAGCTTACCTAAAGGACACAAGAGACGTCCTGAATTTAATACAGGAGATCAATAATAACAACACTGACAGCATCAACCTCCTCCTCACCCTGGATGTGGAGGCCCTGTATACGAACATTCCCCAAGATGCAACCATCGAAGTAGTGAGGCAACTACTTCAAGAAACTGATCTCCCGACTAACACACCAGCGGAATTCATCACCGAGCTCATTACAATGGCATTGAAAAATAATTTCTTCATGTACAAAACCACCATCTATCACCAGGTACAAGGGACCAGCATGGGGAGCACATTTGCTCCGAGCCTGGCAGGATTGTACATGGCACATTTTGAAGCAACTAACATCTTTACGGACAACAACCCCTTCAAAGAGAACCTGATCACCTGGAAGAGATACATCGACGATGTGCTCATCCTTTGGAGCGGAGATGTGGACACCAGTAACAAATTCCATGAATGGGTAAACAACTTGAATCCCCACTTACGTTTCACCAAAACGGCCAGTGATAAGGAGATCCCATTTTTGGACCTTCTCATCACCCTGGAGGAAGGACAACTACAGACAGCTACCTACAAAAAAACAACAGACCGTAATAGTCTCCTCAGTTTCAAGAGTCACCATCCCAAAGCCCTGAGAGATAATCTACCCTACGGCCAATTTTTGAGGATACGTCGCAACTGCAGCAATATCCAGGAATTTGATACCCAAGCAAGCTGTCTGACAAGAAATCTCCAGGACAGGGACTACCCAGAGGAGGTGGTCAACAGGGCTAGGAAACGAGCCAGAAATAATAATCGACAGGCACTTCTGGAGACAAAGGAAAAAGGACCGGATAACATCATTACATGTGTGACAACCTTCACACCCCTGTCTAACAAGATCAAGAACATTGTTAACCACAATTGGAAGATCCTGAATACTGGTACCCTGAATATGGAACGACCGCGTTTTGCGTTCAAAAGGACCACGAATCTACGGGACCAATTGATCAACACCAGACCACGAGCCAAAAAACCCACCAAGAGTCAACTTTGTGGGATCTTCCGCCAGTGAAAGGCCATTTCCCATGTGGTACATGCAGTGCATGCCCATTCACACGGCATACCAAAACCCTCAATCTGGGTGATTTTACATGGGAGCAGTATAGACACACGAACTGTAACACCAAGAATTGTGTCTACCTGATTACCTGCCCATGTACATTGAGATACATAGGGATGACCACCCGGTCTGTCAAAATCAGGATCAGTGAACATAGAAGCACGATCAGACGGGGACGGACGGCGACGAGATTGACGAACCATTATATTGACAAGGGGCATTCCTGTGACGAAATACAATGGACAATACTGGAGACCAACCAGATGTGGAACAACACATCCCTACTCCGTCGAGAACAACGTTGGGTACATCGTCTGCGGACACATGAACATGGTCTGAATGATGAGATACCCTGGGCGGAACTTTGAACCTGTATGCACATTGACATTGCAAGTCTAGCAACACATGACTCCCTTTGTTTATTATATTGGTATAATAACCAATAACCAATATCATCCCCAAACTTGAGGCCATGAAAATGGGGTGATATCTAGATAACTGAATCACCCACACCATATCTCACTAACTCACCTCCCTCTAACAACTGTTTCCCGCCACCCATTTTTATTTAGATTTATGCGAATGGTGTTGGAACCTCTATGACTGATAGGTCCAAAACATAGCGCCATAGCTGATAACCCTTCACCAACATGAAAGCTCATACAGATGGCTATTATCGGCCCCCTTACAATGACCAGTATATAGTACATATAGATTTTTTGAGTTACCCCTGGAAAACACGACCATAATTAGATCGATCTATGTTCGCTCTGACAACGCAGTAGCTAACACACTCACAAATGTACTATTACTGATCGCGCCGATAGGGTGACTAATACACAGTATACATATATTTTTCTTGATTTCAATTTTTGGACCACGATCAAACCATATTTATGAGTACTCCCACTGAATTAAGCATTAGCAAACGTGCACTCACTAATGTGTAAAAACTGATCGCGCTGACATGGTGAGAGCGTCACACGTTGCCATGATGACCGGGCACAGTAGTTACAGCGCATGCGCGGGAGCATAGGGCCTCGACAACACGCAGGCGCAAGAGAGCATTCTCACACGCAATAGACAGCTGAATCTGATGCTGGCCGACCGGACCGGAAGGAGGTACCGCCACAATCAATTAGCGGGACTACAAATAGCGGCAATGTCGGAGACCATTTACATGCAGGCAGGAGCACGGTTGGGGTAGGTGCACAAGAGCCAGCACCCGAGCAAACTGTAAGTAAGATCTTACCGGAAGGTGTCTCGTGGAGCATGTTCACGTTATATGATAGATACCGCACTGTTGTGTTACAACACTAGATGAGACTGACGAGTGTGTCTACATTATGTCATTTCCTGTCTAGTCCGGTAAGGTGCGGGCGCTCGACTCCTACTAGCCTATGGAGCAACTCTCTCCTCATTTTTAGGTAAGATTGTGTGTGACATGGTCACTGTTACCAATGGGGTGATATTGGGGCTACAACAGTGGAGGGCTATCAAACCCCGACAAGAGTCATCTTTGTAAGGCATGCTACCTAGCATGCCAGTGAGATATTGAGGCACGGCCTGGTGATATTATCATTGGGTTTTTGAATGGGAGTTGTTGGGATATGCGGGTGACTTCTTGAGGATCTGTGGGACCACATACGCCAGGGCTTCCCTGCCTTCATGACGTGTGTGGTACCCTCCTGTCACTCGGGGTTGAGACCCCGCAGCCCAGCCACTTTGGGAAAGGCACTTTATAATTCATGTCTAGCTCGCACTTATTTATTTCTTATGTTGCGTAAACTAAGGACAAGCTCTGGGGAAATATTGGTATTCCCTATCAAGAGCTGTGACGCATTTCTTTTCTTCTTTTTTCTTTCTCCTTTTTCTCTTGTTTTACCTAGGTGTTATCCTGGAGCGGCTAATATCTAACTAGTTGTTATAGTTAGATTGCAGGGTACATTGTTACTGTGCACGCCCGGATACCCACTGAGGGTATTAACCCCGGATTCACTGTTCACTCAACCACACCTTATTTAATTATTTATTTGGTCCTGAAGAAGCGCCACGGATCTGTTTGGACCACACAGGCGCGAAACATGTTGACCTCTTTAGTTACCTAGGGCCCATTAAGCCTACATAGGTAACGCTTGACCTACGGGTTTTTTAGTCTGCCAAGGGTGACCCTCTTTATTATAAATTTTTCGCTAGGTAACCCTTAGACAGTTTTAGACTCACTTTGCACGCATCACTGCACTCTTTTAGAGGACCCACACCACACACCCGCATGCACCATACGGCGTTTTGTCTCAAAAGATCTCCGTTAAAGTGACCCTTCGGGGGACCCGTAGGGCATTGCAGCGCCGGCCCGACGAGGAGCAAAACGCCCGATGATGAAGCATGACATCCTTCGGGGTGTGTGAGGGCATTATGAGACAAGACTTGCTCTTTCCTCTCACACGTGGGCCTCATAAAGCCTAGGATCACTCATATTTATACTTTACTCTTTATCGAGTGGGTGACTACCTGTACCCCTCGTCTGGAACAGTGCCCCCTGTTTTGATTAATACGGTTACGTTAGGAGCACGGGCACTGGACCTTAATTGGCTCCTGGTCCCCTTCCCCCTCCCCCCCCCCTCCCTCTCTTTGTATAGATACACGTGGAGCCTGTTTGGCCTTAATTTGTGCATCACATGGGATGGATGCTGCATCAGGGAGCTGCAGCTGGCAATGGGGATGGATTTGGAAGCAGTAAGACAAGAGGAACAATGGAAAGACACGCAGGCCTATGTGGCAAAAACAGCACACTACTAACTACCACCACAAAATGGCCCCCAGCCACATGGTCACTCACAGGCACAAGGCACGGCAAACAATGAACTCAAGCAGGCCTATAATATGGCCAGACAAAGGAATGATGCCTGATAAACAACACAGCTTTAATGCAAAAACGAAAATCCACATGGCTAAAAACAGGTTGGAAAGTTACACAACAACCACAACAACAACACATACACATGCAACAAAGGCATTTATTTAACACACCCAAAAAGTGAAATACACCCCAAAAAACCTACATTTTGCAATTCAATCCAATGCCATCCATGCCCTAAATGAAATTCAACATACACCACAGAAACAGTTGTTTCATGCACCCATGAGTACCTCTGGGCCTACTGGCTGAAAAGGCCTAACACACACCCAAAAAGTGAACCCCCAAAAACCACATTTTGCAATTCAATCCAATGCCATCCATGCCCTAAATGATGTTTAAATTCAACAGACAAAACAAAAACAGTTGTTTCATGCACCCATGATGATTGATGAGTACCTCTGGGCTTACTGGAAGACTAGGCCACAAGCGGAGGCCTATGGCAAAAACACAGTGGCTGGTCCCACAAAATGGCCACCACCACAAGGCCAGGCCACCCACAACAACAAGAAAAGGAAGACAAGACAGACAATGCAGGCCTATGGCAAAAGCACAATGCCTGGCTTCACAAAATGGCCGCCACCCACATGGCCAGGTCACCCACAATAACAAGAAAGTGAAGACAAAGGACAAGACCAGGAAGTTGGAGACTCTGGGGAACTTCCTTCCTCTTTAAAAAAAATTGTAAAAAAAAGAAAAATGACTCCTTGCTCAAAAAACTACAGCCAAATGACAACCTGAGGAGTTTTTTGAGCAAAATGAACAAAATCATCATTTTCGAGAAGGTTTTATGCTGCTCGAGAGATATTCTTCGCCAGATTGCAAATTCTGCGTGTTCGGCATCGCGATCTTCACAAAAAGTTGTTATCGCGGCGGGAAAACGCATATTGAGCGCGCGAAGAAGAAAAAGTGTAAGTCCGCGTTGTCGCGCAGTGCGGAGTTGCCAAAAGTCCGCGAGCTGAACGCCCAGGGTTACCTACTGGCTGAAAAGGCCTATTTATTTAACACACACCAAAAAACTGAAATACCACCCCAAAAACCACATTTTGCAATTCAATCCAATGCCATCCATGCCCTAAATGATGTTTAAATTCAACAGACAACACAGAAACAGTTGTTTCATGCACCCATGATGATTGATGAGTACCTCTGGGCCTACTGGCAGACTAGGCCACAAGCTTGGAGGCCTATGGCAAAAGCATAGTGGCTGGTCCCACAAAATGGCCACCACCACATGGCCAGGCCACCCACAACAACAAGAAAAGGAAGACAAGACAGACAATGCAGGCCTATGGCAAAAGCACAATGCCTGGCTTCACAAAATGGCCGCCACCCACATGGCCAGGGAACCCACAATAACAAGAAAGTAAAGACAAAGGACAGGACCAGGAAGTTGGAGACTCAGGGGAACTTCCTTCCTCTTTAAAAAAATTGTAAAAAAAAGAAAAATGACTCCTTGCTCAAAAAACTACAGCCAAATGACAACCTGAGGAGTTTTTTGAGCAAAATGAACAAAATCATCATTTTCTAGAAGGTTTTATGCTGCTCGAGAGATATTCTTTGCCAGATTGTAAATTCTGCGTGTTCGGCATCGCGATCTTCACAAAAAGTCGTTATCGCGCGCGCGAAGAAGAAAAAAAGTGTAAGTCTGCGTTGTCGCGCAGTGCGGAGTTGCCAAAAGTCCGCGAGCTGAACGTCCAGGGTTACCTACTGGCTGAAAAGGCCTATTTTTTAACACACACCAAAAAACTGAAATACCACCCCAAAAACCACACTTTGCAATTCAATTCAATGCCATCCATGCCATAAATGATGTTAAAATTCAACAGACAACACAGAAACAGGTTTTATGCACCCATGATGACTACCTCTGGGCCTACTGGCAGACTAGGCCACAAGCTTGGAAGCCTATGGCAAAAGCAAGCATGCTGCCTTGCTCCACAAAATGGCCGCCACCCACATGGCCAGGCCACCCACAATAACAAGAAAGTGAAGACAGACAATGAATGCAGGCCTATGGCAAAAGCACACTGCCTGGATGGCTCCACAAAATGGCCGCTAGCCACCCACAACAAAAAGAAATGGAAGACAGACAATGCAAGCCTATGGCAAAAGCACACTGCCTGCCTTCACAAAATGGCCGCCACCCACATGGCCAGGCCACAACAACAAGAAGCATAATCCAAGGGGAACAAAGAAAAGACATGCAGGTCTATATGGAAAAAGCAGCACACTACTAAACTACCACCACAAAATGGCCCCAAGCCACATGGTCACTCACAGTCACAACAGGCCATGGAAAACAATGAACTCAAGCAGGCCTATATATGACCAGACAAAGGAGGCCTGCTAAACAACACAGCTTTAATACAAAAATGCAAAAACGAAAATCGACAGGGCTACGAAAGGTTGGAAAGTTACACAACAAGCACACACACATCCAACAAAGGTATTTATTTATTAACACACACCCAAAAAGTGGAATACACCCCAAAAACCACATTTAGCAATTCAATCCAATGCCATCCATGCCCTACATGATGTTTAAATTCAACAGATACCACAGAAACATGCACCCTTGGGTACCTCTGGGCCTACTGGCTGAAATTACAATCAAAGAAAAACAACTAGGCCCCTACTGAAACTACAGGCCACCCACAACAATACATTTTAAAAACGATGAAAATCCCAAAAAAATGTAGGTACAAACAAGCCCCAATCAAACAAACAAGTACACCAATTCTCCAACTTACTTGTAAAATCTCAAATCCAAAAGTCCTCAAATCCAATCCAATGATATGATGCAGCAGACAGACACAAAAAGTGATCCTTCCAGCTCCAAATCCTAATGAAAGTGAACAGCACATGGACAAAGCACTGGGAGGAGCCTGCTGGACAGGAACAGGAAGTTGGAGACTCAGGGGCACTTCCTTCCTCTTGAAAAAAAAAGTAAAAAAAGAAAAAGGACTCCTTGCACAAAAAACTACAGCCAAATCACAATCTAAGGAGTTTTTTTTAGCCAAATGATAATTTTGTAGAAGGTTTTATGATGCTCGAGAGATATTCTTCGCCAGATTGCAATTTCTGCGTGTTCGGGATCACGATCTTACCAACACTGCCGCCGGGAGTCAGATGGCGCGTCCGAATGACGTGTTTGCGTTCGCACGCTCTCGCGGGATTGTGCGGCCGGATTCCAAATCTCGTGGCGCACGCGAACGGACAGGAAATCTCGTCGGCAAACGCAGAATCCCGGTAAGTCGTTACCACGCGCGCGAGAATGCATATTGAGCGCGCGAAGAAGAAAAACAACTACGCTACGTTGCAGATTGCGTAGTATTCGGTAACTACGGGTTCTACGCGAACCACGAAGTTACCGAAACTACGCAAACTCCGTGAGCGTAGCGTAGTTCGCCGCCCAGGGTTAGACAATGATTGCACAAGAAGGTACACCCTGGTAAATGACATCAATGCGCATGTTTATCTCCGAGACACATGGCCAATTGGATGACTGTGAAGGTGGGTACTAGCTGTGTCCCCATTGCACATTAGCAACAATCTCACAACCCCCCAACGTAGTCACAAGTCCATGTATTGAATAGGGCTGTGTGTAGGAATGACCAAATCGGTAGCAGGCCAGAAGTGGTGTCCTACATCACATGTGACAACAGAACTTCACGTCGCATACCTACTCACACACATCTGTGTGGACACATTCTGTTATGATTAATAACATTGCTCAACATGGTCAGAGGTTGGACACCATACTCACATTGCTGAAGACACGTAAGAGCACAGATCTACCAGCAACTATCCCAAAACAATGTCTGGCTCACAGAGGTGGAGCTGTCAAAAGGGACCCAACCCCATTGTACATGCATCAGTCAGTTCCTCCCTGTGTAGGGACGATGCTCATTGTGGCACACGAGTGATCAATCTAATCAACACTCATCACAGTTAGACACCAGTGGTGTTGTGTAGACTTTATTGGAATGTGCGTGTCAGTACGGATAAGGCAACGGCCACAACAGGCAGGGACATGCTTAGGACACTTACACGCAGCATGGGAACATTTCGAGGTGCAGGAAATGGGGAGGCAAAAATGAACACCAATCATCACGGATGGCAACGGTCTCAGCCCACCTTGCCTTGCTGGACGAGTCATGTGCTATTTGGCGTCTGCCCATTGCCCCGTGTGAGGGGGCACGACTCACAGCCCATGGGGTCTGCATAGTGCTCTGCCACACGATTGCGCCGACTGTCTGCTCTGCTGACAGTGATCAGGTGAAAGGGTCCGACAAGTTCACATGTCGTGCTACATTGCCATGTGTGTACTCTCCCCCCAGCAGTGTGTCCGACTTGGTAACGTTGCCAAATGACGCTGTGCTTCTCCGACCATGGAACTGCATCACCTTGCACAGGTGTGTGTACACACGCGTGGTTCCACGCACAATCATTCAGAGTCCAGACGAAGGCAGACATGTCCTCTGTTGTGGTGGGATATGTGAGCATTCCCCACGATGCTACAAGGTGTTGGGACCAGTGCTGTGGGTGACAATCCGATGTGGCTGCAGGGACATAGTTACTCGTCCATGAATGCTAGCGCAGCTTCATGTGCAATGTGTTCCAATAGTATGTCGTTGTCGAGTTCAAGGAACACCATGGTGAGCCAATCCATTAACTGGTCCGGGCAGATGTGCTCAGTCCACGCCGTTTCCCCAATCCGCAACACAGCCCAATAGGGAGCGCCCGATGTGGTCACTGCACACGAGGAGTTGTGCAATCTCCCATGCGCAACTGCCAGCACATACGCCAAGGATCAGTGCATCCCATGCACGGCTATCCAGGTGACACTCCTGTTCGTGGGCCAACAGGGGGCGCTCTGTCAGGTCATAATCCAATTCAGCTACCGTTGCGTTGGATAGGCAGACCTCCATGGGCCACTCGAATGTGCATGATCGACAGTGGAACCAGGGCTGGACGCAGGTGACGTAGGCAAGACGGAAACTCAGACGGAAACTGATTCGCAACACTGCCATTGGCAGGGATCCCAACAGATGCAGCATTCATGCACGGTACAGTTCCACGTGACAGGGGTTGTGCATGTGCCCGGGAATGCCTGCCATTGCATTTGTTGGTCTCGTGGCACCGGCACTCCTCTGACCGACGGAAGTTCGGTGGACGATATGCCACAGCTCTGGGCAATGAGTCGTATGTGGGTGCAACGTTTGGACGTATGGGTAGTTTTTGACCAATGTGTCAAGGGCATCCCTTGCAGGTGTAGGTTGTGCAGGGACAAGTGTGTGTGGGGTGTAGGCACATTGGTGTTTCATTAGCGCAGGTCGTGGTGTGGGAGTCATCGGAGGCTGGTATGGTATCTCACGCAGGGTGTGCCAGCCGCATTCAGGACCAAGGTCTGGGGTTTGGTTGGCCTTCGACCTTGTGTGTTGAGACAAAGGATCTTTCATTCCTGATTTTAGTCTGACTACTGCTTGCATGTCTTAATTGTGATGTGGACTTCGTGCTGACTTTGATGCCAGGCCTGTGATTTGGGGTGCGCAGATTTCGAGACACACATAGCTGTTGGCATGTTTGCATGAGCCAAGGGCCTGATTGGCCTTGCGCTCCTTGTTCAGTCTCTCTCTCTCTTTCTCTCTCTTTCTTTCTCTCTCTTTCTCTCTCTCCCTGTCCTTTGATGGGTGCCTGACACATCTTCTTATCTTGGATATTGTCTTGCAGGCTGTGAGTCACAGATTGTCCAGGGATGCCCCGCCATGACTCCTCAGAATAGTTGTTTGGTGACAAATTAGAATGTGACATTTTGTTTGGTCTTTCAATGGTGTATGTATGAATCAGGATTTCAGTGCTCACATGTATGTTGATTGTTGAAATTGTGGGACATCAGGCGGGTGCTTGTGTTCATGTTTCCGTGCAGTTGATGTGCTGTGTCTTGGTCCGAGGGAGGTGGGGGGTGCCCGGGGTAGGGCCCGGGGGGTGGTCCTGGGGGTGGTGGCGGTGGGTGTTGTGGCCCTCTTGGGTGTCCGGCACGCATGTTCAGTGGCTCCATGGCATCTGTTGTTCTTCAGGTGTGGCTCTGGGCTGGGCTCTCTTTTGTGGTGCAGGCTGTCGTTCGACTTTGCACCAGGTCGGAGCAGGTGTTAGTTTCCTTCTGCTAACGCGCCTTATCGCATATTTTGTGATCTTATCGCGGATCTGGCTGGTCGTTGTGAATGTTGAAGAGTGGTGTTGTCGCTGCTTTTTGCACGGGAACGCCTACTCTGCATCTCATTAGCGATAGTTGCCGGGGTCATCTGTGGCGATGTTTTTTGCGGCTGCTATCGTGGGTAAACTGGTGTTATGGGCTGTTAACACCAGCTTGTGAATGGGGCGATGAATTTATCGCAACTTTGGCTGCGATAAAGTGCCGTTAACTCGGCGATAGCTCCTTGAGAATATGCCCCTGGGTCTCTAGCTGGCAGAGGTATGCACCCTGTCCAAGTAGGGACCACAATCCTAGCCAGGATAAGCTAGATACAAACTAAAAGATAAACTTTGCTCCCCCTCTGGTAGCTTGCCAGAGAGCAGTCAGACTTATCTAAAGAGGCAATGTGTAAAGTATTTGTTCAACACACACACAATAACATAATGAAAACACCTCAGAAATACTCCACACAGGTTTAGAAAAATAGAGAATATTTTTATGAGCAAAACAAGACAAAACTACAAAAATCCACTAAGTAGAACCTGAGTTATGATATTTTAAAGAATAAAGTAAAAATAGTGCTCAGAAGTCAATAACACTAAGGGGTTACTTGAGGTCATACTGGACCAGGGTAAATCCAAAGTTCAGGCAGACCACGATGGAGGGCACGCGGACTACAGGACCCAGGTAGGGCACGCAAAAAAAGTACCATGGATGGAGCAATCGTCGGCGTCAAAGATTCGATGTGTCAGTTCCGATTCACACAGTCAGATCGATGCATTGATGTCGATCCTCACAGTTCGGTTCCATGCCAGCAGCAAACCCCTTACAATACAAGTCATGTTCTCGGATTGGTACTGCATCAGCGTCAAAGGGCACTGCGTTGGTTCTGATCATCACAAACTCGTCAGTGTGTCGATTTTAAAGAAAAAAAGCTGCAGAACCCACTTCTGAGGCCCAGGAATGGATTGGCACATCGGGCAAGGTAAGACTCAGAGATGGCAGAGTGCAGCAGCAGCATGGTTGTACGAAGGCTTTTATGGCCCTGAGACTTCAGAACAGGGGGCAAGCCAGCAAGCATTTAGAATCTCTTTGGGTTCAAGTGAGATGGGCCAGTCCTTGTCCTCAGCAGTGCAAAGATCAGCTGGCAGCAGGGCGGCTCAGGAAAGCAGAGAAGCAGTTCCCTCAGAACTGTCAGTCAAGCAGAGTGGCAATCCTTGTAGCACAGCTGCTATTTCTGATGGCAGAGTTATTCACAGGTTCAGCAGTGTACTGACTTGGTAGGGTCAGCGCCCCAGTACTTATACCCAAATGTGCCTTTGAAGTGGGGGTGACTTCAAAGCAAGCCCTTGTAGTGCACAGGTCCCCTTTTATCCCAGCAGTGTAGGACAAGCTATCTATGGGGGTGTAATCAGCCCTGTATATGGGACACAGGACACTGCCTATTCAGATGTAAGTGTCAGCTCCCTCTCTCTCTTCTTGCCTAGGAAGGGCTATCAGAATATAGATGAATGCAGATGAGGCCTCTGTCACACTCACCCTTCCTGTATTTGTGGATGTCTATTGGGAATGCACAAAGTGTAGATGTCATCCACCCCAGACGTGTATTAGAGACAGGCTGCATGCACAAAGAGCTGAGTTAAGAGGAGAGAAATGCTCACTTTCTAAAAGTGTAATTTCTAAAATTGTAATGTTAAATCCAACTTTACCTGTAAATAGGGTTTATCATTACCATTCCAAAGATATGAATCATGATTTAGCTACTCATTTCACTTCTTTCTAATCAGGAATTATAGCTTAAAAGTGTTTGAAGTAAATCCTAATGCTAGCCTGTTAGACCTGGCATCATTGGCGTGGGTTTCCCTTGTATTTTTGCCTTTAGCTCCTGTGTTTTTGCTGTGTGTTGGACTTCATTTTGCTGGTCTAGATGCTTTGGGCAATTTGCCACTGCTGTTCAGTGCCAAAGTGCAAGTGCTCTCTTTGTAAATTATTGTTATGGTTTGGTGATTCCATGATTGGCATATTTGATTTACTAGTCAGTCCCTATTACAGCGCACTGTGGGGCATATTCTGAAGGAACTATCGCCGAGTTAACGGCACTTCATTGCAGCCAAAGTTGCAATAAATACATCGCCCCATTCACAAGCTGGTGTTAACAGCCCATAACACCAGTTTACCCACGATAGCAGCCGCAAAAAACATCGCCACAGATGACCCCGGCAACTATCGCTAATGAGATGCTGAGTAGGCGTACCCGTGCAAAAAGCCGCGAAAACACCACTCCACAACATTTTCAACGGCCAGCCAGATCGGCGAAAAGACCACGAAACATGCGATAATGCGCGTTAGCAGCAGGAAATTAACACCTGCTCTGACCTGGTGTAAAGTCGGACGGCAGCCTGCACCACAAAGGGAGCCCAGCCCACAGCCACACCTGAAGACCAACAGATGCCATGGAGCCACTGAACATGCGGGCCGGACACCCAAGAGGGCCCCAACACCCACCGCCACCAACCCCAGGACCACCCCCACCCCCCCGGACACCCACCGCCCCCCCGGACCAACACTGAGGCAGCGCAGACAAAGACAGCGACCCTCCAAAAATGCACCAACCTCACAGAACCAACACCAGAGAATGTCATTGCCCACTATATGCCCAAAGGGACAACCCTCCTCCGCATCCTGACCACCATTGCCCACAGGCTGACGGTACCAACACAGCGGACAACCAACATCCCACCGCAGACAAAGCTGCTGGCCGTGCTGCATGTGCTGACCTCTGGTACCCTCCAACCAACATCCGCCTGAGACGGAGGAGTCACACAGCCAGGCCAATCCAAGTCCCACACAACGGTCATGGATGACACCATCAGGTTGGTACCCCACTATCTATACTACACACACACTGCGCAGGAACAGCCGGAGACCAAGCAAGGTGTGTACGCCACGGCTGGCTTCCCGCACGTGTCAGGGGGCAATTGACTGCACACATGTCCTACTAGTGGCCCCTAGCGACACTGCACACAATAAGCGCAACAGAAAGCGCACGTATCCCACCAATGTGCAGGCAATAGTGGACCACCGTGGATTCTCCGCCAACGCCGCCGCCAACCACCCAGGCAGTGTGCATGATACCTGCACCTCCCGACAGTCCATCATCAACCTGCGCCACCAGGATGGCACCCACGGAAATGCACTGCTCATTGGCCAATACCAAATGCACACTCCTCAACTCCACAATCATGCAACACACAACACAGGAAATGCACATGTCACAAGCTCACATACAACATGCACACCCACCAGACACGACAGCACAACTCACTGTGGGCACCTGGGCCAGCCATGTACATGAGCCATCAACGGCATGGCACCTCGGACACACAATAGCAGAATGTCGGAAGAGGTGGGGACCAGGCATGTGCGAAGGAGGCAAGGGACCGATGAATGAGAATGTACACAATGCCAAGTGTGGCATGGATGTGCTGGCCAGACTGCAGTATGCAGACCACACACATATCCATGTCGACACACACCGCTGGTGTTTGGAGTGTAGTGGACAGTGGACGCCACCATGTCACCCCAGCCAGTGGGGAAGATCGCGGAAATGTAGCTTGTGACGTCCCCCCGTAAGCGTGAGCGGAGTGGGCTGGCCCGGCGTACACCAGGCCAGCATAGGGGTGTGAATAAAAGGCACGTAACTCTGGGCGTGGTCCTCTTCCAGAATGCCCAACGTCTCTGCCAGGGTGGCGCCTCTCACCCCGCCATGAGGCCGACGCCATGAGCGGTGTTGCCAGCGATCCTGTGTGCCTGCTGCACCCCGGGACACTGGTCCCCAAACCAGTCCTGCCCGCCCCTGCACATCCAGGCCTCAATGTGTGTCGAAGAGGGCCCACCACGTGCCCGTGCAATCTCCAAGCCCGAGGCCTGCGCCCTTGGCAGCCTCCTCAGACCATCACGGCCTCCGCAACACAGGCCCGCAGTACTCCTTTCTCGTTTACGTACTCCACCGGCATGCACAGCGGACAAGTAGGTCACACATTTGGAACTGAGTCTTGATTACACCCTGGCAGAGCACATAAATCATGGCTGAGTGTATGTCACTATACACCTTTCGATGTGGTGCCAATATTTATATTTATTTATTTATTAAATTTGTAAGGCGCAACAGCTACCCAAAAAGGGTTTCCCGGCGCCGAGCAAGGACACAGACCAGATGTTGAGACTTAGTAGCAAACTCATTTGTTAAAGAGCCAGGTCTTTAATGCCTTGCGAAATTGAACATAAACTGTTTCGTTCCAAATGGCAATGGGAAGGGTGTTCCAAAGTAAAGGACCAAGGTAAGAAAAAGAGCGCCCGCCCATTTGAGAAAGCCTGAATCTGGGAACAGAGAATCTTCCCTGAGAGGATGAGCGCAGGCAGCGGAAAGGAGCATAAGGTTTGGCCAAGGAACACAGGTAGAGTGGTGCAGTTCCAGTTTTAATCTTGAACATGTATGTCAGAGCTTTGAATCGAATTCGGTTTTCCACCCTAAGCCAGTGCAAGTCTTGCAAATGGTTGGAAACAGAGGCAGTCCTAGGCAAGTGGAGGAGAAGTCGGGCTGTGGCATTTTGGACCATCTGCAGCTTGCGAGTTACATGTTTGTTAGCGCCAAGATAAAGAACGTTACCATAGTCCAGTCTGGATGTAATTAGAGCTTGGACTACCATTCTTTTGGTGGACTCTGGTAGCATCCAAATGATCTTCCTAAGCCACTTGAGGATGGAAAAACAAGTGGTGCCAACAGGTCTTAGTGTTACATCACAGCCGCAAGATTCTGTGGGCCCACGCGGACTACTGCTCTCGGCCTACGCTGCGCTCGAGTAGGTCACAGAATCAGAACTGAACATCGATTATTCAAAGGCAGAGTATGAATCATTGCACGCAAGGAGAGGCATAAGAGGATGACGCGTTGCATTTGGGAGGAAAAAAGGATCATCGTTACGGAGGTGATCGAACACTACCGACAACTGCCCTGATGTCACTAACTCTGTGCATCGCGAGCCTACGACACGTGGCTGTGGCCCACTGCCGACCGATGCCTCCGGCCTACACTGCAGTCCAGTGGGTCACAGAGTCTTGATTCGTCAATGCCGGAGTTCATATCAGTGTACCGGCATCATCGCAGACTGCAACCCCTCTCAGCCCCGGTGCCACTAAGTCTGTTTCCCGACATTCATGGACACTCTCTGGTCGTACATTGGTGGCGTCTGAGTCTATGGACTAGGGGGTAGTTTTCATCCTCATGCAGCTGATACCGAATTGGTGGTGGCAACGAGGCAGTCGCTTTCCACTCCTCCATTTGCTGCTTCCGGATAGCTTCTGCCCTCTGCATCATGCCCTGGAGGACACCTTCCACTGTCCCCCGCAACCCTCCGCCACATTCACCTTCGACATTGACGAAGACCCGCTCAGTCTGCGTGGCCCTACATCAGTGGACCGCAAGTCACTGTCCCGTGGCGGTGTGCCTGTGCCTGCCACTGTGCATCCGGGGCCACTAACTCTGTGCAGCTCAAGTCAGGGACCCTGCCTGAATGAATATTGGATGACCTCTGTGACGGTGGTCTTGGGGTCATCGACGCCATGTGCATGTGGCCCTGCGCTGTCCGCTGCCTCCGGCCTCAACTGGGGACCACCAGGGCTCACACATCGAATCGAGTCCTGACTGGCCCAGATGTCGCATCACCGCAGGAGGCACACGCCACCATCGCCAGGGCCAACTCCAACCACCATCTGCCAGAGTCGAAACAGTGGTACTGGCAGACTAATGGAGTTGCTTAGACCTGTCGTGGATGCCATCATCTGCCTGATCCCCTGCTCAGCACTCCAGGTGCCACTGACTCAGTGCACCGCAACCCATGGACCGTTACTGATTGAGTTTTGTGCTGTGGAGAGGTTGCGCAGCAATGTCACCTCAGGCAGTGTGGGATACCTGGGACGTTGATGAGGAAGTTGATGCAGGTCTAACACACCCCACTGCATCTAGATCAGGAATATCCCGAATGGACACAATCCTAGTCATTTTCATCACATGAGCGCGCTCAGCTCTAGTGCCGCAACCTCAGTGCACTGCAACTCACGGACACTTCTGCATGTATGTTGGGTGACCTCTGTACTTGCTCCGGCTCCCTCCATGTTGCTCAGCAGTTGACTCTGTTATGCAGGTGTTTTCTGTTTCCATTGCACTGGTGTCCACTGTTCAAGTTGTTGCCAGCACCAAGCACTCCGTGCGGGCTGGCTTATGCTCACCCCACACACATCCAGCACAGGTGTCACTGTACATGTGGCCCTGCCAATAAAGGGGCCGGGCGCACATGCCCGTAGCCAGTTCAACATAATATCTGCGTGTGTCCCTGTGGTCTTGCTGTATGCATGAGGGCCCTGGGCCCTATGACATTACATTGTGCTGTGTACAGCGGACGCAGACATGTCACCGCAGGCAGCGGGTTAGAGCTTGGACATGTAGCTTTGTCGTCACCCACTCAATTCGTAAGGGGAGTGGACTGGGACATCGTATGCAGAGCCAACATGGGTGTGTGACTGATATGTGCGTGCCCGTGGGCGTGGTTCTGTACTGGGAATGTGCATCTGCATGTGTCTCTATGGCAGTGTGGGGCTCCTTTGTGGGGTGTAGGTGGTCCCTGAAGGGTAATTCACACCCACGTATGTGATCTAGTTCGCCTTCCATGGGTTCGGACCACACCCGCACCTGTTTGGCCACCTCCTTTTGGTGTTCTGACACCAGGCATTGGGGTGCCATGTGTGGGTCGGTGAAGTGTTGTGAGCCAGCTGTGCTTGCGGGTGCTTCATGCTGTGTGGTCTGTTGCAGGGGCTGGGTTCTCCTCTAAGTAGCTTTCCTGCCCTGGTCCTGGTGGTGGGTTGCGTGGGATGTCCATGGGCTGTTGTAGGGCGTCGGTGTCGAAGGTGTGGTGGTCGTCTCGGGCATCACTGATGGGTTGTCTGGTCTGACCTGCTGGAGGTGTTGTTTGTCCCTCTGCAATGTGAAGGGGAGATACATGTTGACATTGTGTTGACATTTATGTTGGCGCATTGTTCTTGTAGACATGCAGACTGTGTGACAATGTACATTGTGACTGTTTGGGCGGTGCTGGCAATTTTAGGGGGGACAGTGGACATTTGGACTACATGACTGATGTGAGGTTGTACCCGTACATATGCATCTCACAGTTCCCTGCTCTGTCAAATGTGATTGGCCTGTTTCTGCGCATGGGCGGACCCAGTTGTGTCCCCTATTCTGCAGTGTCGGTGTTGCACTTTGTGCCATATTGTCGTGGGATGTGCTGTGATTGCCATGTGTGTGTGCTGCAGTGTGCCACGGGGATGGGGGACATGACCCTGGGTAATTGTGGGTGTGCAGTGTGCGACACATCGTTGTGCATGTGTGCCATTGTGCCCATCTCCCCCGTCCCCCCAGTACCTGTTCGTTACTCACCCTGTTGTTGTTGTGTCAGGTCCTCTCGAGCTGTGTCCATACTCCCACCTCCTTGCACCGTCTCCACACTGATGACTAGCCTCCATTTCCTCCAGCTCCTCCTGTGGCGCAGGACTCCCACCTCCTGTCGCCGTTGCTGCCTTCCTGTTGGCAGCGGCTTTGGGTCTGGTTTAGGTTTTCACGTCATGCCAGCGCCTCTTGGCCGCCTCCATTGGCCTCCTCGACACTCCAGCTGCATTCAAGGTAGTCTGATTGTGGGTCAGTTGCTGGTAGTGTTCTGTCACATCCGTGACGCTGGTCTTGTTTTCCTACGAACTGCACCCTGTCTTCCTCTCCCTCTTCTCCTTGGCCTTCCCCGACCCCGTTGATCCTTGCTGGTGGTCTGTGGGGCTTGTGGGGTTCGCGTTGGCCTCTGCGCTCGGTCAGGGTGCATCCATGTTGCTACGCACTTTGGATTGTTTCTGGTGTGTTGGTGTTGTTTTTGTTGCTTTTATAGTGCATTTTCCCGCCAGACGCGTGGGATTTGCAGGCCTGCCGCTGGTTTTCGTTGCTTTTTGTATCGCGATTGGCCTCATCGCAGCTTTTTTTTGCGTTCGTGTTTTGCATTTTTGCGGCGTGGCGTTGATTTTAACGCGGCCATTTGAAGCGTTATCTGGTGACTATCGCATGGTACCGCTGTGTTGTGAATATTTGGTTAACACAGCATAAATTTCCAGTGATAGACTGCGATGTTGGAGGTTGCGTTAAGTAACTTTTGCGATGGTTATCACACGTTCTTGAGAATATGCCCCTGTGTGTGCAAAGGGTCTGTAAATCAAATGCTGCTAGTGGGCCTGAAGCACTAATTGTGCCACCCACATAAGCAGCCTGTAAATGTAACTCAGGCCTGCCATTGCAGAGCCTTTGTGCAGTCTGGTACTGCCATGTCGACTTGGCAAGTGCACCCACTTGCCAGGCCCTAACCTTCCCTTTTCTTACATGTGAGTCACCCCTGGGGGCAAGGTGGGACATGCCCTGAAGTGTGTGGCATGTCCTGATAGTGAAATACTGCCAATTTCGTTTTTCACTATTGCAAGTCTACCTGTTCCCATAGGATAGAATGTGGAGTTTGCCTATAACATCTTATAGACATAACTCCCCCTGGGAACAAGGTAGGAAAATAAAGTTTAGTATGCCTAAACTCAGAATGTTAAAATGCATCTTTTAGTGAGGGTGATTTTTACATTCTCTGTTTGAAAATACCACTTTTAGAAAGTAGGTATTTTCTTGCTTTGCCATCCAGTGTGAATCTCTGCTAGGATGTGCGTTGACTGTCTGGCTTTGGTGTGATAGGGGCTGGGGATGTGCAGTGGCTCCAGAGAGTCTGGATGAGTCAGGGCTGGGCTGAATAGACCTGGGCTGTATTTAGAGTAGGGGGAGGAGATTTCCTTTCACCTGAATGGGCCTGGTGTGCCTTCTATAATGCTGTCTCCACCAACTGCCAGGAAGCTGCACCAGAGAGGACAGAACTGGTTTTGACTGAGCCCAGGGCTTCTCTGCCACCAGAGAACAAAGGATTTTGCTGTATAAATATTGGGTCCCAGACCCCAGAACTTTAGATCACTTTTAGATCACTTTTGGACTTCAAAAGGAACCCCTGCCAAGGAGAAGAGCTGGAGAAACTGGAGGAGGAGTACTGCCCCTTTGCTGTGTGTTGTCTGGGGTTGGCCTGAAGTGGCTGTTTCTGCCAAGGCATGGAACTGTGTGTGCATCCTGCTTGGGAAAGTATCTCCAAGGGCTTGAAGTGGAGCTTGCCCCCTGTTCAAGAGGTCTCAGGAACAGCAAATACCTCACCATCCTTCTGGGCATCGTCTCTGAACCGCTGGTTTCAGTCGCCGCAGAAGGCAAGGGCAACTGACTCTGTCACTGAGTACGTTGCAGGATTCCAAGTCCTGAAGGCAATGCAACCCTGGTCTCACCGACTCCGTCAATGAGCCGCTGCTTGCACCGCATCCTGTGGGCACCTCACTCTGCACCGCTTCGCTACACGCTGCACAGACGTCACGACTACGTCGCTGCCTGACTCACACATCAACCGTCTCTATTGCGGCATCGTGACCTGCCAGCACTGCATCGAGCACAGTCTCACCCTGCAACGCAAGCCTTGGTCTCACCGACTCCATCAAAGAGCCGCTGCCTGCACCAAGCCGTGAAGACACCGCATGCTGCAAAGCTTCCATCTTACCTCGCAACTGCAACGGTTGCCCCTGTCTGGCTCGTACCATTGTGTCGGCCGCAACGAGTACAGGTACTGTTTTCGAGTCTGTCTTCACTGTAGCTGACCCCGCACCGATGCGGTCAGCTGGATTTGTTAGACTCTGCTGTTTACAGCATCGAGGTAGCCACAAATGGATCTACCGACTCAAAGGAACTGTGTTTTTCAGCTAATTCTACAATTTAAACGTTATCTTGCAAAGTAGCTATTTTTACAGTATTGTATTGAGGATTTTTGTCATATTTGGTCTTGTTTTGGTTTACATACAGATTACTTATTTTTCTAAACTGGTGTCGTGTCCGTTTGTAGTGTTTTCACTGTATTGCTGTATGTGTGCACAAATGCTTTACACACTGCCTCTGAGATAAGCCTGTGTGCTCATGCCAGGCTACCAAGGGAGTGAGCAGGGGTTATTTTAGAAGTGTATCCCCCTTACCCGGACTAGGAAGAAGAGTCCCTACTTGGACAAAGGTACCTACCTCTGCCAACTAGAGACCCCCATTTCTAACATAGCCTATAATAGGAGGAGTCCTCACAGTAGTGAAAAATGAATTTATCTGTTTATCACCACCAAAACATGTAATCTTAAATGTACATTTCCTACCTTTTAGTTACACAGCAATGGAAAATGGAAATGTGTATGTATTTTATTGAATTTAATGACTCTATGAGAAGACACTCTTGGATTTGGAAACTGAATAAAGTAACTGTTGAGCATTGTTTTGTCTATGTAATATTTATTCCAGTTTGGGAGATATGGCTTTGTTTTCCTGGTCGGATGGTTGGACTGAGTCGAAACGATATGGATAGTGCAACCAAATCCAGCGAATGAAGCACATAGTTATGATATATATCTTTTACTGTCTCTGTGAAAATGGGGGCATATTGGCTGATAGAATATGTCTTCCTGGGGTAAATTCCTTTTACATACAAATGTAAAAATTTATGGAAAAATGCAAAAAGAAAACTGTGGTTGCAACGCATTAAGGGCCTTATTACGAGTATGAACTGCTGCATATGGACCGCCGACCTCACAGTGGCGGTCCGACCACCGCTACACTGCTGAGTGCGGCGGTCGGACCACCACAGGGCCGATGTGTCATCAGGGAATCCAGAATCCCGCTGCAGTTATGCAGCGATCAGGGAGCTGCATTATGTTGGCGGTGTCACTGCTGCACCAACGAGCATGTTACAAGTTACCTGTCTGCTGCCCCTTTCATGGTGGTAAGCCTGCCAGGAAAAGAGTGGCAGAGAGAAACAAAGGGGGCCCTCACAGTGCCCCCTGCCACTCCTGGGCCTAGGGGTGCATGCTGGGGGGCACAACATATGCCCCCCTGGATTTGCACCTCCAGTTCCTGCATGGTGTGGCATACATGCCACACCATGCAAGAACATGCAGTCAGCGCTCTCTTGGAGGCGATCTGCATGTTAGGCTCTCCCATGAGCCTAACAGAACACGCTGTCAGACCACCGCTGCAACGCCTGCCTGCCATGGATTACACTCGCAATCTGGCTGGTGGGTGCACCACAGCCTGGCGATCCTCCAGCGGACGGCGCAGTTGCAGCACCACTGGAGGACCGCCAAAGTCATAATAAGGCCCTAAAAATGGAGATGTGATGAGTCCGTAAGTATTACCAGCAGGGATATCCGTTTAGGCACTGTGGCCCACCTCATATGGCCTCCATGTAGTCGCAGAGATTTGCTAGCTTGCAATGCTTCATTACATAGGAAATATTTAGAGTCCTCTGTCTATTTTTCTGCTTACCTGGATTTAAATATGGCACCGGTGCAGAACTCCGATATGACATACTCAAATATGCACAGACTGAACGCATAGATGGTGCAGTACGTTTAAATGTATGATTAGTGGTGGAAATTTTGGGTAGATAAATATAATAAGTGTTTATGTTTTTACAGTGAATTTTGATTATTTGGTCCACTCGATGGTCGTGCATATGATACAGGCTCAGCAACTCTAAGCTATTGTCAGTGAGTCTTTCCTTTAGTTTGACTATGTTTGGGGTACATAAAATAGTGGTTGTTGGTAACTTATAACTAATTTGAAAGGTCTGATGTTCTCCACTTCACCTTACAGGAATGTGAGGGCCATTGTTTTAAACCACAGGACATTTATACATCATAGTACTTTGTGAATCGGGCGTGCGTTTTGGATAATTTACACCATATTTGTGGTACTTGATCTTATAGCTTCATTTCCAAATACTATGCAGCAATGATACGTGCTTTCAGGTTAGATCCTTGTTGTTAGACCTCCTGCTTTGCTGACATCGTTTTTGCTGGCCTTAGGATTCTGCGCACTTTACCACTGCTCACCAGTGATAGAGTGCTTGTGCTCTCTCCCTAAAATGTGGCAACATTGGCTGTCCATAATTGGCATATTTAATTTACTTAGAAGTCGTAGAAATGTGCACTACCTGTGCCCAGGGCCTGTAAATTAAATGCTACTAGTGGGCCTGCAGCACCAATTGTGCCACCCACTTAAGTAGCTCTTTAAACATGTCTCAGGCCTGCCAGTGCAGACCCTTTGGGTGCAGTTTTAAACTGCCATGTTGACCTGGCAAGTTAAACCTCTTCAGAAATGGGAGCGAGGTAACACTCCAACCGAACGCACAGTACTCCGTCTTTAGTACCAAAAATACTTTACAATTTATCCGCGTTTAATCAAATTTTTTTATTCAGTATCCTCCAGCATATCATCTTCTTCAAAAAATGTTATCCTGTCACATGTGAGGCACTTTATGTATTCAAAACTTTCTACTGCAAGAGATATGCCAATCCAGGCCTTTCTCTGGAGCATGACACATACATAAAACATCCTCGGTAGTGGATCTCTTTTACCCAATGCATTTCGGGCTTTCGATAGCCCTTCTTCAGGGTTCACTACAAGTATTAAAACAATGACATTAGTTTGCGTTTTCAGATCTATGTACACCAATTAACAATTACAATAAACAAATCATACCATGTTTTGCTTATAACTGACGTTTTCCCTCTAAACGCGCCACTATACGCGACCTAAATGTACCCAAGGGAGCCTCTCCCAACCTACATTACCCTCCCAGATTTAACCTCCCTTAACCTGTAGAACCTCCACTAAGTGTTCCCCAGCACCTGATGTTACACATTACTTTTGAATTGACCTGTAACCGTGAACCAAACTCCTTAAACATTCGCCTGTACCTTCATCATATAACAGAGTAATCACCTTCCCGGCGTATTTCCTCTTTGCATCAAATAGTGTATTACTCAGTACTGCTGTTTCCCTATTCAAATACGAGCAGATGACTCCACCCCTCCACGTCAACCTATCCCGTGAAAGAGACCGTTCACTTGCACAAACTTTATGACTCTAAATCCCATAAGGCACTGCTAAAAACACCTCGTTATCAAAACTCCCTGTTACCTCGCTCCCATTTCTGAAGTGTTTACATGCACGCGGTACCTGGGCAGACCACGTTACCGAGCTGCACGCCAAAGGATTAAAAAGGAACAAACTTTGTATAACGAAATAAGTGGAAGAAATAGGTGTGCACTTGGCCCCCCCTTTTTTGAATTTATTGTATGACTGCCCTTCAGCCAAGTTGCACCCATGGAGTACTACAAAACGAGTCAAATGGAGACAGTCACATGTGCAATGGCAGAAACATTCATCCATCCTAGGAACGGAGGCTTGAGACCCATGTTTAAAACTAAGACGGACTGCTTTAGGGACGGACTATGTATGCACATTCAAGAGTGAAAATAAGTTCATTATCAATATGCAAGCTCATGCTTTTCAATTGTATGTTTTGAAAGTTAGAATGAAAAAATCCTTTTTAATTGACGTATGGATAACATCTAACGGTGGGCGGGGTATTCAAGAGTGTGGCCTGGGGAAGTTCCGATAACAGGGAGTGTTGATAACGAGGTGTTTTTAGCAGTGCCTCATGGGATTTAGAGTCATAAAGTTTGTGAATGTGAATGGTCTGTTTCACGGGATAGGTTGAGGTGGAGGGGTGGAGTCATCTGCTCGTATTTGAATAGGGAAACAGCAGTACTGAGTAATACACTATTTGATGCAAAGAGGAAATACGCCGGGAAGGTGATTACTCTGTTATATGATGAAGGTACAGGCGAATGTTTAAGGAGTTTGGTTCACGGTTACAGGTCAATTCAAAAGTAATGTGTAACATCAGGTGCTGGGGAACACTTAGTGGAGGTTCTACAGGTTAAGGGAGGTTAAATCTGGGAGGGTAATGTAGGTTGGGAGAGGCTCCCTTGGGTACATTTAGGTCGCATATAGTGGCGCGTTTAGAGGGAAAACGACAGTTAATAGCAAGTATGGTTTGTTTATTGTAATTGTTAATTGGTGTACATAGATCTGAAAACGCAAACTAATGTCATTGTTTGAATACTTGTAGTGAACCCCTGAAGAAGGGCTATTGAAAGCCCGAAATGCATTGGGTAAAAGAGATCCACTACCGAGGATGTTTTATGTATGTGTCATGCTCCAGAGAAAGGCCTGGATTGGCATATCTATTGCAGTAGAAACTTTCGAATACATAAAGTGCCTCACATGTGACTGGATACATTTTTTGAAGAAGATGATATGCTGGAGGATACGGAATAAAAAATTTGATTAAACGAGGATAAATTGTAAAGTAGTTTTGGTACTAAAGACGGAGTGCTGTGCATTCGGTTGGAGTGTTACCTTGCTTCCGTTTCTGAAGTGTTTTCATGCACGCGGTACCTGGGCAGACCACGTTACTGAGCTGCACGCCAAACGATTAAAAAGGAACAAACTTTGTAGAACAAAATAAGTGAAAGAAATAGGTGTGCACTTGGCCCCCCCTTTTTTGAAGTTAAACCTCTTGCCAGGCCCCAAACTTTCGATTGTAAGACATATGTCACCCCTCGGGTAGGCACTGGCTGCCCAGAGGGCAGTGTGCAATTTATTTAAAAAGCAGGAATGTACTTTTAAATTTTACATCACCTGTTAGTGAAAAACTCTTTAATTCATTTTTCACTACTGCAAGGCCTATATCTCCCATAGGATAACAATGGGCTCACCTTATTACATTGTATACATGTAATTTCCAAATGGGAAGATATAATTGGTTCATGTTTGGTGTCTCTGGAATACTAGTTTAAAAGCCTAACTTATGGTTAAATCGGATTTTAAATTACAATTCTGAAAATGCCACTTTTAGAAAGTTGGACTTTTCTTGTCTTAGCCATTTGGTGCTTGCAGCCTGTCTCTGGTCACATGACTGGTTGTGGTTGGCAGTTGGGCTTTGTGTATTCCACCTAGACAGACACGAACAATGGGAGCTTACAAGTTACTGAGTGGGCTTTCCTGACAGGATGGGAGGGAGGAGCTGGACCCAGCATCAATTACACCTGAATAGGCTGTGTCCTGTCCACAAACAAAGGGCTGCCCTACCCCCTGTAGTTAGTTTAGAGCAAGGGCTGGAAAGGCATTTGTGCACTTCAAAGGCTTGTCTTTGAAGTCTCACCCACTCCAAAGCACCACTTGGGGTAAGTACTGGACCTCAGACACCAACACTTCACTACACTTCTGGACCTATGGATACTCTGCCAGGAAGAAGGACTGCTGTGCTGCTGAAAGGACTGCCACTCTACTCTGCCTGACTCCTGCTTTGCTGACCTTCTGCCTGCTGCCCTCTTACCTTGGTTAGAAGGACTGAACCTGCATCTCTTGAACCGAAAACCCACAGTGACACCAAGGGCTTTTTAGCTGGCCTCTTGATCTGAATCCTCAGGGACATAAAGGCTTCCAACAACCATGCATCTGCACCTGGACTCTCTGAGTTTACCCTGTCAAGTGGTGCCACCTCAGTCATGGACATTTGGGCCAGGCGTAGAATGTCCAGATCCCCTTACATCTTTGGAACTGACACATCGCCAATGGTGCGGCACATCACCAACTCAGGTCCTTGCAACTCTTGTCAATGGCAGTTCAAAAATGATGCTGACTTCTGAATAGCAGCCTTGTAGCTCCTCGGAACCAAGCATCGCCAGCTGCATGCTGCATCCTCAACGCCCGGATTTCGCATTGCAAGCCCCGTCAATGGGATCCTTGATGTGGATGCAACAGGACCTCGCACCACAGTCTTACTGCATCTAGGAAATGATGCATCGCTGCAACTTTACCTTGGATCCACACACCACTCTGCAACCACGATTTAAGGTACTTTGTTCAGCGGGCCTAACTTGGTCCTTGTCGCCAGCCCACGCTCCATCGTGGTCGGCCTGAGCTTATGACTTTGGCCTTATTAAGATCTCAGTGGATGGAATACTCTGTCACAAACATGACAGATATCCCTTCCACCTTATTATGATCTCCATAGGATATAATGGGATTGTGATACGGCAGACGGGATATCCGTCATGTTTGTGATGGAGTATTCCCCGACGCTAAGATCTAAACCAGGCCCTTTGTCCCTGTCTGTCACGACCAGATATCCCTTGATTAGCGCTTTGTTCTTTATGACAATATTTAACCTTAAAGTTAAAACGTTAAAATTCAATATCTCTGGTTCTACTACTTGGATATTAGTGGTTTTGGTCTTGTTTGATTTATTGAAATATACTCCATAGTTCTAGACCTGGTGTGGGATCTTTTTGTGTGGTGTTTTCACAGTTTTTACTGTTGCAAGTGTTACACAAATACTTTGCGCATTGCCTTCATGTTAAGCCTGTGCCTGCTACCAATGGGTGAGCACAGGTTAATTTGGGGTTTGCTTGTGCCTTACCCTGACTAGGATTGTGGTTGCTGCTTGACTAGGGCTCACACTCCAGTCAACCAACAACCCAATTCTAACACTGGTGATCAGCGGTGAGGATAGGACTTTGGTGTACACTACAATCTAATGTCTAAGACCAATTTGAGTAAATTCTTCCTGACTGGCCTTTTTGCTTCTTCCAAGTGTATTCTCTCTCTACCTGGCTGTTGTGTCTATGACCTCATCCTCAAAGATGGAGTTTGAGATGGCCAACTTGGAGAGCTACGCCGTGGCCCAGCTCAAGGAGTTTTGTCAGGGGAGTGGGTTGCACGCCAAGAGGAGCACTAAGAAAGCAGAGCTTCAGAAAGCTTTAAGGGCATGGGCAGAGGCCCACCAATTTCCAACCTCAGCAGATGACCAGGAGGATGAGGAGGATGAGGAAGGGTCAGAGGAAGACCCACAGGAGGGTCTTGGACTGCGACCTGTTGAGGATGAGGGTAACTTACTCCCAGGATTGGAGATTCCTCTCCGTGCAGGAAGCAGTGTGTCTTTTCAGGGTCCTGATCCCAGAGGAGTTGGAGGACAGGAGGGAAGAAAGAAAACTCAAGTTAGAGCTGGTCAAACTGACATTGGAGAAAGAAAGAGCCTTAGAGGAAAATAAACTGGCCATGGAAACAGGGGAAAACAAATTGGCAATGAAGGAGAGAATTACCTTGAAACATTTGGCTCATGAGAGTAGAGCTTTAAGGAACTGGACCTCAAAGCCAGACAGGCAGAGTCCAGCAGTGATGGTGGCAGCATTTATTCAGTGCCCTATGGAGAGAAGAGGGACAACATTTCTAAAGGTTTGGTGCCTGAATTTATTGTGGAAGATGATAATTATAAGTGGCTTGAGGCTAATGAGATTGCCTTACAGATGCAAAGGATCCTTGAGAAGGTGTGCGGGGCTAGTCTGTGGAGGCATATTCCTAGCTAGGGGAGGGACACTCTACTGGCCCTAGACAAGGAGGACAGAATGAGGTATCCCCCATGAAGGAAGTCCTTATCAGAAAGTATGGTCTGACACCAGAAAAGTACAGGGTCAAGTTCAGGGACAGACAGAAGCTACCCCATCAGTCCTGGGTGGATTTTTTGGATTCCTTTTGCACGGCACTGGATCGTTGGGTGAAAGGCAGTGAGGTGAATGATTACAAAGGGCTGTATAATCTGTTTGCAAGAGAGCACATGTTTAGTAATTGCTTTCCAGAACTACGCCAACACTTTATTAACAGTGAGCTCACTAACCCCAGGGAGCTTGCTAAGGAAGCAAAATGCTGGCTCAGCACCAGGGTCCATAGAGAGGTATCTGGGGGAATCACCACAAGGGTGGACAGGGTCACCAGGAGTTCTCTAAAGGGCCCCAAACAAGTGGGCTCAGCCCCACACTGGTGGGGAGTCAATGGGGTTGGCCAGTGTAGTGCTTGGGGAGGACATTGCCCCTGATAGTGTAGGGGACAGAGTAGACACTACCCTAGTGTCCCTTGGTTAACGGGAGATGGTGCTGAGAACTCACATGACTAGTAATCCCAGGAAATACAGGCAGGGGTCACCATCAATGGGCAGAGGGTTGAGCCTCTGAAAGACACTGGAGCCAGCTTTACAACTGTCAAATTTGATCTGGTGACCTCAGAGCAGGAAGTTCCTAATATGATCCACCAAGTTGTTTCAGCTGACAACCGTGAGAGTCACTATCCAGTGGCTTTGGTTCCCTTTGAATGAGGGGTCTCATGTTCCTTGTGGGCAGCAGTGAGTTTGTCCATGCCTGTGGATTGTCTGCTTGGAAATGATCTGGAGCATACAGCCTGGAAGGAGATGCAGCTCAGGTTCCACTTGGTGATTTTAGGGTTGCCTGAGGGGATTACCTGGCCAAATGGTCCATACCAGCCTGTGAGCATTGTCAGAAGGTCCTGGAGCCTTGAAGAATGGCCCAGGTGCCTGCCAAGAGGAGGAAGGGCAAGGGGGATTGGAAGTCCACTTCTGACACTATCATGGTCCAGGTAGGTGTCTGAACTTGATGAGGATGCCCTGGAACCTACAGGGAAGGATGTGGCTGGACTGGAGAACCTGCCTGAGCTGGCTCAACTGGCAGGAGGAAGGGGGTTTAACCAGGGAGGAGTTCTGCAAGGCTCAGAGGGAATGCCCTCCTCTTGTGGGTCTACGGCAGCAGACTAAGAACCAGGCAGTTGGCCATACCTCTGGAAATCACTTGACTTACTGGGAGAATGATCTCCTGTATAGTGAGCCTAAGGGTCCTGAGCCTGGTGCAACCCATGTGTTGGTGGTCTCCCAGTGCTACAGGGCCTTCCTACTGGAGCAGGCTCATGATGTTCCCCTGACAGTACATTTGGGGCAGAACAAGACTCTTGACAGGCTTGTTACTCATTTTTACTGACCTCAAATGAGGAAAGCCTCAGATGCATTCTGCAGGTCCTGTCCTACCTGCCAGGCTAGTTGCCAGTCAAGGGGGAGTGCAAGGCCCTCCTGCAACCTTTTCCTGTTGTTGGCACCCCGTGGGCAACAGGTTCATCCTGGTCTTGGTGGACCATGCCAACCAATACCCAGAGGCTATCCCTCTAAGAACTTTGAATGCACCTGCTGTGGCTAGGGCATTGATTGGGATTTTTACCCATGTGGATGTGGTATCTTACCCAAGGGGGTGGTATCTTAACGTGGACTCAACTTCATTTCAGGGTACATGAAGGCCATGTGGAAGGAGTGTGGGGTAGCCTACAACTTCTCCACCCCTCATCACCCACAAACCAATGGGCTTGTTGAAAGGTTCAACAGGGCCCTAAAGGGCATGATTATGTGCCAGTAAGAGCCCATGAGGATGAAGTGGGACATCCTCCTGCCATGCCTTTTATTTGCCTACAGGGAGGTACCGCAGAAGGGGGTTGGCTCTAGCCCCTTTGAACTTCTGTATTGGCACCCTGTGAAATGACCCCTCAGTTTGGTGAGGGAGGGTTGGGAGCAACCAGATAGCATGCTTCTGGAAGCTCACACAGGAGAATCTGGAAGCAAGCCAGGAGAACATAAAACAGCGTTATGGAAGGCATGCCACTCTTGTCGAGTTGCAGTCTGGTCAAAAAATGTGGTTGATGGAGTCCTTGGTACCCAGGGCCATACAAGACTGCTGGTCTGGGCCTTATGAGGTGAAGGAGCGCATGAGTGATGTCACTTATTTGGTGTACCTCAAGACTCCCAGGAACCCTTTAAAGGTCCTTCATGTCAATCACCTCAAGCCTCCCTTTGTGAGGTCTGTGCTAACCATGCTCCTAGTCACTGATGTCAGGATGGAAGAGGAGAGTGAACCTCTCTCCGACCTCCTTTATTCAAGGGAACATGATGGGTCAGCCTGTCTCCTACCCTGACCCTAGACCAACAGAGAGACTGCCACCAGTTGCTGGGGCATTTTGCCTCATTATTCTCTCTTACCCCTGGACTCACTACATGGTGTACCCATGATATTGATACTGTGGACAGCATGCCTGTGAAGAATAGCATTTACAGGTTATCTGACAAGATGAGAGCCAGCATAAGGAGGAGACCTCCAAGATGCTGGCATTAGGGGTTATTGAGACCTCAAGCAGCCCTTGGTCCAACCCAGTGGTATTGGTCCCTAAGGCTCCCCCTAAAGGGCAAAATTGAAACCATCCTGGCTTGGGAACCCCTCAAGACCCAGACAGAGGTGAGAGCCTTCTTAGGCCTCACTGGCTATTACAGAAGATTCATCAAGGGGTATTGCACCATTGTTGCTCCCTTGACAGTGCTGACTTCCAAGAAGCAGCAACATCAGGTGATCTGGGCAGAGGTGTGCCAGAAAGCTTTTGACACTCTGAAGGAGACCATGTGCACAGCACCCATGCTTAAAGCCCCCGACTTCTCCAAAGAATTCATTGTGCAGACAGATGCCTCGGAGCATGAAATAGGGGCCATGTTCTGAGGGCAGGGTGCTAGTATTGAAAAAGCAGGACATGTACTTTTAAGTTTTACATGACCTAGAATTGAAAAACTTCCCCAAAAAAATTCTCTACTGCAAGGCCTATGTCTCCCACAGAATAACATTGGGATTACCTCACACACAATGGGAGCTTGGATACCAGTCACACACAATGGGAGCTTACGTGTGACTGAGTCAGCTATCCTGACAATATGTGAGGGTGGAGCTGAACCCAGCCTCACTTACACCAGAATAGGCTGTATCCTGTCCCCACAGAAAGGGGGGCCTAACTCCTGTAGATAGTCTGGAGCCAGGACTGGCCAGGCAGGACATCTGCGCACTTCAAAGACTTGAATTTGGAGTCTTTCCAAGGGGAGGTGAAATGGCGCAGCAGGTAGTGCCGCCCATGCGGGAGCTGGGGATCCGGGTTCGAGTCTCAGCATTAGCTCAATATTATGTTTTTATTTTTTTATTTAAGAAGTTTTATATAGCGCTGACCTGACCCAAGGGTATCGGAGTGCTTTACATCAGTTACAATGCAGAAAATAACATAATAGAATAATGCGGAGAATCACATAATAAAAATAATAGTATAGGTCAATGGCGGGGAGTTCTAGTTCGTAGCCTTGCTGACGCAGCGTCGAAGCTGTATGAGGTGTCTGCTTCAGCGCTCCGACTGCTCCTATCAGTTCACTAGGGAACGGTCGAGGAACAGGACTTTGAGCTGACTTTGGAATTTTGCAAAAGAGTAAATAGTTCTGATGTGGGGGGGAATAGAGTTCCAGATTTTGGGCGCGTTCCCGGCAAAGGACCTGGCCGCGGTTTTTTGTTTTCGTGATTTCAGCGGGATGAGTAGTAGGGTGTTAGAGCTTCTGAGGTTCCTGGTCTGACCGGCTTTTTTGAGTTTGGCACTTAATCACCCCATGCCCACGGACAGTGCCTGGATACCCTCACAGGTGATAAGCTAAGCTACATAAATTTACAAATTAAATTAAATTCCTGCACTACAAAGGCACAACTGGGTATAAGTACTGGACCTCAGACACCACCACTCCGGTACACTTCTGGACCTGTGAATACTCTGCCAGGAGGAAGGGCTGCTGTGCTGCTGAAAGGACTGCCACTCTGCAGGACTGCTACTCTGCTGAACTCCTGCTTTGCTGTATCCACCTGTTGTACTCTTGCCTGGGTGAGAAAGACCAGGCCTGCATCTCTTGAACTCAGAACCCAGCATTACTCCAAGGGCTTGTTGGCTGGCCTCCTGATCTGAGGCCTTCAGGGACATAACTGGCTTCCAATAACTTGGCTTCTGCAACAGGTATCTGCCATCTCTTAGTCTACCCTGCCAAATGGTGGCACCCCAGTCGTGAACCATGGGAAGTGGGCCCAAGGTGCATACCAGCGGAACTGATGCATGTTCTCTGCTCAACAGCAATTCCTCGAACCATCACATCTCCTTGGCATGTGCTGCGCTTCCTCGGCCCAAACGATGCATCTCCTCAGCTGAGCTGCGCATCCTCGAGCAGAACTGACGCATCAGCATTGCTGTGTGAATTAGGCCCAAAGCAGAAGGTCCGAATTACTCTTGTATCTTCGGAACCGATGCACTACCGATAGCTTGGCGCACCTCTGACCCAGGCCCTCACATCTTTCATTGACTGCAGCTCAACGCTATCCTCCACATCGTAGTCCCGCCACTCCTTGTAACCGATGCATTGCCAGCTGTGAGCCGCATCCTTGACACGTGACTTCGCATCGCAAGCCCCGTCAACGGGATCCTTGGTGTCTATGCAACAGGAGCTTGCACAGCAGCCTTGCCGCATCTCAGAACTGATGCATCACTACAACAACACGACACTTCTTCGCCTCGGATCTAGACCATGCTCCACAAACAGGATTTAAGGTACTTTATTAAGCTGGCCTAACCTAGTCCTGTAGCCGGCCCACGCTCCATCATGGTCAGCCTGAACTTGTGACTTTGTCCTGGTTCAGCGCGACCGGACATACCTTGATTGGCGCTTTGTGCTTGTTGGTGCTAGTTTACCCTAAAACTTTACAATTCAATATCTCTGGTTCTACTAATTGGATATTTGTCAATTTGGTCTTATTTTATTTATTAAAATATACTTTATTTTTCTAAGCCTGGTGTGGGATCCTTTGGTGTGGTGTTTTTTATGTTTCAAGTGTTGCACAAATACTTTACACATTGCCTTCAAGTTAAGCCTGACTGTTTGTGCCAACCTACCAGAGGGTGAGCAGAGGTTAATGTAGGGTTTGCTTGATCCTTACTCTGACTAGAATTGTGGTTGATGCTTGACCAGGTTTACACCCCAGTCAACCAGCAACACAATTTGTAAACAATTGTGTTTTGACTTAGGTGATAGTTGTGTGATCAAATGTGGTACTAAATGGCTCTTACTCTTAGATTACTTCTCCTTTTAAGTTCTCTTTGATTGATGTTCTTGCTTGCTATGGACTTGAGTATGACTTCTACTGACTTTAACCACAGTTTTTAAGTTTGTTGTGCATAACATACACAGAATGTTGTCCTGGTTTTAAGGGTACTGCACTGAAGGGTTTATTCACAGTGGCTATGCTGTTATGACACATTTATTGTTGTAAACCTACCACCATGTGACTCTGGTGACGGTGAAATTATTTGGTTGATTTGCAAGTAGTGATGTTCCCATTTATAATGTATATTATTCTAGCCCTGAAGACGTTTAAGGCGGATGGGCCGTACGAAACACGTGTTGGCTGGAGAAGATCTTTTATTCCAAGAAAATAAAGAATGAACTGTTGAATAATCATCTTAAGACTTTATGAATATTCTTTTTTAGAGACTACAGGGGAAGTTTGTGCATCCTATCCTATCTTTAGGGTTTGGATAGACTCTACAGTCGAGACCATGGTCCTGATAAGTGCTGGCAGATCTTCCTGCATCAAAACAAGGGCCAGTTGGTTCTTGCCCGCATTAAGGGATCTAAAGATGAAATGTAAAAAACAAGAAAGGAAATGGATGCATCCTTATGATGATGAAAATAAAAAATTGTATAAGATATCAGTAAAAAAGTATCATTATGCAATTCAAAGGGCCAAATTGAGCAACTTTGCTAACAAGATTAGCCAGGCAAAACACTCAGCCAAAGAAATATATATGATTGTCAACACATTTTTTAACCCAGACATTGCAGGAATAGGTGCCTCTTCCTTGAAGGAGTGCTGCAAACAGCTGGCAAATAATTTTTGGGGTAAATTCAGACACATCTGTGATTCTTTAGGTGAGACATCAGACTCTCCAAATACATCGAAAGCTGGCGATATTGGCAGCTAGCCCACAGCTGAGCTCTCATCCTTCACCAGGGTAACTAAATCTGATATTTTAAGAGTATTGAGTACAATGAAATTAGGCTCCCCCCTCGATCCTACTCCAGTTAATGTTTTGTTGAAAGGCGGAAATGCTATATCTTTGGCTTTAATGGCCTTATATAATTCCTCTTTAATGGCGGGCTGTGTCCCTGAGGCATTGAAGCATGCTATCACCAGACCTTTACTGCCAAAGGGTTCTTGGATCCTGACAAACCCCAAAATATTAGACCGATCTTCTTGCTTCCAGGGATAAGCAAAATCCTAGAGAAATTCTTAAATGGCCTTCCTTCAAACTTCTTGGAATCTAATAATCTGCTACATCACACAAAAACAGGTTTTTGACAAGGCTGTAATTTGGAGACTGCTCTTCTACCTGCCATGGAGAACTTAACAATGACTCTAGACCATGGAGGTTGAGCTGTGCTCATTCTTCTTGATCTGAGCGCAGCCTCCGACACCGTCTCACACACAGTCATGAGAGAAAGACTAGAGGCATTAGGAATCTCAGGCACAGCATTAAAATGGTTAACGTCCTTCCTGGCAAATAGAACTTTGTACGTGAGTGAATGCCATTTTTTGTCAGAAATGTACAAGCTGGAGTGTAGAGTGCCATAGGGCTCGTCTTTAAGCTCTATGCTTTTTAACATATATATGCGCCCTGTTGCTGACATAATCTGTTCCGATGGCTTCACAATGATATCATAAGCAAACAACACACAGTTAGTCATTGCATTGTCACCGGATACCAACGCCACCTCTATGAAGCTCACTTTAAGTATGGACCATGGTTAGCTGAAGTGCAGCAAGCAGATTAAAGTTAAATGGCGACAAAATTGAGGTGCAGTTTGTTGGCAATAACTCCTCACCATGGGACCAATTTTTTTGGTCCTCATGCTCGGGACAGGATCCCATCCATAAAGCTGTGGTTAAGAGCCTAGGTGTCATACTAGACAAGGATCTGACTATGGCCTCCAGGCCAGGAAAGTGTCTGGCACATGCTTTGGATTATTAAGAACTCTTAGAAAAATACTTAAATAGTTTCCTCTGGAGTGTCGGAGGAAGGTGGTGCAAGGCCTAATTCTCTCTCATTTGGATTATGGTAACTCTTTATAGCTGTGCAGCCCAGCATACGTCACCCAAAAAATGCAGGTTATCCAAAATGCAGCAGCTCGAGCACTACTAAATGTGCCGAAAAGGAACTCTGCATGTCCTGCACTTGCAGAACTGCATTGGCTGCTGGTCCAAAAAAGAACTGAGTTTAAAGTCCTATATATTTCACATAGATTAAAACACTCTCCAGGTACACACTTTCTCCAGCACCTCATCACTCCACACACAGCCCCCATAGCATTGACATAAAACAACCTTGCCCTTCTTAATGTTCCCAGAATCAAGAAAGCAAGAGGAGGAGGCCCCTCATTTTCTTACCTAGTGGCCAAATTGTGGAACTCCCTTCCTGTTCAATTCAGGCTGAACAACAATTTGCTGAGTTTTAGGAAACAACTTAAGACTCACCTCTTCATATAATTACTTACCCATTAGTTGAATCTATTTCTTAGTTGGGAGGCCTGTTTTTGGGTAGCTATTGCGCTTTATAAGACTCGTTAACACAAAATAACATACAGTGAACTTTGAATTAATTTTGGACATTAGTCTGATTTCTTAAGGGTGGAAGGTGGCCTCCCTTTTCATGAGTTGGAGCACATTGAGGATTGATCTGACTAACTCTGCTTTTCATGTCCTTACACCAATCATTTCTACTCTGGCTTCTTCTGGAGTGACAGATCTTTCCATGAATAGGTTCTAGTTTTGTTTTGTGTATATTGTTACTGCTAAGTAGTTAATTCATTTTCGTCACTGTTGAATGTTCCAGAATGAAAGTTCTGTTCCTGCTGCTTTTGCTTTCAAGTCTCCTATGTACGGGCCAGCCCTGGCTTGCAAGTCACTTACATTGGCAATATTTCAGGAGTAGCTATTATGGCCCCCAGCTATGTGTAGGTCAACATCCTATGGGTTGATAATGGGAATTATAGCTGAATTACAGCAAGATTCTTTATTAACCCCAATTCCAAGTCTGTATGTCTCAACTTCATCTACAGTGTTGACCTTCACACCAGTTGAAGTGCTGAGAAGTTTAGAAGAACTGCACAAAGGAGAGTATTTTGTGTAGAGAGAAATTTGTTGATATGGAGAATGAATATCTGATCCACTTTGGCCAAGACAATCCTAAAGCTACTAAAAATTAAGGAAAGGGTGTGATTTTCCCAAGCTCCATACTACACGTTGGGTAGAATACACTTTTGTAGCTCCGCCATCAACAACATTATGACTAATTGGTATGTAGTCTGTAGGGATACTTGTTGGGTACCCTTTATTGTATTCATTGCCTTCTTTTTGCCAAGAAGTTTGAAAGGATAGAATTCCTCTCCATTGACTGAACAACCCTCAAATAATTAAGACTCGCTCTATGGGAATGTCTTAAATGGTTCATTTGAAAAAAGCATGGAGGCGGATGCTTTCCGCTTTTGCTGAAGCTGTTGTCTTCTTGATTATTATTTGTGAAAATCTTTCTATAGTAAGGTGCGTTGTATGCTTTTGGGGGCTTGTGATGGATTTTTCATGCTCTTTTTTAATAGCTTATTTATTTCAAACAATGTCCGCCCCCAGTCTGCTAGCAATCTTTTCTTCAGCTATTTCTGTGTCCTTACCTATGCAAACGTCAGAGGTTGTCCAGAACATTTTCAAATCTACTCCCTTTGCAGCTTACATTAGGTTTCCCATTTCCTCTTTTTGCACTTCTCCTATTTTCCCGTTTTATGTAGCCCATTATTCTCTGAATTATTGAATTTAGACATGAACATGATTCATTTTAAATAACTTTTTGTGCTTTATAATGCACATTAAGCCAGTGTTTAATAGGATGGGTTAGCTGTTCCTGTTTTCCTATGTTCCTGTCGGTAGTCGTCGATGTCATGACAATGTACCCCAAGACCATTATTTGATATCAAGAGTGCTTTGAGGATATTTGGGGCTTTCAGGCTGCTCTCTTTGGGGAAGAAATTCTATTTCCAGCCCCATGACAGTGTTCCTAGCTTTTCTGTTATCAGGCATCCCCTTTGGGGTTTCATCAAGTAGGCAAGAAAGGCACCTGGCTCTTTCTATGCCAGTCAAATAATATACAGAGGATTCCAATACATGTTGGTACTCCATTCAATTTATTAGCAAGGAAGTTGGATCCTTAGCGATAGTGATATCAGTGTGTAATCATTATTTAAATGGGGTAATTTGGATGTGGAATTGGGAGTTTAAGGTTCACAGTTTTCAACAACAATATGTCCTATGAGTATGAGTTTGGTGGCAAAATCAACCAAGATGTTAAATTTGCGAGGTGACTCCTGTTCCATTATTCTGAATAATGTTACTTGTTTCATTTCCAGAAATGACTCTTTAGCCTTAATTTAATCCTCCATTATACTATTAAGGTCTCAAATCCCTATAATTAGGCATTAGCCATTGAATATTTAGGCTGACTGCATCCTATAGTCTAAGTTCATTGGTGTGTCCTATCTTTGGATACTTTGAGACAATGTAATTTCAGTACAATGAGACAAATGGTGTTTTTTTTTTTGCGACTCGCAATTTGCGACTCACAAAACGGAATGTACTAATGTGTCTCAGAGACATTTAGCTATTCCCAATGGGGTCGCAAATGGCCTGCCTCATCAATATTCATGAGGCAGGTCACAATTTGCAAACCGTTGGGAATGGCCAGCACTCACAGGGATGGTGGCCTGCTGGGGTCAGTAGACCACCATGTCTGTGACTGCCTTTTAAATAAAGCAGTTTTTTTTTTTTAAATGCAGCCCATTTTCCTTTAAGGAATATGGGATGCATTTAAAAAATAAAAATAAAATGTTTCTTTTTCATTTTTTAAGAGTAGGCAGTAGTCCGTGGGACCACCGCCTGCTCTTACAAAACATGTTCACTGCCAGTCACAAAGGGGAAGGGGTCCCTTCCCCTTTGAGACTGGCTTACCACCTACTTGAAGTAGGTGGTAACTGCGATTGTTTTCCGTCATAAAACAATCGTACATACCAGTGTAACCCGCTATTAGGAAGGGACGCTCTAGGCATGCCCCTTCCTAATAGCGATTCACAAACCCTGTTTTGCAAATTGGTAATAGGTTACCGACTCACAAAATAGAGTTTGGTCATACCACAATCCTTTTAGCAGTCACAAACAGCCCAATTTTCCATTTGCAACTGCTAAAAAGGGGCCTACATCTGGTCCAAAGTCCTTTGGCTGGTGCGATGTCCACAAAGCTCCATTATTACAGAAACCTCCTGAGTTTCTGACAGCTTCTGCTTTCATACCAGCTCCGTACTTACTTATTGGGATGATATTAGATTGAAATCCCTTTAGTTTCCAAGCTTACAGTGCCAATAGCTCTTGCTCAAGGTTCATTCATAACTGTTCCAAATACTTTTTCAAGAATGGATCCAGTTTTTTTTACAGTAATTGCTTGCAACGTTGCATGACATGATCTTGAGTTGTATTGAAGATACTGATATCACACTAATATAACGAACTGGGTTTCAATATGCTGTCTCTTTTGAGACAGATTGGTTATGTGAAGGTAGATAAATATGCCAGTTAGTAGTAAAACTCAATAGCATCTCTAACACTGTGCTTTCTGTGAAGAAATTATTCATATTGGCAATGCTCTTGGATGTTGTATTATTTGTTAACTGCCCTGTTCACGTTTCTACAGATATGGTTTGCATTTGACAATATAAATTATTAGGTTGGGCAGAGTAAGGATTACCTGGAGCAAATTTTCAGCTCTACAATTTTACATTTGTTTATTTTCATGTTTATTTATTAGATTTACTTCAACTATTTACACTATGTTGAAATATCTCATTGCAGCAACTTCATTTTTTTTTGTCTCGTATTGTTTGTTGATGGGCATGTCAAAATAAACATTGAGATGAATGATTTACTGTATTCATTAAATGCAAATACCTAAGACACATGCTTAATATGCTGGTTTGCATTTTCTATACAATGTCCTTACAGATTTGTTAAGAGGTGTAAAACTGACTTAGTACATCAACTGAAATATTAACAATAAATCTAAACACATTGAGAAGCTCATGTGATGTCTTGGGGGGAGAGGCGTCATAGATGAGCTAGTAGAGCAAAGAAGAAGAGCATAGAAGTGAATGGAGTTATAGAGCATGCAATCAAGAGAGTAATAGATTAATTCTTCAATCCAATAGGATAGTAGAGAATTATACTATCAGTCTATTGCTGAGTAAAAGAGTGAAGCTAGAATATAGTGATCATATACATACAAATTAGGGGTGGGTGGTAAACTCCGCTCCTTCAGCAGAGTTCGCAGAGTTTTGCCTACTCTGCACTACACTAGGAGCATGGTGTTTCGGAAAAACTCTGCCAACCACTGCGTGATGGAGTTTTTTCTCACACGCAGCTCATCAATATTAAGTTGGCGAGTACGAGTGAAAAATCGAGTGCTAGACTGCCTCCCGGCGAGATTTCTCCATGCGGGCCAATGCAGCAGGTCGCTATTACTTGAGTTGAGAAAGCTGCTGCTTGTGTTAATAAAGCTGCTGCTCAAGTAGAAAATCTACTCATGTGGCAGAAAGAAGCAGCACGCTCTGGCATGCCACGTAGTTCCATTCATGCTGATTTTACAGTGCGGGACAAGCTCCCAGCACTAAAAATCAGTGCAAGCAGTGTGACGCACTGAACTCCACCTCTCACTAAACTCCGAAGAATCTCGCAGAGTTTTTAGGTAACTCCGCAGAGTGAAACTCTGCGAGTTCTGCCCACCCCTAATTAAAATATGCCTTCAATATTATTTCATTGATGACTCCAACAAGTTTTATTTAATGAACGATATGCTCTATATGTGTGTACTAGTACTTCTGTTGTCCATTCTGCACTGCACAATACTCTAGTTTCTTAGAACTAACCATGTCTGAATAATTTTCAATCCGGCAGTTGCTATTAAAAGGCAAATATCTTGGCTCGATAGGATGAGGTGAACACCTTCTCCTCTAAGTCTCCTGTTCTGTCATACCCCACATAAAATAGAAGAATGGAATCAGACAATATTAAATTGGACCCTAATGAATGGATTACATTTTAAGGGTGAAAGAAACAGAAGGCATGTTTCACTGCTATTTTTTCTACATGATTTGAATGCTGTTTAAGTGGACCAAAGGCCATCTGTGCACCTGCTGTATTCTTGATCATTTACTTGTGTGCAGAATATTCCTTTGTTTCTTAACATTTGTGCATACTTTGTAGGAAGTATTGTCCCAAGAGTCACAATGAAATGTGGTTCGGTTCAACCTTTGGAAATATTGCTTTACCCTACCATAGTGAAAACCCTAAATTGGTCTCCCAGCTTTGCAGTCTCGAGGATAGACCGACTAAGCCAGTTTAGCTGCAATAGTTGCAATTGGAGATGATGCCTCATGGCCTCTCTTTGTAAATAATGTCAAATTTCCCTGCGGCAAACTTGGTGTCTGCCTGTTCCATTTTTTAATGATTGCAGATAATGATGAAGCTTATGGTAGTTGGCTCTGCAATAATAATTACAAACACTTGAATGTATGCATGCAGAAAATAGATTGGCATCACCTTTATCACGCTCCTCTTTATCAGTATAACTCTTGTTAGATTGCACACATCTTTTAAGTATGAAATGGTGAGTACAAAATTGAAGATAGCTGCTGTCCATAGAGTGAAAACAAATCAAGCTTTGCTGCATCCCTCACTTCTTTCTCTCCAGATTCTGCTTGGGGGAAACTACGAAGATTTGCCACCATGGAAGGCTGTTGAAGATTGTACCTGACCGGTGTCATGTAGGCACAAATCCACACATTCTGAGGAGGGAGAATTCACCCCAAACTGGTTAGAATTTTAACCTGTTCAGATATATTTACACTCATTGACTATGAGGATGGTACTCAACAGTAATGAAGTTTGAATGTAAGCTGTAAAACTCTTTAGCAGAAGATCTACATTGATTCAGATCTGTGCGGGACCCTCATGTGGTGCTTTCTAAATGTGGAGGTCCATGATGTCCATTTTCGCAAGGCTAAAACAAAGCTATTAGTCTCCCTGTCACTGATATTACCTGTTTGAAAGCCCCCTTCAGCCTATGAAGTTCAGTGATGTGTACAAAGAGGCTCAAGCATCTCACTTTACATGTTGCCAGAGGACAGATTAGACGCAGAAAAGAAAACTGTTGAGAAATACTGTGAGGTGAGAGCGACTTTGTTCAGTAAACACACTTCCACCCTGTAGCATCAAGCATTGTTTTTTCCATGTCCTGTAATACAGAAGTCCAGTATCTATGCACTAATTAGATGGAGAGACCCTGAGGAAGGTCTCAGTTTGTCCTTGTGCCTGTGGGTTCATGCAACATTATGGGTCAGACAAACATTTGTCCCTCATCATTATTCGTCTGTTGCCCCTTATGAATGCACTGGTGTCACTGGAACCCTCAGATCATAAAATATCCATTTGTAAGGAACAGGCGCAGCTAACACTAAATTAGGAGATAAGAATATTTTCCTGGATCAATAACGCTAAACATTGAACTGCAAGGCTTATTTTTAACCGCTTGACCGTGGCGCGCATTCCGCTGCGGTGCTGGGCGTTCCCTTGAGTGGGCGTTGCCGGGACGGCCCCTGGCCGTCCTCCGCACACGTCCACCGTGACGTCGGACGGCCGGGGGCCGTCCGACGCATGGAAAGGGTTAATCACTGTAGGATCCTGTTGTCGTATTGTACACGTTACCCTAATTGTAGTGTGCCATCTTTTGATATTTGTAGTCATCACAATTGGCAAGACTCAGTGGCGGCAGCCTCAGAACGGGGTTGGTGAGGCAGGGGATGGATTAAAAAATAAAAAAAATAAACTTACCTTCGCCTTCGCCACCGTGGCGCCTCTCCTCCATCCTCTTAGATGAAGAGCAACTAATTTTATAAATATGCCCCAGAGTATCCAGGTTTCTGGTTAGTGGGGAAGCGCGCCAAGCTCATATGTGACATTGCTCTGTTGTCCCTAAGGCAGTAAGCATTAGGGAAAAGTCTGACACTCCTATCGCTGTGTGTCATACCTCTAAAATTCATTATTTTATTGGTTTATGTGCTTTTTTTCAGTTAATCTGAACTTCGTGGAGCAGTGTCTGTTTGAATTGATATACTAATGTATTGTTCGGGGGCCGTAAGAACAAAACAAACCTGATTATAAGTATTTTATTAGAATGATGGCTTTAGTATACGTGATGGTTTTGAGGGAGCAATAAAGATTAAAGAGAGGAAAATAATTACCTAAGTAATAGCAAGACGCCTATATTTCTTAAGCAATGATAGATATAGAACTGGGAATACAGGATAATGAAATAATAAAGTTAATCTGGAAATTAGTTGTAGAAAATCATGTTGTATCATTAAGACATAATCATCCTTACCTCTGGCACGCTCACCCCTTAAAATAGCAAACATGTATACTTCCTCTGAATCAATGTTCATAACAGAAGCAGAATAACATTGTTTCAGCTCTGCTTCAATGTACAATGTTATTTATTGAAAATACTTAGCAAGCCAGGTCTGTTGAGAAAGAAAGATCTATTTCGAGATGAGGTTTAGTCAGGCAAAACTATAATTTAGTATACAGACGAGACAAGAAAGATAAGTTAAAAGCAATAAATAACTCACATGGAAATTGGAAAGTATGCAAAAACAGAAGACAAAGCAATACATAACACTGCGTAAAATGGCAAGGTCACAAATGTTGGAAACAAAAACATTAAATAAATGGAGAGAAATATATCAGACAAAATATCTGGGTATTTGTCATTTTAAACAAGACAAGGGCAAAAAAGATTTCTTAATATAGGTATGGTATCCCTTTGAAGCAGAACAGGCAAATTATTAGTTTACAAAAACTGTTATGTGCTCTGGGGAAATGCAGTCTGAGCTATATTTGCAAAGGTGAAGTAATTTAATAAAAGTTACAGGAAAAAGAAAACAATTCCGAACTATTAAAGAATGTCAAAAGTATTGCTCCTGGCGTCATATTGTATTAAATGTCCCAGGTCCCGGGTATGCCAAGCAGTGCACCCATGGTGGGTGTGCTCAGCAAAGACCGGGAACTTGTGTCCATTTTTAAAAAGAAATATACCTGTGCTCTGTTCAGCATTGCAGTGAAAGTCTGAGAAGAAGTTCCAAACTGCCGCTGCATCTTTCACTCCTGGCAGTAAGATGACTGATTTTAGCGGGCATTTTAGAGACCTGCTCTTCGAGGCAGTGCTGTGTGTAAATGGCTTCCTATGTGAAAGGGTGCCTGGGGGTCCTTGGGACTTGCTCTTTCTCCTCACTAAAAGTGGAACAGTCCACTAACTGTCCTCCATGTTCTGGGTTAGTTAGTGTGCCTCCTGAAAGCCTGAACTTTCTTACACCTACGTTGGTAACGTGATACTGGCAACCGGGAGAATACATTAATAGTTCCGGGGCAGATTTACAATAACTGGCGCATCCCTGAATATTAGCAGGGATGCGCCAGTTATTGTGATTGACGGAAAAATAGCCTTGCACCACCATGGATGCGCCGCATTTACAATGCGGCGCACCGTGGCGCTAAGGATAGACCGATGCGTGACGCATCTGTCGGCGTAAAGGTGACGCAGTGCTGGAGTCGTGTCGCAAGCGCGATGCAACTCCAGCACTGCTCAGGGGCGGCCTATACTTGCTGTGCTGCATCACTCCTTACACCTGCTACAAGCAGGCGTAAGGTTTTGACGCAGCTGGGTGGTAAAAGTGACTCAGTGAAATCTTGTAGATTTCACTGCGTCACTTTTACGAGGCTTCCTTGCGACAGAACTCCCACCCTGCATACATTATACCTGACGCAGGTATTGTGTAGCGCAGGGCTTTACAACGTGACGCATCTCCCTAGATGCATCACGTTGTAAATATGTCGCATAGTGGCGCATTGTTTACGACGCCGCTGCGTCACAGAAGTGACACAATGGTGTCGTAAAGATGTCGCAAGGGGCTTGTAAATCTGCCCCTCCGTTTTTTGCATGAGGGCATGCGCTCTAGATATTTCGGAGCCACAAAATGTCTGTCTATCTGATAGTACTGTACAAGCATTTGCAACCCCTACTATAAAATGGATGTACACCACTGGCACAAAAGAGGTGCAAATGCATTTTGTTCCCTCAGGCACTGAAACCCAGCCCCTTATGTTAAGCCTGCATTTTTTTTGCATTCTTTATATAGTTGTCTATATGCAGTCTGACCCCTCAATTTGAATCAGTTTTCTTAGGGAAGGCATCCTTGTGCTATAGTAATAGTTATTAACTTATGCCCTCAGTACAGAATACCTTAGTTAATGCACTGCTCATATTCTTCTTCTAAAATAATGGTCAGTTGGTCTCATGCTTTTATCTTATAATGTCATTATAGAGCATGTGTCTTTGTAGCAATCTTAAATATGAAGAATTTATGGCATCCATTATTCATGGAACTTTGGGGTTGATGCTCATGTACGTCACACTAAGAACACTATTTTACACTTCAACAGCAGAGGTGGCAGTATAGAACTATAGAAGAACTCTGACCATAAGCTCATTTCACCTGTTATAGAGACAATTGGGGGAAAAGAGTGATGGGGGCTACGGACGGCAAAGTGGTGGCAGTAACCCTTGTGTACATGGGGATGCTAGTGAGCCTGGCAGCCAGACGGCTGCTGCTTAGTGGAGCTCTACCGGCCAATGCACTAATCCATCCCTGATCCGTGGATTCTGGGCTCCACTGCCATCTTCTTGGAGCTGAACCGATGCCTCTTGTTGCTAGGACGCTGAATCAAACTACGCTGGGATCCTGTGCAGGCCATGAGGGCATGCGGCTGGGTGCCGTGACTTGAACTGGGCCGCAGTGTCCAATGTGTTTGCCCCAGGCCTGTACTGAGACCGACGCCACCTGGGCCGCGGACGGCCTCTGCTGCTTGGTGCTGCCCAATTAAGATGGTCTAAACATGCCGTTCTGTTTAATCTGAGTGCGGTCACTGTGAAAAGTAAAGTATGTATAACTGAAAGTGAGCCACAACTCATTTTAGCTTGGAAAAGTGTTTTCCTTTTTCGCATGTTACGGGGTCCAGATGGCTGATGGATGACACAATCATCGAAACCCTACTTTTCTTCACCTTTTCTCACACAATCTCAAGATTTGGGCATAAATCTCTCACTTTCCCTTTTTTGTTTTGGTCTTGAAAGTTACCGATCATGACAACGTGAGCCAACTGGTGAGTACCAACCAGTATCTCCTTGGGTTATGCTTACGTGAGGTACTTTCTGACCTCTCACACCTTTTTTCTTTCTCTATTTTTGATGTGAGTATGTGCGTGGTGGGCTGACAAACTCTAAACGTTTAGAACGCAGAACACTCGGAGTTGGGCACGACTGATAAATAAGCGGAGCCTGACCTAGGGTCTGATATATTACAAAACCGCCCCCTTTCTAGGGATTAAAATAACATTGAAAGTTTGAAGTGTTCTATGTAATCAGGTAATTTGTGTATGGATCAGTGAGTGGAGGGCGACCTGGCTACTATCCCTCTGTTGCTCCCCTTTATTTGATACTGCCCAATTGGACCCTGCTGAGGCGAGAGAGGTGCGGGCCCCTGGTCGTCCACCTGCGAGGACTCCCGGGGGTGAAGTGAACTGCAGGGCACCGACAGCCAAGCCTGTGGCTGGGTTGGGCCACAGTGTGGCAGGGCTGCCCCCGGAGCCTTGGAGGTGACATCGGCCACAGCTAGCCTACTAAATCCTGGGAAGTGCTGCTATGCCTGTGGTGGCGTCTACCATTCAGGTCCGCCACTGCAGCCCAGGTCAGGTAAGTGACCCTCAGGTAAGTGACATGTGGGTGATGGGGAGGCCGCTTGGGATGAAGGGATCTGCAAGCCTGCTGCCGCTGACTGTGGCTGCCACTGATGCCACTTTGATGGACACAGGGGCCCCTCCTGACCGTCCCAGGCATCCCAAGGTGACAGAGTACTCTAGCTAGCCCTCTTGGGCCCCTCTGCCTGTCAAACCTAAATTGTACCACACTGGGCCCCTGCCCCCTGCATTTAACCTTGGTGGTGCCGCACCCCTGCGCCCTACCTTTATAGCAGAGGACTCATTGCCCTCCTGCATCGCTGGCCTGATCATGCCCCCCACAGGTGCTAGGGGGGTGGCAGGGTAGATGCCATCTGTGGATCCCCATATGATCCTTGCACATTACCTAGCAGCTTGGTGATGACTGTGGGAGTCTCCCTCCATGAACCTAACCTCTGCTTTTCTGCGGCCCACCAGCTGAGCGCTGCCAATGCCATCCTTGAGCTTGGCTGCTGGCCTGCTGATGCTCCCCACAGATGCTGGGGTGTGGTGGGGCCCTTTCCTTCTGCTGCCCTTGGCGTGCCCTGCATCCTACTGCCCACCATATGTGGGACGGCCGGACAGGGGGCCTCCCCAAGTGAACCCCTGTGTGGTGTTGCTGACTGGTGAACAAGGCCCCCCGGTAGAAAACCTGGATGGTGAGCACGGCCCTTCCAATACTCAAAAATAGTCCTCTCTGCTCACTTGTAAGAAATAGGGAAGCTGGAAGAATGCCACTCGAAACTGGCATTTGAAAACAAGCGGCAAACACGCCAGACCAAGCCAGAGCAAACTGCAGGGGACACCTCCGGGCGACCATTTGGCGCACTGCAATCAGATCCAGACCTGAAAGAAAATCTGCTGGATGTCAAGAACAATTTGTGGACCATTGACACCAAGATTGACCTCCTTAACAGCTACCTTGACAGCACGAAGGAGCGCATGGAACAGCATAATGACCGGTTGGACCAGCTAGAGGACCGCATGCCCGATGTGGAGGACCCCCAGACCAACTCGGGTGAGCACCTGCTCCACAGAGACAAAGTTCTTGAAGTCATTAAGCTAAAAAAGGAAGACCTTGAGGTGCGCTCTAAGCAAAGTAACTTCCGCATAATCGGGGTACCAGAGTCCACAGCCATTGATAGCATGGAGGACTTCATCAAAACCTTGTTGCGCTCCTTGTTAGGAGACGCACTCTCGCCCGTGTTTATTGTAGAGGGTAATGAGACAGAAGATCGAGGTGAAAAAATTCTAACTACATGAATATCGAGTTCGAAATATCATGGAGTGGAAATATCGAGTGCAAGAATATCGTTGTAAAGAATATTGATTTGAAGGTAAGTAATATCGAATTAAAAAATATAGAAGTCATTAATATCGTTTGCAAAAATATAGTTGTTTAAAATATCGATTTTTTAGTTGGTGGTATGTATTTTAGAATACATTTTAAATGTATGTGATGTTTTTTTCTATAAGAATTGTTTGTTTTTTAATATATGTGTTACATTTTTATTAGTTATCAATTTTATTTTAATTAAATTGTACGTTTTTTAGTTCCGTAGCGGGTTGTGGGTTTATAGGGGTATAGGGTGGGAAGTAATTTAAAATAATAAATTAATGATTATTTTTTCATTCATGAATATTTATTTAATTGAGATTTTATAGTGTTAATTGTGGAAAGTAATTTATTATTAATTAATTATTAATTGGTTGTTAATTAATTTTAATTCATTAATTGGTAATTAATTATGGTAATTGTGTAATTTTTTTAGGTGTGGGTTTTGGGGTTTATAGGGGTACACGGTGGGAAGTAATTTATTTTTGATTAATTAGTTGTTAATTAATATTAATTAATTGAATGAAAATTAAATATGGAAATTGTGTGATTAAGTTAAGGTGTAGTTTGTGGGGTTTATCGGGGTGAAGGTTGGGAAGTAATTTACTTTTGATTAATTGATAATTAGTTGTTAATTGATATTAATTAATTATTTAAAAATTAATTATGGGAATTGTGTGATTAATTTTAGGTACGGGTTGTGGGGTTTAAAGTGGTAAAGGGTGGGAAGTACTTTATGTTTAATTAATTAATAATTTGTTGTTAATTAATATTAATGAATTAATTGAAAATTAATTATGGAAATTGTGTGATTTATTAATTGATATTTAATTAGGGTAATTTTTTTTTGGGTGTGGGTTTTACTTTTACAGGGGTAAAGGGTGGGGAGTAAATTTATTTTGCTTAATTTTTAATTAGTTGTTAAATACTACTCGTTTTTTTACTGAAAATAAGCTTTAATTTTGTAATTAATCTGTTTGCAGTTTATTTTTACCTGTGAGTTGTGGGGATGATAGGGGTAAAGTGTGGGAACTTAATTAATTTTTAACAGTTTTAATTCGTTTTTTCATTAATAATATTTCTTTAATTGGTAATTAATTATGTTAATTATGGAAGTACATTTTTTTTAAAATTTAGATGTGGGTTGTGAATTGTGTGGTGTTATATGGTAGGAAAAAAACCTACATTTATGTAATAATTGTTTTTGTTTCTAAATATTTTCTGATTAAAAATATTTATTTGAAAAGTATTTTTTAGTTTATTTAATATATGTGTAGGTATTTGTCATATGTATTTAACATTATAAAATGTTTTTATTTTTTTAATTTTCAATATTAAATATATTTGTATTTAAATTTTTAACATATTTATATATTTTCTTAATTATTTTGTTTTTTAATTTTGTTGTTGTTGTTAAAATTTAGTTTGCTTTTAATTTTGAACTGACTGGAGTGGGAATAGTAATTTTTACCCCTCTGCTCTCCAACACTTTCCCTACTGTTGCATGACTGGAGTGGGAATAGTAAATTTTATCCCTCCGCTATCCGATACTTTACCTACTGTTGCACTGACTGGAGTGGGAATAGAAAATTTTAACCCTCCGCTATCCAACACTTTCCCTTCTGTTGCACTGACTGGAGTGGAAATAGTAATTTTTACCCCTCCGCTATCCAAAACTTTCCCTACTGTTGCACTTATTGAAGTGGGAATAGTAATTTTTACCCATCCTCTATCCAACACTTTCCCTACTGTTGCACTGACTGTAGTGGGAAATTTAAGTTGAAAGATTTTTTAATAGTTTAATGTCTTAATTTATAATAGAATTTTTTGTATTAGATTTTATGTTATTGGTATAAATATATTTATATATATATATATATATATATATATATATATATATATATTCAACCAAAACGCCCTCATTTTGAAAATGCACTCCACAGCAGATTAGTTAAGATCAGCCAGCTTTTTATTCTTGGATGTTTCATCTGGCCTTATGTGTTTCGAAGCATGGCTCCTTGTTCACAGGCTGCCACGATGTTCGCAGTGTGCTGAAAGGCATATTTCCCTGCATAAAGCTCTCCTTAAGTAGGTTCCAAGTGAGTAAACTTGTGTTGCCTGCTGGGAAAAATAGTGCATTTCAGTAAGTAGTTCTATAGTAGAGCCTGCGAAACATCGTGCAATAAGCAATAGTACATTTCCCTTAGTGAGCCTCCAACTAGTAAAAAGCAGTAATTACACTACTCTGCTGTTCCATAATTAAGTTCCGGATTGTCAGGATCTCGTGGCCCCCATTCAGCATCTCGGGGTGGTGCAGTTCTCACGGCTGTGCTGCCGCTAATTTTATGTTCAACCAAAACGCCCTCATTTTGAATATGCACTCCACAGCAGATTAGTTAAGATCAGCCAGTTTTTTATTTGTGGATGTTTCATCTGGCCTGACGCTTTTTGGAGCATGGCTCCTTGTTCACAGGCTGACACGATGTTCGCAGTGTGCTGAAAGGCATATTTCCCTGCATAAAGTTCTCCTTAAGTAGGTTCCAGGTGAGTAAACTTGTGTTGCCTGCTGGGAAAAATAGTGCATTTCAGTAAGTAGCTCTATAGTAGAGTGTGTGCAACATCGTGCAATAAGCAATAGTACATTTCCCTTAGTGGGCCTCCAACTAGTAAAAAGCAGTAATTACGCGACTCTGCTGTTCCACAATTAAGGGGCCGATTCCGATCTCGGTCGGAGGCGCACCCAATACCATTCGGTCGGGAAAAAAGCCATGCGAAAGCCTGTTTCCCGACCGAACCGTACGCGGGTCCGGCCGAGCGAGTACGATGCGAATTCGCCGACCGACTCGTCCGGGCGACCCGACCGCTCCGACCGACACGTACCCGGACCGTACCGCTCCGACCGACTCGGTCGGACCCGAGTCGCACCGCGCAATGGAGACGTTTTCCGGCCGGGTGAGCACGATGCGCACCTCGACCGCTCCGACCGACTCGCGCCGTCCGACTCGAACTCGCTGTCGGAGCCGTACTTTGGGGGTCCGTGTCGGACCCCCTGTACGCGTACCCGTGCGAGGCGCACACAGGGGGACCCATGGGTCCCCCTACCTGTGCGTGTACGCCGCGAGCGCCCGCGGCGTACTCGCTGTAGGGGCGCCCTTGTTCACCTCGCACCCATTGAGTCAATGGGAGCCCGCGTACGCGTTGTACGACCGGCTCCCATTGAGTTCAATGGGAGTCCGACCGACTCGTGTCCGATAACATACGGACGCATCGGACTCGTTCGGTCGGACTGCACGGGTCCGATTCGGTCGGAAATCTCTCCGGGTCCGGCTCGGTCGGGGAAATTTCCGGCCCGAATCGGAATCGACCCCCAAGTGTCAGGATCTCGTGGCCCCCATTCAGCATCTCGGGGTGGTGCAGTTCTCACCGCTGTGCTGCCGCTAATTTTATGTTCAACCAAAACGCCCTCATTTCAGTAAGTAGTTCTATAGTAGAGTCTGATCTTAAATAATCTGCTATGGAGTGCGTTTTCAAAATGAGGGCATTTTGGTTGAACATATATATATATATATATATATATATATATATATATATATATATATATATATATATATATATAAAAAAAATACTGAAAAACCCATAGGTTTCAGGGACGTTATAGTTAGAAATAAGCATTTAAAAAACCTTAGATATTCACTGAAAAAACCGCAGGTTTCAGGGATGTTATAGTTAATTGGACATTTCACTCGTACAAAACCAGAGAAATTCGGCCGTTATAGTTAGTTGAGCTAACTATAACTTGCGCCCCCGCAATGCACTGCTGATGACATCACATATTACATCACTCATGACATGGTCAGTGCCATCACTGATGACATCTCAAATGACATCATCCAGAGACTGGGTGATTTTTAAAAGTTTAAGAATGTTAATTATAGATACGCAAAGGTGTATTGAAGGATTAGTAGGTGTATGAGTGTCTGTATGGATGATTTAGTGGGTGATTGACTGACTTTTTAAGTGAGAGATTAAACATGTCTTAGTGAATGCATGGGTGAATGACTAATCTGTGTGAATGTCTATCAGTCTGTCAGTTGGTTTGTAAGTGGCTGCATGGGTTGGTGAGTAGCTACATGAGTGTCTATATGGGTTAATGATTGGTTGTCTGATTACCTGTATGGGTGCCATAGTGTATGTCTGGGTGGGTGGGGGTGTGTGTGACTCCCTCCATGGATGTGTGAGTGGGTGATTCAGTGGGTATATGGGTTCATGAGTGTGTCTGTGAGTGGCTGTATGGGTGAGTGACTGTGCGTATGGCTGTGTTGGTGAGTGAATGGATGTCTCAGTGGTATATCTGTGAGTAACTACATATGTGAAAGGCAGTATATGTGAATGTTGGAGTATATGTGACTATTTGGGAGAGTGAGTGATTGTGAGAGTGGCCGTATGGATGAGTGTGTGCTTGTATCAGGGATTGTATAAGAGAGTTAGTATGTGCTAGTATCTGTATGAATAAGTGAGGTGGTGGGTGTATAACTGTATTGGTGAGTAAATGGCAGTGTGATTGAGTCTTTGGGTGACTGACTAGGTGTGAGAATCTCTGTGGATGAGTGGCAGTATGTGAGTGTCTGTATGGTAGTATGTGTGCATATATCAGAGGCTGTATTGATGAGTGACTGCATGTATGAGTGACTGTATCCGTGAGTGAGTGGATGGGTGTAGACCTATGAATCAGTGAGTGGGTATGTACTAACTGGTATTGTTGTGTTTGTGGTTTCGAGAATGGTAGTCTGTATTTTAGAGTGGGTGTATGAAAGGTTATATTAGGGTGTGAGGAGGTGCGTCAGATATTAAGTGGAAGATGTCATCTGTGATGTCATTTGAGATGTCATCAGTGATGTCATCAGTGATGTCACTGACCATGTCATAAGTGATATAAATGTGAATCCATCAGCAGTGCATTTCGGGGGCGCGAGTTATAGTTAGATCAACTAACTATAACGGCGGAATTTCTCTGGTTTTGTACGAGTGAAATGTCCAACTAACTATAACGTCCCTGAAACCTGTGTTTTTTTCAGTGAATATCTAAGGTTTTTTAAATGCTAATTTCTAACTATAACGTCTCTGAAACCTATGGATTTTTCATTGAATTTCAAAGGTTTTTTAAATGCTAATTACTAACTATAACGTCCCTGAAACCTCTGTTTTTTTCAGTGAATTTCTAAGGTTTTTTAAATACTAATTTCTAAAGATGCCTACATAGGTAGGACATGTGCAGAAAGATGAAGAAAGGCGCAGAAAGAAGCAAGAGAAATGCAGAAAGAGGCAACAGAAGTCCAGAAAGAAGAGGAAGAAAGGTGCAGAAAGAAGCAAAAGAAGTGCAGAAAGAACCAACAGAGGTGCAGAAAGAGGCCTACTATGACTGTACCTTACAACAGACTCATACCAAGTAGCCTAATCACTAATCCTTCTCCCAGGATGTCTTAAACCTCACTTTTCTTTTGAAGGTTCACTATTAATCGACTGCTCAGAATGTTAGGCCTACCTACCAAATATAAAACAGCAATCCTAAGCATATCAATGTTGTAAGTCTGACCAAGTTTGTGAAGGTATGCATGAGTGTCTCTGCTTTTACCGAGTGACGTTACATAAAAATAAACATAGAAATACTTGAATACCTGTGTTTCAAACAGCATACTCTGTAAATATGTGTACAAAAAGGTATATGTATTTCTTTCTGCTCACAATACAGGGCACATGGGTATTTAATAGTATATTTTAGGGGCTCTATAACACCTATATACATAAGACATGTCTGCCTGTGCAACTGAATGACAGAGCAGAACTGAGAACATTTAACCACCTATAGAAGAAGCTACCCACTTTTTAAGCTACCATCTTCAGATGCATAACACATGTGAGAATACATATACAAGTAGACATATACCTCAGTCACAAGAGCACGCAGACCTTTAATCTTGACAGCTCACACCTCACATTTGAGTACAGAAAGAGGCGAGAGAAGTACAGAAAGAAGCAAGAGATGTGCAGAAAGAAACAAAAGAAGTGCAGAAAGAAGTAACAGAGGTGCAGAAAGAGGCAACAGAGGTGCAGAAAGAGGCAACAGAGGTGCAGAAAGAGGCAAGAGGGGTGCAGAAAGAGGAAAGAGGGGTGCAGAAAGAAGCACAAGTGGTGCAGAAAGAAGCAATAAAGGTGCAGAAAGAAGCAAGAGTAGTGCAGAAAAAGCAACAGAGTTGCAGAAAGAGGCAAGAGGGGTGCAAAAAGAGGGAAGAGGGGTACAGAAATAGGCACGACGGGTGCAGAAAGAAGCAAGAGATGTGCAGCAAGAAACAAAAGAAGTGCAGAAAGAAGGAACAGAGGTGCAGAAAGAGGCAACAGGGGTGAAGAAAGAGGGAAGAGGGGTGGAGAAAGAGGCAAGGGGGTGCAGAAAGAAGCAAGAGAGCTCCCAAAAAAAACAAAAGATGTGCAGAAAGAAGGAACAGAGGTGCAGAAAGAGGCAAGAAGAGTACAGAAAGAGGGAAAAGGGATGCAGAAAGAGGAAACAGGGGTGAAGAAAGAGGGAAGAGGGGTGCAGAAAGAGGCAAGAGGGGTGCAGAAAGAAACAAAAGAAGTGCAGAAAGAAGCAACAGAGGTGCAGAAAGAGGCAAGAAGAGTACAGAAAGAGGGCAAAGGGGTGCAGAAAGAGGCACAAGGGGTGCAGAAAGAAGCAAGAGAGGTGCAGAAAAAAGCAAGAGAAGTGCATAAAGAAGCAACAGGGATGCAGAAAGGGGGAAGTGAGATGGAGAAAGAGGCAAGAGGGATACAGAAAGAAACAAGAGAGGTGCAGAAAGAAACAAAAGAAGTACAGAAAGAAGGAACAGAGGTGCAGAAAGAGGCAAGAGTGGTGCAGAAAGAGGGTAGGGGTGTGTGAAAGAGGCATAAGGGGTGCAGAAAGAAGAAAGAGGGGTGCAGAAAGAAGCAAGAGAGTTGCAGAAAGAAAGAAAAGAAGTTGCGAATGATGTAACAGAGGTGCAGAAAGAGGCAAGAGGGGTGCAGAAAGAGGGAAGAGGGATGCAGAAAGAGGCACAATGGTTGCAGAAAGAAGGAAGAGAGCTGAAGAAAGAAGCAAGAGAAGTACAGAAAGAAGCAACAAAGGTGCAGAAAGAGGGTTGAGGGGTGGAGAAAGAGGCACGAGAAGTGCAGAAAGAGGGAAGAGGGGTGCAATTAGAAGCACGAGTAGTGCAGAAAGAAGCAAAGAGGTGCAGAATGAAGCAAGATAAGTGCAGAAATAATCAACAGAGGTACAGGAAGAGGCAAGAGTGGTGCAAAAAGAGGGAAGAGGGGTGCAGAAAGAGGCATGAGGGGTGCAGAAAGAAGCGAGAGATATGCAGCAAGAAACAAAAGAAGTGTGGAAAGAAGGAATAGAGGTGCAGAGGCAACAGGGGTGAATAAAGAGGCAAGAGGGGTTCAGAAAGAGGGAACAGGGATGCAGAAAGAGGCACAAGGGTTGCAGAAAGTAGCGACAGAGGTGCAGAAAGAAGCAAGAGAAGTGCAGAAAGAAGCAACAGAGGTACAGAAAGAGGGATGAGGGGTGGAGAAAGAGGCAGGCGAAGTACAGAAAGAAGCAGCAGAGATGCAAAAATGGGGAACAGGGGTGGAGAAAGTGGTAACAGGGGTACAGAAAGAAGCAAGAGAGGTGCAGAAAGAACCAAAAGAAGAGCAGAAAGAAGGAACAGAGGTGCAGAAAGAGGCAAGAGGGGTGCAGAAAGAGGAAAGAGGGGTGCAGAAAGAAGCATGAGTGGTGCAGAAAGAAGCAAGAGAGGTGCAGAAAGAAGCAAAAGTATTGCAGAAAGAAGCAACAGAGGTGCAGAAAGAAGCATAAGGGGTGCAGAAAGAAGCGAGACATACAGAAAGAAACAAAACAAGTGCAGAAAGAAGGAACACAGGGGCAGAAAGAGGCAAGAGGGATGCAGAAAGAAACAAAAGAAGAGCAGAAGGAAGGAACAGAGGTGCAGAAAGAGGCAAGATGAGTGCCGGACGAGGGAATAGAGGTGCAGAAAGAAGCAGGAGTGGTGCATAAAGAAGGAAGGGAGGTCCAGAAAGAAGCAAGAGTAGTGCATAAAGATGCAACAGAGATGCAGAAAGGGGAAAGAGGGATGGAGAAAGAGGCAAGAGGGATACAGAAAGAAAGTACAGAGGTGTAGAAAGAAACAAAAGAAGTACAGAAAGAAGGAACAGAGGTGCAGAAAGAGGCAAGAGGGGTGCAGAAAGTGGGTAGGGGTGTGTGAAAGAGGCACGAGGGGTACAGAAAGAAGCAAGATGGGTGCAGAAAGAAGCAAGAGAGTTGCAGAAAGAAATAAAAGAAGTGCACAAAGAAGGAACAGAGGTGCAGAAAGAAGCAAGAGGGGTGCAGAAAGAGGGAAGAGGGATGCAGAAAGAGGCACAAGGGTTGCAGAAAGAAGGGACAGAGGTGCAGAAAGAAGCAAGAGAAGTGCAGAAAGAAGAAACACAGATGCAGAAAGAGGGATGAGGGGTGGAGAAAGAGGCAAGAGAAGTGCAGAAAGATGCAACAGTGATGCAAAAAGGAGGAACAGGGGTAGAGAAAGTGGCAAGAGAGGTGCAGAAAGAAGCAAGAGGTGAAGAAAGAAACAAAACAAAAGCAGAAAGAAGGAACAGAGGTGCAGAAAGAGGCAAAAGGGGTGAAGAAAGAGGGAAGAGGAGTGGAGAAAGAGGCAAGGGGGTGCAGAAAGAAGCAAGAGAGCTGCAGAAAGAAACAGAAGAAGTGCAGAAAGAAGGAACAGAGGAGCAGAAAGAGGCAAGAGGGGTGCAGAAAGAGGCATAAGGGGCACAGAAAGAAGCGAGACATGCAGAAAGAAACAAAAGAATTGCAGAAAGAAGGAACAGGTGTACAGAAAGAGGCAAGAGGGGTACAGAAAGAGGGAATAGGGATGTGAAAGAGGCACGAGAGGTGCAGAAAGAAGCAAGAGGCATACAGAAAGAAGCAAGAGAGTTGCAGCAAGAAACAAAAGAAGTGCAGAAAGAAGGAACAGAGGTGCAGAAAGAGGCACGAGGGGTGCAGAAAGAGGGAAGAGGGGTGCAGAAAGAGGCACAAGGGTTGCAGAAAGAAGGGACAGAGGTGCAGAAAGAAGCAAGAGAAGTGCAGAAAGAAGCAACAGAGGTGAAAAAAGAGGGATGAGAGGTAGAGAAAGAGGCAATAGAAGTGCAGAAAGAAGCAACAGAGATGTAAAAAGGGGAAACAGGGGTGGAGAAAGTAGCAAGAGGGGTGCAGAAAGAAGCAAGAGAGGTGCGGAAAGAAACAAAAGAAGAGCAGAAAGAAGGAACAGAGGTGCAGAAAGAGGCAAGAGGGGTGCCGAAAGAGGGAAGAGGGGTTCAGAAAGAATCACAAGTGGTACAGAAAGAAGCAAAGAGGTACAGAAAGAAGCAAGAGTAATGCAGAAAGAAACAAAAGAAGTGCAGAAAGAAGGAACAGAGATGCAGAAAGAGGCAGCAGGGGTGAAGAAAGAGGGAAGAGGGGTGGAGAAAGAGGCAAGGGGGTGCAGAAAGAAGCAAGAGAGATGCAGAAAGAAACAAAAGAAGTGCAGAAAGAAGGAACACAGGTAGAGAAAGAAAAGAGGGGTGCAGAAAGAGGCAAAAGGGGTGCAGAAAGAAGTGAGAGTTGCAGAAAGAAACAAAAGAAGTGCAGAAAGAAGCAACAGAGGTGCAGAAAGAGGCAAGAGTAGTGCAGAAAGAGGGATGAGGGGTGCAGAAATAGGCACAAGGGGTGCAGAAAGACGCAAGAGAGATGGAGAAAGAAGCAAGATAAATGCATAAAGAAGCCACAGAGATGCAGAAAGGGGGAAGAGGGGTGGAGAAGAGGCAAGAGGGCTACGGAAAGAAACAAGAGAGGTGCAGAAAGAAACAAAAGAAGTGCAGAAAGAAGGAACAGGTGCAGAAACAAACAAAAGAAGTGCAGAAACAAGGAACAGAGATGCAGAAAGAGGCAAGAGGGGTGCAGAAAGAGGCACAAGGGGTGCAGAAAGAGGCAAGAGGGTTGGAGAAAGAAGGGACGGAGGTGCAGAAAGAAGCAAGAGAAGTGCATAAAGAAGCAACAGAGGTGCAGAACGAGGCAAGAGAAGTGCAGAAAGAAGAAACAGAGATGCAAAAAGGGGGAATAGGGGTGGAGAAACTGGCAAGAGGGGTGCAGAAAGAAGCAAGAGAGGTGCAGAAAGAAACAAAAGAAGTGCAGGAATAACGAACAGAGGTGCAGAAAGAGGCAAGAGTGGTGGAGAAAGTGGCAAGAGGGGTGCAGAAAGTAGCAAGAGAGATGCAGAAAGAAACAAAAGAAGAGCAGAAGGAAGGAACAGAGGTGCAGAAAGAGGCAAGATGAGTGCCGAACGAGGGAATAGAGGTGCAGAAAGAAGCAGGAGTGGTGCATAAAGAAGCAAAGAGGTGCAGAAAGTAGCAAGAGAAGTGCAGAAAGAAGCAACAGAGGTGCAGAAAGAGGCAAGATGGGTGCAAAATATGGGAAGAGGGGTGCAGAAAGAGGTAAGAGATGTGCAGATAGAAACAAAAGAAGTGCAGAAAGAAGGAACAGAGATGCAGAAAGAGGCAACAGGGGTGAAAAAAGAGGGAAGAGGGGTGGAGAAAGAGGCAAGAGGGTGCAGAAAGAAGCAAGAGAGCTGCAGAAGGAAACAAAAGAAGTGCAGAATGAAGGAACATGGGTACAGAAAGAGGGAAAGGGATACAGAAAGAGGCAAAAGGGGTGCAGAAAGAGGGAAGAGGGGTGTGAAAGAGGTGCGAGGGGTGCATAAAGAAGCAAGAGGCGTGCAGAAAGAAGCAAGAGAGTTGCAGAAAGAAACAAAAGAAGTGCAGAAAGAAGGAACAGAGGTGAAGAAAGAGGCTAAAGGGGTGCAGAAATAGGGAAGAGGGATGCAGAAAGAGGCAACAGAGGTGCAGAAGGAGGGATGAGGGGTAGAGAAGTGCAGAAAGAAGAAACAGAGATGTAAAAGGGGGAACAAGGGTGGAGAAAGTGGCAAGAGGGGTGAAGAAAGAAGTAAGAGAGGTGCAGAAAGAAACAAAAGAAGTGCGGAAAGAATGAACAGAGGTGCAGAAAGAGGCAAGAGGGGTGGAGAAAGAAGCAAGAGAGGTGCAGAAAGAAACAAAAGAAGAGCAGAAGGAAGGAACAGAGGTGCAGAAAGAGGCAAGAGTGGTGCCGAAAGAGGGAAAAGAGGTGCAGAAAGAAGCACAAGTGGTACATAAAGAAGCAAAGAGGTGCGGAAAGAAGCAACAGAGGTGCAGAAAGAGGCAAGATGAGTGCAAAATGAGGGAAGAGGGGTGCAGAAAGAGGCAAGAGATGTGCTGAAAGAAGCAAAAGAAGTGCAGAAAGAAGGAACAGAGATGCAGAAAGAGGCAACAGGGGTGAAGAAAGAGGGAAGAGGGGTGGAGAAAGATGCAAGGGGGTGCAGAAAGAAGCAAAGAAGCTATAGAAAGAAACAAAAGAAGTGCAGAAAGAAGGAACACGAGTACAGAAAGAGGCAAGAGGGATACAGAAAGAGGAAAAAGGGGTGCAGAAAGAAGTGAGACTTGCACAAAAAAACAAATGAAGTGCAGAAAGAAGGAACAGAGGTGCAGAAAGAGGCCAGAGGGGTACGGAAGGAAACAAAAGAAGTGCAGAAAGAAGCAACAGAGGTGCAGAAAGAGGCAAGAGGAGTGCAGAGAGAGGGATGAGGGGTGCAGAAAGAGGCATGAGAGGTGCAGAATGAGGCAAGAGAGATGCAGAAAGAGGGAAGTGGGGTGGAGAAGAGGCAAGAGGGATACAGAAAGAAACAAGAGAGGTGCAGCAAGAAACAAAAGAAGTTCTGAAAGAAGGAACAGAGGTGCAGAAAGAGGCTAGAAGGGTGCAGAAAGAAGGAAGAGGGGTGTGAAAGAAGCACGAGGGGTGCAGAAAGAAGGAAGAGGCTTGCAGAAAGAAGCAAGAGAGTTGCAGAAAGAAACAAAAGAAGTGCAGAAAGAAGGAACAGAGGTGCATAAATAGGCAAGAGGGGTGCAGAAAGAGGGAAGAGTGGTGCAGAAAGAGGCACAAGGGTTGGATAAAGAAGGGACAGAGGTGCAGAAAGAAGCAAGAGAAGTGCAGAAAGAAACAACAGAGGTGTAGAAGGAGGGATGAGGGGTGGAGAAAGAGGCAAGAGAAGTGCAGAAAGAAGCAACAGAGATGCAAAAAGGGGGAACAGGGGTGGACAAAGTGGCAAGAGGGGTGCAGAAAGAAGCAAGAGAGGTGCAGAAAGAAAGAAAAGAAGTGCAGAAAGAATGAACAGAGATGCAGAAAGAGTCAAGGGGTGCAGAAAGAGAGAAGAGAGGTGCAGACAGAAGCATGAGTGGTACAGAAAGAAGCAAGAGAGGTGTAGAAAGAAGCAATAGGAGTGATGAAAGAAGCAACAGAGATGCAGAAAGGGGGAAGTGCGGTGAGAAAGAGGGATGAGGGGTGCAGAAAGATGCACGAGGGGTGCAGAAAGAAGCAAGAGAGATGCAGAAAGAAGCAAGAGAAATGCATAAAGAAGCAACAGTGATGCAGACAGGGGGAAGTGGGGTGGAGAAAGAGGCAAGAGGGATACATAAAGAAACAAGAGAGGTGCAGAAAGAAACAAAAGAAGTGCAGAAAGAAGAAACAGAGGTGCAGAAAGAGGCAAGAGGGGTCCAGAAAGAGGGAAGAGGGGTGTGAAAGAGGTGCGAGGGGTGCATAAAGAAGCAAGAGGCGTGCAGAAAGAAGCAAGAGAGTTGCAGAAAGAAACAAAAGAAGTGCAGAAAGAAGGAACAGAGGTGAAGAAAGAGGCTAAAGGGGTGCAGAAATAGGGAAGAGGGATGCAGAAAGAGGCAACAGAGGTGCAGAAGGAGGGATGAGGGGTAGAGAAGTGCAGAAAGAAGAAACAGAGATGTAAAAAGGGGGAACAAGGGTGGAGAAAGTGGCAAGAGGGGTGAAGAAAGAAGTAAGAGAGGTGCAGAAAGAAGCAAAAGAAGTGCGGAAAGAATGAACAGAGGTGCAGAAAGAGGCAAGAGGGGTGGAGAAAGAAGCAAGAGAGGTGCAGAAAGAAACAAAAGAAGAGCAGAAGGAAGGAACAGAGGTGCAGAAAGAGGCAAGAGTGGTGCCGAAAGAGGGAAAAGAGGTGCAGAAAGAAGCACAAGTGGTACATAAAGAAGCAAAGAGGTGCGGAAAGAAGCAACAGAGGTGCAGAAAGAGGCAAGATGAGTGCAAAATGAGGGAAGAGGGGTGCAGAAAGAGGCAAGAGATGTGCTGAAAGAAGCAAAAGAAGTGCAGAAAGAAGGAACAGAGATGCAGAAAGAGGCAACAGGGGTGAAGAAAGAGGGAAGAGGGGTGGAGAAAGATGCAAGGGGGTGCAGAAAGAAGCAAAGAAGCTATAGAAAGAAACAAAAGAAGTGCAGAAAGAAGGAACACGAGTACAGAAAGAGGCAAGAGGGATACAGAAAGAGGAAAAAGGGGTGCAGAAAGAAGTGAGACTTGCACAAAAAAACAAATGAAGTGCAGAAAGAAGGAACAGAGGTACAGAAAGAGGCCAGAGGGGTACGGAAGGAAACAAAAGAAGTGCAGAAAGAAGCAACAGAGGTGCAGAAAGAGGCAAGAGGAGTGCAGAGAGAGGGATGAGGGGTGCAGAAAGAGGCATGAGAGGTGCAGAAAGAGGCAAGAGAGATGCAGAAAGAGGGAAGTGGGGTGGAGAAGAGGCAAGAGGGATACAGAAAGAAACAAGAGAGGTGCAGCAAGAAACAAAAGAAGTTCAGAAAGAAGGAACAGAGGTGCAGAAAGAGGCTAGAAGGGTGCAGAAAGAAGGAAGAGGGATGTGAAAGAAGCACGAGGGGTGCAGAAAGAAGGAAGAGGCTTGCAGAAAGAAGCAAGAGAGTTGCAGAAAGAAACAAAAGAAGTGCAGAAAGAAGGAACAGAGGTGCATAAATAGGCAAGAGGGGTGCAGAAAGAGGGAAGAGTGGTGCAGAAAGAGGCACAAGGGTTGGAAAAAGAAGGGACAGAGGTGCAGAAAGAAGCAAGAGAAGTGCAGAAAGAAACAACAGAGGTGTAGAAGGAGGGATGAGGGGTGGAGAAAGAGGCAAGAGAAGTGCAGAAAGAAGCAACAGAGATGCAAAAAGGGGGAACAGGGGTGGAGAAAGTGGCAAGAGGGGTGCAGAAAGAAGCAAGAGAGGTGCAGAAAGAAAGAAAAGAAGTGCAGAAAGAATGAACAGAGATGCAGAAAGAGGCAAGGGGTGCAGAAAGAGAGAAGAGAGGTGCAGACAGAAGCATGAGTGGTACAGAAAGAAGCAAGAGAGGTGTAGAAAGAAGCAATAGGAGTGATGAAAGAAGCAACAGAGATGCAGAAAGGGGGAAGTGCGGTGGAGAAAGAGGGATGAGGGGTGCAGAAAGATGCACGAGGGGTGCAGAAAGAAGCAAGAGAGATGCAGAAAGAAGCAAGAGAAATGCATAAAGAAGCAACAGTGATGCAGACAGGGGGAAGTGGGGTGGAGAAAGAGGCAAGAGGGATACATAAAGAAACAAGAGAGGTGCAGAAAGAAACAAAAGAAGTGCAGAAAGAAGAAACAGAGGTGCAGAAAGAGGCAAGAGGGGTCCAGAAAGAGGGAAGAGGGGTGTGAAAGAGGCATGAGGGGTTCAGAAAGAAGCATGAGGCGTGCAGAAGGAAGCAAGAGAGTTGCAGAAATAAACAAAAGAAGTGCAGACAGAATGAACAGATGTGCAGAAAGAGGCAAGAGGGATGCAGAAAGAGGGAAGAGGGGTGCAGAAAGAGGCACATGGTTTGCAGAAAGAAGGGACAGAGGTGCAGAAAGAAGCAAGAGAAGTGCAGAGAGAGCAATAGAGGTGCAGAAAGAGTCAAGAGGGGTGCAGAAAGAGGCAAGAGAAGTGCAAAAAGAAGCAAAAGAGGCGAGAGGGGTACAGAAAGAGTTGAGAGGTGCAGAAAGAGGGAAGAGAGGTGCACAAAGAGGAACAAAGGGTGCAGAAAGAGGCAAGAGGGGTGAAGAAAGAAGCAAGAGAGGTGCAGAAAGACGCAAGAGAAGTGCAGAAAGAAGCAACAGAGTTGCAGAAAGAGGCAAGAGGGATGCAGATAGAGGAAAGAAAAGTGCAGGAGGAAGCAACAGAGGTACATAAAGAGGCAGAAAAGTGCAGAAAGAGGCAAGAGAGTTGCAGAAACGGGCAAAATAGGTGCAGAAAGAGGGAACAGGGGTGTAGACAGAGGCAAGAGGGGTGCAGAAATTTGCAAGAGAGGTGCAGACAGAAGCAAGATCAGTGCAGAAATAAGCAACAGAGGTGCAGAAAGAGGCAATAGAAGCATAGAAAGAAGCAACAGGTGTGCGGAAAGAGGCAAGAGAAGTGCAGAAAGAAGCAAAAGATGTGCAGAAAGAGACAACAGGGGTGCAGACATAGGCAAGAGAAGTGCAGAAAGAGGGAAGAGGGGTGCAGAAAGAGGCAAGAGGGGTGCAAAAATTTGCAAGAGGGGTGCAGAAAGAACCAACAGAGGTGCAGAAAGAGGCAAGAGGGGTGCAGAAAGAGGCAAGAGAAGTGCAGAAAGAAGCGATAGAGGTGCGGAAAGAGGCAAGAGTGGTGCAGAAAGAGGCAAAAGGGTGCAGAAAGACGCAAGAGGGGTGCAGAAATTTGCAAGAGGGGTGCAGAAAGAACCAACAGAGGTGCAGAAAGAGGCAAGAGAGGTGCAGACAGAAGCAAGAGAAGTGCAGAATGAAGCAACAGGGGTGCAGAAAGAGGCAAGAGGGGTGAAGTAAGAAGCAACAGAGGAGCAGAAGGAAGCAAGAAAACTGCAGAAAGAGGCAAGAGAGTTGCAGAAACAGGCAAAAGAGGTGCAGAAAGAGGGAACAGGGGGGCTGACAGATGCCAGAGAACTGCAGAAAGAGGCAAGAGAGGTGCAGAAAGAGGCAAGAGAGGTGCACAAAGAGGGAACAAGGGTGCTGAAAGATGTAAGAGGGGTTCAGAAAGAAGCACGAGAAGTGTAGAATGAAGCAGCAGGTGTGCAGAAAGAGGCAACAAAGGTGCAGCAGGAGACAAGAGAACTGCAGAAAGAGGCAAGAGAGGTGCAGACAGACGCAAGAGAAGTGCAGAAAGAGGGAAGAGGAATGCAGAAAGAGGCAACAGGGGTGCATAAATTTGCAAGAGAGGTGCAGAAAGAAGCAAGAGCAGAGCAGAAAGAACTAATAGAGGTGCAGAAAGAGGCAAGTGGGTTGCAGAAAGAGGCAAGAGAAGTGCAGAAAAGGAAAGAGATGTGCAGAAACAGGCAAGAGAGGTGCAGAAAGAGGCAAGTGAGGTGCAGAAACAGACAAGTGGGGTGCAGAAAGATGCAACAGAAATGCAGAAAGAGGCAAGAGAAGTGCAGAAACAGGCAAGAGAGGTGCAGAAACAGGCAACAGAGGTGCAGTAATAGAGAACTGGGGTGCAGAAAGAGGGAAGAGGGGTGCAAACAAAACCAAGAGAGGTGCAGAAAGAAGCAAGAGAAGTGCAGAAAGAAGCAAGCGAGGTGCAGAAAGGGGCAAGAGAGGTGCAGAAAGAGGGAAGAGAGGGCAGAAAGAGGCAGGAGAAGTGCAGAAACAAGCAACAGAGGTACAGAAAGAAGCAAGAGAGGTGCAGAAAGAAGGGAGGTGCAGAAAGCGGAATAGATGAGCAAAAAGAGGCAAGAGAAGTGCAGAAAAAGGACAAAAGGTGCAGAAAGAAGCATGAGAACTGTAGAAAGAGGCAAGAGAGGCGCAGAAAGAAGCAAGAGTGGTTTGCACACCATTAGTGCCAATTTAACACCCACATTTAGCACTAAAGTAACAGGTGACCATTCGATGTTTGCAATGGGCCTTCCAGCACGCTGCAACACTTGTCGCTGCTTTTTTAGTAATGTTTGAGCCGTTTGAGCTAGAAACATGTTTTCTTTGTTCAAAACTGCAGATTATGCAGCAGATGATGGATTATATAGCAAATGCGGAAAATGTATAATTGTGTGAAAGTCAGTGCACCCAGTCGCCTAATTCCAGTGGCCCTGCTCATACCTCTGACTAGGTCCAGAAGTGCTCCTCAGTGGTTCCTTCTTTTTTTGTCTCATTGAGTTTATACTTTAGCTTCTATAGAAACGAGGAAGACTAAACCTGAGGTTACCACTCCACAACACAGACTACCATACCACATAATTTGTCTCCATAACACATAATCCCACTCTACATAAATCCTATACACTAAATACCACATACTTTCAATCTACATAATTTCACTGCACAACATACCACATAATTTCACTACACACAACGTACATCCACTCCAAAAAACATTAGTAAAAAACTATTACATTTACATCGCCAATAGCTCTAACTCTCGCAAATCCGAGACCTATTACAACTCGTAGTCACATTTACAGAGTGGTGGAGAAAGGGGGCTGGGCCTCCGACCCGCGCTCAGAAATTCCACTGCGTAGGACTTACAGGGGGTACCAGCTTGGCCGCCAACGTCCCTCAGGAGTAAAGTGGACTTCATCCCCCAACCAGTACTGTGCCAGGAGGCGGGTTTTGCAGAGTGGTCCGAAGACCTCTTTGCAATCCCACTGTGTGGGACTTACTGGAGGTAACAGGAGGGGTAGTTGGCCCCCAAGGGGAAGCTTGAAGGCCAGCTACCACTCCTATTACCCTAGTAAGTCCCACACAGCAGGATTGCTAAGTTATCATAGAACGCCACGTCCCCTTTTTACACCACTCTGCAAACGCACCTCCTGGCGCGCTCTTGGATGGTGATTGAAGTCCCCTTGCCTCCTGAGGGTCCCTGGGGGTCAACTAGCTCTCCTGTTATCTCTAGTAAGCCCCACACAGCTAAATTGCTGAGAGTGGTCCGAGGCCACCAACTGGCGCACTGCTGCTCGGGGGATGAAGTCCACTTTAGTCCTGAGGTCCTCAGGACACAAGAGAACCTCATCGCCCCACCAGCAATGTGCCAAGAGGTGCGTTTGCAGAGTGGTGTAAAAAGGGGCATGGCCTTGGACTACCTCTCATCAATCCCACTGTGTGGGGATTACTGGAGGTACCTGGTGGGCTAGTTGGCCCCTAAGGACCCTTAGGATTGAAGGGAACATGACCCCCCAACCCAGAACGTGCCAGGAGGCGAGTATACATAGTGGTGTAGGGAGGGGGCAGGGCCTCCGGCGAGATGCCAACTTCTCTATTTTCTCTTCTTTATGGAAGGGGGGCTGTGTGGCCCCCTTCCCTTAACAGTTTTGGGGCCCTGGGGACCCCATCCCCCGGGGTATGGCCATATATTTTTTTTATATATTTTTAATGGAGGGGGGCCGTGCGGCCCCCCTCCTGAGGCCTTTATTGGCCCCTGGGACCCCATCCCCTGGGGCTTTGCCTCTTTGCCTATTTTTTAATTTTTATAATTCTATGGGAGGGGAACCGCGTGGCCCCCCTTCTCTGGGCCACTTTTGGCCCTGGAGACCCCATCCCCCGGGGCCAGCCCTCATGTTGGGGACCAAGGGGGGAGCCCCAATGCCCCCGCAGTCCCTGTGGGCTCCCCACCTCCTGCGGGAGCCGGCATCGCCTTTGGGCAAAGGGAGCTGCAAACATGCAGCTCCCTTTGCCCAAAAGCAATTCTGCTTTGCTTTGTGGAAGCGAGAGCAGGCCATCTAGGGCGGCCCCCCTACCATCAGTATTAAAGCCCCGGGGAGGTGGTCGTCCCCAAGGCTGGGGGTCTGCAACTGATCGCCGCATTGACATAATTAGTGCCCCGGGGAGGTGGTGGTCCCCGGGGCAGTGTGGGGGGGCTCGAGACCCCCCCACACAGTTTTATAAAGTAGCCCCGGGGAGGTGGCAGTCCCCAGGGTTGGAGGGGCCCGTGAGGTCCCCCTGCTCATAATTACCAATGCCCCGGGGATGTGGGGGTCCCCGGGACAGTGTGGGGGGAAGGAGCCCCCCATGCATTTCAATAATAAAGCCCTGGGGAGGTGGCAGTCCCGGGGCTGCGGGGGGCCGTGTGCCCCCCTGCACTCTATTATTAAAGCCCCAGGGAGATGGGGGTCCCCAGGGCTGCACGGGCCCCCGCACCATAATAAAACATTGCCCCTGGGACCTGGCCCACCCGGGGGCTTAAAGAAACAAAGCGCGGGAGCCTACGCTTAGGTTTTTAAAATATTTTTGGCCAGATTCGCGCACCCAACGCGAATCCTGCCAAATATTTTTAAAAAAAAAGCTTTTTTGGACCCTGGGGGTCCCTGTGGGACCCCCTGAGCATCTAGGAGGTCAGGGTGTTTCTACCCTGCCCCCTTTTCTTTTTTTAACCTTTTTTCTTGTGACTCGGTTCTACCGAGTCACTAGATGGCTGCCAACACTTTATGGTTTGAAGTGTTGGCAGCCAATCAGAATGAAACTCGTGATCGGGAGAGTTCGCGGCTCCACCGCGGTCACCAGATATCGATATTTTTTATTTTAAAATTTCTCAGGTACTGCTGAACGTATTTACACCATTTAAAGCAAAGAGTGCACTCTGGACCAAGAGCTACCTCTCTGCCAAATTTGGTGAAATTCCATTCAGCAGTTCGGGCTGTAGCCGCGACAAAAGTTCCTATGGAAATTAACATGTTGAAAACGTGTTTTGAGACCCCCTTTTTCTTGGCCCCCGCTTGACGAATCACCCCGAAACTTTCAAGACAGGAGCTGACCGGAGTGGGCCATTAGTTTTGCAAATTTTGCGAAGATTCGTCAAAGGGTGCCAAAGATATTGGCATATCAAAAAACGCTTTTCCTATGGAAACTAGGTCCTAACTATAACTACCTACTGGCGACTGCCAGTAGGTAATATATATTTTTACATTTTGTATAATAATAAAATTATAAAATAAATTCAAATTAATTGTTAATTGTTTTAAAGTAAATATATATAAATATTAATTATTATGTATGTGTTTAACTTTTTTTATTAAGATTTGTTATATGTGTTAAAATGTATATTAAATCTAAAAAAAAAAGAATTATTATTTAATATATTTGATATTTATTATTTTATTTTATATTTATAAAACTCGATATTTTGTACAACTATATATTTTGTACTTACCTGTTTAGGGAGTCAATATTTTTGCATTCTATATTTGTACCTCGATATTTTTTTCATCTATATTTTTGCATTCGATATTCTGTCAGTGAACCATTGTAGAGCAAGCACAGAGATCCCTGGAGCCGCGCCCCCTTTGGACACTCCAACCTGACCCATAGTGGCTAGACTCCTCAAATACAGGGATCACGATGCAGCGTATCATTCTATCCAGACTTCACCATGGCAGTGCAGACAGCCCGCCGGGAGTTCTTCCCAGCCAAGCGCATCCTACAAAAGCAGATATCACCTAATCTCTGCTCTATCCAGCCAAGCTGCAGATTTATCATGGTGGAAAGCCCCACCACTTTATAGACACTAAGGCTGCACTCAAGTTCTCTTGACAAAACCCGGCATGGGGGTCACCCCCCAAAGCCTCTTCTATCCAACTTGATGTCGGCCACCTCAGTGACAATGAATGAGCCCAGGCACAGCTGCTGCCGCTGATGCGCCCTGAGCAAAGGAAGCAAATTCCTCACCTACACCATGACCAACAATGACACGCTGAGGACATCCTTGCCCTTGGAATGAATGACTGCCACTATCATACCCTCATGCTCTCCAAGTTACTATCTTCCTGACCACAGTGCCCAGTCCAAACCATCCCAGGCGCATTTGCTCCACATTGGCCACCTGGTACTATTGAGACTGGGTCGATCTCCTTGCTCCTAGCTGCCTCTCAGGATGATTCCCCTCTCACATATAAGCAATGGTCGCATTTTTACAGACATACTGCTGCTCTATCACTCAACTATAGACTGTGCCTCATACATTTTACATTTCTGCACAAGACGTACTGCACGCCAACACAACTGCTGTGCATGGGGCTAGTGCCTGAGGTGTGCTGTCTGTGGTGTTTAGCGTCCCAGGCTTCATTCCTTCACCTTGTGTGCACCTGCCCATAGGTGGCAAAGCACTGGTCAGAGATGCATTTAATTCTGCAGCAGAAAATGGGACATTCCCCCCATCCAGACCCCGCTGGTAAGCCTCCTGGGGTATGTCAAGGATATTCCTCCTGGAGTCTGAGGCTTCACTGCTATGTTCCTACTTTTGGCCAAGAGTTGGTTCGCTATGCACCGTAGCAGGAGACCCACACCCAAGGCTGTCTCCTGGCCACAGGATGAGACCTATTGCCAGGAAAAGCTCACCACATATTGGGAACTAAGGCCACCGACATCATACGCTAAAGACATCTGATAGCCTTTACTATCATATCTTTGATTGAAAGACACTCCCCCCAGCTAATGAGAGGGGCGACTCCACTCACACAGGTGCCCCCCCTGGTCGACGTTTCTTGGCGGTGCCCCTGGGATGGAATGTCATGCAAATCCCTGACGCAATACACTTGGGTTCCCATTGTCACTATCATTGTCTTACTGATTTAGTGATGCTGATACGATATCTTTTTCTAATTGTAACTCTTTGATGATACAATGTATGTGCCACCATGCCTTGCCTCCGCACCCCCTTCCTCTCCTGTGCCCCCATCCTTTCCCTTCCTCCCCCCTTGATTGTTGGAGTCCGCTGCCTCGCAGTTGTTCTTTATTTGAAATGTCAATAAAAAAATTAAAAAACCTTTGTGTGCATGAAGCTGGAGGGAAACCCTTGTGTCCTCCTCACTAGGCCTAAGTCAATCCGAGGCATTATTGGAAATGGGGGTAGGCCATAATGGGATCCCTAGGGTTGCAATGGAACTAGGGAAGAGGACAAGGTTGACCAACACCCCTAGGGAGATGAATTAATCCTAGAGATCCCCTATCTGATGGAAACTATCTCCTCTCCATCAAACACCCCCTTTATGCCAGGTGTAATATGTCCTGGCAAAAAACAGACATTGCCAGGGCATATCACATTCATTTTATAATGCATACAGGAAACATAGAAGACTAATCTCAGGGATCCACTATTTTTGGGAATGTACTTACAATGATGGGGCTGCTGATGCAGCACTTGGTGGCAAGTTGGCAACTACGGGTTATTTAAGTGACCCTGAATTACTAAATTTGGAAATGCACAGCATCACAGTAGTATCTGCTTTGATATGCGGATAACTGCCACTACATCCGTTTATGTTACTTGGGCATTGTAGGTGACAGCTATTTTTCTGTCTCTGAAAAGCACTACTGTACAGACACCATTCAAGTGGTAACACTGATTCTTTATAAAGTAAGTGAAGATCCGGGGAGTAAATATCAATGGCATGAAGATGTAAATTGAAATGAATGGCACTAGCTATATAGGATGTAGAAATGTATGTCATGTGAGATGTAATTGGACACAATTGACTGAAAAGACTTGTGCAAGGGTGTAACTGAGAAATGGGGGTTACAATAAATTATGATGACTCTTTTTATTGGTATAATCTAGGGAGATGAATTTAAACCTGTTTATAGAGACATGAATATGTTTACTAATGTTTAATTGGAACATTACATCTAAAATTTGTTTGATAATAAAGAGTTTGAGAACATATATCTTCAGTAAGAATGTAGGAAGAATATTATTTAAGTCTGGAAGAAATTACTGAATGTAAATTAATTTGCATTGCTATAGCGTCACTGGGTCCATTTACTTTTCTTACTTTGTCTCTTTACACTACGCCTCAGAGTCATTTACTTGATTCTCCAATGGATCTGTTTACTGTGCCGAAAGGGGTCGGATATAGGATATTCCAAGCCTGTTATAGAATGAGGACCGGGAATTGGGTAACTGACCTACAGACTGGCAATTAAATTCATATAAATAACTCTCAAAACTGTGCTATACAAATACAGAATTATCACAGCTAGACCAAATCTCCTGTAGAAATGTAGTCAGACTAGAATCATACAAACCAAAAATTCTGTTAGTGCTAATGCAAAATATTATCATTAGTGTCTGCTGACCAGAGATCTCTCTATTCAAATCCCCATCCCTCATTAATGCTCAGGTTGGAATGCACAATCAATAATTGGAGACAAGTCATAGAGAGACTGAAACAGAATTTTAAGGATAGGTAGATTTTATCAGTAGAATAAGAAGTAAATACATCAATATAAGGCATTTGGTTTTAGGAGTGCAGAATAATCAAATTAATGTCTTTCAGCCCATTAATTACCAAAGTTCTAGAGGAAGTGTTCAGGAAAGGGCATGAATCATCTCTGCTCAAAAGCTCTCTCCCAAGAGTGAAAGAAGTCTGGGAATATCGCATACAGCGTGTGCGTCAGCCAAGAGTCCGCAAGTCTGCAAAGGAGCAAATTATTCAGTGAAAAGTTGGCTTAAGTGGCATAAAAGAGCAAGAGCCAAACATGAGCCAAACAAGAGAGAGGGTGTTATCATCAATCCAACATATGATACAGTTTTTCAAGCTCTGGGGTGACACCTCCTGGGTCACCTCATCTGGTCAGACCACTCAGTCCATTGGTCAGTTCATATAGGAATATCGTCGTGTAGCATAAAGAAGACGTATTGTATGGGAACTAGGTGGTGATCATGATGTAAGCTGTTGAACTATTCAAAAATGCAACAGGAGGACAATGGTCCTTTAGAAATGGCTCATGAGTGAGGTCAAGAGGCCAGTTTTTCATGCCAGATGTTCTTAATGTATCAATTTAATAAAAAGTAATCCTAGCATGAGCATGTGAACTTTTCCTGTGAAACATAGTTTTGTCTCACATCGCAAGCTTGTACAGTCCTTCTATGAGAAGGGAATTGATCAATAGAAAGAAAATGCAGGCCTAAATAGAAATTTCTTCAGGAAACACACAATATAAAATAATGAAAATATGCATTTCATATAGGGTCTTTAAATCATTTACATATTGTTTTCCAATTCATTGCACTCATGAAGCATCTTAGATTCTTTGCAATTGCCGTGTAACTATGACACATTACAACATTTCCAAAGTACCAACATGTAAAATTATTTTAAAACCTAAAGAAACAAAATAATTTCTAGTATTTCTCATTACTACATATATGAAGATTATTCTGTAGAAGTTTCCATTAAATTGGAATTACTATAAACGTGCAGCATCCTTCTTTTATTCACCACTTGCTGCGCATTTTCACATGTGCAAAACATGGAGGTCAAATGTGAGACTCCTACACACATAATGTCATCTAAATCACATTAGTTTCATTAATTTGTCACATTTATCATTGATTAAAGAAAAATGGTTAACGTAATCTCTATAGTATATGAGTCATCACATTCACGTTTCCATTCCACAATGAAAGAATATCATCACAATTTAGTAAACATAGATCTACGTTTTTCAGCATATGATTTTGTCTACTCTACACTCTTCTGCATGCTTTTACGATGCAGTCACTAAGTCTTTTCATAATCTAATTCTCATTATTCCACCACGCACAGTGAGCACAAATTGTGCAAGTTTGTCATTTTTCTCTCAAAAAGGTGTCAAAATCAGTTTTATGTGTCAAACAGGGATTCAGCAGTTTATCTGCTTCATCAATCCCCCATTTGATGGTGAATCAAGCCATCACAAAAATTATTTTCTGATGTTACACAGTATAATTCTATACTCTTCATTATTTCTAACCTAAAGCTTTCCAAAGCCTTCATCTCATCATCGTACACACACTGTCTATCTTCTAATTCTATTTCAGCTTTTTTTTCCCCCAGTTTCTTTTTTTGTTTTCAAACGTCTGTACACCTTATAGATGACAACCAAGGTCAGTACACATAATGCAATTGTCAATATGGCTTCAATATTTTTAACAGCAATCCACTTCCCATATTTGCAAACAATCTATCTGTAGAAGAAAATCCTTTCCCAGTTGATTCCTAAGCACCATCAGCCTTTAAATCTTTTAAATATTTTCCAAGGTGTATGATGTTCTGAATGTAAACTCTCAAGTCTTTGCCTTTGTCTGGAATATACAAGTAATAATGTTCCATCTTCAGCATTCAACAGACTGCCTTTGGTGCTTATAGAGCATAAATTAAAAAGGCACAGGCCTCCTATTTTGAGGAAACAATTCCGTCGGCTGGCAATTCCCCGAGTGAAACCTTTCTTATTATAAAAAAACTTCTGAAAACTCCAGCCCCTTCCGTTGCCCCCATTACTTCTGGGCAACGATGTAACAAACAAGCAGAGTTCTTTACTACCAAAATACAGAATATTCTTAAATGTCTGCCCCAAATTGATGACGAGTGTGACCCCTCAGATGAGAACATAGATCAGGGTTCACTGCCAACCAGACACATGTTGGAGATTTTCCCTCCACTCTCCCAGGAGACACTCTTGGCTCTGCTATCCTTGGTGAAGAGTGGGTCTCCTAGGGATCCGATACCTATGAACGTTCTGAAAAAGGTAGCCCCTATAATTGCCCCTATCATCACAGATGTGATCAATGCGTCACTTATTACAGGAATAGTTCCCCCCATTTGGAAAGGGGCCATGGTAAAGACACTTTTGAAAAAACCCAATTTGGACCCAGCGGATTTGGGTAACTATCGCCCCATCTCTCTGCTTCCTGGGATAGCCAAGCTCGCTGAGAGACATGCTAATCATACCCTCTCCAATTTTTTAGAATCTCATAATTTGCTCCATCCCTCCCAAACGGGTTTTCACCCCCGACAAAGCATGGAAACCTCCTTGTTAGCGGTAGTAGAAGAAAGCAGAAAGATTCTGGACTTAGGAGGGGCATCTGCCATCATACTCCTTGACTTAAGCGCAGCATTTGATACGGTGGATCACTGCATTTTGATTCACCGTCTCAGAAAGTCAGGAGTCACTGACATTGCACTGAAATGGTTGCGCTCCTTCCTGGAAGGAAGATTCTTCCAGATATTTGAAGGAGAGATAGCCTCCAAACCGCTGCCTTTGCGGTGTGGTGTTCCTCAGGGCTCCTCTCTGAGCCCGACTCTTTTTAATGTATATATGGCCCCACTGGCGGCTATTGTAGCCCCTTTTGGAATCCATATGGTGACATATGCCGACGACACTCAGTTGGTCGTTGCTCTTAATCAAGCAAAGCAGCTATCTCGAGGCCTCTACTCATGTTTGGAGGAAGTTTCTAGGTGGATGGGGTCGTCCCACCTTAAGCTTAATGGGGAAAAAACAGAGATCATGATCTTGGGTAACCCCTCTAGCGTTTCATTGAGCGCTATGTGGCCAGCATGTATGGACCCAGTCCCAATTCCTAAGAACGAGATAAAGAGTCTGGGCATCTGGTTAGATCAGAACCTGACTTTTAAGGTGCAAGCAAGAAAGACTGTGGCAACCTGTTATGGCCTGCTTAGAATGGCCCGCAAAGTGCTTCCTCTTCTTCCCCCCCAAGCCAAAAAAATATTAGTCCAATCTTTGATACTTTCAAGGATAGACTATGGGAATGCACTTTATTTAGGGGCCCCAATGGCAGTAATCACAAAACTGCAAACGGTCCAAAATTGCGCGGCCAGACTATTGCTTGGAACGTCCAATCGCCACTCAGCTAAACCAGCCCTTCGTGCCCTTTATTGGCTCCCAATGAAGGAAATAATTAGTTTTAAGGCCCTCTGTGTCGTCCACAAGTCTTTGCAGGGGAACGGGCCTCCCATAAATTCGACTATGTTTCGCCACTACAAGGCTAACAGGAAATTGCGCTCGGATGACCTTCACTTGGTTGAAGTCTCAAGGATTAAGAGGGCCAGAAGTGGCGGCCGGCTTTTCTCTCATAATGCGGCCAAACTCTGGAATGCACTGCCACTTCATTTATGCAGGGAACCTAGCCACCCTGCCTTCCGAAAGCAACTGAAAACACTGTTGTTTCCCTAAGTATCTCTGTCAGTGGTCACTAGTCAAGCCCAGCGCTGGGAGGCCCCCGGGTAGCCATGCGCTATATAAGTGTCTTTTTCATTTCATTTCATTTCTTTTCGAGAAGGACGTCTAAAGCAAGATAATTTTGAATATCCATAGATTTCATGGCAATTGTTTTGTTCTCTTTTGCAAAGAACCCTCCAGCAGCATCAGCAGCTTATCTACTACAGTAGACAGTTTTCGTATTTTGTGAGAATTCAATATCACCCCAATAGATGGTATCAGGGCTCCAAAAATATCTCCCACTATCTCTCCTGCACTCGCATATTTCTTAAGTCTCCCATGAGAACCTCCATTGGCTCCATCAGATTGACCCAATTGTGGGAAAAACTATCCCTATGTAACAGAATCCATACCATTTTTTAGGCATCCTATAATAGGCATTCTTCCCACAGATATAATAAACCCTAGGAAATACAGGATCAACATCTCCGAAAAACAGTCCCTAATTTTTCAGAACTTGGAATGTGTGGTCACATTCGCAGGAACCAAACAAAATTAATATCAGCTTCAGTTCTACGCTTTAATATACATAGTTTTCCTCTATGTTGCCAATCTAGTGCAATAACAGCTTGGTTTCCATCGCTTTGAGATCTGGTTCTCTAAGTGCCCAAGATAGTGTCCTAAAATGACTTGCAGCTCTAGCCGTGATCTCCTTCTGTCTACTTTCGAATGATTCTATGAATTCCTTTTCTACATTATGAAAAAGACAAGTTAGATTGTGTTGATGCGCATAAGCTGTGTCCAAACTTTGTGTAGGCTTAAAGAATTCTCCCATCATTTCCGCTGTTTTAGTTTCAGGCACAGGATTTGAGTGTTTCCTCACAGGCACTTCAGAGAAGATCAAATCATAATTAGAATAGTAATACTGAAACAATCCCTTACCATAAAATAGACTTGTTAACACACTACAAAAAATACCATGTGTTACAGGTAGATGGTGGTAAGTCACCTCCTCAGAAACAGATGGAGACAATTGTAGACACACATAACAATCCCTAGCATCCATGGTATCAACATACTCGTATAACAATTTTGTAAACACACTTGTTGAAAAATCACCAGTAAACTGCTCTCAATGCAAGATCTTATCATCTGAATTGCTTAGCTCATTGTGTGTTGCTAGATTTATTGTAGGCACAGAAGTAGGCTCAGGCTTGCTCAAGTAAACATGATGGGGTAAATTCAAAACTATAAGCAATGCTACAAATAAGACAGAAAATATAGCAAGTATACCATTTGCGTTTCGTTGATACCACATTAGCATCCATTATTTCTTTGAAATCAGACCCCACGACCTTTTTATAAATATAGAACAGATGTTAATAGCGTTAGCAGCAAAAAAAAGTTTCAGGAAGATTGTTCCTTGTCAAGACTTCAGCTATGTTACTCCACAACACAGTTACGCTTTTCTTTTAGTTGTGAATGCAAATTCTCTAACAATTGCTGAGTTCTTGAAAGTTGCAACTTTCTTCAGCACAAATTGACTCAGTCTCCTTATTCGCAGATTGGTTCAGATACTTTCAGCTGGAACACAGAGTTTCTCTCGGTGGCTCATGCAAGCTTGGATTGTTGTAGCAAAATGTGTGAAATGCTTTTTCCCAGTCGTTAAATGCCAGATATGTCCATTCAGGTGCAGCATATTTTTTACTTGGTAATCTAGCTCTTTTGGACCTCCTCCCTAATGGCCCTTCATCATCACTGCTGCTTTGTTCTGACTGGCTAGATGCTTCCGCAACTGTTCGTGGAACTCTTCTTTCTGTTAGAAGGCGTCTCAGTCTGTCTTCTCTTCTATGCCAAAAGTCTACAGGGGGCTACTCGTGTTTCAGGTGCATTGTTCCGCTTGGCGAGATCAAAATTACACCTAGTCAGCTCTTCCTCTTGTCACCCTTTGGTGCCTACATGTCACCCTTTGGTGCCTACAAGAGCTGGCTCTCTCTGACCTACCTCCAAACCAGTGCACGAAGTCCCAGTAGCCAGAGCCCTCTCTACAGCTTGGCTAACTTGAGATGGCTGTTTCTCTGTAACCACCTGCACATCCGAAACAGGCACTGTATCATCAAGAGGAAATGGGACTTGGTGAGTGTAGACGGCATGCACCCCCCACCACACTTCACAGCAGTTGTGGTTACCAGGATCACCTGGAACGGCCCATGCCAACGAGGTTCCAAACACAACTTGCGCACGTGTTTTTTCACCAGGACCCAGTCTCCTGGACTAAGGTTGTGGCACTGCTCCTGTTGAGGCAAAGTAGCAGCTTCCCCAACCTGCTGAGATACGGAACATACTATGTCAGCCAGTCCTTTACAATAATCGAGTACCAAATCATCTGTAATATTACCCAATGCTTTGGCTGGAACTGCAGGATGTCTTATAGCCCTCCCCGTAATGATCTCATGAGGAGATAGTCCTGTTCTTCTGTCTGGGGTACTTCTCAAACTCATCAGCACAAGAGGCAATGCATCAGGCCCTCTCAGAGAAGTTGAAGCACACACTTTTGTCAATCAGGATTTCAGTGTTTCATTTATTTTCTCCACAATTCCAGAGGCTTCTGTTCTGAATGATAAGCACAATGGAGCTTCTGGTCCATTTATACTGCTGCACATAACATTTAAGACCTCATTAATAAAGTTTGTCCTTCGGTCTGACTCCAAAGAAGTTTGAAATCCAAAATGCGGTTTTAACTCTCTCAGCAGAAGCTTGGCTACAGTGAGACTGTCATTTCGCCTTGTTGGATACATCTCCATCCACCTTGAGAGTACACAACCAATTACAAGAATGTAGATCAAACCGTTACAAACAGGCATCTCGACAAAGTCGAGCTGCATTCGGTTAAAATGACCTCCTGATCTCCCTACATGACTCATGGTGACTGGTGTTCTTTTTCCAACATTTTGTTGTTGACACACTATACAACGGTGACAAAAGGTTTCCGTCACTGATCTGAATTTTGGGTTAAGCCATGTCTGACGAAAGAAACGCATTATTGCAACCTTTCCGACATGTGCAGGACCCTGATAGTATTGAGCCATGGGAAGCAGTAAACTATCTGGCAGTACAGGTCTCCTATCAGTGTACACCCACACCTCATCTTCTTGCCTTTTGGTACATCCTGCTCTGACCCATCCTTGCCTTTCAGTATCTCGTACCTCATCCTGTAACACCTTCACTTCCTCCCAGGTCTCTACAGTGGATAATACCAGTTTGCAACCTGTGACATCAGTGTTCTCTCTCAGAGGATCTTCATTGAAGGTATAAGAATCTAGGGCCAGATGTACGACGCTTGAATTTTGCGACTCTCAAAATGCAATGTTCAACAGTATCACAGACACTGTTAGCGATTCCCAATGAGGTTGCAAATTGCATGCCTCATCAATAATCATGAGGCAAACGCAATTTGCAACCCCATTGGAAATGGCTAGCACTCCCAGGGATGGTGGCCTGCTGGGGTCAGCAGACCACCATGTCTTGGACTGCTTTTTACATAAAGCAGTTTTTCTTTTTTAATTGCATTTTTTAAAGGAAAACGGGATGCATTTAAAAAAGAAAAATGAAACTTTTCAGTTTCATCTTTTAATGTTAGGCAATGGTCCCTGGGACCACTGCCTGCTCTTAAAAAATATTTTCGAACCCATTCACAAAGGGGAAGGGGTCCCTGGGGACCCCTTACCGTTTGCAAATGGTTTACCACTTACTTGAAGTAGGTGGTAAACTGCAAGTGTTTTGCGACCGCAAATGCGGCCGTAAAACAATGGTACATACCATTTGGACTCGCTATTAGGAAGGGACGCCCCTGGCATGCCCCTTCCTAATAGCGAGTCGCAAACGCTATTTAGCGAGTCTGAGACTCACAAAATAGCATTGGTACATACCACCACCGTTTAGGGTTGAATACCCTTTTGCAACCGCAAAATATGGTCGTATATCTTGGCCCTAGAGTGCAATAGCGCGCAGTCTCATCAGCAAAGCAGTTTATGACTGCGACATAATCATTGCCCTGCCGATGGGCTGCACACTTCACCATGGCAATTTGAGCAGGCAGTTGTAATGACAGCAAGGGGTTTCTCACACTCTCCCTGTTCCGGATTGGTGACCAGGACAAGGTCATGAACCCTCGCTGTGACCATAACTGCTCAAAGTCATATACGACGCCAAACCAGTACTGACTGTTGGTGAAGATGGCAACTCGCAATCTGTCAGAAATATTACAGGCCCGCATCAAGGCAACATGTTCAGACACTTGGGCAGAGTAAACACCTTGCAACCAGGAAGCTTCAATCACACCCGCAACTGCACATACAGAATATGTCAAATTTCCTTCTGCATCACGCAAACAGGATCCGTCAACAAACAGCACATGATCTGATTCAGGCAAAGGGGTATCAAGGATATCGGAGCAGGATTTAGTACACAACTCAGTCACATCCAAGTAATCATGATCAGCCTCACCAATTACAACTGCATTTCCAGGAAGGGCCATTAAAGTTGCAGGATTTAAACTCGTGCATTGCATCAGAGTCACGTTCTCAGCTCCCAAGATGAGTGGCTCATACCATGGTGAGGGGACTATTTGTGAGGTGTTGCGTTCAAGTACGAGTAAGCAAGAACTCAACTGAGTGGGGCACATACACTTTAAGCGGATGTCCCATCACAATGCTCGCACTCTGCTCCTAACTCGCACACATTGCTGCAACAGATTTCAGACACCCAGGCAATGCGGTGGCAACAGGATCAAGAGTTGTCGACAAGTATGCTACAGGTCTGTGTGCAGTACCATGCATCTGAGCTAGTACTGATAATGCACACCTCTCGGGCTCACTGCAAACAGAGTAAAGCTTTTGTTGTAGCCAGACATTCCAAAGCTGGAGCTCAACAAAGACTCTCTTGCACTTCAGTAAAAGAGCGTATGCAATCATCGTCCAAGGGTACCGGGTCTGACACGTCTTTGTGTGTCAGCCTCTTAAGAGGTTTAGCTGTTAGAGAAAAATTGGGAATCCATTGTCGACAATAGGCAACCATTCCCAGAATCATGTGGACTTCTTTTTGGGTACTTGGCAGATTCATATTCAGAAATGCAGTAATACTGTCTTGGAACACCTTCCTTGCTCCTTCCTCAATATGGTGTCCAAGGCACAAACCGTTTCTTTTGCAAAATTGCAATTTGAACGGTGACATCTTATGTCCATTTACAGTCAAGTGAATCAGTAAAGCAATGGTATTGCATGTATAAGCGTCCTGTGTACTTGATGCTACCAATAAATTGTCACTGTACTGGACAAGGACAGAATGATTTGGCATCCACAGGGATTCCGGATTTTTCTTCAAAATCTGATTAAATATGGAGGGGCTTTCTGTATACCCTTGTGGAACTCAGCGCCATGCCAAAACACGACTGCCAAACGGGAAAGCAAATAAATACTGACTGCCCTCATGCAATGGAATGGAAAAGGCGGTGTGACACCAATCAATGACTGAAAAATATTCAGCTTCACACAGAATTTGAAATAAAATCACTGCAGGATTCAGTACCCCAGGACAATATGGGACAACAATCTGATGAACCTTTCACAAATCCTGAACAATACGGTATTTACAGTTGGGTTTTAGGACAGTTACATGGGCTCCCTATTATTTTCTTAAGGATTCCTTGCTCAATCATTGAATCTAATAAAGGAGTAATTCCAGCAATAGTTTCTGGAATCAAATTGTATTGTGGGATTCGTGGAAATTCAGCATCTGGCTTCACAGTAATTTTTACTCGAGCCACGCCTTTGATCAGACCAATGTCTTTTCCCATGAAATCCCAGACTTCTGGAAATGCTGTGTTTCTTATTTCCAAAGGCAGGTCATCTCTTGTTAGTAGGGGAAACAATTCTGCTCTTTTTGTCTTTTGTTTAGCCAATTTAAAGACAACATCTTCATCATTTGTTTGAAACTCAATTCCTTTCGGAGTACAATAGATTAGTCTCATCCCAAGAGGTTCACAGGGCTTGAATCACACAAACAAATTTGTGTAAATCCTCAGAGGAACCAATTTTCATAGGCACAGGTTCCGTAACTGTGTTTGGCATCTGTCAGTTTGTGACTCCTACAACTTGGATTCTTTCATCGGGGAGGGGTAAGTTTGGAACTTTCATTGTTTTAAAGTGGAACGGGTAGCACCAATGTCAACAAGGAATTATATGGGAGTCCCATTCACCTTGTCATCCACATAGGGACCACTCTGGTTCTACCTATAAGGATGCGCCAAGTACGCATTCCTCCTCCCCTCTCAGGCACCGTCATTGTGACAGCTCTGAATCTGTGTCATCTAGCTGGATCAAAGAATATTGCTGGGACAAATTCTGACTTGCATTAGATCCAGCATCTGTATGAAATCCTTTATTCAAATTTTATTTCTGAACCTGACCATTCATTTGAGGCATCAAGGCTTGGGGTACATTTTGAATTTGATTTCTTGTCTGTGACCCTATTGAGTCTGTGCCATGCCATCTCCCTGTGATTGTGCATTACCAACATTCTGAGTATGTCCCCCATTTCCTTGATTAATTAGATTAAACCAACACTCTTGTTTCCAATGCCCCAACTTGCCGTAAACATTACATGGATTTGTCCTCTTTAATACTTCAATTGGAACACCTTGACCTCTACCTTGAGACTGCATACCTTGCTGTTGTCCTCCACTCACCCCTCGCATTCTTGGGGGTTGCTGATAACCTCCCTGCACAATGAACAAGGGGTCAACACCAGTTCTGCCCTGACCCTTCTGAACCACTTTCATCTGAACGATCATCAATTTTTCTTTGAGCTTCTTGTGTTTCGTGTCAATCTCATCTCCGAAATATTTAACATAACAAAGTATTTTGTCTATGGGTTTACTCTGCCAACAGATTAAATGCTGCTGAATCATGCTGCTAATCTCAGGTTTCAATCTGTGCACAAACCGATAAAAAAAATGTCCCATATCCTTTTCAGATACATTTTCCATTCCACTATACTGCCTGAATGCCTGTAAAAGCCTTTCATATTAAGCATGAACTGTCTCTTTCAGCTCCTTTGTCGTCCTGTCGATCTTCACCCAATTAATCTCTTTAGGAGAAATTTTCCTTTGCAAATAAGTGATGCCTTGGTTATCTTTCATCACCAGAGGAGATTGTGCACCTGTGCGACCATTGCTTGCTGGTTCTGTTTCTGGCCAATGAACAGCAATTTTGCATTCTGCCCACAAATCACTCGGGACCACAATGTCAAACAAGGTGTCTAAATCCTTCAACAAAACGTTTGAAACCTTCACAAATCGTTCAACTTGTTCGTACCATTCAACAGGATTTTCCCACAATTTTGGGAAGTCATTTGTAAAGGACAATATGTCTGGTCTAGTCCAAGGGACATACACATATCCTCCTCTAGGCACCTCTCTCACTGGAAGCATCCTCCCTCCCTTGCTCCCATCATCCTCGATAACCGAGAACATCTGCATAGTGACCATCTTTGGTTCCTTCTTTTGGCTCACCAACCTTTCCATTTTTCTAGTTCCCCCCATTTCCTGAGGATAGCCAGTTTAACCTGTAACCTCATTCCTGAAGGTCTCATGTGCTCAATGTCCTTGACGCTAAAATCTATTCTGTATGAATTTTGCAACATTTTTGATCATTGTACATCCACTTCATATTTTTGTACTAATTCAGGTAACTTTTCATGTGTATTTTGAGCGCGTCTGGTAATGTCTTTACAGACGAACAGTAATTCATCATCCTGATATGCGAATATCCCAGCAGAACTGTTGGGTCCTTTAATCATTTTTTCCAATTCCACCCTGAACCTTGCAAAATCAAGCGGCCTATCCTTTTTCATTCCTGAAGCAGTCATTCCTTTAGCTCCTGCACCGGTTTCATTTACAGAAGTAGCTATACCTTTAAGCAAATCATTGATTTCTTGTGAACTAGGACCTGTTAGTCATTCTGCAGTATTCCTAGCAAGTCTTCATCCTGACCTTCTGTTCTAGCAATAGGTGTGGAGTGGAGAAGGGATACGTAAGAATCTGCCGTTCCTGTCTGGAGAATGTCTCCTGTAATATTCTGTGTTACCCTTGGTGGTGTTACCATACCATTCTCAGGTATTTAAAAGGTTTGGGTCTGTCCTGTTTTTCCACTGGAAGAGTTTAATCGAGTGGAACGTATACTTGTCAAAGCTGGCTCTATGTGGTACATCAGCTGGAGTTGAGATTAAAGATTTCTGAGTAGGCTATTTTGGTCTCACATCTGCAGAAGTAAAATATGATCCATTTATCCCAGCAGGGACAGCCAATTTGTGTATTTTCCCTCTATTCCCAGACTAATATAGGGCAACAACAGAACCTATAGTCACTGGAACAGTCAAAGCATCTGGAGCATTTAAGACTGTCTGGTTGTTCACATCAGGTATCTCTGCATTACCACCCACTGGAGTGTGTGGAATTGTATCTATAGGCACAGCAGGTGCATCAGGAACTACCCCTAAATAAGAGCTTGTTAAACTCTAGGGTTGGTCTTCCTTGTAAGGTGGTGGACGATTCAATAGCAATTAATTCGTAAATTCGTCATCAAAATTTATGATCGCTACCTCCAGCCATGTCTAGTGCTTTCGAGTCTCCAAGATACTTTTTCTTTTCCTTACACTTCCCTCCATCTTCCTTTTCTGCCACTATTACAGGATACATCCTAGTTCGCTCTGCTATATCAGCCCTCCAAGCTCTCTGTTGAGCATCCAATCTAGTCTAGACATATCAATTTAAAGTATTATTGTACCCTCCCTGACATTTCTGTTTTTCATTTTGATGAGCTACATGTTCCTATTCACTAAGTGCCTCAAATTGCATGGGTCTAGGAGACGGATTAATCTCATATAATTGTCTCCTCAAATTTTCAAGTATTCTGATATTGAATTTTCCATAACATGTCACTATGCCTGAATATTAGATGCAAATAGATGTAGAATGTGGACCAGTGTGTGCCTGTGCACTTGCCAAAGATGGCATGAAAGAGCTGGAACTTGATCATTAATTCAAAGCTGTTTCCAACAGGGGCTCACAAACTGCCTTTGGCGCAGGGCCCCCCAAATTCTTAAGATGTCCCTGTCCCTTAAGTGTGAGATTTAATTTGGAAAAGAAAAACATCAACAACCCTTACACACTGCATGTTTTTTTCAGTGCTTGGGCTTTGTTTTTTGTATTTGCAACCAGCATGACTCTCACAATGATCTCTAAAAGGAAAAAACAGAGCTAGAAGACCTGCTACCAATTGCAGCTCATCCGCTAAGGCAGAGGAGCGTCGCCCCACTTATTTTCAGCAGTGTAGGGAAAAATAAAATGATATTAACTCAATGTTATTATCATTTTATTTTTTTCTGTTGCAGGCGCAGCAGCTTTGCCAGGCGGGGCGGGGCTGCTCTGCTGACAGAGCAGGGGATAGGAGGAGTGTTTTCTACTCCCTAAGTGCACATGAATGTTTGGCCGGCCGTCTCGGGCCTGCCAAACCTTTATGGGCACTTAGCATGTTCTCCACCCAGGCTGCATTACAGCCTGGTTAGAGAACATGCCCAGGCTCCCATTCCCCATTTCAGCATGGAACCACAGTGCTCGGACCAATCACAACGCTGCACTGCAGTGTTGTGATTGGCTCCGGGGAGCCTGGGTGCTTCCTGTTCCTTGGTCAGGCCGTGCTACGAGGAGGAGAGATGCGATGAGGAGGACACGGCGAGGAGGACGTGGCAAGGAGGTGAGTTTAATTTAATTTTTTATTTACCTCCTTCTCCCCGCCCCGCTTCCCCGCCCTGCCACCATGATCCGTGCCGGCCACCACTGCCTGCTCCTAAATGATTGGGCTGTCTGAAGCTTTTTAGCAAGTGGCTCTGATGAAGCTGGGCTGCAGGTAGGTGGTTTCTGATAGCCGAGTGAACTGAGGATCTGCTGTCAGAAGTCAAGTTGTTCCCTACCTGAAAACAAAACCAGGAAACCAAAAGTTCGGTACAAGAGCTATCAATTGAGCTTTGCCAGAAGCCCACTTCAACCAACCCCTAAGGTTACAACAAACACCAATTCACAAAAAAATAAGACCTTTGCTATTCACAAACTACACTACTAAAGTCACTGCAGACCTAAAGGTGGCAAAAGAATAGTAAATGTACTTCAGCCCAGCTTTGGAGTAAATCAAGTTCCACACATGGCTCACTCACAAGTACTGCAACACACTTCCATACTAAGAAATGGATGGAGGGACTGAAAATTAGTGGTCTGCAAAACTTGTGTAATTTGCTTTAGCGGTATTACATGAAATTATCAAAAAAGTTCATGATAATACACATAATTATGTGACGTGCATCTCAAACTCAAAACAGTACCCCAAAAGTCCATTCAGTTGAAAATGTAAATCAAAAATATAGGGTGCTATTACAATGCTGGTGGGCCCGCCACCGACAGGCCGTCGGTGGTGGTCCCACCGACAGACAGCTATTCGTGATCACTGCCGCATAATGATGCAGGCGGTCGGACCCTTGACTCTGGGGGGACGGACCACCACCTACAACAGGATCTACTGATCCCGATGGGGTGGTGGTCAGAATCGTGATCCTGAATGAAGGCAGTGCCTGCTCAGGCGCCTCCTTCAGGATCACAATGTCCCTTTCCAACTGTCTGTTCATGGCATTCCCACCGCCATGGAAAAGCAGTCGGAAAGGTACTTTGGGGGCAACAAGCAGGGCCCCCATGTACCGTGGGCCACTGCTAAGTGGTGCCCCCCAAACATCCATGCATCGTGTGCCAGGCAGCAAATGGTGCCTGTCACACGGTGCATGGATGTTTGAAACATTGCTTTTTCTACTGCAGCTTGTGCTGCGGCCCTTTTTCGAGCTGCAGCACTAGCTGCAGTAGAAAAAGGCAGTTTCCGACTGCCTACACTGCAGTCTTATCAAAATATGGTGGGTGGGACCACTGACTCCTTGTCGGCTGGTCTAATTCAGCTGCGATCGTAATGAGCCCCATAATGGTCCACTCATGTTAAAAAAAAAGCTACCTGAAATGCAGCTCGTGTCCAAACATTACTCAATGTCATATCTCGCATTAAAATTTCTACAAAATTCTGCGATGTGCTGTAATGGTATAATATCTGTAATTCCATGTAAATTAACAAAAATGCACCAATTATGCCAGTGTAATTAAAATTTTCCCCAGGCTTACTTAAAATACCACTCCTCCAGAAATAATGTTAACTGGAAAAAAATATTTCCATGTTTTAAACACATGGATATTGTGTAATTGTAAAAAATATATAATAAAAACAAAATTTGTATTATAAAATTTTGTAATAACATTGAACTAATAATACAATAAAATTTAACATTTAAATCGTTGCTTAAAAAATGCAAACATTTTTAATGAATTCTGTACATAACTTTTAACAGCAGTTTATACATATTTAATAAAAATAATACTTTAGGAAATGTTATTTATATATTGAATAAATATATTTTTATCAATTGATCATTTAATGCACATTTAATTTATTAAGTTAATGTGCTGAACATTTTTATTTTAATACTTTTCATTTTTTAAATAAATATTGTATATTCGTAATATCTGTTTAAATAGTAATAAACTTTAATGTTTGTCTCTTTATTTTCCCATGGGGAGATCTCCGATATGGTGGTTGAGATTTCCATCTATGTGTGAAACTTTACTCATAGTAACTTTACACTTGTACATCCTGTTGCAGGAGGCTCCTCCAGGGGGTTGAGACATGTACGTTTACACTTAGCACTATATATACTCTTGGTGAATAGCAAAAAGTTGTAGTTTTACACTAAGATACAGTAGTAGGTTTACACATGAGTATATTTGCATATTTAAATTTAATTGGATCAGGCCCCCAAGTGTATCATTGCACAGGATCCAAAACGTAAAACACATGTTTTTTTCATGTTTACATTCCACTTCCTTTAATTTATCCATGACTGCTTATCAATTTGGAGGAGGCAGGGTGAGATAATTAAAGTTTGAACAAATCTAGCTTAGCTCAGCTTGGAGGTTCATACTGTAGTACCAGTCTCAAGTTACAGTAGCCTGGTCGAATCAGACAGTAGACAAGATACACCAGTCATACTGTGTATGCCAAATCCTCATACATCAGTAGTAATAGTAGCCTAACAACATGATGAAAAGTCTCTGCATAAATAATAACATAGAAATAGCAGTAAGTGCCATTTACATCTATGAGCCAAGATCAGAAATAAGCATTTGGTGTGCAGGTTGTGATTTGGAGGCAGTCGTTATAATAATGAAACACATTTTCCACAGGCAAACATAGTGGGCCTTTTGATGCTGTGATCTGTGAAATGTGGTCCTACTTTGCCAAGGGGTTCTCTTGGCATGTCAACAGAACCCTGACACTGTAAAAAGTAGTATGAAGGTCAAACATTAAATGGCCTCTGTTTATGCTTTAGGGAATAGCATTCAGCTATTAATAAGACATTTTACCAGCTTGTAGTGTCTTTTAGATCATTGCCCCTTCCTACACTCCACAATGGTAATAAATAGCACATCAACCAGAGCACTTGCATATATTATTGTGTATTTGGTATGGCCATAAACCGTCTCTCCTACAAAAAGACTTAACAGAGTGCTGTCTATTACCATGTAAAATAGTGGGAAGGTTATGATCTAATCTGTGGATGATAAACTATCTCTTTTTGTTCTTCATTCTTCAACACTTATCCAGGCTGTGAATCTATTCGCACTTCTCCCTCCGGCATCTCCATAAATCAGTTTGCATAATCATCAACTTCCCTCTTTCACTACCCTTCCCTCTTTTACGTAAACCTGCAGCCATATTATATTATATTAGATCACACAAGAGGGACTATTCGGAAAATTAAACTTACACATGAGTAAATCTACACTTGTTAACTTACTCTTACATTTTAGAGTAACTTTACTCCTTTTGTTTACTTTTATTTTGATTGTTTGTAAAGTTACACAAAAATGCAGACTTACATGTCCCCATAGTCTGAAATAAGGGGTAGAGCTAGTGAAAATGTCAACTACCACTGTAATGTTCCTACTAGTAGAGACTTTATGACTGTATTTGATATTCCATACACTTGGAGACCGTGGCAGTTGAGAAAGGGATTTCCTAGTGGTAAAAAATATGGAAAATAATAAAAGTTAATTAAATAAAAAATAATGCTAAATAGTTGTGTATATGCATTTTAAAAGTAGAAATTTTCTTAAATGTCACTGCAGTATTAACTAAATGTTATATTAGATTTGAATTCATTGACGTATATCACATTGAATTGAAATGACTTTTTTAGATTTCTTAAAACAACAAGCCAACCTAAAGTAAACTGTTTATATTTATTTATTCTAATTTATTTATTCTGAATTAATAGCTTCTAAAAGTTATGTATAGAATTCATTTATTACATTTTTTTAAAGATGCTTTTTTTTCAAATTAAAGTTATTAATAAAATAATATTTATATATTTAACTGTTATTTTAAAAAATCAGTTAACTAAATTATTATTTAAATATTCCATTATTTCTCTGGAAGGATGTTGCAGTACCTGTGAATCACCATGCGTGGTGGCGGACTTTTTCCATTTCTGAGCTGGAGAACATTTACGATTGTTTGAGTCTTCCTTTGATATAGTCGCTTTAGAGGTACTTTTGAGAATAGGAAGGGGCTTACTGTTTTGTGGGTGAGTGCATGTCCTTGCCTAAACCCCACCATAGCCTCCCCCTTAACTCCTCCTTACTCCTTCCCAAACCCTTTCCCTTTTAGTAATAAGTATTCCAAATTATCCAGCTATTCCTCCCTGTACCTCCCACATTTACCACTAAAATGTATGCAGAGATCTCCTCAGTCGGGACAGAAATCTCCACAGACAGGAGAGACAGAGGAGTAGACCCCTGCACTTAGGTATCTGAATACCATTTTGTAGTACGTCAGTAGTAATATTTCAGTACTATTAAATTAAATGTAATTCAAAATGCAGACTGTGAATAGTCCCCTATATCTTTAAATGTAACCTTAACTCCTTGAATAATATAGGAATTATATAGCTAAAAAGGATGTTATCTAAATTCTATATTGATCTGTATGATTTCATGCATGCAGTAAAGTTGTTTCTTATCTACCACGCTTCACCTGATCTTTGTTGATATCATGACATCCCCCTCTACATCTAAATTCAAATATTCAATTAGGCTCCTAGAGTTAAGCAACAATACAATTGAAATAGTCTATCTCACTGGTCTCACCATAAATGCACCCAAATGCTTGAAACTCAGCGCTAGATTTATCAACACTTCTCACCAGTGCAAAGTCACCAAAAGTGCGCATAGATTACCCTTCCAGTACAAAGCCTATGCTAGACATCAAGTACAAACCTTTGCACTATGGTGCCAAAGCATCAGTGTGGGCAAAGCAGCCAAACTGTGCTCCAGCGATTGAGAATAGAGAAGCAATGCCAAATTGTTGTAGATATGGATCTGTTCATTCCTCCCTGTCACACCACGCAGTAAAGCAACGTTGGTCACTTCACTGTCTTGTATACAATAAAAGCAAATTTACCTCTCAGTGCCTTAACTAAGCATCCAGAAACAGCACTAGCATGTATCACAGCCTGAAATCTGACAAAAAGAAAACCAACGAGATAGACTTATAGTTATGTTCCAACTACCACTTCTATACAATAAAAAAAGGCTCCATAAAGAAACCCCTTTTTCTGCTTACTCAGATCAACCCTGTAATCTCTACATTAGCTTCTATGAAAATAGCAACCTTATGGTCCAGTTTACCGATACCAGCCTTTACCACTCTTTTTAACACACTATAGAAAAGTAAACAAACCCTACTCTCTCCTTTTCGTCATCCTCACCCAGCAATCTACTTGATCTTCCATATACCACACACAATAAATCTAGGCTATATCACATCATTATGTCTATTGATCTTTATATCTAGTCCCCTCAACAAAATGATCCTATTCACTATACATGGAACACAAGCACTCCATCCCCACTCTTAATCACAAATGCTATCCTACCCTCATATGACAAGAAAGTTTCTCCCATCATTGACTTTGCACGCAATCACCCTGATGAATCCTCTCTCCTAAGCTCTGATCCCTTCAGGTTGGAGCTACCTGATGCATTGCAATTTGGTATCTATGGAATTGTAATGGAAATCCTAATGGAAAAGTTAGATTTTAAATAAAAATTTGGAAAATGCCACTTTTAGAATGTGGACATTGTTCTTTTCTTAGCATTTGATGCCTCCTGGAACTGTCTTTGGCTACATCCTCCTGCCTCATTCCGCTGGAGATTTTCGACCTCCATAAAAGTGACTAAGCCAAAGCATAGAGCCACTCCCTCTTCCGATGCCGCCTGCAGCCTTGCTGCGCTGAATTTTAGCATCTCAGAACATTTTTCTTGAAAAATTCTTCTAAGTCTGAAGGTGAGCTCCGATCGGGCCCAATACACTTCTCGAATCCGACCCACATTCTGTCACGGTCAGCCATACTTTTTGATTTTGACCCAGTATTGTGCAACTAGATGTTCGTGGTTGGGAGCTTTCATCTTTTAGATGATAGTTTTTACTAAAAAGTTTCAAAATTATTAACTCTAGTTCTACTGACTGGATTTTGGTTGTTTTGGTGCCAAGTAATTTATCAAAATTTACTCTATTTTCCTAAATTGAAATTTACTCTATTTTCCTAAATTGGTGTGGGATTGTTCTTGTGTTTTTGGTTCTTTACTGTTTGTGTACTTCATAAATACTTTACGCATCACCTCTAAGCTAAGCCTGAATGCTTTTTGTGCCGAGCTACCCAGGGTTTAGCACAGGTTAATTTAATGACTTTTTGTGGGTCACCCTGCCAGGGATGTAGCTGTTGCATGACCAGGGCTCACACTACTGTCGACTAACACCCCAGTTTCTCACATTGGTGTGGATCAGGACTTGTGTTTGGGCAGTACCATACAGTGATTTGTGTAACAAAAACATTCCAGATAAATTATTTGACACCAGAGTTGACGTCTTTTTAAGCTCTTCTTAGTTTTCCATTGGCTGTTTTCTCTCTTTTTTAAATGTAAGAGCCCTACCTTCCTTTTTTCACCATGGAGATGGAGCTGTGTGACTTTGACACCCTCAGCAGGTCTGAGCTGTTGAAACTCTGCAAACGGAAGGGGCTGTCAGCAGGCAAGAGGGCTGCCAAACTGGATCTTCAGGCAGCCCTCCGAGCCTTTGAGGAGGTGCAGAGGTGGCAGTCCACCTCAGGAGATGAAGATCGTGATGATAATAAGGAGGGATGAGTAATATCAAAGGATGATAAGATGTTGGACCCACTCCTGGGTCCTGAGCTGCAAGAAGAGCCCAACTCAACCTCAGTCGATATCCAGGATAGGGCAGGGAGCAGTGTGTCTGCCAGGAACCTGACCACAGAAGAGCTGGAGGATAGGAAAGAAGAGAGGCAGCTCAAATGTCAGCTGGCCAAGATGACGCTATAGGCAGAGAAGAAGAAGAATGAAGCTCGGTAGGTCTTAGCAGAAAAGAAATTGCTTCTGTCTCATGAACTGAGTCTGAGAGAACTAGAAATAAAAGTCAAACAAGTAGAACCCAGCAATATTGGTGGTAGCATACCTGCAGTGTCCACTTGACAGGTGAGGGCCTACATACTACAGGAACTGTTTGCCAACTATGTGGTGGATGAAGATATTGACAAATGGTTTTCTGCTTATGAGGTAGCTCTGAGGGTACACAAGGTTCCAGAGGAGTACTGGGGGGTAGCTTATGGAAGTACATGACTACAGTGGGAAGGGACACACTTCTTACTCTTACACTTGAGGTAGAAGACCAGACAAAGTATGCCCCCATGAAGTCCATCCGTGTTTCTAAATTTGAGCTGACTGTCAGACAGCCACAAACTCCCAAACCAGTCCAGCTCAGACTTCTTAGATTATTCCAGCAAGGCGCTGAAGGGCTGGGTGATGGGCAGGTAAGTGGATGATTTTGTTGGGTGATACAACCTGATTTTGAAGGAGCACATGCTCAATACCTATTTAACAGACCTACGCCAACACCTGGTAGATAGCAAGCTGACTGACAGCAGGAAGCTTGATGAGGAGGCGGACCTCCGGGTCAGAACCAAAGTGTTTAGAAAGGCATCTGGGGGGACTCCCAAAAGGGTGGTCAGGGTTTCAACCAGAAGAAAGAGTTGGATGAAAGAAACAAGAAAGAGTTCCCTCAAGGCCCCAAAAATAGTTCTCAGGGGAATGGGTCAGATTCCCAATCTGGCCACCAGAAGAAAGGCGTTGTTGCTAAGAACACTGGTAAATTTGTCCCCCAAGTGCCATGAGAGTTACCAGTATGGGCATATCAAAGATGATGCCAAGTATTCTAAGAGGGAACAGCACCTCAGTGGTGTCGCAAACCCAGGGGTTAGCTAACGTAGTGCTTGGGGTAGAAATGTCCCCTGAAACAACGCTTACTGGCTTCATCAGTGGATGGTGTTATTATGAGCTGGGAGCCTACATGGAATCCGGTCCATTCCCCTAGATGCTGCTGTGTGCAAACAGGTAAGACTATATGACAAATGGGATAAGAAAGCATTACTAACAATGCAAGGCAGGAATGGGAATAAGAGAACCATAAGGGGGGGACAACAAACAGTGTAGGGACACAAAAACAGGTGTGAACTAAAGATAGAATGAAAAGCCAAAGCAACCATGCAACATCTTGCCTGGCACAGGACTAAATTCCTAAAATGACTAAATAGGTCTCTACCCATCATAACCTGGAAATCACCCCAGCCCAGGAAGTCTGTGTATGAGAGTGACTAACAGCAGTCTAGTGTTCCTTTATAAGCCTCCGTCAAACTGTTCTACAGCACCTCCAGCCTTTATGGGTTTGTTGTTTCACCTTAATTCTGACTACTTACTTTGGAATCTAATAACAACAAACAACAAAGTGATGGATGGAATGCTTGAATTAACCTCAACCAGTGGCGATCACTTGGGCTGCACTCCAGTCAATCAGAGAAACTTATTAAGTTAATTAGTCTACATCTAGATACTTTATCTACAGCCCTTTTTCTTATATTTGTGAAGAATTCAAGAACCATTCCAAGGCTTTGAAATCAGTGAATACATTAATCAATATTAGAGCTGCGATAAGGTTATTCATAATTTTGCACTCTTGTTTATTGGTAGTCTGACTTGCCCCTATGCTTGTGAGGGATTAGATTCAGTAATTATTATTTTAAACCTTTAATCTGTGGGTCATGGCTTATAAAAGCAGCCAGCGGCACATGTTATTTCAGAGTAGTTAACACTTTTATTCCCATATTCTTGATTTATTTGGTATAATTAGCATAGGTTTGTTTCCCGTTCTCTAGAGGGGAATGACAAAGGTTTTTGAATTGCAAAATTTCCAGTTTATCCTGCAACGATCATTCAGCTTTGAAAATAGTCTTTATATTCCATAATGACTATTATGCTAGGCCAAATATGTGCTTCACTCTTGTTTTGTTTCTCTGATCAATGTATGATACTTTTGGTTAATAGACAAACTGTTATTAAGATTGTTTGAGTTAAACCAGAAATGTCTCTATTTTTCTTATGGCCAGAAGATGGCATTAACATATTTCTATCTTTATATTCAAAAAGGAGATAATAAAGTGCTTCTCTAAGAAATCTATTAGTGATAGAATTTGATACTAGAGTAGACACTTTTTATTTATATATTGGGTGTACAAGATGACATACCTTCACAGAAGGTACCTGTTGTTAATTAAAGTCAAGTCAAGTCATTATCAAATATACTGCACACTTTTGTTTAGAGGATTTTTTAAATAAATTTAACCCATGTAAGTTCTATATGCATCTTGTATAGGGACAGCATTACTTATGTTTCTTCTTTTCTGAAAAGAAGAACATAAGAAATACGCGAATAAGAGAAATATAATCATTTTTGATGTATATGCTTATTAACTTGTTTTGGTCAATGGTAGGCCCAGGCAGAGTTTGTGGAGCTCTGCTACATGGACTCCGCAAAGGGACCCAAAAACTCTGTGGTGCCACGTGGAGTTCCGCAAGCGGCGGAGTGTGGTACATCGTGCTTCTCGCACTGAATTTTAGCACTGGATGTTTGTCCCACACTGTAAAATCAGTGTGAATGCTACCACGTGCAGCGCAAGAGGGAGCGGCTTCTTTCTGCCTCTCAAGTAGATTAGATGTTCTACTCAAGCGGCAGCTTCCTCAACTCAAGCGGAAGGTTTCTCAAAGCGAGTGGTAGTGACCAGCCGCGACTGCCCGCACTGAGAAACCTCGCCCCTAAGTGGTCTTGAGTAAGATTTTCCTCGCTCGGCAATTTAACATTGGCTAGCTGCAGGAGAGGAAAAAGTAAGCTCCACTCAGCTACGCCGAGTTTTTGGGAAATTCATGCTCTACGTGGAGCACGGAGTGGGAAAAACTCCGCAAACTTCACGAGCGGAGCGGAATTTCATGCCCTGACCTAGTCAATGGTAACTACAGGTGGGTCTTGACCTGCGTGGACACAGTGTGGAGCGCATGATCACTACTTGTGCTAGACCCTGATTGTCTATGTGTTCCTAACTCATATGGTATCTGACTTTATGGTGTTTTATGAGCACGTACCCCACTGGCCATGTATGTTTTATTTGGGCACTCTCCCCTGACCATTGTAATGTTGCTGCACCTATCAGTGGAATTGATCAAGAGTATCCTGCCCAAGTGTTTGCCTGCCAGCTATGCACCCTCCCACCTGTAACCCATCCATCAGTAATCCCATTCCTAGGTCGCAGGGCCTGACTGACTACATACTTATGTTTCGAGGTAGAAGGGGACCTCAGAATGGGTGATTCTATTAATAAGGACAATAGTTCATTTTTGTCAACAAACGCATATATATTCATATTAACAAACAAATCCAGTCAATATGGCAATTCAACTTTTGTGTGTACCTTTATGTGGATTAATTAAAGATGAAAGTCTGTTGCTATAATTGTGAATGGTAGCCGCATATCTTGAACACAAATTGCTGCTGAACTCAAGGTAAGCTAAAAAAATTGAATATCAGATCACCGTGCCAATCCCGCCACATGACTACTTATCAGTATTAAGTAGTCATCTTTTCAACGGGGAACATGAGTGATAAAGTATATTTATTGCAGAGCTTAACCAGTCGTGCAGTATGACGATATTACTAAAAATCATGTGAAGTTGTAACCCAGATTTATCATTGTTCCATGTAGAATGCTCATTTTTAGGGTCTCTGTAGCCAGTTGATTTAGTAAGGTTGGTATTATGATTTTAGAATTTTGAAAAAATTTAAAATTTAATGGACAAAAAGATACCAAGCTCACCAAAAGTGGATAAGGGGTATATTGGATGAGAGTTATGAATTTAAAGATTGTTAAGACAGAAAGCAAAGACAACGTAAAGCACCAATCACAAATCACTGATCGTTGTTGACTGGCACTAAGTTGTGATTTCAGGCTGACCAGAATCGATCAGAGGTCGCATATACCAAGCAGGTCTTCATAGTCAAAGATTTTTATTTTGGGTTTTACTCTCTGAAATGGAAGTCAAATTCTTCCAGCATGGCAAGGTTTAATGCTGTGGCTTGCGGGGGTCCCTCAAAGCTCGATTTGTCATCATTGGCTACGTTGTTGTTGAGCTCTAGCTAAAGCCTTTGGAATTGGTGCCAAAAGCTCCAATGGGACACATGGATTGCATAGCCATCAAAGTTGCTTAATGACTTGGATAGATTTGCCTCCTAGCCCAGCTCCAAGTTTTATCTTCTGAGTTAATCACGTTTTTGGAAGTCAAAATTGTCAAGGCAGCAAAGCTGAAAGCTATAGTCCAGCAGAGCTCCATGAGGCCAGATGCATTTGCTGCAAGGTCCTTCACAACCAGTTTTCAGCGCTGCAAAAGTTCCAAACATGACAGACCTGTTTTTCTAGCCCTCGTAGGGTGTGGTACTACTTTTGTACAACTGCTGGGAAAGTTCTTTCCAAACAGTCCAGCAGCCCCCATCTGCTGAGGGCAGATTTGTTGGCACTAGATTACTCTACAGCCAGGGCTCCCACAGGGTCAAATCCTCTGAAGTCAGCTGGGCTCTCTTGGAATTAGGAATCCTGCGTTTTTTGAGTCTCTGGATATGACAAACAGGCCATAATCCATCTAACTCGTGGTAGGCAGTTCCATCTCCTGAGGCTAGCAGAGGTGAGGAGTCTTCTTTCATTCAGCAGGAGTTAGGAGTCTTTGAGTCCTTTTCTTCCAACAGAGTGAGGAGTCTTTAAATACTTTTCTTACAGGAGGGGCTTCTTTTTTCATATGTAGTCTTCTCAGGGCAAGGAATGTTTGGAGGAGGTGATGGTTTAGGTGCTCAATTTATTCTCTGCACTAGCCAGTGTAAGAGAAATTCTGCCACTCATTCCTAAATATTTTCTTAGGAGGGAGCATGCCAAGGGCTTCTCTCCCTAATAGCGAGTCTCACTTAAATGTATGAATGTTTTGCGACTGAAATTGCGGTCGCAAAACACTCGCAATTTACCACCTACTTCAAGTAGGTGGTAAGACACTCGCAAATGGGAAGGGGTCCCCAGGGGACCCCTTCCCCTTTGTGAGTGTGTGCGAAAATATTTTTTAAGAGCAGGCAGTGGTCCCACGGACCACTGTCTACTCTTAAAAAATGAAAAAGAAATGTTTCTTTTTTCTTTTTTTAAATGCATTCTGTTTTCCTTTAAGGAAAACGGGCTGCATTTTTTTTTAAAACTGCTTCATTTAAAAAGCAGTCACAGACATGGTGGTCTGCTGACCCCAGCAGGCCACCATCCCTGGGAGTGCTAGCCAGTCCTAATGGCAACGTAAATCTCCCATCGGTCATGTCGATCATCATACAATTCCAAATTGCAATTTCTTTCTTCTTGGGTATATCAGTTTTTCCTCCAATTCATTAGGGCCCCCTATCTTGGTGCTAGGAGATTGGTACCAACTCTGGATTTGTAGAAATTTGAATCTGAACACCGTATTACCCGTTTTTTCTCTACACATCTCCCATGTTATCAATTAACATGGCGGCCGGCTAGAGGCGGGTCACTGGAGCACTCCAAGTGTGCCGATGGGCAGGAAGTGTTTAGAAGAGTGGGGGCAGTGGAGGAAGAAACTGTGCACGAGCAAGTCTGAGGATTGCAATATTGGAATGGGATAGGCAAGTGTGGAGGTATAGGGAAGATTTGCTGACCTGGTTAAGTTACGGAAGGCGGAGCTGAGCAGCGCTGGTGGAGAGCTGCGCTGGAGCTGCGTAGAGGGCAGCGTTTGGCTGCAAGGATTCCCTTCCGGGGCAGAGGAGGCAGATACAGCTGCAGAAGTGAAGAGGAGGACGAGCCGGAGATGCTGTCAGCACAGCAACAGGAGATTCGGGAGCATGGGCTGGCAAAGTTTGATTCACTGCTGAGATTGGCCTGAGGGTCAAAAAGTTGTGCTGGGATTAAGACAGGTAACAGGGAGAGCAATGGCAGGCTGGAGAAGAGAGGATTGAGGGGAGAGAAGGGTTTCTCCAGGTACTCTTTGAGGAGTACGAGGAAGGGAAAAGAGCTGTTTGAGTAGGCTGCGGGGGAAGGAAAGTCTGTAGTTGGAAGGCCTGATGATGACAAAAAAGAAATTTTAAATCCAATTATAAACAAAAGAACGGTCTTGGTTAAGAACCAAAGCTACAAAAGAACAAAACAAGGCCAGAGTCAAAGTAAAACTGACCAAAGGATTAAGGTTACAACCTCCCTCAGAACCTTTTTGAAAGTCCCCCCAAAAACATTATTATTGAGTGAAGGCAGTATGCCTGACAAGGAAGAGCAGAAGAGGTTGGTTAACAGTGGGCAGCTAGAATTCTCGGGGGGAACAGCTATGTCTAACTGGGCGAAAGTTATGAGTCCAAATAGATTCCAGGTGTTAACGATGGACGACCGAGGAGTTTTAGAGGCAGGACCGGATAGCGATCAGTCAACTGTACCAGGGCCTGGAGTAATCATAACATCGAAAACGTTAAGCAGTCCAAGACAGCCCCTGGGAGAAAGTGGTGGTGAGGAACCTGAGAGAAGAAAGGATAATATAAGTAGCGAAGGACCTTCAGTAGGGTCCTTAATAACGGCTCTCTCCTTAGAGATTAAGAGTAGGTTTGAGGTATCAGAAGTTAATCAAAGGGAGATTAGGCTGGCGTGTGAGAATTTGGGAAAAAAATAGATAATTTCACAAATAGAACTGTTATCTTGGAGGAAACGGTAAAGAATCTCAGAACGACTGTGCAAACTAATAAAGCAGACATTGAAGACTTAAAAATGAAAGAACAGGAGCACCAGGACAGGCTGGAGAGAATAGAAAATAATCAGAGGCTGAATAACCTAAGGATACTGAATGTGCCGGAAGGGAGAGAGGGGGAAGATCTGAAAGCTTTTATCGGTAAGTTGATTAAAAATGGGCTGCAAATTGAGAGATTTTCAAGGATATCCAGAGAATTCATAGGGATCCCTTCAGATTGAACCCCAATAGAACCAAGACAAGAAAGATTCTGCTAAATTTCCTCACTTTCGTGTTAAAAGAAAAAAATGTGTTAAAAGCTTTGAGAACAAGGTCAGTGGAAGTTGATGGCGTTAAATGTGGGATCAGGTCAGATATTTCTAATATTCTCTCTAACAGGCAATGGGAACTGGGAAAGAGGATGGACCCACTGAAGAAATTGGAGTCCACAGTGCAGTTGAAGTTCCCAGCAGTCCTAAAAGTGATGTTAAATAACAAAATGCATAGCTTCCGGTCGGCAAGTGAGTTAGACGAATTTATAGAGCTTACAGACAGGAGTATAACATTTGAAATAGGATTGATTACACTATAGGCAAAACTCTTCTCAATGTATGTATTTAACTGTTGAGAGGCGCCCTTGGAGGGACACCCATAAGGCTGAGGCCATGGAGAGTCAGGGGTGGGTTCTTCGTGGGGGGAGGATGCTGGGCACTGGGTGGGGAACATGTGGGAGAAAATAAAAAGGGACCTCGGACGCTTCAGAATCACCAGATACGAATATGGACGCAAAGGGGATTGGGTGAGAATCAAATTGCACGAATTAAGATTCTGTCCTGGAATGTGAATGGGTTAAGGGTAAGAGGAAGGAGGGAAAGGCTACTCCAGTATATAAGAGATTGCCCTGCTCAGGTTATAATATTGCAAGAGACACACTTGACAGAGAAAGAATGTCTCGAGGTATTCAAGGCAAAGAGATGGGTGCAACAAGTAGTATGTACAAAGCACTCATCAGTTACAAAAGGGGTGGCTATTCTTTTAAAACAAACTGCCAAGATCCCCATTATGGAGAGTGTTTCAGATAGTGCAGGAAGATGGGTTATAGCAAAACTGAGGGTATCTTGGCAAGGCTTTACATTGGTGGGGTATTATCGGCCAAACAAGGATGAAACAACTCCTCTTAAGGAGATGTTAGCAGAGTTGCTGAACTTTCCTGACCCGATTATTATAGCTGGAGACTTTAATGCAGTCTTGAATGGTATTTTAGATAGATCTACTAAAAGCAGAGCAGTAGTGAACCAAAAAGTGGTAGCACAAATAAAACGCATCATGGAGCAAATGGGATTATGCGATATATGGCGACAGAGAGCTAGGTCCAAGAGAGGATAAATGTAAAATAATAGGAAATATCGTCATCAATCCAGAATTGATTATTTTTTAATAGATTTTAGTTTAAAAGATCTGGTACAGGATATTAAGCATATAGGCGCTCATCTATCAGATCACTCTGCCGTGGTGTTGGATTTAACCTTATTAGATAAGAGTATTCAGACTAGATGGACAATGGATCACACCCTGTTATTGGATCAAGATTTAGTAGAAGTGTTGGATAAGGAAACAAAAGAGTTTTTTCAAGTTAATTTAGGTTCTACCTCTGTGTGAATAGTGTTGGATGCATACAAGGCATATTTAAAAGGCAGGATTGGCAGTTTATTGGCAAAAAAAATGCTGGCATCCCAGGAGGAAGTCATGAACCTGGAGAAGCGAATTCGAGTAATAGAAGGGGAATAGACATATTGAATGTGAAACAGGGAGAAACAGAGACCTTACAGTCAGAGGTATTAGGCTTAAAAACTAAATTAACCACTATTTTAGAGGACAGGGTCTTGAAAATATGGGAGGCTAGTAAGTTAGCCCATTTTGAATACACGGAAAATTGTGGCAAATTATTAGCATGGAAAACCAAAAAAGACCGGGTGATGAATTTGGTTAAGGAAATTAAATGTGAAGACACTGGAGCCGAGCTGAAAAATAAGAAAGAGATTGAGGGAGCTTTCTATAGCTACTTTGAAAGATTGTATCAAGAAGGGTTAAAGATCACAGAAGAGGAGGTGGGAAACTGGCTAAATCAGGAACATTTTTAAGTCCTCAACGAAGAAAAAAGCACTGTCTTAAATGATCAGATAAACATCTTGGAAGTGGAGAAAGCACTCAAGGGCAACAAACAGGGGAAGGCGCCGGGCCCATATGGCTTGCCACATGAAGTGTACAGAGCTTTAGCAGGAGCCGTAGTGCCAATCTTAACTGAGTTATTCAATGAGATTTTCATGAAAGGTACACGTATGCCCGAGTCTTGGAAGGAGGCCATCATTACATTTATTCTAAAACCCGGGAAGTGTGCAAAGAGTTGCGACTCATATAGGCCAGTGTTGTTACTAAATTGTGACTACAAAATCTTTGCAAACATTTTGGCGGAAAGGCTCAACGGGATTATGAGTGATCTAATACATGATGACCGGAAGGGCTTTATACGAGGAAGATCATTGCATGAGCTGACGTTTACTCTTATTGGTTCAATAGATTTGGCCACTGTTCATAATCTTCCCTTTGCAGTAATAGCCCTAGATGCTACTAAAGCATTTGACCGTGTAAATTGGGTATTCTTTCAAACGGTTATGAAATATCGAAACTTAGGAACTAAGTTTTGCAAGTCACTCGCTGAAATATGTAACTCCCCACATGCAAACGTGTTCGTGAATGGGATTCTGACGCCTTCATTTGATTTAACCAGAGGGACAAGACAAGGTTGCCCCCTGTCGCATTTATTATTTGATTTTTATATTGAACCTCTGGCTAGAAGAATTAGAAGTGAGCCGGGGATCTCTCCTTTTAGATGCAAAGGTTGGGAGAAGAAATTAGCCTTATATGCTAATGATCTTTTAATTGATACGCTGATCTATGGACTACAATGAGACATATTATCAAGATGACTACGGACTATGGCAGGGTCACGGGTTTTGAGATTAACAGAGGAAAGACTGAGATAATGGTCTGGAATACTGAGAAAGGGAATGAGAAGGTTAAAAAGGAGATGAGGTACTTGGGGGTCAGGATAACACAGGATATTACCGAACTCTCAAAGGTAAACTTTGATAAAGCTAAGAGAGACGTTTGTAACCTGATGGCGAGTTGGTCACATTTGCCCTTAATCATTTTTGGAAGAACCAACCTGGTAAAAATGTTCATTCTCCCGAAGTTTACATTTTTATTTAATTCAATACGATTACCTTTCAAAAATGAGTGGTTTGGACAGTTGCAAGGCCATATTAGTAGCTTTATTTGGTCATCCAAAGGACCCCGTATTGCATGGAAGAAACTGAGAAGGAAAATAGAGAGAGGGGGGTTGGCCCTGCCGGACCTACAATTTTATTCCTTGGCGTATCTGCTTAAGTACAGGAAAATGCTCTTGGATAGACCTCTGTGTTCAGAAATAGGTAGGTTGTTCTCTGTAATGTTAACAGATGTGAAAGGAGGGGAGGTCGGGTACATGCAGAAGTTCGCAGATCCCAAATATTATAAAAGGTCAGACTGAAATTATTACAGGGCACGGCAGAAACATGTTATCGTATTAATAGAAATATAAAATTACCATACTTCAGCAACTTAGCCCCAATCAGGGACTTTTCGGGATCTCTGGTTTGGACGAAAGACAAGTTGGCAAGTCCCTTGAGGGAAGCGGGTGTGTTGAGATGGGAACATTTAATGGACGAAGGACAATTAACGTAGTTTCCTTGTTGCTCCAACCACTAATGCACAGATTGACTATGATTGAAGAGAGTTTATCTGCCCTTATTAAGGGAAGGGTTGTCAGTCTGCAAGGTGTAGGGGGTCTCGAAATCAGTCTCTCACCCTACTCCATCAGGTGAGTGCTTGTTACAGGGGAATAGCGCAGGGGGGAAGAGCTTGAGTACCCATACAATCCACCCTAGCTCCCAGAGGGTCCCAGAGTTCTCTCCCTCCAAAATGATCCAACCTCCCATGAGCCTAGCACCTTTGCCAAAAGTTGCTTCAAGGGGCAGGGCAGTGGAGACCATCCGGTATTATAAATGGAAATGACGGGGAAAGAGCAAAGGGGGAGATTTTTACGAATGCAGTGAGGCAAGGCTGTAAACTGTATAGCCCCAGAGTTGAGGGAGGGACAGAGGGAAACAACGGAGCACCTTATGGCCAAAGCATTACACTGGTTGACGAGGCATGTGAAAGGGGTTGGCGGTCTGGATAGACATATCATTATGGTAAAGAGAGTGGGGTGGGTGGGTCCTTACATCGAAGAAGCATCGGAGATTGTCTAATAGTCAACTTTAATGAACAGAGGGTGATCGGGAACCTATTAAGGGAACTTCCGAGTGCTGCATCTTTGGGCACACAGATTTTTGCTCTCCCATTAGACTATTTTTATAGACCCATTAGGCCATTGTTGTATGAATCCGACCCTCCTGCCTCCCCCAATGCAGGCTTTAGCAGACCTGAAATAAGGGTCGAATACTGCTACAGCCCTCTGACAGAACAGGAGTCTTGTGACTGATTGACCCCTGTTGAGTCAAATTCTCATTTGCCCAAATTACATGAAACAATAAATCAGAAAAGGGACATTGTCAAAAGAAGCAACTAATTCACTAATATAATTTGAACATCATTTTAAATGCAGCGATGTTTGATGTTAGTCATTGTTTTTAGTGTTTTAAAAGTGACTGTAATATGTCTTATTAATGAATTAGATTTTATGTTTGCTTTTATTGTTTTTACTCTGTGTACTTTATATGCTGTGGAAACACTGTGAAATAAAGATATTTGATGATGAAGCAGTCTATCCACCAATGGATTCATCCCTTCTGCTCCTATGATTAACACCTTTATAGTGCAGGGATCTGTCTGTAAACCACATTTGAGGCTCCGGATAGCTGCAATTATATTCTCCAAAGAAATAAGGTTGAAGAAAGAAAAGGAGCATTCCACAACCTCTATCATTTCTGTAGGGAGGATTGAACTAGAATCATCCAGAAAGGATGTAGCTAGATTAGAGTGAATTTTAAGAATCTTATTCTGGAAAAAAGAGGCCAATTTTTCACACCACTCAGAAGAAAGTGGCAGACTTATATCACAAACAGTGAGTGCATAAGTTTGTTTACCACCTTAAACACTTCTTGCAATTTGTTGCCTGCAGCTTCAATCTTATCTTCATAATAGGCTTTCTTAGCAATCTTAACTGAACCGGGATATTTCCTTAAGGCCGTCCATTAGATAGCTTTATCTTTCATCTTGCAGCTCTTGTGCCAGTATCTCTCTACCTTTTTTACAGAGGTTTTGTTCTGCAGCGAGAGTTTCAGTTCGCTGCCCTCTAGGCTGCCCATGGCCTCGCCCTAGGGGTGACTTATATGTGATAAAAGGAAAGGTTTTGTGCCAGGTTGAAATGGCAGTTTAAAAACAGCACACACAGGCTGCAATGGTAGACCTGAGACATGTTTAAATGCCTATTTAAGTGGGTGGCGCAATCAGTGCTGCAGGCTCACTAGTAGCATTTAATTTACAGACCCTGGGTATATGTAGTACCACTTTACTAGGGACTTACAAGTAAATTACATATGCTAATTGGGAATAAGCCAATGTTACCATGTTTTAAGGAGTGAGCACATGCACTTTAGCACTGGTGAGCATTGGTAAAGTGCGTGGAGTCCTAAGACCAGCAAAAACAAGTTCAGAAAAAAATATGGGGAGGAAGGAAAATGTTTGGGGGAAGTCCACCCTAAGGCTGACGGGTCTAACATGAATATATTCAGAATATCAGTTGGAAATGCTTAAGGCGGCATTCTCTAAAATACCTCACTATCACTAGTGGGCACACACAAGACAGCTGCCGCACATTAGGTAACCATTAGATATACCATACGACCCCTGCATCTGTAACAACCTGCACACCAGCAAGCTGTGAATCCTAAAACCACAATACCTCCTTTATGTACATAACTCAATAAAGTGAGTGTAGTTAATTCAAGTCAGGACAACTGGCAGGATGTCCCCCAGTTAAAAGCAGGTTTGTAAGATCAAAACCTAATAGAACTAATGCTAAATTATTTCTGGATAGTATTATCTTTCAACAACATATTTATTGATTCACTGATATTTTTAATAATGATTTTAAAATTCATGACAGGGTAGTACATTAGTCTTTCTTCTATGGTTACACATGCTGTAAATGCATGTACATGCACCCCAGAACCATAAGAATAAAAGTCCTATCTCCAGGCACATTTGTAAACCACTGAAGAGTCTCTCAAAGGCACTCTTCTAAGCACCTGGGAGATGTAGGACAACCTTACCATTTTTCAATTAAGTCTTCTGCAGGCCCAGGGGCGGCGCTGCTTCTCCTGGGGGGGCCCGCTAATGTTCTAACAAGGCTTCTGTAGTGCAGGTCCTCTCTGGAGACACGGCAAGCCAAATATGCAAATTTCCGAATGCAGCCCTGGAGCCTTATCGGCATGCCTTTAGCTTGTAGTTGTCGCTCTTCAACTGTCATGGAGAAGTCTTCTTTTTTTTGTTTTTTCTTCATGAAAATGACAATGTATCTTTATCCTTAGACGTAGATTGCACATTGCACGTGCCTAGCCCCAATTATGCACCTATGATAATTTGTTTTTGAGGGAGCTATGAGAGAGCATATAGCTCTCATAGACAGAGCAACTCCCATGCCTGGCCCTGATCTGCCCAGCCAGGAGGGGTGTACCCAGTGGTGTGCTTTCTTCTCCTTCTTGAGACATGCACATGGAGTGGGGGATGCACACTGCAATGCTTCCAGGCATTGGTCCTTCCCAGAAGCTTCATTAAAGCTCATGATACTCTGTGGTTCTCCCAGGATGCTGGCCAACCCTGGGGGCAATCAGTAGATGTAAGGAGGTAATGGTAAGCACTCAGGATCAAGATAAACCCCAAGGCACTGGCCCTGACTGGGCTTATTGAAAAGTGGGGGAGTAAGCAACACATGCTCCGTTCCTCATGTCGTTTCCCAGGGTGATAGACTTCCCCAGGGGCATGCTGAAAACCATAAAGCACAGTGATATGATTAGCAAGCCCTGTGGCACTGGGCACACACCAGGCAGCTTCTACACGAGGGCAATCAACGAAGTCTCTGGCTCTGTAGGGACATTCTTGATGGTGTTTTTAATGTGCTGCCATTGGTAGCAGGCTCTAGCCATCAACAGTGTTCATTCTTAGAGTCCTGGGATCTAAAATTGTGTGTCCTCTAAGAGCTTGACTTTGAACTGCTCTCCCTCCAGTGATGAAGTAGTGCTCAAGGCCTTTCTCTTGCCCTTTAGCTTCTCATCAAGGTTCTGCTCATCTATGTGGGATCTTCGTACTTCTCCTTGACCCATTATTCAGTAGTAGCACTTCAGCCTTCAAGACATATAACCCTCCCTACCTGCACTCCCCAAACCCCACATTCTCCTGGCCACTTACAAGGCGCATGTGTGTTCAGTAACTCTCTGTTGTGTCACAGAGGGAGTGGGGAAGCCAGTGCCACTGGTCCTGGAAACAAATACTAGTTTTTGGGTGCCACCTCGCGTCAAAAGTATTTGAGTCCTCTTTTCCATTAGGAGTTCAAAGTCATTGAGCTCTTTCCTGCAGTAGGTGTCAGGAATCGTTGTGTCTTTTTCTTCAACATCAGTCAGTAGTCTTCTTTCTTTCATACTGGCCTTCTTCTGGTGTAGATTTCCCAAGGCTCAGAATGTTCGCAAAGGACCATTCTTGTGCAGAGTTTTTTAAGGGGGATAGAAAGTTCTTTAAAGTGGGAACCTCTGCCAAATCCAACAATAGGGATTTCCAGTGGTCTTTTGTCACATTTCTATGAAAGTCTTAAGCTCCACCGCTAAGTAAAACAGCAGGCTGGTCCCTTCCCTCCAAAACATCAAAGGAGAGCCACTCCTGTGAATAATGCCAGGGGGAGTTCTGCTTTACTCTGTTTCACTGTGGATGGACATCTCTAGGCTTGTCAACAGTGTTAATGTAATTAGCCAATGCAGAGTCTATATCCACCCTCTTCCTTCCTCTCCCATCCCAGGAACAGGCCTCTCCAGTTGGGCCTGTGGTGTGGAGAAGGCTATAAAATACCTTTTGGGCAGCAGAGTAATTAAAGTGGCCCAGCAGGGCCAAGTCATTTTTTTCAGTCAACGTTATAGCTAGTTAAATTGTGGTGAAATTCAATACATTTTAGAGAATATTATTTATTTATGTTTGGAATTCTATTGATATTTGAGTTTTTTTCAAACCATGGTATGATTTGATGTACAATACTTTGAGAAAATAGTTTGAAGGAGTACACATGTACATGAAATACTTTCTTTAATTCATAGTGTAATTAACTACAGTATTGTTTGTAGTTTTTACTGTCAAATACACAAAATCATATGTTACTTTAACCATATTTTGTGTTAAGGTCTCATGCTTTTTTATTTTGAACCCATACTACTAAACACAAAGTGTTTGCATTAGTGTTACACAGATACCTTGATTGACCACCTTTCAATAGCTGATTTGTGTCTATGTTGGTTGTATTAGGCTCTGAAAGCTGTGAAAATCATTGTTCTTCTAAACTAAAACCCAGACCATAACATGAACCACATTTAATTAAGTTTTCTACATTCTGTAGACTGAGCACAGGAAGAGTAATTCCAACAATGTGAAGCGTGAGGTCGATGTCTACTGAGTGACAGCAAAAGTCCTGTTGTCTTCAGTGCCCCCTCTTTTTCATTAAACTACAAATTGCTATGCATTATGTACAGCTACTCATAATTGAAAAAAAACAAAACCATTATGTAGCATTGCAAGCTATGCCACTTTACAGATTCGCACATCATTACCATTCAAACGCCATCCTTATATGCATACCCCAGGAGGCTTTTGACAACAGCATCAGTAAGAGCAAGTATCAAACCATTGACAGCTGAAAAAATCAGGGAGATACAGTGGTTTGAGAAAATGACAAGAAGGGAAGTCTCAGCATGACAATCTGTTTTTGCTTTAAACATGTCATAATAAATATCTTAATTCAATAAGATATGTGCTTCCGTTTATTTGAATAATTATTTTCATATTTTCTGCACCTGTGAAATTCTCAGATGCCATTTGGAGGACTCCAGTCGAAACAGCTCCTGCTCACGGTTTGCCCTTTGCTACCCCAGGTGCCATTTTTGTGATGCCTGACTCGGCGATCACAAAGCCAGTACCACAAACAAAAAGAGAACACAGCTCTGCAAAGGCTATGGTAATGTCTTTGCACAATTCCCCATTACCCTTTTCTGGCAGCAAATAGGATGCTAATTGGATGTATGGGTGGGTCAAGGACTGGGAACTGACATGCTTTGTCCCTCCCCTGCCTCTTAACAGCGTAACATATCAAAAGCAAAAATAACGCCCCTTTGGCTTTTAACACTAAGGGCCTGATTCTGATGTGGTTAGGAAGGCCTCCTAACGGCATTTGCTCCGTCCAAATCGAATTGGGAATGTGTCTTTCTGACCGACTCGGATAGATTTCCAAACAACCGAGTATGATGCGAGTTAGGCATTAGGAATATCCCAATCCGAACCTGTCGGCATTTGGAATGACCGAGCCGTACGGAGCAGAATTGTACGTCTCTATGGGCCGCGTTTCCGGGCGACTGAGTACGATGTTGGATTTGGAAAGCCTTTCTGAATTGTGCCGTCCAACTCAAATCCGCAGTCGGAATCAGACTTTGGGGGCCCGTAGTGGACCCCCTGTACCCAGAGCCTTCCCAATCAGACCCATGGGTCCCCCCTTACCGGCCATGCACAGTGTGGCAGGCGAGAGGGGGTGCCTGCCACAGGGTGCCCGATTCTCCCCAGACAACCCTTTCTTCAATGGGAGCCTATGCATTCAGTTGGAATAAAGGCTCCCATTGAAGTCAATGGGAGTCCAACCAAATCGTATCTGGAAGCATCCGGATGCATCGTACTCGGTCGGTTGGACTCTCCCAAACCGATTCCCAAACCCATTCGGTCGGGAAGCGTTCCAAACCGCATCAGAATCGGGCCCTTATTTGTATAAATATACACATAAAGTAACATCATTCAATTGTGGGTCAAACGATCCTATAAATACTGATACATGAAAGAGAAAACCGCTTCAAGAGCAATTTTCATAATAAAAACAAAATTCATGTAATATCTGTCAACCTAGACACCCTGTGCTAAACTCCACCAATAGGTTTCCTATCTACAACAACAGTTCTCACAACCTATGGATAAAAAGTAGCACATAAGACTAAGGGAACACATTGTGAAAAAAAGTTATTAAACAGGCATGATCCTCCACTTGATGATTAAAAATGATGATTTTTTGATCCCATATAAGTGTCTGTCTGGGTCCAAAACTTTGACATTTTTAATCATTGTAGGGTTTAACCAAATGTAATACTTTGCAATTTGCAAAGGGTTATTATGTCAACGATGTGTCTGTTTTTTTTGGACCCTAGCTTAGCCGGCACCTAGGGAAACCTACCAAACCTATACATTTTTTTAAACTAGACACCCACGGGAATCCAGAATGGGGTGACTTGTGTGGCTCTCACTAGGTTCTCTTACCCAGAATCCCATGCAAACCTCAAACTTTGTAAAAAAAAAACAGATTTTTCTCACATTTCTGTGATGGAAAGCTCTGGAATCTGCAGGGAGCCACAAACTTCCAGCCACCCAGCATTCCCCAAAGTCTCCCGATAAAAATGGAACCTCACTTGTGTGGGTAGGCCTAGTGCCCATGACAGGAAACGTCCCAAAACACAATGTGGACACATCACATTTTTCCAGTGAAAACTGGCCCGTTTTTTGCAATATACCTAGCTGCGAATTCTGGAGCCTAGCTCAGCTGGCACCTAAGTAAACCTAGCAAACCTATACATTTTTGAAAACTAGACATCCAGGGGAGTCCAGGATGGGGTGACGTTGTCCCTAGGTATAGAAAAAAGACTTTGGCATTTTTTAGAGGAGGAGGATGGGGACATTGGCATGTCCATTCTGGGCAGCCCCCACCCCTGATCTATAAAAAAAGAATTCCTGTTGTCTAGGGTGCTTTCTGCCCCCCGGGGGGGCAGAAAGACTCAATGCATCCATTTGGAATGGGGGAGCAAAGGCCCTTGCCCAAGAGGCCGCTCCCCCCTCCCTGGTGTCTAGTAGGTGGATCCCTGCTTGGGGATCACCCTCCTGTGGTTATCCCCAAGCAGGGATCCACTAGAGAGGGGTACCAGTGGAAAGGGGAGATTCTCCCCTTTCAAATGATATCTCTCCCATGTTTTTCGGGGCTCGGAGGCTGGGATAGCCCCACGAGCACCGAAACAGTGAAACTGAAACTAAGTTTTATTTTCATTGTCAATGTAATGATGTCAGAGCACCATGCACGCGATTGTCATTACATTGAAAATAAAAAAAATGCCTCAGGAGGTTGGGAAAGCTCTTCCTCACCTCCCGAGGCAAAAAAATAGGATATCCCTCTGCTGTTTACAGCAGAGGGATTTTGTGCTAGTGTGCACACGATGGAATGATTCCATCATGAGCACCCAAGCACTGGTGCTCATGACGGAACCATTCCGTCATGAGCACCGAAGGGGTTAATGGATAATGTAGCATGACCCCATTGAGCAGATCCTGTGCCAGGACCGGCGTCAGACCAGCAGCTCTCTGCTCGTGTGCCACTGAGAGCACTTGCTCTCACCCCCACTGCTGGCCACTGCCTGCTGCCATCTCACTTCACCTAAGAGGTGCCCTCGATCACCCTCAGTTTCCCTCTTCTACTAGAGCCGTGGTTAGTCTGCCTTCTTGTATGTCTAGTTTAGTTTTATTGTTTGTTTTGCCCATTATGCTCTGTGCAGTTCTGTGTCCAACTATTGTTGTCTCCCCTCCTTGCCATTTTTCATGCTCCTTCCCTTTCCCTGTCCTTCTCCCACCACCTGCTTCCTGCCACCCAGCACCCCGTTCCTCTCCCAGGACCTACTTAATGGAGACCATAGCGCAGCCGGACTGGGCCAAAGGCAAGCCCATCTCTACCCCTTCCGCGCCTGGACCACACCCGGCACCATAAGCCCTGGCCCTCCGGCTATCCACCACTACTCTGCCACCAAGCTTCTGGCCCTCGACCCCAGATGCCACAACAACAACTGCTGCAGCACCTCTACCCGATCTACAGAGGGACACTTTACTTCCCACCACTGTTACTTCACGTGTTACACAGGACCGCCCGTCTGCACAGGAACCCTTGCCACAACCACCCAGAAGACCACAAACACCCTGGAACTGCTCCAGTGCATCCTGCTCAACACCCGGTCCCTCTTCAAACATGCCACATAACTCTGGAACACCATCACCACCCTCACACTGACATTACTGAGACCTGGCACAACCCCTCCTCAGTCCCCAATATCACCAATGCAATGCCCAACAGCTACAAGGTGATCCATTGTGACTGCACACAGAGGCGGCATCACCATAATCCACATGGAAACTCTCCGATACACTGCCACCGAAGACTACACCCCACCAATCATGGAACATTTGCACTTCCAACTCTGAACTGACTCCAAGATGACCATTAAAGGAACCCTCGCCTACAGATGCCCAGGATCGCGACCTGCATTCTGCAACCCCATCTCCAAATTCATCGCCCCACAAGCCATCGACTCCAAGCACTACGTACTACTTGGAAACCTCAACTTCCACCTTATTGACCCCAATGACCCCAACTCCACAAATCTCCTGGAAAACATGAGCAACATCAGCCTCACCCAACTGGTCACAAACCTCACACACAGCAAAAGGCACACACTGGATCCGATCTTTACATCCAGCGACAGAATCAAGTACAGCCACATCTCCGAACTCAACTGGACCGACCACGCCATCATCCATTTTACAATTACAGGCTCACAGGACACTACCACCAAGCCACCTATCTCCTTGCACTGCAGCTGGAACAAAGTAACGGAGACCCAATGGACGCAAGCCCTCACGTCACGTCTGGAACATGCCATCCAGAAATTCTACGACTGGATTACCAAATGCGCCAACAGAGTCACCCCCATTAAGCCAGCCAAGACCTGCAGAGCCTCAAAAAGAGCCAGCTGATACACACTAGAACTCAGAACTATCAAGCGCAACTGTAAATGACTAGAGAAACAATGGTGCACTACCAAAGATACCGCCGACTGAACCACCTTTAAATCAGCCCTCAAAAGGGACCACCAATGAATTGAGGACACCAAAAGAGATGCCCTCACAGTCTGCATCGAAACAAGCACCAAGGAACTCTTCAACATAGTCAGGAAGTTCTCCTGCCCATCAGCCACTGAGAACAGAGTAGCCGTTCCCAAGAACTCTGTGACACCCTGTCAGAATACCTCCTTAGCAAGATAGCCACCATCTACAACTTCGACTCCCAACCAATCAACGTCTACTTCAACAACCTCAGCCCACCCACGGAAACCACATACTCAATCACCTCTTGGAATCAGATCACCACGCTGACCTCTACAGCTCCCATGTCCTCAACCCACTCCGGAGCACCCACTGACCCCTACTTTCATCATCTTTTCAACCTCAGAACCCAAGAAATCAGCTCGGAACTCCTCAACATCCTCAATGCCTCGATCACCACAATGGCCTTCCTTGACAGATGGAAACATGCAGAGGATAGACTGCTCCTGAAGAAACCCTCCACCGACCCCAGCGAACTCAAGAACTACCGTCCCATCTTGCTGCTTCCCTACCTCACCAAAATCCTCGAAAAGGACATCAACCACCAGCTCACAAACACCTAGAAAAAAACAACCTGCTTGATGCCTCCCAATCCAGGTTCCACGCAAACCACAGCACAGAGACAGCCCAAATCGTCAACACCGATGACATCAGATCCCTCCTTGACCGTGGTGAAACAACAGTCCTGATGCTCAGCGACCTCTCAGCAACATTCAACAGCATATCCCATCACACCCTCTTCAACAGACTCAACTACATCGGCATTGAGGGAAACACCCTCAAATGGATCATATTCTTCCTCACGGGGCAAACTCAGAGAATCCACCTGCCACCCTTCACCCCAAAACCCAAGACCACCGTCTGTGGCATCCCCCAAGGATCGTCCCTCAGCTCCACCCTGTTCAACACCTACATGACACCCCTAGCAGACATCATCAGAGCCCACAAACTCAACATCATAACCTACGTAGATGACACACAACTCATTCTCTCATTCACCAAAGACCCCTCCACCACCAGAACAAACTTCTACAACTCCAGGACCAGCCTCGCCGACTGTATGAGGACCAACTGACTGAAGCTCAACACAGACAAGACGAAAGTGCTGATCTTCAGGAAGTACACCTCTCTGTGGGACAATAACTGGTGGCCCTCCTAGCTCAGAACCACACCCACAGATCACGGCCGCAACCTCGGCATAATCCTCAACTGCAAACTGACCATGAAGTGCTAAATCAACGCAGTCACCTCCTTATGCTTACACACCCTCCACATGCTCTGAAAAATCTTCAAATGGATCCCCATCAACCCCAAGAAAACCATTACCCAAGCCCTCGTCACCAACCGGCTCGGCTACAGGAACACTCTCTACTCCAGAATCACCACTCAAATCCTCAAGGGACTCCAGACCATACAGAACGCAGCAGCCAGGCTCATCCTGAACTTCCTCAACTTCCCCAAATGCACCCATATCACCCTCACCTCAAGAACCAATGTAGTCCCTCTAAGACTTTTGAAACAGAGTTGAACTTCATGATATAACTGAGCAGACCAACTGCTGCATTCTGAATCCTCTGTAGCTTTTTAACAACCATTGCTGCATACCCAAATAAAGGCCATTGCAGTAATCCAATCTTGAAAAAACCAGGGTAATGACAACTGCCGTCCTGAGATCATAGGGTATAAAGGGAGGAATCTTTTTTAATGTTTTTAACAAAAAGAAGCAAGAGGACATGAGCTGATTAAACTGATCCAAGAAATTGAGTTTGGAATCAAACATAATTCCCAGATTTTTTACTTTCTGAACAGGAATAGACATAGTGTCCTAAAGGTGGATGTAATTTCCAAAGATCGGCACCTCTGTCTAATTGGAATTCAACTTGAGACAGTGGCTGCTCATCCAATTCACTATGGCTCTCATGAAATTATTAAATCGATTGGCCACTTCCTAAATCCCGTTGATGATCGATTCACCTATTTGGGTATCATCAGTATAGGGTATAGTTGAGCAACTGAATGTTCTTATCAATTTAGCAAATGGGGCTACATACAAATTAAATAATGTAGGACTTTGCAATGGCCCCTGCGGAACTCCACACTGCAAGGTAAAAGATTTGGAAATAAAGTCTCCCAGGGAAAATTATTGCTCCCTACCATCAAGGAAGTAACAGAGGAGATCATTTACATATGTATTTATATAAAGTTTTATATACTGCCACCCTTCCTCTGCGAACCCACAGAGATCAACTGCAGTGTGCCTCAGGGATCGTCACTCGCTCTTCAACATCTACATGGCCCCCTTCGCCGCCATCGTCAGACAGCACGGACTCAACATAGTCTCCTACGCGGATGACACTCAACTCATCCTCTCCCTCACCAAGGACCCCATCACCACCAGGCTCAGCTTTCAGGACGTCGCAACCTGGATGAGCAACTGCTGCCTGAAGCTCAACTCGGAGAAGACAGAGGTCCTCATCCTCGGACCCGCCCCCACCGCCTGGGACACTACCTGGTGGCCCACCGCCCTCTGCAGCCCACCCACCCCCACCGACCACGCCCGGAACCTTGGCATCGTACTCGACTCCTCCCTCTCCATGACCCGACAAGTCAATGCCGTCTCCTCCACCTTCTTCAACACCCTCCGCATCTTTTGCAAGATCTTCAAATGGAACCCCCCGAATCTAGAAAAAACGCCACCCACGCAATCATAACCAGCAGAATAGACTACGGATATGCCCTCTAGGCCGGAATCAACAAGTCGCTGCACCGCAAACTTCAGACCATTCAGAACACCGCAGCCAGACTCGCCTCGGTGTCCCTCGACAGGAACACATCACCCATCACCTGCGAGACCTCCACTGGCTCCCCATCGAGAAGAGAGTAACCTTCAAGCTTCTCTCACCCACTCCTACAAATGCATTCACAACACCGGACCCCAATACCTCAATGAAAGAATCTCTTTCCACGCACCCAAGAGAAACCTCCGATCCGCCGACCTCGGCGAAACCCCGCGCATCCGCAGAGCCGGAACCGGCGGAAGGGCTTTCTCCTACATCGTGGCCAAGACCTGGAATGAGTTCCTGATCGATATCGGACGCGCCCCCTTGCTGAACATCTTCAGGAAGATGCTCAAGACCTAGCTCTTCAACTGAACGGAGCTGCTCATCACCCCCCCAGCACCTTGATACCCTCACAGGTGAGTAGCGTGCTTACAATTCCCTGATTGATTGATTGATTGATATAGCTCAGACATGAACCAGGCAGGTATCGGAACACTTTACAGATGATCAAGGACACAAAGAGCTGGGCCAGTAGGTCAGTAACAACAACAGTGATAAGCAAGGTACTGGAGTAGAAAGAGAAACAAATTATCATGCCATCGAAAAAGGAAATTGATGAGCATATATAAGCAACAAACAAATATAGATGTTGATAACAGTCAGAAGTCATAGACATAGTCAAAGTCATAGGATCAAGTACAAAATATACATTGTAGAAGCGTCACTTAGGGCGAGGCAGTCCGTGGAGGAGGAGCGAAACCTGCATGTAGCAGAACCAAAAACAAATGGTATCTAGTGGGAGTAGGTGCAGTCAATCAAAGGGTGTTCATCAATAGAGCTTCAACTTCTTTTTTGAAAGAAGCTGTTAAGGGAATCAGTCTGATTTCCGTAGGCAAGGAGTTCCAGATTCTCAGGGCAATACCCAAGAATGCCCGATTATAGCTTTTCTTTCTTTGGAATTTTTGAGGTTTTAGCAGCCAGGTGCTGGAGCTCCTAGAAGATCTGCTACCACCAGAAAGTTCCAGTTTTTGAGCTAGGTACAGAGGGGTGTTGTAGTGAAGGACCTTGTGTGTCATGCAAGCAATTTTAAGATGAATCCTTGCCTCAAAAGGCAGCCAGTTTAGGTATTTCAGGTTCAGTGTGATGTGGTTATTTCTTCTGGATCCCATGATGAGCCGTGCAGCTGAATTCAGGGATGCCCCGAGCAGTGCCAACTTGTAGCTTACAGAGCGTTGCGCTAACATATCCAACCTGGAAATTACTAGTGCTTAAACAGCAGACTTGAAGTCGTCCGGGGGAGGAAGGGTTTTATCTTTCTTAGGATACTCATGTGGAAGTTAGCTCCTTTGGTGGCTGAGCTAATTTGCTCCTGCATACTTAATGTCTTATCGAGTATTATTCCAAGAGACCTTGCAGAATCAATGATGTGAGGGGTACAGTTGAGAGCTGTTAGGTGTTTCAAGTACTCAGCGATGATGGTAGCCTGTTTGGCTGGCGCGATAAAGAGGAATTTCGTTTTGGCGGAGTTTAGCTTGAGATGTTGGGAAGTCAGCCACTGTTGTGTTTTGAGTAGGGTTGAGTTGAATGATCTGATGTCTTCCGGGGAGGAGATTTTCAGGTACAGTTGGGTGTCATCTGCATACATGTGATAGTGAATGTTGGATGAATTGAGCATTTCCGTTAGAGGCTCCATGAACAAGTTGAAGAGCGTGGGTGAGAGTGCAGATCCCTGAGGGACGCCAAGTGTGGATGGAGTAGAGTTGGACAGGGATTGATTGACTTTAAATCTTTGCATTCTGTTATTAAAAAAGGAGACAAACCAATTTAACACTGAGCCTGAGAGACCCATCCTTTGCTCCAGGTAGTCCGGGAGGTTGTCATGTTTGACAGTCTCAAAAGCTGAAGAGAGGACCAGGAGGATTAGAAGACAGGCTTTGTTCTATCTAGAATTCTTAGAGCGTCATCGACTTTGTGAGTAATAGCCATTTCAGTACTATGGCCCTGACAAAAGCCCAAATGGAATTGATCTAAAATCTGGAATTGATCAATGTGGTTACATAGTTGGACATGTACACATTTCTCTAGGAGCTTCAATAGAGTTGGAATGCTAGTGATAGGACGAAAGTTATTAAGGTCCTCTTGATCCACGGTGGGTTTTTTGAGAATGGGTGTAATCTGCCCTGACTTTAGACAATCAGGGATCATACCTTGACATAAGGAGGCATTTACTATTTTGCTCCAGAGAGGGACTAAGGACCATTTCCTTTCATTGAATAATCTTGAGGGTAAGGGGTTACAGAAGTGGCTTGAGGGTTTCAAAGTAGTAAGCAGGTTGAGTATAGAGAATTTGAAAAGGGAGTGAATTGACTCCAGCAGGTGTTATTTTTGGGTGAGAGACATGTAGCAGGCAGAGGCTGAGGCAGAGGAGGGATGTAGGGTTAGTAGGGAAAAGGACAGTCGGTTGGTTGCATTGCAGTGTTGGGAGATAAGTTTCAATCTTAATTGTCTTTTCAAGGAAGAAGGAGGCAAACACTTCACAAGTTGGCTGTGTAATGGACTGTGATGGCGGGAGAGTGGGGAGATAGTTGGATTTGAGTTTGATTAATTCAAAAGGTTTTTTAGCTCTGTTTCTGGCATTATCTAGTTGACTTCTGAAGAAGTTCGATTTTGCCCTCCTGATATGTTTGTTGAAAGTGCTTCTTCTAGATCTCAGGAGCATGAGATGTTCAGGGGATGGGGAGCCTCTCCAGGATCGTTCGGCTAGTCACAGATTGCTTCTCTCTGAATTTAAACTATCATTGAACCAAGGTTTGGAGTCTTTGGAGGACTTTCTTTTTAGTTGTAAGGGTACAACATAATCTAAAATACTCAATATAGGGTTGTTGTAATGCTTCATGAGGTCCTGTACCTCAGACATGTCAATCGGTGGCAGCAAGGTATTCTTGTTGAGGGATATCAGTTCATTCATGTTTGTGTTTCAGAGAAACCTTTCCAGAGCCTGGGATTCTTGTCCTGTGATCTTTTCTTAGAACAAGGTTCAATGATGTGGAAGGAGATATAATGATGATCAGACCAGTCACAAGGGGCAATCGAGTCCAGTTGAATAGCATTTGGTTTAGCTATAATAAGGTCCGGGGTCGAGCCCAGAACGTGAGGGGGGCTATCACAGATTTGAATTAGGCTAATGTCCACTAGGAAGGTTTTGAGAGTGTTCGCTGCCGGGTCCTTCAAGTCATTCCAGTGAAGGTTGAAGTCTCCAAGGAAGATTTGATGACAATGTTGCCCCACATTGGAAGCAATGATTTCCATGATTTGTTCAACAAAGGGGAGGTTATCTCCCGGCGGATGGTAAAATATGTGCAATTTGCATAATGGCCTGCTGTTGCTGGTGATGTCAATGCACAGGTATTCGCAAGAGGAGACCACATCTGTGTGTGACTGTTTTAAAATGAGACTATTGTATATACAGGCGATACCTCCAACAGGTCTGTCCGCTGTCTCCAGCCTGATGATGTTATGGTTCGGAGGGACTAGTATGCCAAGGACCGGACCAGAGGACTCCTTTAGCCAGGTTTCCGTAAGTATGAGGATGTCAAGATCCTGAGCCAGAATGAGTTCAGCAATGTCTGTGGCATGTTTCACAGCTGATCTACAATTGACGAGCATGCATGTCAGATAGGGAATGGCGACAGAGGGTGTGGGCTGCGTGATGGGAACTTGTTTGAGGTTGGAGATATTTAAAGCATTAGTGTTGTGTCTGGGTCTTCTGAGCGGGTTCGGAGGAATGGCATGAATGTGTTCCTGGTGATCTGGCTTCTCCATGAGAAAGGCATTATATGAACGCAGGACAATGTCGATATCCTTCACTGTGAAGGAATTCTTGGATCTAGAGGGTCTAGAAGGAGCATTCAAGAAGGGTATGGTTCTCCAGCGGAGGGACGTATAAGTCAGAGATAAACCCTTGATTGAAGGAGGAAGTGACAGCTTGGTGTGGAAGAAAGTTTCTGGTGTAAGATGTGTCTGAACTTCCTTGATGTCCTGTCAGTCCATCCGTCGTTAGACAGTTTTGTGGTGATGAGTATAAGCTTTTGTAAATCGGCCTTGAGTTGTTGAAGATCTTGGGAGATATTATCTAGAGCGGCTGAAGGTAAAGAGTGTTGATGAGACTCCAATGAGTGTGTCAGTGATCCAGCAGGATGTGACAGAGTTCTGGTAGAATCGATTGCGAATTGCTGGCCAGAGAGTTCCTGATAAGGGTTGGTCGAGAAGGAAAGGTTACTCAGATTGCTGGGTGGCTAAGGAGAGCTCATGAGCTGGTCTCCTAGGAACTCTGGGGTCGAAAGGGTATTGGAGTTGTTAGTGAATGGGGAATCGGACTTCAGGGAAGGCCCCTCTATAGCCAAGGGACAAGACGTGTAGACAGTAGTATCAGGTAGCCAGGGCTAACGCAGGGTAAGTGTAGGTATGATGTGGCGAAGAAGGAAGCATTGCTATGTATGACCGCATTCAGGGTGTCACCACTCACCCTGAGTGATTCCGATCCCAACCGCAAAGAAGGTGAGATGGGAAAAAGTGAGCAGCTGGAAGAGTTAGGGATGGAGAGGGGAAGAGTGACTGGGGGTAGAGTTATAAGACGGGATTGTTTGGTGGACCATTGGTGAGGATGAGGAGCTAAACTCATACTTTGAAGTGTCAGGATCCTGGTTAGTAATGGAGTTTTTGATAATTTGGAAAATTTCCTCAAAAGACCCTAAATGGCGGTCTGCAACTTGAATGAGGATGATTCCATTGTTATAAATGGTGATTGTAGCATCAGCTTTGAAGGTGGATGAAGGGGCTACCAACAACCTAGTTACATGTGCAAATGTTTTGGAGGAAGTGATCAGGCATAGTGAACGAAGAGCATTCCTCCATTTAGCTCTTCTTTTTGAGTAGAAGATGAGATCACAGATAGTAGATCCATTATTCGAGGAGGAGTAAGGGTCCAAAATAAGGGTTTCTGGGTAAGATTTGAGAATTCTGTGTTTGAGGCATTTCGATGCATTTTTAGATAGGTTAGGTGGGTATTTAATATTAAATGCATTGTGGCCCAATGGTTCCAGCTTGACCTCATGTTATCCCTGTGTGTTAGGATTCATGCTGATGTGTGACAGTGGACCTGAGTTAGAGGCGTGGGAGGGGAGATGAGGGAGGAAGTAAGCCTGCGGTCTCGGATACTCATGGAGCACCTATGTTGCTGCGTTGGACCCCTATTGCCAAGAAAGGGACCTTAGAGGAAGCCGCCCCAAGTTGAAAACACTTCTGAAAAGCCAGGTGGGAACCTCTTTCAGCTCAAAAAGGCCCTCATTTGCGAGAGGAGGCCAAAGAACACAGAGGCCCAAATTAAACAGTCAGTCAAGAGATTCTATTGCAGAGATAGGGATCATAGAAGTAGCCGCCCATTGTAGAAAACACATCCAAAAAGCCAGATTGTGAGAAGGTGGCCTGGTATATGCTGTCCATTAGTTATAGTGGGCACCTTGCACCAGTCCAAACAACCCCTTATTGATGATAGGTTTAAGACAACCTTATTTGAAAGCTATCCTAGTGGTAGCTATGGAGAGCAGCCTTCAGGCTAAGTCATGAAGGAGTGTAAAGCAGTTTGTTTTACCAGTCTATAATCTCTTGAATGGCTAAATGAAAGGAGACCACACCAGGTATACATATAAAATATATGTATTTATTTCTAAACACACCCTACTAGTCTCTTTTTGAGGCTAGAGGTCAAAGCACATATGTTACACTTCAAATATCACAGTAAATTAGCACAATATACGATAGGCCCTAGGGGCGAACCAAACCATATATTAAGAAAGTGGTATAACAACCACGACTTGACTAGGCACAAGGCCTAGAGCCTGTAGAATTGCTGGGACCCCAAGGAACCACCCAAGGTAGTGACACAGGGGACCCACGGGGGACGTGTGCAGTGTTTGAACACAGCCGCGAACTCCGTTAGCTTCTATGGGGAAAGTTGCGGTTAGAGTTTTAAAGTTTAGGGACACTTAGGAGTGGACTATGAACAAACCCTTTTGGACTTAGATGGTTCTAGGGCCAACACCCACGGGAGCACTGGAGTACTCGTGTTACCTCACCCAGGGAAGCCGGGTACAAAGGGGTCAAATGGTGTCGGGTCGCGTCGTCGTTTTCAATGGCAGCTTGCTGAAAAGTGCTGCTGCCGGGAAGATGAGAAGTGTCCGAGGAGATCCAAGCCTGGATCGAAGATGTAAAGAACCTGAAAGCAGAGGGGACAGAGTCCCGGTCACTTGCCAGTGACCAGGGGCACGATAGTCGAATGCCCACCGATGTTGGGTGCTTCAGGTGCTAGGAGGGGAAACTTGACTCTTCAGCCACGAGGACCAGGAGGCATCGACGATGACCAGGAGCTGGATTCAAGTTGTCCCACAATGGATGTCGAGTGCTGCAGCGTCGGTGCCCGGATTGGACACAACAAGCCTTGGCAACAGCAACCCATGCAGGAAGAGGAAAGATGCTTCGGTGCGGACCATCAAGGTCCTGGGGACTCCCCAAGTAATGGAGAGTCAGGGCACATCTGAAGCAACCAGGAAAGCCCAATTGAAGTACAGTTGTCCTTCTCAGGGACCCACAAGTCGACGGACAAGGGATCGCAAAGGGACCTCAAAAGGAATCACAAAATGGTGGTCCACGGGTCACTCGGAGTGGGTAGGCCAGCAATCTTCGGTGGATTTACTGCTCGGGGTCAGGGCTACAAGTAACCTAAAGCACAGCCTGTAGGATTGACAAGAAGCATATACACTTGCAAATGTACACGGTGTCCAGGGGTTCCAGTTCCACGGTACCCACGAGGGCTACGGGTCTCAGCTTTACCGGGAACTCGGGTCAGCCTCTGGGATATCTGGAAACCTACCTCCTGGGTTGCAAAGTCATCGGCGTCTGGCGGGAGCTTCGGAGATGCAGACCGGGCAGATGCGTCTTTGGTGCCTGCCAAGCAGGTGAGTAACTCCTTTACTCCAAGGGAGATTCTTCAGACATCTGGCGTTGAACAGATCGTCGAAGGTCCAGGATTCCGTATCAGAGTTTCATCCAGGGAAATCTAAAGTCCTGTAGCCAGGGGTTCCTTTCTTATACCCAAGGAAGGGGTTGGACATACTCTGGGGACCCACCTATGGGAGGGTTTGGAAAGAGTGGTGGTTACACCCATTTCCTTTGTCCAGTTTCATGTCAGAGCAGGAGCTGGTAGCCCCTGCAACCGGTTTGAACTGGACTATGCACAGGGACACCAAATGTGCCCCCAGTGCAGGACTTCAAAGCACTCTGAGAGTGCACCCACCCAGCCCCAATACACTAAAGCCTGTCTGGGAGGTGGTAACACCTCCCTGTGACAGGAAACCTATTGTCCAGGCCTCCCCTGCCAGAGTTTCGGTCAGCAGCAGGAGGCCAGACTCGTGTCTGTGGCTGCAGCATCCATTTTGTGATGCCAGGGCTCTGTTAGCTGGTACCGGGTATACCGGTGCTGTCATGTCTCTCCCTCTAGAAGGGTGGGATCATACTCCCACACCAGTTACTGGTGTGGGGGTATGATTCCAAGGTGTTTGACACCAAACACGACATGTTTCTGTGCAGCCATCCCAAAGTTAGCATTTACCACTAGGTTATAATGCACTTAAGAGTATATGGTCAGGCTGCCTCACAGACAACCCCGGAGGATAGATTCTGAAGGCTGCAGAGGGGCTCTGCTCACGCAGGGGCACCCTCTCACACTAAACCATGCACCCTGCCTTCAGGATTGATAAGGCCTGCCATAGGGGTGACTGATAGGTATATATGTGCAGTGAGAGGGGGAGATATAGTGAAGCACCATCACTGGGAGGCAGTGTTAGAACCCACTAGGTTGGTAAAAAGACCCCTCACGCACCAACCTAGTTGGTGTCATGCTTCATCATTGGGGTCCCAACCAGGTGGCCGAATGCCCCCTGGTTGTGCTGCGACGCCTGATTACAGCGGAGCTGGTGTAGTGCAAAAGTGTGATGTGAATTAAAAATATCTCTGAGAATCCTTGCCTGATTTGTATTTATTTTATGGCGGCTCAGGATATCATTAAAAATAAGTGATGCAACTAGGAAAGAATTAATTATCTTATAGTTGACTGTGTGTTGGGTCTACATGTTTCAGCCCGCACAGAGAAGTAAGAGGGCTTTCGTCAGGACCGTGCTGGTAACGTGAGTGGCAAAAAGAGTTGCCACGTGAAAAAGTGCTTAAAAAATAGTACCTACACACGCGCTAAGGTGTGTGGACTGTGTGTCAACGTACTTACGGACACGTATATAGTATAAAACCTGTGGATAAAAGCACATACATACATACATGATTATGACGGACACATAAGCAACATAAAATGCAATCTTAGGTGCTATGGTCCTATAAAGGACCTGCCTGGTGATGGTAACTGTAATGAAAGACATGCCTGTATGGTGACCGTGCTGCATGCAAACATTGGTGCAGCAGCTCTCATGCTTCACATACATCGCTTTGAAATGAAGCTTTAGGGCTTCCGTGCGGCAGTTAGTGGTAATATAGGGCCGTGGTCACTGCATTATATCAGGTAGTAGCGTGACTAAGTGCTGGCCAAGCCACAACGTTAGCAAATGATTCGAAAAGGTGAGCGCACTCTTAAAGAAGCCGGCATTGTGCTGTCGATCGAGGCGCGCTGATAAGCTAGAAACAAAATATAACAAAAGGACACAGATAACAGAAAACAACGCTTACACTGTGATTGAGAGTGTTTAGCTGATCGGGGCTCGGGAGGAGTTCGCTCCTATCTACGGATCTTAAAAGGGAAGAGGAAAGGAAACCTCTGAATAGGAGGAAACCTCTACGTAAGAAAAAGACACTGCTCTCGAAGAGCATGTGAGTATAGCCTCTAGCGCAACCTTACTTGGTATCGGAGCGAAACTGCAGATAACCTATTCTGGTCTCTCGGCGTCCCGGATGAGAATGGGAGCCGGTGGGGGCTCGGTATATAAGGGAGTTGGAGCCATGGAGTACGTGCCAGAGAGGATGTAGGAGAAGGGCTGTGCACGGCTGGAGCGTGTGCGCATGCGTGGATTTGGAATGGTGACTCCTTCTGCATATGCGTGCTAGCTCACAGTGTGTCTGATTCTGCGCGTGCGCAGTCTGTGGCAACTCGCTGAAGCTAGTTGATGATAAACATTGCTTAATTAGTGAAGCGATGGTAAAGCATACTGAAATGAGACTGAGATATGGGAGGAGATCGCTATTTCGCATGGATGCTCTGACAGGGCTGGAATACAGCTGTGATATCGAAAGTAATCACTAGAGAAGTGTCTGAAGATGTCCAGACAGCAACAAGTTATTCAGGGAGCGTGCAAAAGTCTGGGCAGAGTGCTAAAGTCAAGACTACAATGGAGCAAAGTGGCAAGGGTAGAACACTCTAAGGTACTTGAAAGAGAAAGGAGGGCCCTAAGCTTGGGGCATGTAAGGATACGTTGCTCGTTGGGATATGCGAGCCGAGTGGTGGGGAGGTGACAGAGAATACAAGGAGAGGCTGAGGTCCTACAGGTCTATCCTAATTCTTAAGGGGTAGGTGTGCCAAGGGAAATGAGGATCGAAAGATCTCTCTACAAGGTAATGATAACTGTATGGGAGGCGCTACATCTAGGATCTTCTAAGACTATTCCAGGGAATATTGTCGTTCAAGCCAATGATGTGACTGGACAGGCGATATATCCATCTTTGTTCTTTCTCAAGTAGGCGGCTTTGGATGTTGGGTACATTAGGGTCCAGCGCTTCTATGACTACCCATCGCATGTCATTAGTTGTATGGCCTGCCTCTAGAAAGTGATTTGTCATTCTGGTTGTATTTTTCTTGCACCGTATGGTGCTGCGATGTTCGCAGATCCTGGTTTTAATTTTGCGGTTCGTCATGCCGATGTACATGAGGTTACAAGGGCAGACGATAACCTTGTGTACATCGGCATGACGAACCGCACAGTTATCATTACCTTGTAGAGAGATCTTTCGATCCTCATTTCCCTTGGCACACCTACCCCCTTAAGAATTAGGATAGACCTGTAGGACCTCAGCCTCTCCTTGTATTCTCTGTCACCTCCCCACCACTCGGCTCGCATATCCCAACGAGCAACGTATCCTTACATGCCCCAAGCTTAGGGCCCTCCTTTCTCTTTCAAGTACCTTAGAGTGTTCTACCCTTGCCACTTTGCTCCATTGTAGTCTTGACTTTAGCACTCTGCCCAGACTTTTGCACGCTCCCTGAATAACTTGTTGCTGTCTGGACATCTTCAGACACTTCTCTAGTGATTACTTTCGATATCACAGCTGTATTCCAGCCCTGTCAGAGCATCCATGCGAAATAGCGATCTCCTCCCATATCTCAGTCTCATTTCAGTATGCTTTACCATCGCTTCACTAATTAAGCAATGTTTATCATCAACTAGCTTCAGCGAGTTGCCACAGACTGCGCACGCGCAGAATCAGACACACTGTGAGCTAGCACGCATATGCAGAAGGAGTCACCATTCCAAATCCACGCATGCGCACACGCTCCAGCCGTGCACAGCCCTTCTCCTACATCCTCTCTGGCACGTACTCCATGGCTCCAACTCCCTTATATACCGAGCCCCCACCGGCTCCCATTCTCATCCGGGACGCCGAGAGACCAGAATAGGTTATCTGCAGTTTCGCTCCGATACCAAGTAAGGTTGCGCTAGAGGCTATACTCACATGCTCTTCGAGAGCAGTGTCTTTTTCTTACGTAGAGGTTTCCTCCTATTCAGAGGTTTCCTTTCCTCTTCCCTTTTAAGATCCGTAGATAGGAGCGAACTCCTCCCGAGCCCCGATCAGCTAAACACTCTCAATCACAGTGTAAGCGTTGTTTTCTGTTATCTGTGTCCTTTTGTTATATTTTGTTTCTAGCTTATCAGCGCGCCTCGATCGACAGCACAATGCCGGCTTCTTTAAGAGTGCGCTCACCTTTTCGAATCATTTGCTAACGTTGTGGCTTGGCCAGCACTTAGTCACGCTACTACCTGATATAATGCAGTGACCACGGCCCTATATTACCACTAACTGCCGCACGGAAGCCCTAAAGCTTCATTTCAAAGCGATGTATGTGAAGCATGAGAGCTGCTGCACCAATGTTTGCATGCAGCACGGTCACCATACAGGCATGTCTTTCATTACAGTTACCATCACCAGGCAGGTCCTTTATAGGACCATAGCACCTAAGATTGCATTTTATGTTGCTTATGTGTCCGTCATAATCATGTATGTATGTATGTGCTTTTATCCACAGGTTTTATACTATATACGTGTCCGTAAGTACGTTGACACACAGTCCACACACCTTAGCGCGTGTGTAGGTACTATTTTTTAAGCACTTTTTCACGTGGCAACTCTTTTTTGCCACTCACGTTACCAGCACGGTCCTGACGAAAGCCCCTCTTACTTCTCTGTGCGGGCTGAAACATGTAGACCCAACACACAGTCAACTATAAGATAATTAATTCTTTCCTAGTTGCATCACTTATTTTTAATGATATCCTGAGCCGCCATAAAATAAATACAAATCAGGCAAGGATTCTCAGAGATATTTTTAATTCACATCACACTTTTGCACTACACCAGCTCCGCTGTAATCAGGCGTCGCAGCACAACCAGGGGGCATTCGGCCACCTGGTTGGGACCTAATGATGAAGCATGACACCAACTAGGTTGGTGTGTGAGGAGTCTTTTACCAACCTAGTGGGTTCTAACACTGCCTCCCAGTGATGGTGCCTCACATAGTCAGGGTTCGTCCATAGTTGATTAAAACCTATTATACAGGGGATCCGGATGCACCCTCTTTTCCCTTGCTCTCCCCTTGTTTTTGAGATATAGTGAACCCATATCTCAGTAAGGGGTGCAGGCACCACCTCACTCAGGCTGCTGTAGCAGTCCTGTGGTGTCATTTTGGAAGGCTGCCCAGGGGTGGATTAATACATGCTTCAGCCCCTGGTAGGCCTCTGGGGTACCTATGCCCTGGGTACATAGTATACCATATTCTAGGGACTTATAAGGGCACCCCAGAATCCAATCTGTGGTGTACCTAAGGTGCAGGGAATCCATTTTAAAGAGAAAGCAGATAAACTGGGGCCCTGAATAGCAGGGTCCCAGTCCAAGTAAGTCTAAAACCAGCAAAACACCAGGAAAAAAGTGGGGGCAACCATGCAGTCAGATTCCACCTTCCTACACAGATGGAAACCTCTTTCAGCTCAAAAAGGCCCTAATTTTCAAGAGGAGACCAAAGAACAAAGAGACCCAACTTAATCAGACGGTAAGGAGATTCTATTGGCCTCCAGAGGTGAGCCAGAGGTCCTCCGTAGTAGAAATGCCAGGTACAAGGTCACTCAATAGCCATTCCAAGATGGCCACCCTATTCGCTCTCTTGGTATGAAGGATCGTAGTAGCCCTTCTTTTATTTTCCATGACTGGAAAGGATGGTCCATTTTGAGGATGGATCCTCATGTGGCAAAGGGGAGAAGGCACCCACAAGATGGAGGGCAGTTACTTCTAAAAGCCCCATCTGGAAGAATGAACACATTCATCAAGGCCCCTGCAGAACAGTCCCCAGAGCGGTGCCTCCCAACACACCAAAGACACCGGAAATAGCTGGTTATGCTTTCTAGCTTCACAAGAGCCCCCAGCTCAGGGGCTCTCGCTGGGGGCCAACAAGCAGCCCCGGGGGGCTCATGCAAATGGAGGCATGCAGCGAAGCATGCAGCGAGGTGGGCGTCCTCCTCCAGCGCCTGGTTTGCAGGGGGAGTGAGTAGCCACTCCACATAAGCACACCCGTGCCCGGGATCGCTTCAGTTGCGGCCACTCAACGTCGGGGGAGAGGCCAGGTGGCAGCGGGCCCAACAGCAACCTCAGATGGGTTGCACCTGCCAGCTGACATGTCCGTTCTAAGGCGCGGTCACCGCAGCCCGAGACTCTCCAACCTGCAGCCGGTTCAGATCCAGGATGGTGAAGCAGGACGCAACACCAAAATCACCTCGCCAGGCGTAGCCGATGGATCAGCCGTAAGTAAACTGCTCCTCATACTCCGAAGCCTCCTCTACACAGTGATACCACTTGAAAGAATAGGAAGCCGGGCAAATGAAGGGATATTCCCAAACATGGGATCCCAAGCCCCGGAGCTTGTGCTAAGCAGCTCCTGCTTCAGCTGCCATTTTGCTCTTGCTCCAAAACCTCCAATCCCAACTCCTGTCATTTGATGTTTTAGAACTGGATGGCTGACGGTATTGGAGGCTGTGTATAGGTCTAAAAGTACCACCTCAGCCTTCCCACTCTTGTCCATTATGTCTCGAATCTCCTCAGTAGTGACAACCAAAGCTGAATCCGTACTGTGGGCTTTTCTAAACCGAAATTGGGCTTCATCCAGGATCTCATTATTCTCCCAAATTCTCTGAAATCGAGATGTTCATATGTCTCTCTAAAACTTTAGCTGGATTGGATGGTAGTTCATCTATTTGTTAGGATTTAACGTGGGTTTTTTTAATAACGGGAGGATCGACGCCTCTTTCCATTTCTTTTGAAGACTTCCTGCCCTCATGATGTTATTTAACAGAGTAGCAAAAGGTGTGGCAATACATCTCACAATCTCATGCAACAATTCGGAGGACATCGGTCTGCTGGGGCGCGAAATTTAGTGATCAATATCAATCCCACTACTCGCTCAGTTGTCAGGAGTGGAAAATTACAAAAACCCAAAGTGTTTTCCTCTGGGGGAGTATGATCGCCCTGTGGACAATCAGCCCACTGCCTAACACTTAGCTCCTGATAAACATCCTCTACCTTTTTCTAAACAAATCTTCCAAGCCATCACATAGCTGTTGGCTCGGAGCTATTGGATGCGAAAGCGGCTGCACAGTTTGAAATATTTCCGTAGGGAAATTGGTAGCTATTTTAATCCTATCACAGAAAAACATAGGGGCATATTAACAAGCCGGCGATAAAAAATTATCGCCGCTTTAGCGTCTGTTTTCAGACGAAAAGCGGCGATAATCTTATCGCTGTATTACCAAGGTAACGCTATCGCGTGAATCCTTGCCCTATCGCCCTTTCCCATAACGCCCATCCTGCATCTCTAATGAGATGCAAGGTGGGCGTTACTGGGCGTACCCCAGATGGGCTACGTTGTAAATATCGCCGATGTGCACATCGCAATATTTACAAGGCAGCCCACAGGATGATAGCAGACGTTAGATTTTGGTGAAAACGGCCGTTTTCGCCAAAATCTAACGTCTGCTATTATCCCGACTTAGCCATCCCTAACATAGGGGTGGATTGTGCTGATACGACCACAGGGTCGTATCCAGCAAGGTTATCGCCGTTTTGCAGGGAACATCGCTGGAAAACCAGCGATGTTCCCTGCAAAACGGCGATAACCTCGCTATCTCTGGAATTTTTATCGCCCTGGAGAAGCGTGTTGTTAATAACGCGCTACCAGGGCGATAATTTCCAGAGATAGCCAGCGATAAGATATCTATCGCTAAGCACGGCCAGCGATAATTATCGCTGGCCGTTGATAATATGCCCCATAGGGGATATTATCAAGAACGGCGTTAAAATTATCGCCGCTTTAGCGGCAGAAAACTGCCGCTAAAGCGGCGATAATGGGCTTGATAATATGCCCTTGCGAATTCCAATAGAAGCCCATGTTGACAGAACATGGGCTTCTATTGGAATTCTCAAGGGCATATTATCAAGCCCATTATCGCCGCTTTAGCGGCAGTTTTCTGCCGCTAAAGCGGCGATAATTTTACGCCGTTCTTGATAATATGCCCCTTAGTCTTCTCCACCTTAATCAAGGATGTATATTGTTGGATAATGGATTTATATGTTGCCCTATCTTCTAGGGAGTAACTGCTCCTCCAGATTTTTTCTTGTTTTCGCAGTTCTTTTTAAATTTCTTTAATGATTGTGAATACCAGGGAGCAGTTGGATGACCTCTGTGGTTTTTGCCATCTTAATAGGGGCCACACAGAGTGTTGTCTCATTTATCTAGTTAAAAAATGCATCTGAGGCTTCATTTGGGTTGCTACCTATAGTTGGTTTCGAAGCATCTAACGTCCCAACTAGTATATTCCTATCAATTTTAATCCAAGCCCTAATAGCGTTGGACTGATTGGCTTTATTATTTGGCTTTGCCATAGATTTGAGACTAATACTGAAACGCACCATCAAATGGTCAGACCAAATAGCGGGAGGAGCATCCTCCCACTGCAAATAAAGTAGGTTGAAAATATCCCGTCAAACATATGTCCTGCAATTAGTCGGGGCATTTGTCAATAATTTCAAATCGAAGCCATTCAAATTATCAATGTGTTTTTTGTGTCTTTATTAGACGCATCTTCCCAATAAAGATTGAAGTCTCCTACTATTGTAAAGTTTGGGTATTGACTAGGCAGTCGTATCAAGAAAATTGAAAAGTGCTCCTAAAAATTTCAATTTAGGACCAGGTGGTCGGTAGACCAATATGCCATAAAACCTTGAATTAAGGTTCAGCTTGGAATTGAAGAGAAGCACTTTACACCCATCTATTTTAACCGGTTCACAGTTAGTTTCATAGCATTTCTTTTGAATTATTTTTAATCCGTTCCCCGCTTTCCTTCCAGGTCTAATCTATTCATGACATTGCCCGCTGGAAGTGCAGAGGCTAAATCTGGGGCAGAACATTTGTCTGTCCAGGTTTTCATTAGGAAGGAAATGTAAGGGGGATGTAGGTCCAGGTATTCAAACAGCTCGTGACTATGTTTAATCGCCGAACATGTGTTCAGCAAAAAAACAGTTGAGTTTACAATTCAAAGGAAGCCCATTGGTGGCAACCACTCAGCTGGAAGCATGGTATGCTGGTTCTATCTGGCACACATACTTACACATATCACAGTCATAACTATTCTGTTCCAGATTGAATTTAAACTTCTTGCATGTTACATTCTTACCTGTATCTTTAAAATGGAGAAGTGTTTCTCTTGAACTCGTCAAAAATTGTACAGGGGGGCTTATTTACAAGGCCCTTGCGCCACTTTTGCGTCATTTTTAACATGGGAAAAGTGACGCAAAAGTGGCGCAAGGGGCTTATAAATCTGCCCCAGGGTTCCTGGCGCATGGCGCAGCCGGGCCGCAGACGGGCGCAGACTGGCTTGTTCTAGGCATTCCTTTGGCTTGCCAGTGGCGCGTCTGCTGCACGAACGCGCTCTGCAATTGAATTTCACAGCCGGCATGGGGGCGTGGCCGGGGTGTAACCATCACTGATCTCCAGTCAGCGTCAGAAAATAAAAGCTGGGACAAACGAAATCACGAAACCTGAGTCCAGCAACTCCTAATACCTGGTTCAGGCTCCCCTGAACCAGGTGGCTACCCGGAAAGTAAATTTAACTAAAGAAAATGTGAAAAAGGGAAATCATAAATTTAAAAGAAATGGGACAAGCCCGTATCACAATGCAGGTCAGATAGGAGCCAGGCACCACCTTAAAAAATGGACAACCAATATCCTACAAGGAAAATAAAATCAGGTCCAGAGTATCGGAGCACCGTAGTGCAGATACTGTGCGAACGCGCTCTGCAATTGAATTTCATGGCCGGCATGGGGGCGTGGCCGGGGTGTAACCAATTGCTCATCTCCAGTCAGGAATTAAAAGCTGGGACAAACGAAATTACGAAGCCAGAGTCCATCATCTCCTAACACCTGGAAACAGGTGCTTACGGGGAAAGTAAATTTAACTAAAGAAAACATGAGAAAAGGAATTCATAAATGCATCAGGAAATTCTAAGATTTGTGAAAAGTCCCTACAAAAATATCAAAAATACAGTACTACAATAAATTAAAGCATTTCTCTTTTTCTTGTAAGTATCCTCCAGAACTGGTGAAGGAGGCTTTGGCCCAGAAGATGGGGAAACAGGTCATCCGCTGGGAGTCAAAAGGTGCCAGCACTGAGACAGAAGGACCCAGCGGCACAGAGGTGACGGGAGGGGAGAGGAGGCCACAACCTTTTCTGAATCTGAGGTCTCCACATTGGACCAGCCCCAGATGGTGGGGGACCCTAGGCCATCTACAAGACTTACTACCCTGCCTCCTGCTCCCGGCAGTGTGGTCAACTCAACATGCAAAACGGCTGAGGCCTTCCCTGCCCCAGGCTCCTCAGCTCCTGCCCTTTTCCACCCAGCAGTGCTGTCTGAAGAGACTCTTGGTCTGTTGCATAGGCTCTCTGTAGGAGAAACTGCACTGTTGTGTGCCATACAGGGCATAAGCCAGCAACTAATGCAGTTAGTTCAATTCCTGGATGGAATACGCTGTGTCCACAAATCAGAGTGACTTGGGAAGGAGCAGAGCCCCTCCAACAGCACTGCTTTACGCCCAACACCACATGCCTCTCCATCTCTGGACCCTTCTCCTTCCCAAACCCATCCTCTAACCACCATTCCCCCATCAACCTTCACTCTCCAAACATTCCCAAACCTAGACCCAAGAACTACACCCTCACCCTTGCCCACAAACAAAGCAAAACTCAAATACCCACAGCATCACCGACCCACCAAATTAAACACACACACAAACACAAAACAAAACACACCAACACACACAACACAAAGCACCATCCTCACAACCACCACCACAGACCCCAGCAGCACACAAACATACTCACCCACACCCCAGCACCCACAACAAACCTCCACCATCACAACCACCATCAAAGATTCTAGCAACACACAAACAGATTCACCCACATCCTAACATCCACCTAAAACAATACACTCAACCAAGTACCCAGCAAAAAACACTTCCTCACCCAAATAACCACCCAAACCCACACCCTCACCCAAGCACACATCCAGAAAAACCCTTAAAAAAAACAACCACCCAACCCCACACCCTCACCCAAATGCATACCAACAAAAACATCCACACCCCAACAAACAGCCCAACCACCACCTTCATTCTCACCCAAGCACATACCCAAAGAAACACCCTCACACAAACAACAACCCAAGACCCACATCCACACCAAACATTCACCCAAAACCACAACCTCGCCCACACCCAAAGACCCATCCCAAACCAACTCCATGCCTGAACACAGCACACCACACGTACACTCACCCTCACCCCAACCCACCCAACTATCCCAAAGCACCACACCCATCCCAGCACCCAGTACATCCCAAACACCCATTTCACCCACCCAATCTCTCCCTACACCACCCTCACAGATGCCCACTCCTACTACAAAAACCCTAAAAAAAGAAAAGAAAAAAAAACCTACCATAATTCGTTGGGATGCCTGAGCTACAACTGCTCATGGAGCCAGAGAAGCCACTATAGGAGGAGGAACTGTTGGCACAAGGCTGAATTGGAGGCAATATTTGTTTTAAAATAAGAAGTGTAAAAAATGTATTTATGTTAAACACAATTATTTACTATTTGAAAAAATCCAAACTTGATATTTGGTCTGTTTCTTTAGTTCTGAAAATTATATGAAAAAATAAAATGTTGTTTTGCTTACAACCACATGGTTTCATTTATCGTTTTTACATACCCTATTTAAAAACGTATTTAGTTTGGTTTGAGTACTAGGCACAAAATACACAGTTTTGACATTGAGTGAACAAAATACAATTTGTGTATTTCCATTACAATACAATGAAATACCATATAATGTGAAACAACAAAAATGAAGACAAAGAAAGGAATGAAATAAAGGCAAGCTAAGGAGAAAACCTAGAAGGGCTATGTATTTTTGCCTAATAATTTCCAGTATGTTGAATTTCAACATATGTTCATTTATTATATGGTAAGATCATGAAAAAAGATATGACAGCAAAGTTGTACTCAAATAAGTATTAACAATCAACCACAAATGTAGTTATTAAAGTATGATGTTAGATTTATTTTAGCAGTAACCTAAATGTATATTAAACATTGCTTATTTGTGTGTTCAAGTCCGTCATATTGACGAAAGTATACGCAAAGCTGACAATGGATAACAACAAGGATGTAGAAGCTTGTTTGAAAAAATATTTTCATTGTAAAGGCTATCGGTAATCCTTTAAAAGCAAACAAAATACACAACGAGTATGTTAAATAAGAATGATATAAAATCACAAACACAATAGCGAGTGAGCTTGTAGGAGAGGAAACCATAATGATAGTTTGAGTTGTGTGACCAATAAATTATAATAAAAAAAAAAATGACATTTCAAAATTGGGAAGTTTAAGAAAAGAAATGAAAACAAATACAAACATATGCTTGATTCGGTTGGGAAAGTTATGGCTCGTCATGCAAATCGAACAACAGGTAAGCGAAGCTTTGCAACATTAGATCCATGTTGAAAGATCAATATGGAAATGTAGCCGAGATGTGATGTCACCTTTTATTGTTATAAGACCCCCAGGTCAGGTGTGGAGGTTTAACCGCCATGAATAGAATGACAGAAAGCAAAGTTGTAATCTGGCTGAAATGCCATTTCTCATCTGCTTTTTAGCAAATACTACATCAACAGAGAAGTGTGATGGCGACAGGGACGGAGGAGGTTTGACAGAGTTTCCTCCATCTACATCTAACATATAAATCAGGCAGACGGACATTCACAGCAGCGGACAAATGAACCGTCGATTTTCGGCAGTCTGTACGCATCCACCAAGATATAAATCGGGCCCTTAGATATTATTCACGTTCAAAAGAAATAATTAATATGGAACTTGACTTTCATTACCTAGGCTTATTGTGATATATTGGAGCTGCTACAGCAGAAGATTATTTGACTGAATTGCAATGCTGAAGCAGTCCATGCAGTGGATTCCGGAATCCTGGTGAGAAGGGTGATCATACTAAACTAAATGACAATATATGCACACTGTAGCGTACTCCTTCTGTTAATCATGAAGACTTGGATGTCTATTCAGTGAAGACTTCCCTAACATCTTTAGAGATGATCCAGGGGTTTAAAAAATTATCACAATGAAATTCGCTTCAAAGCAAATTCTACTCCTATGTTTAGCAAAGCAGGAAACATACCTTTAGTGTGAGGGATCTGGTTCAAAGTGAGTTGGACAAAATGGATCAAAATGGTATAATTGGAGCTGTGGAATAACAGAATTATCAGTCCCAGTAGCTGTAGTTCATCACTCAATCAGGTTTCTTATAAAGCACAACTACTCACCCGTCAGGGTCTCAAGGCGCTGAGTAGGGGGATGGATCTGCGGTTCAATCGAAGAGCCAGGTCTTGAGGTTCTTCCTGGATTGCGACACCAATGGTGACTGCCTGAAGTGCAGAAGCAAGGAGTTCCAGGTCTTTGCAGCGAGGTAGGAGAAGGATCTTTCTCCAGCTGTGGTCTTGCAAATCCGTGGGATGGTGGCCAGGGCCAGTTGGGCAGAGCGGAGTTGTCTTGCGGGGGAATAGAAGGAGAGGCGGTGGTTGAGGTATGCAGGTTCGACATTGTGGAGGGCTTTGTTCTAGTTGTGTGTGAGGAGCATGAAGGTAATTGTTTTGTTGATAGGTAGCCAGTGAAGGCCTCTCAGGTGGCCAGTGATGTGGCTGCGGCATGGGATGTTCAGGATGAGTTTGGCAGAGGCGTTCTGGATGTTCTGCAGTTTCTTTAGGAGTTTCTGGTTTATACCGGCGTAGAGTGTGTTGCCGTAGTCGAGTCTGCTGCTCACGAGCGCACGAGTGACCATTTTCCTGGACTCAGTGGTAATCCACTTGAAGATCTTTCAAGGCAGGCAGAGAGGTGGAAGCAGGAGGAAGAAACGGCGTTAGTGGCGGTTCATTGAGAGTGAGGAGTCCAGGATGATGTTGAGGTTTTGTGTGTAGTCCGTGGGTGTCGGGTGGTCCGAGCGCTGGGGGCCTCCAGGAGTCATCCCAGGCAGAAGGGGTGGTGCAAAAAACATCCTGTGATTTAAGATTATGCAGATACCTCAGGGCAGTGAACACATGTGTTGTAGGAGATCGCTTTTCATTGCCTAATATGACGAAATGGTAGCCTCACTTGCTGGTGCGAGATTTTTTACTCTCTTGGATATCACATTGACATGCCATCAGGTGAGGCTACACAATACATAAAAAAGTTTGACTGCTTTTGCCAACCCATTTGGTTTGTATCAGTTTGTGAGGATGTCTTTTGGTTTAGTATCAGCATCCTCGGTTTTCCAACAAATTATGTATAATTTGTTGGATAAGATGAAGGGTCTATATTTCTATCAAGGGGATGTTCTGATTTGTTGATCATTGCTGACTAAACATGATGATAATGTAAAGAAGGTTCTGCAGGTGAAAATGAATGGCATAACCTTAAAACGGAACAAGTGGACATTCAGAAATTCAATATTTAGGGCATCTCAATGTCTGAAGACCTAAGAACCATACCAGATTTTGTAAAGGTGGTTAGGGAAATTCAATCTCCTATAAAGCAGGTAGCGGTTGCTTCATTCCTGTGAATGGTTGAATTCTATTCCAACTTTATTGATGAGCTTGCAAGGAAGGCTTGTGAGATATGAACATTGCTAAGAAAGGGTGTAATCTTCAGTTGGTCAGGGAAGCATGTGTAGGAATTTAAGATTGTGAAAGGTGATCTCAAGAATGTTTTTTTTTGCAATGTTTTGACCCAAGAATAAGTTGTTCTGTAATTACTAATGCAAGCAACAAAGGACTTGAAGTTGTGTTCATGCAGGTATGTCATTATTCAGATATTAAGACCATTGCATTTGGCTCAAGGTCCCTGAAGGGCTCAGAAAACAATTACTTGGTCATTGAATGGGAGACCATGACAGTATTCTGGAGAATCAGAAAATTCATGTATTTGTTTCGGGGCAATTTGTTCAGATCATAAGCTGTTAGTTGAAGTTTTTAGTAAAAAAAGGGTTGAATTTCGTCTCAGATCACCAGATGAGTAGAAGCAGTACAGGAATATTCTTATGTGGTCAAGCATATTCCAGGCATTTTAACAGAGCACTGACTGTCACCTCTAAGGAAAGATGAAGAAAATCAGAGTGATTTATTGAAAATAGTAGTAGAAAATGTGGTTAGTATGTGTATTGTACATTTGCCATCAGTAACCCAAGAAGAGTGGGCACAGGGTTCACCAGTTGATGAAGTTTTCCTTGTATTTAAGAAAACATTGTTTAGGGGCGGGAAGGATAAAAACATTGATGATGACAAGCTTATCAGGGGACTTGGGTTGTTCCTCCTCAACCAATTTGTGAAAAGATTTTGAACTTGGCTCATGAGGGTCATCATGGGATAAGTAAAACTAAGAAGAGGGGAAGAGGATGTGGCCTAAAGGCTAGAGAGGTCGACCTCAAAGCTGGGGAACCAGGTTCAAGACTCGGCAGGGACGCTCAACATTGTGTGATTCTGGGCAAATCACTTAGGGCCAGATGTACGACCATTCAGTTTAGCGAGTCATAAATTGGGCAGAATTGCGACTCGCAATTTGCGACTCGCTAAACTGAATGTACAACAGTGTTCCAGACACTGTTTGCGATTCCCAATGGGGTCGCAAATTGCATGCCTCATCAATATTCATGAGGCAAGCGCAATTTGCAACCTCATTGGGAATGGCTAGCACTCAAAGGGATGGTGGCCTGCTGGGGTCAGCAGACCACAATGTCTGTGACTGCTTTTTCAATAAAGCAGTTTCTTTTTTTAATGCAGCCCGTTTTCCTTAAAGGAAAATGGGATGCATTTACAAAAGAACAATGAAACTTTTCAGTTTCATTTTTTAAGGGCAGGCAGTGGTCTATGGGACCACTGCCTGCTCTTAAAAAATATTTCTGCAACCATAAACAAAGGGGTAGGGGTCCCCTGGGGACCCCCTCCTGTTTGTGAGTGGTTTACCACCTATTTGAAGTAGGTGGTAAACTGCGATTGTTTTGCAACCGCAAATGCGGTCGCAAAACAATCATACATTGGTGTTAGACTTGCTTTTAGGAAGGGACGCCCTTAGCACGCCCCTTCCTAATACCGAGTCACAAACCATATTTTGCGAGGCGCTAATAGGTTAGCGACTCGCAAAATATGGTTTGTGCATAGGGCAGACCAATTTTGCAGTAGCCAAAGGGCCGAATTCCCGCTTGCGACTGAAAAAAACAGTCGTACATCTGCCCCTTAATGTCCCCATTCCTAACAAAAAATTAATGTGTCCGTCTGTAAAGCAACTGGTGCTCATGTAAATCGCTCTGATACCTTCGGGTCAAGTTCGCGCTATATAAAACTCCCCCAAAAATAAGACAATACTCTAAAGTGATCACTTGTGGCCAAATATGGATTTAAATGTAGAGGGAATTATTCATGAATTCATTGGTTGCTTAATATATGCTAATATTAGAAAAGTGAGAACATCACCTATGATTTCTACACAAATGCCTAGTTTACCATGGAAAGGTTTGGCTTTTGAGATTATCGGTCCTACTTATATTCAAAGGTCTCAGGTGTATGTTCTGCTACCTATTGATTTATTCTTGATGCGGCCTGAGACCAAGTAACTGATCAACACTGAGTCAAGGTCAGTAATGGGTTTTCTTGATGAGATCTTTTCCAGAGAAGGTTTACCCAGCAGTTTCTTTAAAGTGTATTGTTAATGGTGGCATGGGCTTTTGATTATTTTCTGTTTTTGAGACATATTGCTTGCAAACAATGTTCATTCCATCACCCCAAGAAGAATGCATAGAGAGATTGATTAGGACCCGAAAGAACCAATGCTGTTATGTAAGAGCACAGGGAAACCAGGGCAGTGGGAGTTGACAAAGTGTTGTGAGGCCAATAGGATGACTGCACACACCACTATGGCAATAGTGCATTTTAAAATGTTAAGAGCCGGAAAATACAGCTCTCAGCTATCTCCAAGTTGTTTGAGAAGTGAGTAGGAGAAGCATGTGCAGAGGGACTCAGGTGAGCAGACAGACGGGTGGAGAAGAGTGTAGCTCAAGGAAAGTTACATAATGATTTGCATACAGCTGTAGCTCTTCCTTGCATCAACACATGACAATATAGTTATCAAACGTTTTCGGGAACGGTGTCAAAACTGGTGAAGAGCCTGTTTGTAATTCGACTAGAGTACCGCTTTGTCATTGATTGGTGCTGATTGATGCAGTAATCTCCACATTCCCTTCTATCTTTCTTATTATTTGTAATACTAAAGAGTTCACCTATATCTTATTTTAAATGTGGGTTGTAGGATGTTCTGAGAATAATGTATTTTTCTTTCACTTTTCATTGTTAAAGAAGAGTGATGATTGAAATCTTGGAGCTGCTGCAGCAGCCGAACGCTTGATTGAGTTCCAATATTGAAGCAATTTGTGAAGAGGATTCTGGATCCTGGTGGGAAGGGTTATTTGTAAGAACAGGGCTACTTTTTTATGTGCGGAGTCTCCACAGTTGTTAATTACTCTTAGTATAATTAGAGTCATAGTTTGAGAATACCAAAAAATAGTAAACTTACACAAAAGTGTAAATTTACCTTTGTGGATGAGGCCCATGGTGTCTATTTTATCACAAATATAGAATGCTCTAGTTGTTCATTAGAAATCTGTGGTGAAGCCACTGTAGACCACAGGGAACCCAACACACAGATGTTGCTGCTGTTAAAAGTATGTTTTCCTCAGGCTGTCAGACTTATTTCTGACATGGTTCAGGAAGACAATGAAGAATTTATAAAAAATGTGTCATAATTTTAGCACTGGAATGTACTAACGATAGCTTCTAAAACAAACTGAAACACATTGTTTTGTTTATTTACTCTAGTTTCTTCTATCCCAAAATACTTTAGTTCTACAACCCCTATTCTTGCAACATGGCATTTAAGTGTTCCATACGTTTTCATGAATATAGAATCATAGAGTTCTGGTTGTTCGTTGGAACACTAGAACAGTGGACAGTAGAACACTGTGCAATTAACTGGTAAGACATTCACTGCTGTAGGAAGGACATGTTTAACTCATTTTATCAGACTTTTTCCTCCCATGGCCAAGGAAGATATTTGGTATTTGTTAAGATAGTTGATATTTGAGTTTATTGAAAATGTGCACTCATTTTACCTTCAGGAGCACTTACACTCATTTCCATGAGAAAATCTTGAGAGGAAATCAATTTTCTCTTAAATGTGATTTATCAAATCCCAGCAGAGAATCAGCATTTTTCACATGGTGAAATCACCTTAAAAAGTACTTAAATCTTAACATTAGTATTTCATCACAAACAAATGGTTTACATTGTAACTAAAATCTGTTATCACCCATTCTATTTGCACCTTTTTGTAAACCTTCAAAACAGGCTTTCGCTATAATGCATTACAATGAGAAAAAACTGACGGAACCTTATTACCACGAAAATCCAATAGTTATACTTCTTGTACCCTTCCACTTAGAGTGTCATGAAAAACAGAACATCTAACAATACCATTTTGTGAATTCTACTCCAAATTTAAATGATATGATTTTCAACAGCAGTTTCATCCAAGGGGGAGGGATCTCCTAGGTAGGTATTGCTGAGAAGGACTAGGGCCCTCAACTTTAGTCGGTACACTCTGACTCCACCCTGGTCAATAGCAGTACCCTCCTTCTTGGATAATATTGCTTCACAAAAGCTGATATGAGCAATGTGTGAGCATTCTATCTTGTTTTTATGTGTGGATATAGTAGCATGTACGACTAACATGCCCATAGTTACTTTCAAAATAAAGTAATTAAGCCCATGTCTGGTCAGACCCACACCATCATGTCACAGGCGCATAATTATGTTTTTAGCTTAGTTAAAGAAGTACTCTGCTACTTTCATTCCACCATTCAAGCGGGACAACTAGTGATGGCACTCAGTTTCCAGACTGACCAAATGGACTAGATATTAGTAGGGACAGATGTTTGGAGAAAACTATTTTGAAACTGTTAGGCAAAATATTCACTTTTAGTCCCTTTTCCAAACCCAGCAATAATGCTTTGAATGTGATTTGGACAGGGGCCCCAACACCCATGATGCAGTAAAAGTGGTATGGGACCAGTAGGGAATATGCCCACCCACTTTCTTATTAGCCGTAGGCAATACCAGTGTGTACAGCCCAAAGTAGCAGTCTGATGTAAGTTATTTTGCTGCATTGCTAGACTATACAGTAATAGTAGGCGTAACAACATATTTTGGCACTACTATTATAAGTACGAGTAGATTCGCATAGCAGAAAACAGCATATTGTGGATGACACTTGAAGAGACTGATGGCGTGTAACAGGAAAGCTAGACTGCACAAAGGTCTGCATTGGCTTGAGTGACTGCAGTTGAAAAATGTTCCACATAAAATTATAAACTTATATTCAAGGTAAGGAAATTGATTAAATCTCTGAACTTAACTTTTGTACTCACTGTGCTAGCACCCATAAGATCATCTTATGAAATATTGTGGGAATAATTGCCAAACATAGGGCCTAATTCACAAACTGCACTTTGTAGTATGTTTTTAGTACAACAAAGCGTACTTCAAAGGCAATTCACAAGCTGAGGACCTGATTCACAAAGGTAAACTTAACACTTTCATGTAAGTATATGATTGTTTGATATTTACAAAGGGATTTATGAGTAGTAGCTCTACTGAGTGCGGAATCTCCGCGCATAAGACCTATGTTTTTATGTGCGGAGACTCCGTACTTGTAAAGATTCTACTCGTAAATCACTTTGTCAATAAAAAACAATCGTAAACTTACATAAAAGTGTAAGTTTACCTTTGTGATTCAGGCCCTACGTGCAGACTTTTTCGATGCCGCACTCCCTATATTTATGTGTGAGGAGTTTTCCGCCCCAACTGAGGAATCTTCAGGTGCAGAAAACTCAGCACACATGAGTATAGGGAGTGCAGAGTCAAAAAACTCTGCACATACTTTGTGAATTCTGAGAAAGTAGCAAAGATACTACCATGTGCAAGATTCCCTTTGTGAATCAGGACCATTATGTTTACAGGTCATCTAATGATCCAGTGATAGCATTCACTCTCTCACACATCTACAGTTATGAAGTCAGGTATATCCTTACTACAATAGCGTTTTCATATCTTTCTTGCACTTACAGATACCTAAACATCACTACACATGGTAGTCATGGGCATTGCAGGGTTTAATGAACCACAGTCCTAACCAATGACCGAGATCCAATGGCAGAAACATATCAACTTAGGTCTTATTTATAAGTTTGGGATTGATTTCCAGCCCTTGTGAAAACAGCAGTTTTCTCAGGATTCAAAAGTCTCAGTGGTGTGATAATTATCAAAACTCTACTGCATTTTCCTATGGATATTTGAGAAAAAAATCCAGAAAAAGAAAAAACATGAGGAATTTGGTATGTTATACCAACTTATGCATGCTGTGTCTCATTTCTAAGTTGAAAACTTTAAATAGTGGGTATAGACCTGATAAATACAACTCAAGTTAAGGATTTATAAAGCACGGCAAATCACTGTGAGGCTCTCAAGGCACTGGAGTTGCTAACTGCTTCATGGTCATCTGTTCATTCGAATAGCTAAGTCTTGAGTCCTTTCCTGAAGTGCCGGAGTGATGAGGCAGTCCTGAGGTGCAATGGAAGGTCTTTCCAAGGTTTGGCAACCAGGTGTGAGACGGAGGGTCCACCTTTGTTCCCTCAACAGATCCGGGGGGGGGGGGGTGTCTGCGAGGAAGAGGGCAGTGGATCGTAGGTGTCTAGTCAATTGGGGAAAGGTCATGTGTTTGTTGGTGTATGCTGATCCTTCATTGTGCAGGGCTTTGTATGGGTGAGCCAACATTTTGAACTGGCATCTCTTCTGGATTGAGAGCCAGTGTAGCTTCTTGAGATGGGGTGTGATGTGGGTCTGTCTGGGGAGGTCAAGGATGAATCTTGCAGTAGAGTTTTGTATTGTCTGTAGTCTCTTCAGGAGACGTGCAGTGATTCCTATGAATGTGTTTCAGTAGTCCAGCCTGCTGGTGATGAGGGCCTGCATGATGATCCTTCTGGTGTTGACTGGGAGTCACCAGAAGATCTTGCAGAGCATGCATAGGGTTTGGTAGCAGGTGAATGAGCCTGCGTTTACCTGTTTATTCATAGATAGCTTGATGTCCAAGATGATGCAGAGGTTGCAGGCATGGCCTGTCGGGACGTGGATGGGCTGAGTTCAGCAGGCCACCATGCGTTGTTCCATGACAAGGTGTTGTTCCCAAAGATGAGGACTTCTGTCTTATACATGTTGAGCTTGAGACAGTTGTCCTTCATCCAATTGGCAACGTTCTTCATACATCTCTGGACGTTGGCTCTGGTGGTGAAGGGACTTCTGACAGCGAGAGGATGAGCTGAGACTCGTCGGCATAGGAGATGATGTTGAGTCCATGCAATCTGAGGATGGTGGCCAGGGGGGTAATTTACGTGTTGAAGAGGGTGAGGCTGAGGGATGATCCTTGGGGGACGCCGCAGATTATCTTCTTGGGTTCTGAGGTGAATGGTGGGAGACGGATTCTCTGGGTTCTTCCCATAAGGTATGATTTGATCCATTTAAGGGTGTCTCACTGGATTCTGATGTGATGGAGTCTGTTGATCAAGTTGTGATTGGAAACGGTGTTGAAGGTGGCTGACAGGTCCAGGAGGATGAAGGCTGCTGTTTCGCCGTAGTCCAGGAGGGCCTTGATGTCATTGGTGGCTGCAATCAGGGATGTCTTTGTGCTATAGTTGGCTCAGAATCCGGATTGACAGGGGTCCAGGAGGTTGTTGTGTTCCAGGTGCTCAGCGGGTTGCTGGTTGATTGCCTTTTTAAGAAACGTTGCTGGAAAAGGGAGCATGGAGATGTGGCTGTTAGTACTTCAGTTCTACTGGGTCGGCAGATTTTTTATCAGAAGGGACCTCAACTCACCATGTTTCCAGTCCTTAGGTAAGGGGTCTGTGGTGATGGAGCTCGTCACCAATTGTCTTTCTCCCGGGGTTGAAGATGTGGTGCTCCCAGGTACATGGAGTTCATGATGGAGATTGTAGCTTGAGTTGTGAGAGGGTCCCAATGGGTGAGAAAGCATTCAGGGTCTGTGTTCGAAAGTGTGAGCAGGCTGATGCCATTGGTGGAGGGGGTTGTGGTTTGAAGTTTTCATAGATGACTGAGATCTTGTCATGGAAGAAATCCACCAGGGTGTCACACACATTTTGGGAGGGGGTGATGTTGTTCTCAGCTGCTGCGGGGTTGGAGAACTCCTTCCGGATGGTGAATAGCTCCTTGCTGTGGTTTGTGCTGGCTTCTCTGCTGTCTTCTAGGGCGTTCTTCTTTGTTTCTTTCAGGAGGCAGTGGTACTGGTTGAGTGCTCTTAAAGGTGGTATGGTCTTTTCTGCTGTGACACTTCCTTTCTAGTTGTCAGCAGGTGTATTTGGTGGAGTTCAGCTTTGCAGTGAACCTGCTGGCTATTCTGACAGGTTCTTTGGATTTGGCTGGCTTGGCAGAGGTGATTGTGCCGGCGCATTCTGCGATCCACTGAGAAAAGTGCTTCACAGCCTGTTCTGGGTTGAGAGCGTTGTTCCACTGGTCTTCTGATAGCTTTTTCCAGTTTATGTGCCTGGAGCTGCAGGGCATGGTGCCAGTGTTGGTAAGTCCTGAGAAGGAGAAGTGGACACTGTATGGGTAGGTCCAGGTTTGCTGTGAGACAAGGTTGTACTTCATTCTGTTGCTGGATGTGAAAATGGGGTTGAGTGTGTGTCCTGTGATGTGGGTAAGGTCAGTGACAAGTTGCTTGAGGCTGATGTTGCTCATGCTTTCCAGGAGGTTGGTTGGGTTGGTGTCGCTGGGGTCGTCGAGATGGAAGTTAAGGTCCCCTAGGAATATGTAGTGCTCGGATTTGATGGCAATAGGGGTGATGGGGTCAGGGATGGCATTGCAGAAGCTGGGGCGTGGTCCTGGTGGTCTGTAGGTGAGGATGCCTCTGATGGTGCTTTTTCCATCTGTGTGAAGTTGGAAGCTGAGATGCTCCATTATCAGGTTGAGTCGTCGGGGGGGCATAGTCGACCGCCGAGCATGGCGGACGCGTAGAAACGAAGCTCCGGCCGGGGTCCCGAAACTACACTGTAAAGGAGAGGTGATGGGTACAAAACTACTACCCCACACAGCCGCAGCACTGCGGAACACCGGGAGAGCGTGATGAGCCCAAAGAGACCCGAGAATCATATGCGGAGATAAGGAACGGAGCGATGTGGAACCTGTGGGCACGGGACCGGAGGAGGGGCTCGCAGCTGGAGCAGACGGACACGGGCCTGTGCTTGATGGAATCCGGCGGTGGTACGGTGGTCGAAGGTACAGTCGCAACATATATGCAGATGGAAGACGTCGCCGGCGCTCATTGCATGGCTCCCCTATAAGTGGAGCGATATTCCAAAGCACCGCGCAGAGATGACGCAGCTTAAAATGGCACCGGTCGCGGAGCGGATTTAAAAGGTAAACTACCCGAAAGTTGTGCGACCCCTCTGGAGTAGACCGTGATCAGTGGTGGTGTGGCGAAGAACGAGCGCACATCAAGACGAGCAGAGGTGGAGGCTGTGAAAACTGACGGGGACACATTTACTGCAGCGAAAGTCAGGCGAATGGAAGAGGTAGTTTCTCCGATACGCGCACGAGTTTTGGAGCGCACGACCGTGACGACTGAGCCCCTGCAATCCCATTGCCTTCTACCGATGTGAGTGCTGTGGCCTCCATTCAAGGTGCGCTATTGTGTGACTACGCCACATGTACTACGAAGCTTTCTAGTCAAATGCCTGTAATGGGATATCAGTAGTGAAATCTTTCAGAGAGCAAACCGCTTAAAGCTGTAAGTTCATTGAATACACGGAGGAAAACTGGTATCAGCTGAGAGGGCTTCTTGTTTTCACCACACAAACATAGATAATGATGATCCCGAAGCTAATTCCAAAACACTGCCAAGGGTTATAGCGGAGCAGTAACACCTAGGTATACTAAGGGGAACACAGTGGCACTGAATTAAAAAGATCCTGCCCTTGCATGCGAAAGGCTCTGGCTTGGTTTTTTTTCTGAGAAAATCTAGGAATAATACTCCTCACTGTGTTGTGGTGGAATGAGACTGTCATTAAGGATCCGAGACGACCTCAGAGTTATGCAGTAACCGACAGTGAGTACGTATTGTTTGTTCTACAATAAGCACTGACGCATATTACATAGGGGGAGAAGTGCATAAGCACCCTGTTTTGTCTTGCAGCTGAGTGGTCACACTTTGTTAATACAGCATATCCTTGGAATGGGAGCAGATATACATTGTAGAACTTTCGCACTGACTAAACACTACCCACCTCCCATTATTGCTTCTTCATCTTTATTTACAATGGGTAGAACGAGGACTAAGCAAACTGAAGCCCCGCTATCAGGGGACGTGGATACCATGCTGCATACGGACCCAATACAAGGCTCAGATCAAGATGTGATACCGCCCACAGCAACTGGAGGCGACAAACTGGATTTAATACTGAAGGAAATCAGAGAATCACGAGCCGCTATTGAATCGCAAATTGGTACTTTGTCCACTACTCTCACACTACTAAAGGCAGACCACGAAAAACTTGCAGATAAAGTTAAAAATCATACAATATTGTTGGATGATCTGGTACCACAACAAGCAGATACTACCTCTCAGATGGACCATGTGCGCCACCAGTTGAAAGACTTACAGGGAAAGCTGGACGATGCGGAAGATAGATCCCGCCGAAACAATGTACGTATATTAGGTGTTCCAGAACGAAGCAAAGGGACAAACCCTACACAATTTATGGAGGTCTGGCTGCGTGAGCATGTGGCAAGGGAGGGATTGTTGCCAATGTACGCTGTAGAAAGAGCACACAGGGTGCCCCCGAGATCCCCGCGCCCTGGTGCACCGCCCAGACCGATTATTGCTCGAATTTTAAATTACAAAGACAGAGATACAATACTGCGCGCAGCCAGGGAAAATGCGCCTATACTGTTTGAGAACAAATGTATCTCCATCTACCCAGACTTCACGATGGCGGTCCAGAAAGCACGGAACACGTTCAGAGAGGTCAAAAAGACACTTCAAACTCACAACTTAAAATACGCAATGCTATTCCCGGCAAGATTGAAGATCATCCATAATCACAAATCTTTGTTTTTTGATACCCGGGAGGATGCCATGGAATGGGCCGAAGTGACATTAACTCCGTATTCTTCGCAAAAATCAACACAGGGCAACCAGAAAAAACCATCACAACAAGGTAATGGTGGTAAGCTCAAAACGGGCGGACACAGGGAAATGGGGGCTCTCTCCGGAAAAGGCCCCACACTGGCACAAATTGCAGAAAGCCAGACCCAGGCCCTGATGGCGGCGGCGACAATGTTAGAGAATGATGGGACTTCCGTTGCTGAAACCGTGGGCTCCTCAGAAGACCCAGAGGAGCACTCGGATTCTGAGGGCAGCTTGACACTGTTCCCCGTGGTGACCCCGCAGACTGCAAATGATTTTTAACACTGGTCGGTGTTCGTGATTTTCCTGAGATATGGCCTACCACAGATAAGTGTATCAACAGCAGATGTTGCCATGTCACTATTTACCTGCCACCCATGTTTTTTCTTGCAATTAGATGGGACTCCGGCCGGGGATGTAGAAATGTATTGTTTAAGAGTGAGAAATGCACGGCTGGGGTGTGGTGGTCGCCATCCCCCCAAGGGCGACTGCACTATGTTCTCTATTCCTTAGTGTATTGGTTATACAAATGTTAATTGTTTGGTCCTCTATTGTTAATTGGGGGAACCTAGTATTGAGAGTTGGATTGGGGAAGTTTAGTATGAACTCAGCTACAAGTGCTTTTTCTTTCTTTTTCATTTCACACGATAGCAGGATACTAACGTACATTGGATCGCACCAATCCCAGAAACATGGCACTGTCTAATAAATATGTCTATGTGTCCTGGAATGTGAGAGGGCTAGGTTCTATCCACAAACGACACAGGGCTTTAGCACAACTTAATCGTAGGAAGGTGCACATCGCTTTCCTCCAAGAAACTCACCTTACACAAACAGAAGCAGATAAAATGCAGAAGAAATGGAGAGGGCAAATGTTCCACACCTCTTATTCGGCTTTCGCAAGAGGTGCGGCAATTTGGATAAGGAATGGTGTCCCCTTTGAATTGCTGGAACAAAAAATAGACACACAGGGTAGATACATTTTGTTGCTCGGTAGGCTAGATGGGTGACAGATAGTACTAGGCAGTGTATATGCCCCCAATATAGATCAGAATATTTTTCTAGATTCCCTGTCCACGATGTTAACGGATTGGGACAATTATCCCTGGGTATTGGGGGGAGATTTTAATGCTATAATGGATGTAGACTTGGACAGATCACACTCACCTTTACAGGGTACAAGTAGCAGGAAGCAAGCAGAAGCACTACGGAGTTGGGCAATGGGATGGAATATTGGAGATGCATGGCGAATGATGCACCCGGATAGTAAGGAGTACTCTTTCTACTCGCCCCCACACGGCTTACATACACGAATTGATAGGATTTTCTGTTCGGTGAGACTGCTCCCTAATGTGATAGACAGGACATACCTAGGAAAAACCCTATCAGATCATAACCCATTGGAGGCTACACTAACATGGGGCAAAATACCCACTCCAATACCTACGTGGCGATTATAACCCTTGCTATTGGAGGATTCTGTATTCCATGATACTCTGGCTACAGCCATTAACAATTACTTTACTGAAAATGCCAACACTGCTAGCTCACGACAGGTGGAGTGGGATGCATTTAAGACAGTCATAAGAGGGGTAGCTATTAGTACAAGAATAGGGGAACGCTCAACCCTGATAGATAAGCTTACAGAATTAGAAAATAAACTAGGTGAGCTGGAAAAGAAAGCACGCATGGACGCAAAGAGTAAAGATGAGTTACAAGACGCACATATACGATATGCCGAACTCTTAGAGGACTTACGACTACTGGATTATCGGTTGTATACACAAAAACAACATGCGGAGGCGGATAGAGCTGGGCCCCTATTGGCAAGAATAATAAGAAATTCACAGACAACGACTCCTATCCTAGCAATAACCAGTAAGGAGGGGGCGACTGTAACTACTCAACTGGACATTAACGAAGCATTTAAATCGTACTATGAGACTCTATATGCAGCACCCCCGGCGTTATCTGATAGTGACTATGAAACATTTTTTGAGGAACTACACCTCCCACAGCTGTTGGAAGGGCATAGGCAAGAACTGGACAGACCTATAACGGAAGCCAAAATTAAATCAGCGATAAAGGCCCTCCCTAGAAATAAAACCCCGGGGTCCGATGGACTGCCTGCGGAGTTTTTCGCTGCGTATGCTTCAATATTGACTCCGCATTTGAACAGAATGTACCAGGCATCACTAGACTCTGGCAGATTACCTACTACAACACTTCAAGCCGTGGTGGTTTCCCTGCTGAAGCCAGGCAGAAATAGTACAGACTTAGCAGGGTATAGGCCTTTATCATTGCTAAACACAGATTATAAGATCCTAAGTAAACTCTTGGCCAACAGAATACAACAATTCATACCATTCCTGATACACTCGGATCAATGTGGATTCGTACCAGGCAGAAACACAGCCCTAAACATACGTAGACTGCATCAACTGATGACAAAAGCGTTGTCGCACACAAACACACAAGGCTGCATATCACTAGACTTGAGACAGGCCTTCGACTCACTGCAATGGAACTATATGTTTCGCACCTTTCCCAAATTTGGCATTCCAGATCACTATACACAATGGGTAACATTATTATATGCTAATCCAACTGCGCGGGCTCCTACAGGAACCCACATCTCACCGCAATATGTGGTAGCACGGGGTACGAGACAGGGTTGCCCGCTCTCACCCTTAATATTTATTTTAGCTCTAGAGCCGCTACTGGTTAAACTTCGCACACTGGCGCCACTGCACGGGATACACACAGGGCATGAAATACACGTTGTTTCGGCATACGCAGATGACATTAAATTATATATGGAGGATCTCAGAACAGATCACACACCTCTCTCGGACGTATTCCTGAAATTCCAGTCCTTGTCAGGTCTCTCTATCAATGACACCAAATCATACGCATATTCATTCACGAACCGTGAGATGCAAGACCCATTACATTTTGGCCCATGGATATTTAAAACAGCAGTAGAAACTTTTAAATATTTAGGTATTCAGATATATAGGGAATTGGAGAACATGGTTGATGGTAATATAACTTGTGCGATTAATACACTAAGATCACAAATAAGGTTCTGGACATCACTACTCCTGTCAGTGGCGGGTAGGATAACAATCACCAAAATCGTGATGCTTCCCAGACTACTATATTACTTCACCAACATACCTATAATGTTTCCCATGCACATCTTTAAGACATTAGACTCCTTGCTGATAGAGTTGATTTGGGGTTCCGGAAGACGTAGAATAGGATTATCCAAGCTTCAGATAGATACTAAGAGTGGAGGTATGGGAGTTCCAGACTTTAAGACATATTGCTATGCCTGTCAGCTACAGTGGATGGCATACTGGATTGCAGGCCGAAACTTGCACGAAATAGGCATGACGCAAAGGGAATGGAGCAGGGGCCAGCTACATACGCTACTCCTACCAAACAGTAAGATACCAGCAAACACACCTCTACTACTGAAAGTGGCTTTGTTGTACTGGAGAAAGGCGCTACGATACACTAAACAGCAGATTCCGTATGCCCCCAATATACCTCTTCTGGGTATCCCGCTACAGCAGGAGGTTATAACACAAAGACGTATTTCGAGCTGGTTGGAAGCGGGGGTGGATACAGGAGGAATGCTATTTGCAGATGGCACATTGATGGAACATGATACCTTCACGAGAGAGCAGGGAGCATCCAGTGCGCTCTTCTTGACACATGCACATATCCTGCGATTTGTCCGAGATGCGTGGGCACCAACAGGGACAGCACCCCAGACACATGAGTTGGTGCACATGCAATATATGTTGGGGAATGGAAGCCATCTAACAAAATGGTTAGCTCATGGCATAAAAACGCACACAGCAACTTCTCTGCATAACCTTAGAGAAAAATGGAGTACTGACGTGGGGAAGGTACTCACTGATAAGGAATGGAGAATCATACTTGAGTATCCACGAAAGGTGTCCCGAAACCCGAAGTTTAAATTTATTCAACTAATGATTTTACACAGGGCCTATTTAACTCCTCATAGACTAAGTGTCATGTTTGCGGACGCGACGGATGTGTGCCCCCGCTGTCAGGAACCGGAGGCTACATTACTTCATATGCTATGGGCATGTCCGCGACTAATGCAGTACTTGTCTACAATACATACAATTTTAAATACAATAGCGCCTGGGGAAGGAAGAGATATGTTAGAATGCTGTATATTGGGCATGCATATAAAAGCCAAGAGCAGGAACCCTACAGCCAGATTCACTAATTTGTTGTTGATATTAGCTAAGAGAACAATAACAGCACGCTGGAAAGCGCGAAGGCCGCCAGCAGTCATGGACTGGCATAACGAAGTGGTTAGATGGGGGAGAGCCGAGGGCATAGAAATAAAAAGAGAAGAACAGCGTGGCCTACGAAAAAAGCCTATCTCACTTGATTGGAATGTAATGATGGAGGAATTCAAAGCGATAGATACTGATACATTTACATAAAGGGAGACAGCCAACGAATGTTGTGGGTAGGGCAAGGTTGCCTGGTATTAATACACGTCAGACACACCAAGAAAACTATACTAGATGTACAACATGATCCATAAGATGTTAACAGCAGCTAAACATTTTAGTGCTGTTGCCTGCTGCTGTGATAATTAACACTGCTATGGAGTTCAAGGGGAGGGTGGGAGGGGTATGTTGGGGGTTAGAATTGGTCTATATGCTGAGACAGTTACAGGAATTGATGTTGTAATATGCTGCTACAGATGCTATCTACACATGTCAGCGGACTATCTTGGACAGGTTTACAACTGCTAATATGGAGAGAATTTATGCACAGCAAAGAATTAGAAGAATAGTGTAACTGCGTCACCAGATGTGCTCTATTGCTTGAATGTAAAGAAATATGCGAACTGTAAAAACAACACTGTAACATTGAATGAGGATATATTGTAACCAATATGATCGAAAGTTTAATAAAAAACATTAAAAAAAAATCCCCCCAAAAAATCAGGTTGAGTCGTCTGAGGAGGTCATGCAGCGGATGGTGTCCTTATAAAGGATGGCGGAAATGGTGGTTAATGGACGGGGTATTTATAAAGAATGTAATTAGGTCCAAAGAAAATATTAATAGTATTACAAAAAACCCTCTTCTTTTTAAGTTTGCAACAGGGAAGTAAAAAAAAAATCAATGTAATGTACAATGACACAGTATTAATTTTGTTTGTCCTCGTTTGTTTCTGATCACCTTTACATAAAGGCACACTGCACCCCTCCATAGATTTTCTTAAGAGTGAGGAAACAATCCCTCAAACACTTGAGGTATTTTTAAGACAGACTCAAGACCAATATAAATGCCCCTTTTCTCTGGGTAGCCCACCACTACTAAATAATATATGCCTTTGATTTAGGGTGAACTCCATGATAAAACACGTCCTTTTATCTCAAAACTCTGAGTGCACTCATTGGCGATGTATATATGTTTAGTTGTATTCAGTAACATGTTTTTCATGAGTTCAAACAAGGCTGTATAGTAGCTCTGAAGCTTCTGTTTTCTCACTGGTGATACATAGTAAATGAGGTCACTATTGCAGATTTATCTACCATATCTGGAGTAGAATTTTCACACAAAGGGTGAGGAGTGGGCGGGAAACATTATTTACAACGATGGCAAAAGCATGAATGCATTTACAACGATGGCTTTACAATGAAAAAGTCTTTAACACAACTGTTTTTTACAACAAAAAACTTTACCACGAGCATGCCTTTACCATGGATGCTTTACAACGAATTTTCCTATAAAGGCATGAATGATAAAGGCATATGTGTTGAAAAGGTTTAGATGTAAATGTAAGTATTTTGCAGGTAAGTATTAAGGACCTGACAGGTAAGTATTAAGGATCTGACAGCCGCACCAGTGGTTCTACCACCAGTACAGTGGTCAGACCATTTTGGGACCACTGCAACTGTCAGGGAACCACATTCCCTGGCGGTGGCACAGCAGTCTGGGACACCAATATGCTTGGCGTTGCGCTGCGGCACATCCAAGCATATTCTAAGTTTCCCCACTGCCAGCCTTTTAATGGCAGTGAGCCCGGCATGAAAAGGTTGGCAGCGTTGCCCCTTTACACTGGGTTGAATACAGGGGGGCATATGGTGTGCCCCCCTTTGTGCATGCACACCCAGTTCCTGCACGGCGTGAACTTTACAGTCCATGCCGTACAGGAACTTGCTTTGGCATTCCCAAACCACTGCTGTGGGAACTCCAAAGGACCGCCCACCAGACCAAGAGAAAACTCATAATCTACAGACTGCTGGCGGTCCACTTGGGTAAAAACAAAGGAATTTGTCAAATGCTATAGCTGCAAAGTGTGCCAAATTGCAAAGCCATAACTGAAATCATAATGGCTAACAACAAGATATGGAAGATCCGGGAATTAATCACCTGTAAAAGCCAATATGTGGTTTATGTGATCGAATGTCCTTGCATGTTAAAATATGTGGGGAGTACCATCTGCGAATTAAAAAAAAGAATACTTGAACATGTACGAGCAACAGTAAATAAAGATAGAAACAATACAGTGGCAAAGCACATGGAAACCCACCACAATGGAGATTGGAAATCTCTAAAATTCTATGGAATAGGGGTTGTACCAGCAAATGAAAGAGGAGGAAATAGGGAGAAAATACTCCGACAAAAAGAATCTCGTCATATCTTAAAGTTCAGAAGTATGACTCCATGTGGCCTCAATCAATCAGAAGAATTGTATATACATCTGTAATTTATTGTGACAATGAAACTCCCTGAAATCAAGTTATAAAATTCAAAAAGAGAAATATAAACCATGCAATAAGTGCACTTTTGAATGGGCCCCAATGAGAATAAATATACCCACTGGAGTGATAGAATGTGAAAAGAGGATATCCTCGACTGAGTAAGGACTATAACCCTGGGCGTAGTTCGCGTAGTAGCGCTACGCGGAGCTACGCAAAGTGCACTTCGCACTACGAGAGCTACGCGTAGCACTACGCAAACTGCGTAGTGCGGTAGGAAATGCTGTTCGCAATGATTGCACAGTGCCGGATGCTTGTCCGCATTGTGCAATCATTGCAAACGGCATCTTGCACAGTGCAAGCGGTCGTTTTCTGTCGCTCGAGTAGATTTGTACTCGAGCGGCAGTTTTTGCTCAACGTGGACTGGTAGTTTCTCATCACGAGCATACGTGACCACTCGCAATGAGAAACCTGACCTCTCCGCGTTGAGAATCTCGCCGGGAGGTTTATTTTCCACGCTCGCGATCGGCAACTTGATGTTACTGATCGCGAACGAGGAAAAAGTCTCGCCGGGATGTCATTTTGCTCGCTTGCGGTCGCCAACTTGACGTTGAGGACCGCGAGCAAGCAAAAAATGCCCGCTACGGGTTTTTGCACTGTGCAACATGCAATTCGCGTAGCTCGTAGTTGCGCAAACTACACGAGCGTAGCGTAGTTTTCCGCCCAGGCATAAAGGACTACCCACTGGAGGGACTGATAATGAAATTAACCTATAAAATACAGGTTCAGTGAAAGGGTTCGCAGCAAATGTAGCACCAAAAGAGACACGCTAGAAAGAACTGTGTACAAAGGTTAAAATGATAATAGTGACTTAGAAACAAATGACATGGTGTAACAATAGTATTTTTAACTCACTGCACGTGTAAATGTTTTTTACTTAATGAAATAGGCACAGAAAATAAAATTATCGGATGGGACTACATCTCCCAGAAACCCTGGGAGGTGGTCAGCTCCGTTGGAAAGGAAATGATGTAATACAATGTTGAATCTTTTAAAATCAAGCGTCTTCACATTTGAATCTGACCGTGAGCAATGTATTTCTGCAATACCGAAACGCGTTGGTTTTCACCTGTCCTTGCTTGAAACGGATTGAAATGGATTGAAGAATAAATTAACCTTGCTATAATCTCTCTGCGAGAGTACGACCCGTTCTTTTGGAAACGAAGGATTTGGTGCAATATATATATATATATATGATCCACATAGCAATTTGAGAAATCCCAAAATCAGCAAAGCGGCACACCAAAGGACAACACAATTACTTTATTGTGTCTACAAACGACGGCACAGTTCAGTAACTTGACAAAGGCTTCGCCGAAACGCGTCGTTTGTAGACACAATAAAGTAATTGTGTTGTCCTTGTGTGCCGCTTGCTGATTTTGGGATTTCTCAAATTGCTTTGTGGATCAAATAATAGCGACTGCTGCGGCCGCAGCAGGCACCGGTGTCGAAAGGAGGGGATCGACTTTACGCGGCACTGTGTTGGAATATATATATATATATATATATATATTATTCAACAAACACGGTCCTTTTCGGGGGGAGCACCCTCCAGCTGGTGCTCGTGGCGAGACAGGACCACCTCTCGCATTAAGTATTATCCAACAACAGCTTACACGGCACTCTCCTTGGTACAAAAATATATCTTTATTGAGACCTCCTTCTCACGCCACCTACGCGTTTGAACACAAAGTTCTTGTTCACGGGAGTATACTACCGTGAACAAGAACTTTGTGTTCAGCATAGTGCAGATGAAGGAGGTCTCAATAAAGATATATTTTGTACCAAGGAGAGTGCCGTGTAAGCTGTTGTTAGATAATATATATATATATATATATTCACTGAAAAAACCATAGGTTTCAGGCACGTTATAGTTAGAAATTAGCATTTAAAAAACCTTAGAAATTCACTGAAAAAACCATAGGTTTTAGGGAAAGTTATAGTTAGTTGGACATTTCACTCGTACAAAACCAGAGAAATTCCCCCATTATAGTTAGTTCAGCTAATTATAACTCACGCCCCCGCCATGCACTGCTGACGACGTCACATATGACATCACTCATGACATGGTCAGTGACATCACTGATGACATCTAAAATGACATCACTGATGACATCACTGATGACATCATCTAGTGACTGTGTGTTTCTGTAAAGTTTAAATATGTTTAATATATATAGGGAAAGGCGTATTGAAGAATGAGTGGGTGTATAAGTGTCTGAATGGATGATTTAGTAGGTGTGTGACTGACTCTATAAGTGAGTGATTAAATGTATCTTACTGAATGCACGGGTTAGTGACTAAACTGTGTGAATGTCTGTATCCGTCTGTCTGTTGGTGTGTAAGCGGCTGCATGGGTTTGTGAATAGCTACATGAGTGTCTATATGGGTTATTGATTGGTTGTCTGAGTATCTGTATGGATGCCTGAGTGTTTGTATGGGTGGGGTGTGTGTGACTGCATAGCTGTGTGAGTGGGTGATTCACTGGGTGCATGGTTTCAAGAGTGCATCTGTGATGGACTGTATGGGTGTGTGAGTGTGTGTATGGGTGTGTTAGTGAGTGAATGTATATCTCAGTGGTACATGTGTGAGTAACTACATATGTGAAAGGCAGTATATATGTGTGTTGGAATATATAAATGGCTATAAGTGAGAGTTTGTGATTATGAGAGTGACTGTATGGATGAGTGTGTGCTTGTATCAGTGATTGTATAAGAGCGTAAGAATGTCCTAGTATTTGTATGAGTAAGTGAGCTGGTGTGTGTATAACTGTATAGGTGAGTAAATGGGAGTGTGATTAATTATTTGCATGACTGACTAGGTGTGTGAGTACCTCTATGGATGAGTGGTGGTGTGTGAGTGTCTATATAGGCGTATGAGTGCATATGATAGTCCTGTACTGAGTGATTGTAAGTATGAGTGACTGTACGGGTGAGTGAGTGGATATGTGTTTAGACCTAAGAATCAGTGAGTGGGTATGTAGTTATTGCTGCTGGAGTGTCTATGGTTTTGAGAATGGCAGTCTGTTATTTAGAGTTGGTGTATCAAAGGTTACATTAGGGTGTGAGAAGATGCATCAAATTATCACATGGATGATGTCATCAGTGATGTCATCAGTGATGTCATCAGTGATGTCACTGACCATGTCATGAGTGATGTCATATGTGACGTCATCAGCAGTGCATTGCGGGGGCGCGAGTTATAGTTAGCTGAACTAACTATAACGGGGAATTTCTCTGGTTTTGTACGAGTGAAATGTCCAACTAACTATAACTTTCCCTAAAACCTATGGTTTTTCAGTGAAATTCTAAGGTTTTTTAAATGCTAATTTCTAACTATAACGTGCCTGAAACCTATGTTTTTTCAGTGAATTTCACAGGTTTTTTAAATGCTAATTTCTAACTATAACATGCTTGAAACCTATGGTTTTTAAGTGAATTTCAAAGGTTTTTAAAATGCTAGTTTCTAACTATACCTACAGAGGTAGGACATGTGAAGAAAGAAGAAGAAAAGCGCAGAAAGAAGGAAGACAAATGCAGAAAGAGGCAACAGAAGTCCAGAAAGACGAAGAAAAGTGCAAGAAGAAGGAAGAGATGTGCAGAAAGAACCAACAGAGGAGTAGAAAGTACTCTTGTGCCCCCAACTTTTTGCTGATGGGTACTGGTGGTAACTGACTCTGTCTCTGGTGGTAAAAGACACTTAGAATACAGTGAAAACACCTACATACACTAGGGAACACTATGCATTTGGGTACCCCTGTAATTAGCAAGACCTCCTCTGTATTTGCCATGAGTTAGTGCCTGGGTCATTGGATGAGTACATGGGTACTGACTGGATGATTAGAGTACTGCAAGGAGAGTGGATGGTGAATTTATAAGTGCTTGTGTTTTGGCGCAGTGATTGTATAAGTACATGGTGCTCGCTGGTTGATTGGAGGAGTGCATGGGTAGTGACAGGGCGACTGCATCAGTAGTGCTCAGGGTAAGTTGGAGGATTAATTCCCCTTGAATCCTGAGGGTCCCTATTTGATAAAAGCCCTGGCGGTGGCGGTCCCCGGGGCTTGGGGGGCCTTGGAGGCCCCCAAACATTAAAAAACAAGCCCCGGGAGGTGGCGGTCCCCGAGGGCTGGGGGGCCCCGCGGGCCCTGCATATATTTGTTGGCAATGCCCCCGGGACCTGGCCCACCGGGGTCTCAATTAAATGAAGCGCGGTTTCCCGCGCTTCATTTTACATTTCGGCGGGATTCGCGACCCCAGCACGAATTTCGCGAATTCTTTTTAACAAAATGCTTTTTTTGGCCCTGGGGGTCCTTGTGGGACCCCCTGAGCAGGCCTAGGGGGTCAGGGTATTTCTACCCTGCCCCCTTTTCTTCTTTTTCAGCTTTGTTTCCCTGTTTTCTTGTGACTCTGTTCTACCGAGTCACAAGATGGCTGCCAACACTTCCTGGTTTGGAGTGTTGGCAGCCAATTAAAGTGAAGCTCGTGGTCGGGAGGGTTCGCGGATCCACCGCGCCTCTAGATATCGATATTTGTTTTTTTACAATTTCTCAGCAATTACCGAACGGATTTACACCATTTTTAAAAAGGTCGCTTTCTGAGCCAAGCAGTTCTCAAATAGCAACAAAGCACTTTTGAATTATTTGTTATCTCTATGTTTTTTATCCAGTTGACCACTTGATTAAATGTTACGCTTAGGGGAGAAAATGTGGTGTTACCAAGTTGGAGTTTCTGCTTCAGCTCGTCATTCTGTGATTCTGGTCAATTCACTTAATCTCCCCATGCCTACAACCAAAATGAGTTTGTCCTTGTTTGATGTAACCAATGCTCATGTAAAGCACTCCAATATCTGACCAGCCTGCACTATATAAAACTGCAAAAAAACAAAGGATAAAAAGTGTTTTCCACACTTCTGTCATTGGGCTATACGTGGGCTACATCTGGGTGATATTTGTGCTACATTTGGGCTCATTTTTCTCTGGTGGCCATCTTGGGAGACTTCAATTACATTCATTAAACTTTATTCGATCTGATTTAGAAACATAGATCATAAAAGTGTACATAAGAACAGTAAATCCTCTTTCTTAATACAATACAGTGAGAATTAATTAAAACCAGAAGGTAAAAACGGGTGTTACAAAGCCCGGTTCAGAGCAACTTCAGGTTAACAGAATAGTAAAGTTCAATGTTTCGCAAGATCAATCTCATGTACTTCGTGCAAAATACGCAATAAGGGGTCCAAGTAAGATGCAACGCTCCAATACCTGACCAGTCTGCACTATATAAAACTGCAAAAAAACTAAAAATAAAAAGTGTTTTCCACACTTCTGTCATTGGGCTATATGTGGGCTACATGTGGGTGATATTTGTGCTACATTTGGGCTCTTTTTTCTCTGGTGGCCATCTTGGGATACTTATTTGTTATGAAGTTTCCTAATTTCCTCATTTACTGCAGTCTCCTCAGTAGGAAATGCTTTCAGTTTTTACTTTGATTCCATCAAGAAGGCATTCAGATGTGTCACACATTTGCCATAAATTCAGAATGTTAGCACTCTAGTTGCTCATTAGATCACTGTAGTAAAGCTACTGCTCACCAGGGAGTTAACTGGAAGTCTACTGCTGGTATTGAAAGTGATTGCTTCAGTCTGCATGTCAGAATTTTCTAATGAAATAGAAGAGGATTTGAGATCTCACTTAAAACATGCCCTAACTTTTCTTTCTGCAGAACTAACCATAATTTCTATAGCAAAATGAACCCCCTCATTTTTTCCTTTTTAAATTAAATGTTTTAAGTGTTACCGGTTTATTCCAATCAAGTTGGCTTCAGGTGTGCCATAATTTTGTCTTAAGTAAGACTGTTAGCGCTCTAGTTGTTCTTTAGAACACTCTGGGAAGCTGCAGTAGAACACAAAGGAATCAACTGGCAGGCTGCGCCTGTTGAAATATAACAGGAAGATATTTGAGATCTCACTTAAAACATGTCCTAAGTTTTCTTTCTACAGCACTAACCATAATTTCTAAGACAAAATGAACCCCATCATTTTGTTCCTTTTTAAATTAAATGTTTTAAGTGTTACCAGTTTATTCCAATCAAGATGGCTTCAGGTGTGCCATACTTTTGTCATAGGTAAGGTTGTTAGCGCTCTAGTTGTTCTTAAGAACACTCTGGGAAGCTGCAGTAGAACACAAAGGAAGCAACTGACAGTCTCTGCCCTTGTTGGATTTACATGTTTTACTGAGAATGTCAGACTTCATTCTCACATGACTGAGAAAGATAATGTGAATTTACAGAAAATATGCTCTCATTTTAGCTTCTGTAGCACCTTCCAAACCTCTGTGGGACAAGCATGAGAAAATTGTTTTCTCTCAAACATGATTCATGAAATCCCAGCAGAAGGTTTTTCACAGGGTAAAATCACCCTAGAACACACCACAATTCCTAAAATTAGTATGGTACCATCAACAAATGAATTCTAATGTAACTAAAGTCTGTTATCACCCTTTATTCACTACAATGCATTTCATTGGGGTGCTATCATGTATATTGGTCCCAAGATGGCTGCCAACACTTCTTGGATGAAGTGCTGACAGCCAATCAGATCTCACGATGACATGTGTGGTGAGGCTCCGCCCAGATATATAAAGTTATTTTTCCTTTAATATTTAAAAAACTACTGAACGGATTTACACCATTTTTGAAAAGGTCGCTTTCTGAGCCAAGCAGTACCTTTATGCCAAATGTGGGGTAAATCCGTTCAGTAGTTTCCCTATAGCCTTGCACAAATTTCCCTATGGGAAATTGATTTGTTGACTCTTATTTTTGAATTTCTCAGCAACTACTGAACAGATTTACACCATTTAACAAAAGGGCTCTTTCTGAACCAAGGGCTACCTTTTTGCAAAATTTGGTGTAATTCCGTTCAACAGTTCGAGCCTTTTAAAAATGGTGCGGGAGGGCTCTGAGCCCTCCCGCAGCCCGAGGACCACCACCTCCCGGGGCTTTTTAAAAATTTTTATTAAACCTGTGTGGGGGCTCCAGCCCCCACACGCCCGAGACCACCACCTCCCCGGGGCTGTGTACTGAATGGGAGGGGGCCGCGCGGCCCCCCTCCTGGAGACCCTTGATGGCCCTGGGGACCACCACCCCCAGGGCCGGCTCCTGCAGTGTCTGGGGTGCCTACCCCGGGACACTGCTGTTTGCAATGACAGGACGGGAGCCTCGCGGCTCCCGTCCTGTCATTACAAACTGCTTGGATATTGGAAGAGAGGCAGGAAACCTGCTCTCTCTTCCAATATCCAAAGCCGATTGCTTTACACATGGGGAGCAGCATGTTAGCTGCTCCCCATGTGCTCAAGCAGTGCCGGCACCCTAGGGACGCGGGGAGCCGGCGGGACTGTGGGGATTGGGGACCCCCACAGTCCCCAGCGAGAGGCCAGGCCCCGGGGGATGGGGTCCCCGGGGCAAGTAGTGGCCGGGAGGGGCCCCCTCCCCAAAAAAATAAATAAATAAAAATAAAAAAAACGGAATGGCCGGCCCGGGGATGGGGTCCCGGGGCCTTAAATGACCAGAGGAGGGGGCCACGTAGCCCCCTCCAAAGAATATAAATAAAAACGAGGCCATGCCCCGGGGGATGGGGTCCCCGGGGCCAATACAGGCCCAGGGAAGGAGGCCACGCGGCCCCCTTCCCGTTTTTTTAAATTACAAATTAAAAAAAGGGGTAAGGCCCTGGGGGATGGGGTCCCCAGGGCATAAAAACAGGGAAAAAGGAAGGGGGGCCACACAGCCCACCTTCAGGGGACAAACATTTTTTTTTTTTTTTAAACGATCGGCCCGCAGGCCCCGCCCCCTTCCATCACCACTCTGCAAACGCGCCCCTGGCGCGTTTGCAGAGAGGAACAATTCCCTTGAATACTGGGGGTCCCTGGGGGCCAACTAGCCCACCAGGAACCTCCAGTATGCGCCAGAGACTGCGTTGCAGAGAGGTGTAGAGAGGCCACACCCCTTTTTACACCTCTCTGCAACGCAACTCTGTGGCGCTTTTTGGAGGTATATGGTGGGCTAGTTGGACTCCGGGGACCCTCAGGATTCAAGGGGACTTAATCCCCCAACTTAAAACGCGCCACGGGGCGCGTTTGCACAGTGGTGAAGGGAGGGGCGGGGCTTCAGGTGACATGTGTGCAAACAGGCCCCGTGGCGCGTTTTAAGATGGGGAATTAAATCCCCTTCAATCCTGAGGGTCCCTGGGGGCCAACTAGCCCAACAGGTACATCCAGAAAGCGCCACAGAGCTGCGTTGCAGAGAGGTGTAAAGGGGTGTGGCCTCTCTACACGTCTCTGCAACGCAGCCTCTAGCGCATATTGGAGGTTACTGGTGGTCTAGTTGGCCCCTAGGGACCCTCAGGATTCAAGGGAACTTAATCCCCCAACTTAAAGCGTGCCACGGGGCGCGTTTGCAAAGATGTCACCTCAGGCCCCGCCCCCTCCCTTCACCATTGTGCAAATATTCCTCTAAAATCAGCCGAAATAGGAATTCCGATTTACTCACCTGTTATAAGGAGAGACCTCAGTGCTGTATCTTTCAGCCCAGTACTGGTCCTGAAAAGTAATTTTAACCGTACTTACCGGTAACTTGAATTTCCTTCATAGGCTAACATTGACTGGTTTCACTTGGAAATTCTTCTAAGTGTGGAGTTTTGGAACTTTAAAATATTCCTCTAAAATCAGCCGAAATACGAAATCCGATTTACTCACCTGTTATCAGGAGAGACCTCAGTGCTGCATCTTTCAGCCCAGTACTGATCCTCAAAGTAATTTTAACCGTACTTACCGGTAATTTGAATTTCCTTCATAGGCTAACATTGACTGGTTTCACTTGGAAATTCTTCTAAGTGTGGAGTTTTGGAACTTTAAAATATTCCTCTAAAATCAGCCGAAATACGAATTCCGATTTACTCACCTGTTATCAGGAGAGACCTCAGTGCTGCATCTTTCAGCCCAGTACTGATCCTGAAAAGTAATTTTAACCGTACTTACCGGTAACTTGAATTTCCTTCATAGGCTAACATTGACTGGTTTCACTTGGAAATTCTTCTAAGTGTGGAGTTTTGGAACTTTAAAATATTCCTCTAAAATCAGCGAAATACGAATTCCGATTTACTCACCTGTTATCAGGAGAGACCTCAGTGCTGCATCTTTCAGCCCAGTACTGATCCTGAAAAGTAATTTTAACCGTACTTACCGGTAACTTGAATTTCCTTCATAGGCTAACATTGACTGGTTTCACTTGTAAATTCTTCTAAGTGTGGAGTTTTGGAACTTTAAAATATTCCTCTAAAATCAGCCGAAATACGAATTCCGATTTACTCACCTGTTATCAGGAGAGACCTCAGTGCTGCATCTTTCAGCCCAGTACTGATCCTGAAAAGTAATTTTAACCGTACTTACCGGTAGCTTGAATTTCCTTCATAGGCTAACATTGACTGGTTTCACTTGGAAATTCTTCTAAGTGTTGATTTTTGAAACATACAAATATTCCTCTAAAATCAGCCGAAATCCGAATTCTGATTTACTCACCTGTTATCAGGAGAGACCTCAGTGCTGCAGCTTTCAGCCCAGTACTGGTCCTGAAAAGTAATTTTAACAGTACTTACCAGTAACTTGAATTTCCTTCCATAGGCTAACATTGACTGGTTTCACTTGGAAATTCTTCTAAGTGTGGAGTTTTGGAACTTTAAAATATTCCTCTAAAATCAGCCGAAATACGAATTCCGATTTACTCACCTGTTATCAGGAGAGACCTCAGTGCTGCATGTTTCAGCCCAGTACTGATCCTCAAAAGTAATTTTAACCGTACTTACCGGTAACTTGAATTTCCTTCATAGGCTAACATTGACTGGTTTTCAGCAAAAAGTTTCAAAGTGTTGATTTTCACAAACTACAAATATTCCTTAAAAATCGCCTGTATGACTTAAACGCATTCTTTCAACTGTTTACAGGAGATGCACCAGTGCTGGATCCAGGATCCAACACTGAGTAAGAAAAAGTAACGATAACAGTTTTTACCTGCTAAGTGAATTTCCTTCCATAGGATAACATTGGTGATTCTATGAGAAAAAGTTTCAAAGTGTCAACTTTTAAAATACAATAATATTCCTTAAAAATCACGACTGTAACCAAAACGCTTTTACTCAACTGTTTACAGGAGATGTACCAGGACTGAATCTAGGATCCAGTCCTGTGGTTACAAAAGTAATCCATAAAGTAACTAATTGCATTTAACTAGAAATTCACATTGAGCTGAATGTTGGATTGTGTTTGAAAATGTGTTGCCCATTGCAACAACTGTAACTACTGTACTTAAAAGTCTATTGCCTATCTGCAAAGTATTTAAACTAAAGTAATTCATTCTGAGAAAGTATTTTTGTAATGTAATGTATAATGTAATTACAATGTAATTTGACAAATAAAATATGTAAAAAAAAATTGTTTCTAAAAATGTAGTAAATCAGTATGAAAAAAATTAATATAACAATTAATACATTTAAAAATTGTCATTTACAAAACCTTTGAAATTCACTGAAAAAACCGTAGGTTTCAGGCACGTTATAGTTAGAAATTAGCATTTAAAAAACCTTTGAAATTCACTGAAAAAACCATAGGTTTCAGACACGTTATAGTTACAAATTAGCATTTAAAAAACCTTTGAAATTCACTGAAAAAACCATAGGTTTCAGACACGTTATAGTTACAAATTAGCATTTAAAAAACCTTTGAAATTCACTGAAAAAACCATAGGTTTTAGGGACAGTTATAGTTACTTGGACATTGCACTCGTACAAAACCCGTGAAATTCCCCGTTATAGTTAGTTCAGCTAACTATAACTCGCGCCCGCAATGCACTGCTGATGACGTCACATATTACATCACTCATGACATGGTCAGTGACATCACTGATGACATCACTGATGACATCTCAAATGACATCACTGATGACATCATCCACGTGATAATCTGATGCACCTCCTCACACCCTAATATAACCTTTGATACACCCACTCTAAATTACAGACTGCCATTCGCAAAACCATAGACACTCCAACACCAATAACTACATACCCACTCACTGATTCTTAGGTCTACACACACACATCCACTCACTCACCCGTACAGTCACTCATACTTACGGTCACTCAGTACAGGACTATCATATGCACTCTTACTCCTATATAGACACTCAAACAACGCCACTCATCCATAGAGATACTCACACACCTAGTCAGTCATGCAAATAATTAAACACACTGCCATTTACTCACCTATACAGTTATACACACACCAGCTCACTTACTCATACAAATAGTAGCACATTGTTACGCTCTTATACAATCACTGATACAAGCACACAATCATCCATACAGCCACTATCACAATCACTCACTCTTGCTTATAGCTATTTATATACTCCAACACACATATATACTGCCTTTCACAGATGTAGTTACTCACACATGTACCACTGGGACATACATTCACTCACTAACACACTCTTACACACACTTACCCACCCATACAGTCTATCACAGATGCACTCTTGAAACCATCCACCCAGTGAATCACCCACTCACACATCTATGCACAGAGTTGCACACACCCCTCCCACACAAACACTCAGGCACCCATACAGATACTCAGACAAGCATTCAATAACTCATATAGAAAATCATTTAGCTATTCACAAACACATGCAGCCACTTACACAGCAACAGACAGACGGATACAGACATACACCCAGTTTAGTCACTAACCCATGCATTCAGTAAGATACGTTAAATCACTCACTTATAGAGTCAGTCACGCACCTACTAAAACATCCATACAGACACTTACACACCCACTCATTCTTCAATACGTCTTTTCCTATATATATTAAAAATATTTAAACTTTACAGAAACACACAGTCACTGGATGTACGGTTAAAATTACTTTTCAGGACCAGTACTGGGCTGAAAGATGCAGCACTGAGGTCTCTCCTTATAACAGGTGAGTAAATCGGAATTCGTATTTCGGCTGATTTTAGAGGAATATTTGTAGGTTTCAAAAATCAACACTTAGAAACTTTTTCAGCAAAAAGCAGGCAATGATATCCTATGGAAGGAAATTCAAGTTACTGGTAAGTACGGTTAAAATTACTTTTCAGGACCAGTACTGGACTGAAAGATACAGCACTGAGTTCTCTCCTTATAACAGGTGAGTAAATCGGAATTCGTATTTCGGATGATTTTAGAAGAATATTTGCACAATGGTGAAGGGAGGGGCGGGGCCTGAGGTGACATCTGTGGAAACGCGCCCGTGGCGCGTTTTAAGTTGGGGGATTAAGTCCCCTTGAATCCTGAGGGTCCCTACGGGCCAACTAGCCCACCAGGAACCTCCAATATGCGCCAGGGGCTGCGTTGCAGAGACATGTAGAGAGGACACACCCCTTTTACACCTCTCTGCAACGCTGCTCTGTGGCGCTTTCTGGATGTACCTGTTGGGCTAGTTGGCCCCCAGGGACCCTCAGGATTGAAGGGGATTTAATCCCCAACTTAAAGCACGCCACGGGGCGCGTTTGCACAGATGTCACCTGAAGCCCCGCCCCCTCCCTTCACCACTGTGCAAACGTGCCCCGTGGCGCGTTTTAAGTCGGGGATTAACTCCCCTTGAATCCTGAGGGTCCCTGGGGGCCAACTAGCCCAACAGGTATATCCAAAAAGCGCCACAGAGCTGCGTTGCAGAGAGCTGTAAAAGGGGCGTGGCCTCTGTACACCTCTCTGCAACGCAGCCCCTAGCGCATACTGGAGGTTCCTGGTGGGCTAGTTGGCCCCAGGGACCCCCAGTATTCAAGGGGATCGTTCCCCCTCTGCAAACGCGCCAGGGGCGCGTTTGCAGAGTGGTGAAGGAGGGCGGGGCCTGCGGGACCGATCGTTTTTTTTTTTCCCCTGAAGGGGGGCTGTGTGGCCCCCTTCCTTTTCCTATTTTTAGGCCCTGGGGACCCCATCCCCCAGGGCCTTACCCTACCCTCAATTAAAACTAAAAAAAAAACGGGAAGGGGCCGCGTGGCCCCCTTCCCTGGGCCTGTATTGGCCCGGGGACCCCATCCCCGGGGCATGGCCTCTTTTTTTTATTTGGAGGGGGGCTGCGTGGCCCCCTCCTCAGGCCATTTAAGGCCCCGGAGACCCCATCCCCCGGGGCCGGCCTTGCACTTTTTTTTTTTTTTAACTTTTTTTACCTTTGGGGAGGGGTGCTGCGTGGCCCCCTCCGTGGCCACTTATGGCCCCGGGGACCCCATCCCCCGGGGCCTGGCCTCTCGTTGGGGACTGTGGGGGTCCCCAAACCCCCCACAGTCCCGCCGGCTCCCCGTGTCCTACGGGAGCCGGCATTGCTTTTACACATGGAGCCCCCCACAGAGGTTTTACAAAAATAAAAAAGAAGCCCCGGGGAGGTGGCGGTCCCCGGGGCTGCGGGAGGCTCAGAGCCCTCCCGCACCGTCATACATAAAGCCCCGGGGGTGGTGGTCCCCGGGGCTTGGGGGCCCTTAGAGGCCCCCACACATAAATTAACCCCCCAGCATGCCCCCGAGACTTGGCCTACCCGGGGGCCAATTAACATCGGGAGACCGCGCTTCGATTTTTTTTTTGCCCAGGGGGTCCTTGTGGCACCCCCTGAGCAAACCTAGGGGGTCAGGGTGTTTCTACCCTGCCCCCTTTGTGCGCTTGCGCACTTGTTTCTGTCCCTCGGTTCTACCGAGGGACAAAATGGCTGCCAACATTTCCTGAATCGGAATGTTGACAGCCAGCTGAAGCCAATTAACATGCAGCTCGTGATCGGGACGGTGCGCGCAGGGTGCGCTGAGGGTACGCGGACCCTACTCGGCCATAGATATCACTATCTTTTTACTTTTGATTTTCTCAGCAACTACTGAACGGATTTACACCATTTAACAAAAGGGTTCTTTCTGAACCAAGAACTACCTCTTTGCCAAATTTGGTGTAATTCCGTTCAGCAGTTCGAGGCTGTAGCCGTGTCTAAAGTTTCCTATGGAAAATTGCATGGGGAAAACGCGTTTTGGGACCCCCTTTTCTCGGCCCCCGCTTGACGAATCCCCCGAGACTTTCAGGGTAGGAGCGGACCGGAGCGGGCCATAAAGTTTGAAAATTTTGCGAAGATACGTCAACCGGCAAGAGAGTTATTTCAAATAGAATGTCGCGGATTTCCTATGGATAATAGGTTGTAACTATAACTATCTACTGGCGACCGCCAGTAGATAATATATATATATATATATATATATATATATCCAAACCAAACAGTTGCCTGCTGTAAGAAGGCCCACACAGGTAAGTTGGTTTACGCCATTTATTGGTTGGAAGGAACACATTCACCAAACAGCAGCTGTGCCTTGCAGTAGGAACTTGGCTCGCCCAACGCGTTTCGTGAACAAACACTTCATCAGGGGCTGCAGGCATCACAGGAAGCAAAGTCACAGCAGAAAATTCATTGCACCTTTTAAATGTATTGTCCCTGCCTCAGTGGGCGTGGCTACTCACATAGCCTGCTGGATCTTGTAGTGCAATATTTGTTCCTGACAGTGAGGCACTGTGTACTTGCTCCTAAAACATTGGTGAAAATTCATCCCAAGTGGGTTGCGATGATCCACAACGGTGTAGGAAATGCCATTACATCCTCCCAATGGCATACCTGCCTTCACGCTGCAGCGTCGGTTGGCGCTGTAGCCAGACTGCACAGAAGCACAGCGGGGCCTTCTCGCGGCTCAGGCTGTGCCGCAAATATCCAAACCGAACAGTTGCCTGCTGTAAGAAGGCCCACACAGGTAAGTTGGTTTACGCCATTTATTGGTTGGAAGGAACACATTCACCAAACAGCAGCTGTGCCTCGCAGTAGTAACTTGGCTCGCCCAACGCGTTTCGTGAACAAACACTTCATCAGGGGCTGCAGGCATCACAGGAAGCAAAGTCACAGCAGAAAATTAATTGCACCTTTTAAATGTATTGTCCCCGCCTCAGTGGGCGTGGCTACTCACATAGCCTGCTGGATCTTGTAGTGCAATATTTGTTCCTGACAGTGAGGCACTGTGTACTTGCTCCTAAAACATTCGTGAAAATTCATCCCAAGTGGGTTGCGATGATCCACAACGGTGTAGGAAATGCCATTACATCCTCCCAACGTGGGCCTTCTTACAGCAGGCAACTGTTCGGTTTGGATATATATATATATATATATATATATATATATATATATATATATATCCATAGTACGTTTTCCCATCAGTAGGCTCCGAACAACTACCAAGGAATTTGGAGCACTCACGGGGTTTATTTACTAAAAATAACAATTTAATAAAAAAGTCCACTGTTTCCTCCACAACGCATTTTGGCGAGATTGCCTTTGTCAAGTGCTGGAAACGGTTCAGATCACGGAGTCCAATTGGCTGTTAAATCGGATAACCATTGCTGCTATTGGTGTATAATCAACCAATAGGAGAGCTGCAAAATGTTTTAAACACAATGGTTATGCGTCTGCCTTGCCGAAGAGGTATTGTGATTCCCTCATCGAATCTGATATTGACCCCAAATGGTATAAATGTTCGATCCTTCCCCGATGAGAAATATGAAAGGGTCACAATACTGCACAGCACTCTTTACCCAATGATGATATAGTCACTTAGTTCCTTTTCAGGGATACCCAGCACTCCGTGAAGTTAACCCCTCGTCACAGCCGCTGGATTGAACCTGAAGACGTGCCAGCGGGTGCCCGTTCAATAACGGTGACACCCCAGGTTTGTATAACTTGCGCCCTCCATGGGCGACTGGGAGATATATATATTCACGGAAAAAAGCACAGGTTTCAGGGACGTTATAGTTAGAAATTAGCATTTAAAAAACCTTCGATATTCACTGAAAAACCACAGGTTTCAGGGACGTTATAGTTAGGCTGACATTACACTCGTACAAAACCAGAGAAATTCAGCCGTTATAGTTAGCTGAGCTAACTATAACTCGTGCCCCCGCAATGCACTGCTGATGACGTCACATATTACATCACTCATAACATGGTCAGTGACATCACTGACGACATCACTGATGACATCTCAAATGACATCACTGATGATATCACTAATTATATCATCCTGTGCGTGCGAGTGTTTCTAAAAAGTTTAAGAATGTTATATATATATATATATATATATATATATATATATATATATATATATTTATATATACGCAAAGGTGTATTGAAGAATGACTGGGTGTATGAGTGTCTGAATGAATGACTTAGTGGGTGCGTGACTGACTGTTTAAGTGAGTGATTAAACATGTCTTCGTGAATGCATGGGTGAATAACTAATATGTGTGAATGTCTGTATCAGTCTTTCAGTTGGTGTGTAAGTGGCTGCATGGGTTGGTGAGTAGCTACATGAGTGTCTATATGTGTTAATGATTGGTTGTCTGATTACCTGTATGGGTGCCTGAGTGTCTGTGTGGGTGGGGGTGTGTGACTCCCTGCATGTATGTGTGAGTGGGTGATTCACTGGGTATATGGGTTCCTGAGTTCATCTGCAAGGGGCTCTATGGGTGAGTGAGTGTGCGTATGGCTGCGTTGGTGAGTGAATGGATATCTCAGTGGTATATGTTGAGTAACTACATATGTGAAAGGCAGTACATGTGAGTGTTGGATGTATATAAGTGACTATATGTGAGAGTGAGTGATTGTGAGAGAGGCGGTATGGATGAGTGTGTGCTTGTGTCAGTAATTGTAGAAGAGAGTAAGTATGTGTTACTATCTGTATGAATAAGTGAGGTGGTGTGTGTATAACTGTATAGGTGAGTAAATGGCAGTGTGATTGATTCTTTGGGTCACTGACTAGGTGTGTGAGTAACTCTATGGGTGAGTGGCAGTGTGTGAGTGTCTGTATGGGTGTATGAGTGCATATATCAGTGGCAATATTGATGAGTGACTGTGTGTATGAGTAACTGTATGGGTGAGTGAGTAGATGTGTGTGGAGACATATGAATCAGTGAGTGGATATGTACTAACTGGTACTGGTGTGTCTATGGTTTCAAAAATGGTAGTCTGTATTTTAGAGTGGGTGTATGAAAGGTTATAGTAGGGTTTAAGGAGGTGCATCATATATTAAGTGGATTATGTCTTCAGTGATGTCATCAGTGGTCATTTGTGATGTCATCAGTGATGTCACTGACCATGTCATGAGTGATGCAATATGTGACATCATCAGCAGTGCATTGCGGGGGCACAACTTATAGTTAGCTCAGCTAACTATAATAGCTTAATTTCTCTGGTTTTGTATGAGTGCAATGCCAGCCTAACTATAACATCCCTGAAACCTGTGGTTTTTTCAGTGAATATCTAAGGTCTTTTGAGTGCTAATTCCTAACTATAACGTCCCTGAAACCTGTGTTTTTTTCCAGTGAATTTCTAAGGTTTTTAAAATGTTAATACTAATTATAACGTCCCTGAAACCTGTGATTTTTTCAGTGAATTTCTAATGTTTTTTAAATGCTAATTTCTAACTATGCCTACATAGGTAGGACATGTACAGAAAGAGGAAAAAAGGCGCAGAAAGACACAAGAGAAGTGCAGAAAGATGCAAGAGAGGTGCAGAAAGATGGAGCAAGGTGCAGAAAGAAGCAAGAAAATGCATAAAGAGGCAACAGAAGTCCATAAAAAAGAAGAAAGGTGCAGAAAGAAGCAAGATAAGTGCAGAAAGAAGCAACAAAGGTACAGAAAGAGGCCTACTTCGACTGTACCTTTCCACAGACTCATAAAAAGTAGCCTAATCACTAATCCTTCTCCAAGATGTCTTAAACCTCACTTTTCTCTTGAAGGTTCACTATTCGTCGACTGATCAAAATGTTATGCCTACCAAATGTAAAACAACAATCCTAACCATATCACTGTTGTAAGTCTCACTAAGTTTGTGAAGGTATGCACGCGTGTGTCTCTGCTTTTACCTTGTGAAATGTTACATAAAAATAAACATACAAATACTTGAATACCTGTGTTTCAAACAGCATACTCTGTAAATTTGTGTACAAAATGTTGTATGCATTTCTTTCTGGTCATAATACAGGGCACATTGGTATTCAATAGTTTATTTGAGGGGCTCTATAACACCTATACACATAAGACATGTCTGCCTGTGCAACCGAATGACAGAGCAGAACTGAGAAGATTTGACCACCCATAGGAGAAGCTACCCGCTTTTTAAGCTACCATCTTCAGATGCATAACATATGTAAGAATACATGTACAAGTAGACATATACCTCAGTCACGAGAGCACACAGACCTTTAAACTTGACATCTTCCACTTCCCAGTTGAGTACACAAAAAGAGGTGAGAGAAGTTCAGAAAGAAGCAAGAGAAGTGCAGAAAAAAACAAGAGAGGTGCAGAAAGAGTAACAAATGTGCAAAAAGAGGCAAGAGAAGTGCAGAAAGAGGCAAGAGAGGAGCATAAAGAGGGAAGAGAGGTACAGAAAGAGGGAAGAGGGGTGCACAAAGAGACTAGAGGGGTGCAGAAAGAAGCAAGAGAAGCAAAGGGAAGTGCAGAAAGAAGCAAAAGAGGTGCAGAAAGAGGCAAGAGGGTTGCAGAAAGAAGCAAGAGAAGTGCAGAAAGAAGAAATTGAAGTGCAGAAAGAAGCAGGAGAGTTGCAGAAAGAAACAAGAGAGGTGCAGAAAAAGCAAGACTAGTGCAGAAAGAGACAAGAGAGGTGCGAAAAGAGGCAAGAGAGTTGCAGAAAGAGTCAAGAGAGGTGCTGAAACAGGCAAGTGAAGTGCAGCAACAGGTAAGAGAACTGCAGAAAGAGGTAAGAGAGTTGCAGAAGCAGGCAAGAGTGGTGCAGAAAGAGGGAAAAGGGGTGTAGAAAGAGGCGAGAGGTGCAGGAACAGGCAAGAGGGTGCAGAAAGAGGAAACAGGGTTGCAGAAAGAGCAAGAGAAGTGCTGAAAGAAGTAACAGAGGTACAGAAAGAGGAAACAGAAGTGCAGAAAGAGGTAAGAGAGGTACAGAAAGAGACAAGAGAGGTGCACAAAGAGACAAGAGAAATGAAGAAAGTGGGAAGACGAATTCAGAAAGAGGCAACGGGGTGCAGAAAGAAGCAAGAGAGGTGTATAAAGAAGCAAGAGAAGTGTAGAAAGAAGCAACAGAGGTGCAGAAAGAGGTAAGAGAGTGACAGAAAGAGGCAAGAGAAGTGCAGAAAGAAGCAACAGAAATGTAGAAAGAGGCAAGAGAAGTGAAGAAAGATGCAAGAGAGGTGCAGAAACAGGCAAGAGAGGTGCACAAAGAGGGAAAAGAGGTGCAGAAACAGGCAACAGAAGTGCAGAAAGAGGTAAGAGAGGTGCACAAAGAGACAAGAGAGGTGCATGAAGAGACAAGAGTAATGAAGAAAGAGGGAAGACGAATGCAGAAAGAGGAAACAGAAATGCAGAAAGAGGCAAGAGAAGTGCACAAAGAAGCAACAGAAATGTAGAAAGAGGCAAGAGAAGTGCACAACGAAGCAACAGAAATGCAGAAAGAGGCAAGAGAAGTGCAGAAAGACACAAGAGAGGTGCAGAAACAGGCAAGAGAGGTGCAGAAAGAGGGAAAATAGGTGCAGAAACAGGCAAGAGAGGTGCAGAAAGAGGGAAGAGGAGTGCAGAAAGAGGCAAGAGGGGTGAAGAAAGAAGCAAGAGAGGTACAGAAAGAAGCAAGAGAAGTGCCGAAAGAAGCAATAGTGGCACAGGAAGAGGCTAGAGGGGTGCAGAAAGAGGCAAGAGAAGTGCTGAAAGAAGCAACAGAGGTGCAGAAAGAAGCAAGAGAAGTGATGAAAGAGACAAGAGAGTTGCAGAAAGGAACAAGAGAGGTGCAGAAAGAAGCAGGAGAGGTGCAGAGAGAGTCAAGTGAGGTGCAGAGGATGGCAAGAGAGGTGCAGAAAGAGGCAAGAGAGGTGCAGAAAGAGGCAAGTGAGGTGCAGAAACACACAAGAGGGATGCAGAAAGAGGCAAGAGAAGTGTAGACAAAAGCAACAGAGGTGCAGAAGGAGGCAAGCGAACTGCAGAAAGAGGCAAGAAAGTTGCAGAAACAGGCAAGAGAGGTGCAGAAAGAGGGAACGGGAGTACATAAATAGGCAAGAGAGGTGCAGAAACAGACAAGAGAGGTACAGAAAGAGGGAACAGGGGTGCAGAAAGAGGCAAGAGAGGTGCAGAAAGAGGGAAGAAGGGTGCAGAAAGAGGCAAGAGAGGCACAGAAAGAGGGAAGAGGGGTGCAGAAAGAGGTAAGAAGGGTGCTGAAACAAGCAAGACAGCTGTAGAAATAAGCAAGACAAATGCAGAAAGACGCAACAGAAGTGCAGAAAGAGGGAAGAAGAGTGCAGAAAGAGGCAAGAGAAGTGCTGAAAGAAGCAACAGGGGTGCAGAAGGAGGCAAGAGAACTGCAGAAAGAAGCAAGAAAGTTGCAGAAACAGGAAAAAAGGTACAGAAAGATGGAACAGGGGTGCAGACAGAGGCAAGACAAGTACAGAAAGATGGAAGAGGGGTGCAGAAAGAGGCAAGAGGGGTGCAGAAAGTTGCAAGAAATCTTCAGAAAAAAGCAAGAGAAGTGCAGAAAGAACCAACAGAGGTGCAGAAAGAAACAAGAGGGGTGCAGAAAGAGGCAAGAGAAGTTCAGGAAGAAGCAACAAAGGTGCAGAAAGAGGCAAGAGAACTGCAGAAAGAGGCAAGAGAGGTACAGCAAGAGGGAAGAGAACTGCAGAAAGAGGCAAGAGAGGTACAGCAAGAGGCAAAAGAGGTGTAGAAAGAGGCAAGAGAGGTGCACAAAGAGGCAAGAGGGGTGCTGAAAAAGGCAAGAGAAGTACAGAAAGAAGCAATAGAGGTGCAGAAAGAGGCAAGAAAGGTGCAGAAAGAAGCAAGAGAAGTGCAGAAAGGTGCAAAAGAGGTGCAGAAAGAGGCAAGAGGGGTGCAGAAAGAGGCAAGAGAAGGGCAGAAAGAAGCAACAGAGGTGCAGAAGGAGGCGAGAGAAGTGCAGAAAGAGGCAAGAGAGTTGCAGAAAGAGGCAAGAGAAGGGCAGAAAGAAGCAACAGAGGTGCAGAAGGAGGCGAGAGAAGTGCAGAAAGAGGCAAGAGAGTTGCAGAAAAGCGCAAAAGAGGTGCAGACAGAGGCAAGATAGGTGCAGAAAGAAGCAAGAGAGGTGCAGAAAGAAGCAAGAGCAGTGCCGAAAGAACCAACAGAGGTGCAGAAAGAGGCAAGATGGGTACAGAAAGAGGCAACAGAAGTGCAGAAAGAAGCAAAAGCGGTGCAGAAAAAGGCAAGAGGGGTGCAGACAGAGACAAGTGAAAATCAGAAAGAGGGAAGAGGGGTGCAGAAAGAGGCAAGAGGGGTGCAGAAACTTGCAAGAGAGGTGCAGAAAGAAGCAAGAGCAGTGTAGAAAGAACCAACAGAGTTGCAGAAAGAGGCAAGAGGGTTGCAGAAACAGGCAAGAGAAGTGCAGAAAGAAGCAACAGAGCTGCCGAAGCTGGCAAGAGAACTGCAGAAAGAGGCAAGAGAGTTGCAGAAACAGGTGCGAGATGTGCTTTAAGAGGAAACAGGGGTACAGAAAGAGGGGAGAGAGGTACAGAAAGAGGGAAGAGAGGTGTAGAAACAGGCAAGAGAGGTGTAGAAAGAGGGAACAGGGGTGCAAAAAGAGGCAAGAGAGGTGCTGAAAGAGGGAAGAGGGGTGCAGAAAGGTGCAATAGGGGTGCAGAAAGAGGCAAGAAGGGTGCAGAAAGAAGCAACAGAGGTGCAGAAAGAGTCAAGAGAGGTGTAGAAACAGGCAGGCGAAGTGCAGAAAGAGGCAAGAGAAGTGCTGAAAGAAGCTACAAAGGTACAGAAAGAAGCAAGAGAAGTGATGAAAGAGACAAGAGAGTTGCAGATAGAAACAAGAAAGGTACAGAAAAAAGCAAGAGTAGTGCAGAAAGAGGCAAGTGAGGTGCAGAAAAAGGCAAGAGAGGTGCAGAAAGAAGCAAGAGAGGTTCAAAAAGACACGAGTGAAGTGCAGAAACAGACAAGAGGGGTGCAGAAAGAAGCAATAGAAGTGCAGAAAGAAGCAACAGAGGTGAAGAAGGAGGCAAGACAACTGCATAAAGAGTCAAGAGAGGTGCAGAAAAAGTGAACAGGGGTGCAGAAAGAGGCAAGAGGGGTGCAAATAACATTAGTAAAAAACTATTATATTTACAACGCCAATAGCTCTAACTCTCGCAAATCCGAGACCTATTACAACTAGCAGTAGCATTTGCAGAGTGGTGTAGAAAGGGTCCAGGCCTCTGACCATCTCTCAGGTATTCTGATGCGTAGGACTTACAGGAGGTACCAGGAGTGCTTCTTGGCCCCCAAGGTCCCCCTGGAGTAAAGTGGACTTCATCCCCCAACCAGTAATGCACCAGGAGGCGCGTTTGCAGAGTGGTGGAGAAAGGGGGGCGTGGCCTCAGAAGACCTCTTAGCAATCGCACTGTGTGGGACTTACTGGAGGGAACAGATAGGCTAGCTGTCTTTAACTATATAGCCCCGGGGAGGTGGTGGTACCCTGGGCTGCGGGGGCCCCCGCTGGGCCCCGCATATCTATTTACAATTGCCCCCGGGACCTGGCCTACCTGCGGGCTTAAAGGAAACTAAGGCTACTAGTCGCTCTAGACTGGGACAAGGGTAAGGTTTAGAACTGCATACCCATGCTGCGGAGACAGGCCTACAGACCTGCTTTGCATTGTCATTTTAGTGGTGGCACAATATGTGCTGCAGTCCACTGGTGACATTTAATTTTCAGGCCCTGGGTACACTTTTGTACCATATACTAGGGACCCATTGGTAACTTAAATATGCCAATTAGGTGTATTCCATTTGAACATGCTTTTAGGGTCAGCAAACGCTCACTGGGCACTTGACAGCAGTGTCCCAGTGTGCAAGTAAAAAAAAAACAGCAACAAGATGTATAATAAAATGGAGGTAACCATGGAAAAAGTGGAATGTTCCTAATACCTCCAAACATGGAAATTGCGTAAAGATAAGGCTTTCTCCACAGAGCTATTTTCTCAATTGAAAAAAACAAACAAAACAGGGTGAAACTGCTTATCATGCTGCCTTTCCAATTGTGGAATTATACACAATGTTTGTCTCAACACAGGAGAAATTGAAGCCCATTGAACAAGTCATATGACATTCACTCCCAGGTACAGTTTTTCAGCATTAAACTATGATGGTGAAATCCCAAAGGTATAAACCTTCAAAAGTAATACATCTTCACCAATCCATAAGGCTACTTCTCTGGGTGTAAATGCACTACTTTTTGTGAATCAGGTTCTTCGACTTTGTAGAATGCAAACAGTCAATGATAATTGAATCTGTTATCTAAAATTGTATATGTTGCAATTCCAGAGGTAAAAATTAAAAATACATTATGTGCTAAAATTTGGTGCTAACTTCAGTCGCTGAACAATTTTCTGGTGCAAATTTCAGCTGCCACAAGTATTTGCCTCCAGAATGAGAAATGACATGTGAACCCGGATTTATGAGGCCAAAATCTACATTGGACAAATATCCTTCCAATTTCACCTGCGTTCCTCAAAGTCAAATTGGCAAGCGCGAGCGAGGAAAATCCACCTCCCGGCGAGATTTTTCCTCATTCGCGATCGTTAACATCAAGTTGGCGAGCGCGAACGTGGGAAATCAACCTCCCAGCGAGATTTCTCAAAGCGGGCGGTCAGATTTCTCATTGCAAGTGGCCGCGTATGCTCACAACTGCTTGCGTGGATAAACCATCCATTCGTGTTGAGAAAGCTGCCGCTCGAGTAAAAATCTACTTGAGCGGCAGAAAGGAAGCCGCACCTGCTTGCGCTGTACATGGTGCCATTCGCGATGATTGCACAGGGCGGACAAGCACCTGGCACTGAAAATCACCACGAACGGCATTTATTTAACGCATTCCACTGCTTGCGGAGCTCCGCCCAGGCTGCTTGCGGAGCTCCGCTCAGGCTTAATTTTATAGCTTAATTTTTGCAAAACAAATATACATTTAGACTGCGCATAAAAAAGATAGCATGCATTTGATTCTAAAACGTTTACAGAATAAGAGTTAGTTCTCGGATGATTAGGTTTAATTAAGAGGTCTTTCCTCATATTTAACACTGCCAGGATATTTTAAAACATTTTGTTTAATATAATAATAACATATGTTTTTATTCACAAAAAATCTAACATTAATAAACTAATTTACCATCCACAGTAAGACGTGTCATGGACATTCTTTCTAAAAATATATTGCTCTTCCAACCACATGTGAAGCATTGATAACAATGCAATGTAATTAGGTAATGTGCACCAGAGGATTAGGATTAATATTAAGTTCACAGAACTTCTTTAAAGTTAGATATAATTTACATATAATGATTTTATTTTATTCAGGGTGCAGAACAAATACGAAACAGCAGTTACTTTTCCTGAATGTGAATTTATGAACGTTTATCCTAATGGAAATTTGATACAATGAGTGCAAACATACTAAGTATAGGTGGAATTAAATGATTCATGATTTGTATGAATTCGAAATATTTGCAATAGATCTAAATTAGAAAACACGTAGGGGCATATTCTCAAGGACTTATCGCTGATTTATCGGCACTTTAGCGCCGCAAAAGTGGCGATAGATTTATCGCCCTATTCTCAAGCTGGTGCAAACTGCCGATATCGCCAGTTTTCCAGCGATAGCTTCCGCAAAAAACATTGCCACGGAAGAGAGCGACAACTAATGCTAATGATATGCAGAGTAGGCGTTCCCGTGCAAAAACACACCAAAACACCACTTCACGATATTCTCAACGATCAGCCAGATCTGCGATGCGATCCAAAAACAGGCGATAAGGCACATTAGCAGCAGGGATTTAACACCTGCCTTTTACTGGTGTTATGCAGGACGACAACCTGCAGTATGAAATGGAGCCCAGTCCAGAGCCACATCTGAAGACCAACACATGTCATGGAGCTACTGATCATGCAGCTCGGAGACCCAAGAGGTCCACAACACCCACCGCCACCACCCCTAGGCCCCCCCAACCCCCTAACTCCCCCCGGACTACCACCGAGGCAGCGCAGAACAAGACAGCTGACCTTCCGAAAATGGCATGGCCCCTCAGCCACACAATTGCAGAATGTGGGGAGAGGTGGGAACCAAGTATGTGTGAAGGAGGCAAGTCACCCATGAATAAGAATGTATACAATGCCAATTGTGGCGGTGATGTGCTGGACAGACTTCAGTATGTAGAGCACAGAAATGTCCATGTGGACATATACTCCTGGTGTTTGTAGTGTTGTGGACAGTGGATGCAACCAATTTACCTCAGGCAGTGGGGAAGACCTCGGTCATGTAGCTGTGTCCCCCCCCCTGTAAGCGTAAGCGGAGTGGGCTAGTCCGGCGTACGCCAGTCCAGCGTAGGAGTGTGAATAAATAGGACAGGGCTCTGGGCGTGGTTCACTTCCGGGATGGCCAACGCGTCAGCCAGGGCGGTGCCCCTCACCCTGCCACGAGTCCGCCACCGTGACCACCAGCCTCCTGAGCCGATCGCTGGCTTCCGCGACACAGGCCCCCAGTGCACCCAGCAGCACAGCACCGCAGAGTTATGTGTGTGCTGACTACTGCCTTCGGCCTACACTGCGGTCAGCAGGTCCCCCAATTCAAATTCAGTCTTGATTTATTTATGGCGCAGTCCAGTAGGCAACAGACAGTGCTTCCAGTGCAGCCCGCCCGGACGACGCATCATCGCAGGCTGCGCACCCGCTGAGCACTTCAGGTGCCACTAACTCTGTGCAGCTCAAGTCAATGCCACGTGGCTGTGGGCCCTTGCTGACCGCTGCCTCCGGCCTACACTGCGGTCAGCAGGGCTCACACATATCAAATCCAATCTTGACCTGCAAGGACACGCCATCATCGCTGGCTGCACACCCGCCACCATCGCCAGGACCACCTCCAACCAACAACTGCCAGAGTCAGAGGAGTCTTACAGCCAGCCTATCAAAGTTGCTCACACCTGTCTTGGATGCCATCATCAGCTTGATACCCTGCTCAGCTCTTCAGGTGCCACTAACTCAGTGCACCACAAGTCATGGACCTTTTATGATTGAGTCTTGTGTGTGTGATGTCAGAGCTGGTGCCCCTACCTCAGTGCACCACAAGTCATGGACCCTTTCTGATTGAGTCTTTGTGTGATCCAATGATCACTGGTCTAGTTGTTGCCAGCACCAACCACTCCCTGAGGGCTGGCTTACACTCACCCCACACCCATCCAGCACAGGCGTCACTGGACATGTGAGCCTAGTAATAAAAAGGGGCCGGGCGCACGTGCCCGTAGCCAGTTCCACTATCTATCTAAGTGTGTCCGTGTGGTCATTATGTATGCATGATGGCCCCGGGCCGTACCACATTACATTGTGCTGTGGACAGCGGACGCAACCATGTCACCTCAGGCAGTGGGTAAGACCTTGGACTTGTAGCTTTGTCGTCCCCCCTGTTAGCGTAAGCGGTGTGGGCTGGGCCGGCATACGCCAGTCCAACGTAGGGGTGTGAAGAATTTGCCCAGGGCTCTGGGCGTGGTTCAGTGCTGGCCTGGACAAGGAAGTAACTAATGCGTGTGTCTCTGTCGTAGTGTCGGCGCCACCCGGCCCGCAATCGACAATGTTGCAATGTAGCATGCACCCGGAGGGCGGGCTCGCACGAACGGAGAAATGAAGGAGCGCAAGACCGCTCGAGGTCTTGGCTCATACATGCCAAGTGTTGTGTGTATCTGTATTGCCGCAGCATGAGCCAAATGCCTAGCCTTAATCGCAGCGCGAGTTCAGCCGGGCATGAACTCTACATCTGTGTCCGCCCTATCCTTACCATAGGCCTACACTCACGTGGCCGCCCACCTTCAACGGCCAACATCACAGTGTCATTGTCAGGCTTGTGGACATGTGCAGACAGGCATGACAATGGTGTGCCGTAGGAGTGCAAGTGATGCAACCACGCAGCGCACACAAGTAAATAGGCTCGGGGGGAGGGAGGAGCAGCTGTGAGGCAACGTAACACACAGTGATGCCGCTCATTTGCCACATGCAAGACATGTCAAACATGAATCCCAAAGTCGCACACATCCCACCCCACCCCCATCAAGCCACATCACATTTCCTGAATGCAAGTAGATGACAAACTAACATTAGGGATGAAAGCTCCTTTGTCTGAACAATCAGGTGGCAGCACATCTGCACCTCCGACCTCGGAATTGCATGTGGCCGGCACCCCCTGACAGATACTATAGCAGCTGATGACGACTCCCACACTATGCACAGCCTGACGAAAGACCAACGTATACACATCCCACACACAGAAGTCCTTGCTCGAAGTTATCTTGCATGGAATGGCCTTCACACTTACTCCCACACCATCCCAGGCGTACAACCGTTGCACACTTAAACAACTCATTGATCCGAGCTGTGGCATTTCATCCACAGACTGGTGCAGGTCAGAACAGTGCTGCTTCAACCAGAGCCACTAACGCAATGGCAGAACATCCCGGACACATGCACAACCCCTGTCACGTGGAACTGTACCGTGCACGTATGCTGCATTTACTGGGGGCACTGCACTGCCACTGCCAGTTACCGGCTAAGCTTCCGCCTTGCCAACGTCACCTGCGTTCAGCCTGTGTTGCATTGTCGATCGTGCATATTCGAGTGGTCCATGGATGTCTGCCTATCCAACAGGACGGTACCTGTACTGGATTTTGACATGTGTGTGCGCCCCCTGTTGGCCCACGACCAGGAGTGTCACCGTGATACCCGTTTATGGGATGCCTTGATACTTGGCATACATGCTGGCAGCTGGACCTGGGAGATTGCACAACTCCTCGTGTGCAGTGACCACATTGAACCGCTCCCCTATTGGGATGTAGTGCTAATTGGTGAAAGGGGGTGGACGCAGCACATCTGTCCGGACCTACTAATGGATTGCCTCGCCGTCCTGTTTGATGAAGTCGACAATGACCTCATGTTGGAAATGATAGCCTACGAATCTGCAATCGCTTTCATGGACGAGTAACTACGTACCTGCAGCGACAACAGATTGGAACCCATTGCACATGTCCCAACACCTTGTTGCATCTTGGAGATCTGGTCACATATCCCACGACAACAGTGGACATGGCTGCATTCGCCTGGACTTCGAATACATGAGCGGACAACAACGCGGGTTAACACACACCTGTGAAAGGTGAGGCACTCCCCCGGAGTGGACAGCGGCACTTGGCAACGTTCCTCATTCTGACTTACTGCTGCATTGGTCTGCATGTTGTGGCACTCATCTTGCCCGTACTGACACGCATATGCAAATAAAGTCTACGCACCTTCACTTGTATTCAACTGTGATGAGTGTTGATTTGAATGACAATGTGTGTCTCACTGCCTATCTGGGTCACAGCCATACATGCGCATTGATAGCAGTACCCGGGGAGTACCTTTTTGTGGAATCACTGTCCTTACATTCATCCATACTTTCATACTTGATTGATCATAGCCATGACACATCTGTGTGAATTAGAATGTTTTATTCGCATTCAGTGGAGTGCTGAAGCTGGAGCAGTACAGGGCCATGCAAACCCCACTTTACATTGTTGCCCCGTGGAGGGCCAGCCAGAGTCCTTTAGGGCTTGACAAGTTCATCGGAAGAGGAAGACTTCAGTCCGCAGTGTGATTGATGTGTCATTGGTAACCAAACAAAACAAGGCAGTCCATGTCGAGGTCCAAGGTGAGTGTTGCTGAGTGTATCGGGGACAGTGGAAGGTGTTATTCCAGGGCATGATGCAGAGGGCAGAACCAAGCTGAAACAGGCGATATGGCGGAGATGAATGCTACCACTTCATTCTTACCACAAAGCCAGATTCATCATCATCTTCATCCTCTGATGTGTCAGGTGCCTCACATGTGGGTGGTGGTGTTTAGTCTGCATCACTGTGTGGCACTGACACATCAGGAGATGTGGATGGAGTAGTAGCAGCAGCATTCATCTGCGCCAGGCCTCATGGCGGCAATGCCATGATGAGGATCTGCAGGGCATGGAAGATCACAGCTACATCTCGCTGCTGTGCAGCCGTGGCAAACATTCTTTCCGCCTGCATCCGCTCCAAGCTCTCCATCATTCTCCTTATGTGTCCCAACTCCCGGCTGACATCGCTGGAGGCACTCTGACTAGTCAGTTGTTCTTGGCTCAGAGTCATGACTCCAGCAATGTCAGCCATGGATTGTTGGAGAGCATGAAGCGGACAGTGGGTGTCCGTTAGGGACTGTAAGTCGTCCCTGATGGGACTTAGACACCCACGTATGGCATCTAGTTTGGCTGCCATGAGGTCGAACCCCACCGCAGCTGATCAGCCATCTTCTCCTGGCACCCTAACACGCGGCGTTGGAATGCCATGTGTTGGTCGTGGGGGTCCTGGGAGACAGCCGTGGTGGTGGGTGCTTCCTGCTGTGTGGTCTGTGCAGGGGGTGGGGTTTCCTCGATGCAGCTGGGCTGCCCTGCTCCTGGAGGTGGGGGTGCCGAAGCTGTCCATGAGCTCTTGGAGGGCATCAGTGTCGATGTTGGGGAGGTCCTCTTCATCATTAGTGCTGAGTTGTTGGGTCTGCTCTGCAGGAGGTGTTGATTCTCACTTGAAGGGGAGATGCAGATTGACATTGTGTTCACATGTATGTTCACGCATTGTACAAGTTTACTAACAGACTGCATGACAATGCACATTGTGACTGTTTGTGAGGAGATGCCTATTTGATGCGGGACAGTTGACATTTCTACACCATCAGGGATGTGAGGTTGTACTTGTACATTATCATCTCACAGTTTCCTGCTATGCCAAATGGGAATGGCCATTTTCTACACACAAGCGGCAGCAGTTGTGTCCTCTGTTCTGTTGTGAAAGTGTTGCAGTTTGTACCACATTGTTGTCAATGTTGAGGTGCTCTGATTCTTATGTGTGTGTGCTGCATTGTGGGTGTGTTGCCCCTTAAGATCTGATTTGGCTGGCCCTTATCCCTTTCAGGCGGTGTGCCTTTCACTTCTGTGCTTATACAGTGCTGAGATGTTGCAGACTTGGGTAAATTGGGCTCTTGGTCGGAGTTGTGACTCTTGGGCATGGTTTGTCCGCAGATGTGCTATACTTAATTGTGCATATGTGCCATTGTGCCCATCTCCCCCCGTCCCCCAGTCCCTGGTCATTACTCACCCTGTTGCTGTTGGCTCAGGTCATGTTGTGCAGTGTTCGGTCCCCCAACTCCTGCCACCATCTCCCCAATGATGACTTCGAGTCACCATTTCCTCCATCTCATCCAGCTCTTGGTGTGTTGCTGGACTCCCACCTCCTGTCTGCATTGCTGCTTTCAGGTTGGCCACGAGTTTCAGCTTGGTTTTGTGCTTCACATCAGTCCAGCGCTTCTTGCAGTAGTCCACTTCCCTTCTCTTCACTCCGACTGCATTCACCTTGGCCAAGATGGACTGCCATATTGTATTTTTAGTTGCCAATGACACAGTGGAGGTGATGAACAGTTGGTGGTGGTGTTCTGTCACCTCCGTAATGAGGATCTGGTTTTCCTGCGTACTGAAACGCGGGTTCCTCTTCTTCTTCTTCTTCTCCTTGCCCTTCCCTGACACCGAGGTCCCAGGCTGGTCGTCCGTGGGGCTTGTGGAGTTCTGCTTGTCCTCTGTACTTGCTCCGGCTACCTCCATGGTGCTTCGCAGTTGTTTGTGTTTTGTTTGTGTTTTTTGTTGCCGCTTTTATAGTGGGTTTTCCCGCCTGACTTGTGGGACTTGCAGGCCTGGCGCTGCTTATCGCTGAATTTTCTATCGCAGTTGGGCCCATCGCAACTTTTTTCACGTTAGGGTTTAGATTTTTATCGCCGTCCCAGTAATTTTATCGCGGACATTTGACGAGTTATCGGGAAACTATCGCATGTTACCGCCGTGTTGAGAATACGACGTTAACACGGAGTTATTTTCCCGCGATAGATGGCGATATGAAAAATTGCGTTAACCTATGTTGGCGATGATTATCGCACGTTCTTGAGAATATCCCCGTAGAAGGCTGAAAATCTTTGCATTGTTTGAGATGCTTGCTAGAACATTTACCACGTAATATGAGTTAGTCACTCAAATCTTATTACATTTCATGAATTTCTGAAATCGCAAGGATAAATCCTTTTTAGTAATAATAGAAAAGTTTTATACACCAATTTTGACTCTGTCGAACTGATTGTGACTTTTATTGAACCGCACAAGTTGTACTGAATGCTGTAGATATTTGTATGTGATTTTGTGAGCTTAGAGGAATCTTTTCTGTGACCTGCTTCGTTTTTTGCGCATATTTATAAAGCTTACACACTTTTTACAATAGTTAAATAAACTACTTAATTTTATATTTTTTTTAGCCAAAAATGAAATAATTATTCATATGTGTATGTGGATCGCAGTACTCACGGAGCCTATCAAATAAACTCTTTTTTAGATAAGTAAACAGTTTTTTCTCCAGACTAGGGTAATTTTGATTAACGCTTTCTTTTGCAGGGTTTTTGGCTGTAGTTAGAGATGTGGATGGCTTCCTGGGTTTATACTTTATGCATGGGGCCATTGATGTGGCTGCTAGGGCGGTCGAAATTGAAGCGGAAGAACCCAGGTTCGAGTCTCGGCAGGTACACTCAACATCCTGTGATTCTGGGCTAATCACTTAATCGCCCCATTCCTAGCAATATGAATGTGTCCGTCTGAAATGCAACTGGTGCTCATGTTAAGCGCTCTGATACCTTCCTTCGGGTCGAGTTCGCGCCATACAAAACTCCCCAAAAGTTCCTTACTGCCTAAACCCAATATTACACATTTACTGTGGAGCCAAAGAGCCTCATCATCGTTTGTAGACACTGATGCTCTGTATTGGCTACACAATTAAACCTAGTGCAGCCTCTTCTGCTAGATACGTGTTAATTATACAGCTTCTATTCCAGAACATCACACCTATGTCTGCCTCCCTGTCATCATCAATATTAGCATGTAAGTAGCTTGGTGCTTCATAAAAACTACGGGGTAAAGCTACAGAACAATTCTGTGAAATTTACAGACAATCGCTTGTTGTTGGTAATTCAGACTTCGCCCCCATGTCGGGCATATTTCTGAGACAGATGTGTGTCACTCTAAAAATTGGGTTCCATCACACTATTTATCTTTCTGGGACACTAGCCTTCATTTAATTGGCAAAATACGAGCACAAACTCTCTCTCAAATGGTGCATGAAACACCTGGAGGTGAATCAACATTTTTGCCATGGTAAAATCCAAGTATAATTTCTCAAAATAACTGTAATTAATTGGCATTGCCGATGAATGAGTTAATTGGTCACAATATCAGTTATTGTATCACTTCATGTACCCCTTTTTGGTTACAGTCTCCCAAAATGCTGTTTCTAAGCTCTGTATACTGCATCTCAAGCGCTAACTCGCAGAGATTTTGAGCTAATTGTAAGCATTAAAGAGAGTGAAAGGTCTTAAAACAGGGTAAACACAAGGAGATGATGGACAGGGTGCTGAAAATTTTCTGACACTCACACCCAGTCACGGATCTAAACCACCCCAGTTTAGATGCAGCTATTTGCAAGGCAGTTTTGACTCTGTGCCTCATGGGAACAGTCCAGCCTGAACTGCCAAGCCAGGTCTTCCCTGGCCCGGAAACAAGCATCCTGGGACCGGATTCAGGGTAACACACCTCATCAGCCAGGCTAGCTTGAAACCAGTGGCAAAGTGAGCAAGGGACACATGTCTGGGCATACCCTACCAACTTAGGGCTAACAAAGCAAACACAAGGAGTTGATGGACGGAGTGAGGAATCTTTTCAGACACTCACCCCCAGTCACAGATCTGGGTTGAATCCATCATTGTTCTTTAGCGCAATTCGCCACCCCAGTTCAGACCCAGCTATCTGCAAATCAGTCCTGACCTTTTGCCTCATGGGAACAGTCCAGCCTGGACTGCCAAGCCAGGTCTTCCCTGGACCGGAAACAAGCATCATGGGACTGGTTTTGGGGTAACACTCCTCATCAGCCAGGCTATCTTGAATCCAGTGGCAAAAAGAGCAAGGGACCCATGTCTGGGCATGCCCTGCCAACTTATGGCGAACAAAGCAAACACAAGGAGATGATGGACGGAGTGCTGAAACTTTTCAGACACTCACCCCCAGTCACAGATATGAGTTGAATCCATCATCGTTCCTTAGCTCACTTCGCCACCCCAGTTCAGACCCAGCTATGTGCAAATCAGTCCTGACCCTGTGCCTCATGGGAACAATCCAGCCTGTACTGCCAAGCCAGGTCTTCCCTGGACCGGAAACAAGCATCCTGGGACCGGTTTTGGGGTAACACCCCTCATCAGCCAGGCTCCGCGTGAATCCAGTGGCAAAAGGAGCAAGGGACCCATGTCTGGGCATACCCTGCCAACTTAGGGCGAACAAAGCAAACACAAGGAGATGATGGAAGGAGTGCTGAATCAATTTCAGTCACTCACCCCCAGTCACAGATCTGGGTTGAATCCATCGTCGTTCCTTAGCTCACTTCGCCACCCCAGTTCAGACCCAGCTATATGCAAATCAGTCCTGACCCTGTGCCTCATGAGGACAGTCCAGCCTGAACTGCCAAGCCTGATCTTCCCTGGACCGGAAACAAGCATCATGGGACTGGATTCGGAGTAAAACCCCTCATCAGCCAGGCTAGCTTGAATCCAGTGGCAAAGTGAGCAAGGGACCCACGTCTGGGCATACAATGCCAACTTAGGGCGGACAAAGCAAACACAAGGAGATGATGGACGGAGTGCTGAAACGTTTCAGACACTCACCCCACTCATAGTTAATTACCAATTAATTAATTAAAATGAATTAACTTCCAATTAATAATTCATCAATAAAAAATAAATTACTTCCAACCCTTAACACCTATAAACATAACAACACACACCTAAAATTAATTACACAATTACCATAATTAATTACCAATTAATTAATTTGATTTAATTAACAACCAATTATCAATTAATTAATAATACATTACACACATTTAACACTATAACATCTCAATTAAACAGATATTAATAAATAAAACATAATCAATACATTTAATATAATATAATTACTTCCCACCCCATTCCCCTATAAACACACAACCCGCTGCAAAACTAAAAACGCAAAATTCAAATAAAAAAAAATTAATAACTACAAAAATTTAACACATATATTGAAAAAACAAACAATTCTTATACAAAAAATATACAACACATACATATAAAATATATACTAAAATACATAACATTAATAAACAAACGATATTTTTTACAACTATATTTTTGCAAACGATATTAAACACTTCGATATTTTTCAAATCGATATTACTTACCTTAAGTCGATATTCTTGACAACGATATTCTTGCTGTCAATATTTCTGACCCACGATATTTGCAACTCGATATTTGTGCAACTCGATATTTGTGATTCGATTTTCTGTCTCTGCACCCATATTAAATCGTTAACGTAAAGGGCAGATATTTTTAATTTAAGTTGGAAGGAAATGTCAGGTGCATCGGCGAACTAGTGCCTCCACTGCAGAGTACTAACTGGCTTTTGCCACAGTGGATTGATGTAACCTTTAGTCCACCCTTTATCGTTATAATGAAGAACATTAATTAGTGTCGCAAAATACAAATATAGTTCGTTATTCAGCACCAACATACACAATGGTGAATGCATGCGTTTACATACATATGTCATGTTATTGAAGTCCTGTTTCCAGCTGTCTCACCTGACACGATTTGTTCCCTAATGTTCCCCTTCAATTTTTTGTCACTGTTTGAGAAAACCTTAATTTAAGAGACTTCCTGGACAGCAAATCTAGTACTCCCCGAGGTCACCCTTGGTGAGCACTGGAAAAGGGAGGCCCTAAAGTTGTCTCCACACCCAACGGGTCCGAAGGGAGAGCCCAATCACTCTCTTACCTCGGGTATGCATGGTTTACAGCATGGTTATAGTTTTTGAGGTGCAGTGGAGCTGCACATAGTGTAAATGCCCAATTGCCACTAAATAGGCTAAGTCTGGAGACCTTCAGTAATGGAGTGCTTTTTTCTTATTTATATTTAATGTATGCATACATTTTTGCAAACATTAGTAGGATTGGGAGGGAACTACTCATCTCAAACACAGGAGTCAATATGGGAGAACGATGGGCTTGTGCTGTAGGTAGGGGTGGGTGTAACTCACGCAATTCTGCCTAGTGTAATTAGGCAGAGTAGTATCTAACATAGGAACTTTTAATCGAATCCAATGGATTTTATAGCTTCATTTTTGCAAAACAAATATACATTAGGCTGTGCATAAATAAGATAGAAAGCATTTGATTCAACAAACGCTTACAGAATTAGTCAGTTCTCGGATGATTAGGTTTAGTTACGAGGTGTTTCCTCATATTTAACACTGCTAGGATATTTTAAAACATTTGATAGAATTTAATAATAACATATGGTTTTATTTATGCTCCCAACATACCCTTACTGGGGCTACCTCTACCGTCGGGGACGGTGACCCTTAGACATATAGCAGCATGGGCGGAGTTGGGTGTGACCACATTAGGTGCGTTCTTTCCCAACGGTATATTGATGAATCACGATGCATTTATGAGAGAGACGGGGGTACAGCATGGGTTGTTTCTGCTTCATGCACACATCTCTAGATATGTCCGCACCATGTGGGCCCCAGGAGGTGAGGAACCACCAACACACGCACTGACGCACATGCAATATTTGATGGGCAACAGCAGTCATCTAACGAAATGGATATACCGGGGTATCCATACGCACACCTTAGTATCACTCCAGGCAACCCGCGACAAGTGGGAAACGGATATTGGTTGCGCACTAACGGATAGGGAGTGGGTGGCACTGCTGGAGCACCCACGGAAGGTATCCAGGAATCCAAAGTTTAAGTTTATACAGCTGATGATCGTTCACCGGGCGTATCTGTCTCCTCACAAACTGAGCTTAATGTTTCCAGATGTACCGGTTAGCTGCCCCCGCTGTCACTCCTCAAATGCAGGTTTACTGCATATGTTATGGGACTGCCCAAGGCTGCACCACTATTGGTCATTAGTGCAAGACATGGTGTATGGGGTAGTCCCGATACAGAACAATAAAACGTTGGAGTGTTGCTTACTGGGACTAGGACCTAAAGGTAAAAAAGGGAGCCCTGCTCATAAATTTGCTAATCTGGCATTGATTTTAGCTAAAAGAAACATTACCATGAGGTGGAAGGCTGCCAGATCGCCCTCAGTACCGGACTGGCATAGGGAAGTGCGCAGATGGGGTAGAGCGGAAGGAGCAGAACTTAAACAGGAGGAGCAAAGGGCGCTGCGAAAGGTACCTATTTTGCTAGAATGGAACACTATGTTGGAAGAATTTGGGGCCTTAGATTTACAGTCGTAGTAGTAGGGCACTCATGTACATGTTAAGGACTGAGCCATAACGATAGGTAGATCCCAGCACGAGTCGACATTAATATTGTGTTTACTGTTCGGGAGAGGGAATGTAAAACTGCTAATATATACAATTAACATGTACTGTGCTATTGTGTAGTAGGCATGTATAACGGCGTTTGGCTGAGTCCGGGGGAGGGGCGGGAGGGAGGGAGACTTTGTTATTTGTTCTGTTCTTATATTATATTATATCGTCATGTATAAGATAATCACAACTGCATACCGGCTTTTGTATAATTATGAAAAATCAATAAAAATTATGTTTAAAAAAAACAAAAAAACATATGGTTTTATTTACAAAAAAATCAAACATTAATAAACCAATTCTGCCTAGTGTAATCCCGCAGAGTTTATGTTAAGTTACACGAGATGCGTCTCGCACACTTCACGTCAGAAAAATGACCAAGGGCATGTCATGGTGCAGAAGCATGTAGCTCTTTTGTTTTCTTAGGTCTGCTCCTGCATAGCCATATCTTCCTGTTTTCTGCTCCCTAGGCCCCATCCGACCCAATCCACCCCATTCTGCTCCACCTGCCACCCTTTTCTTAATATATTTACAATTTTATATGAATTTCCTACTTCCCTGTGTGTTTATTTTACATTTGTGCTCCCCAGTTGGTCTGTCTTTGAGTTTTTTTGTACCTGTCCCACCCAAATCTGCCTTAGCTATAGCCGAGGCAGGGAGCGTAGCAAAGTCATGGACCCCATGTGGCCAATAGTGGCACAAGGGGGGTAACACCGAGCCTCATTTTTAGTGAGGCGGAGGCGCTAGTTTTTTATGCACACCACCACCTCCGCCTCATGCTCCAGCAGGCGGCAGACCTGGCCAGGTCCACGGCCTAGCGCAGCATTGGCAGGGGTGGGTGAGAGTGCTGCGTGCACCACTACACCGGAATCTCCTGCATCCAGCAGCAAGTAACTCATCACTGGGCCTTTATCACCGACCAGGAGCAGGATCTGCTGGACCAGCTGTGAGTTGAAGTGGCAGGGCTAGGTGCATGATGTTTTGTAAACAATTGTTATTCTCGTTATATATTAAACATATTATATATTTTATATATAAATTATAAATAGGAATGTGTTATTTACAGCACATATATAGATGTATTATATATGTAATTATTTGTGTGTATATAATTGTGTTTTTGTATGCTATGTATGTTACACTCATTCATAATATATTATATATATGTGCATGTATGTGTATATGCATGCATAGTTATGTAAATAATTAAAACATTTAGATACATTCAAAAATTGTAATTTATGTAAATATAGATGTGTGCATATAAGTGTGTGTATATATCAGGTATGTTATTATGCATCACATATCATAAAATACGTAACAACATTTTTTTACTGTTTTATATATATAATTTATTTGACCATTCCTTTGCAGCAGAGGATGTGAACAGCTGTGCCCTCAGGTGCAAAAAAGATATTTATTTATGTGCGTGGTGGCACCATGTTCGTAGTGGACAGAGCTAATTTCAGAGGTTTTTAATGTTGATGTGTACCACTGACATAAATAATTGCATTTTTGCATCAGAGCTTGCCTGTTTCTACTGTCTTTTTTTCAAAGGAGTGGGCATGGTTTCTCTTTACACATTTGAGGGTGAGCTGTGCATGTGGTCAAAAGAGAACTGGGGCATGTGGCCACTGCCACCTGAGAGGTAGCGTGTAGGACTGGGGTTTCAGACTGAAGTGAAGTGGACATTAAGTGACTCATACAACCCAGACTGTTTCCCACGCTGAACCATGTGCATGATTGGGCTGATTTGAGGGATAATAGTTACTAGGATAGTCTGATATCAGGGATGTTGGCAGCATCTGTGACTTTATTATGTTAATACATTTTCCATTGTGCAGTACACAAAGGGAGATTGATTTTTCCCATCAATAGGATAATTTTGTGAAGCGAGTGAAGTAGCAATATCATTGTAGAAAGCAAACAATGTATAGGAAAGAGAACTGATTTCATGGAGTAGTTTGAAGGGAGTAATGGGATTGATTATTCAGACAGAACAATGCTTGAATGCCCTTCTGTAGAGAACCAAATCAGGCAAGAGGGGGAAGACTGCTAGCAGAAGCACGACAAGGCAGTCGCGGCTCCTGGAGGGAGTGCTGCGGGGCGGCGGGGCGGGGGAGGGGCAGGTGGGGGGTAGTAAACGCCGGCATACGGCTGAAGGGAGTTAAGTACATAAATAAATAAATAAATAAAACGAATTACATTGCGCGCGCTGCATCGCCAAATGGCGATGCGGCGAGCGCAATGTAATTCATTTTATTTATTTATTTATGTACTTAACTCCGTTCGGCCATATGCCGGAGTTTGCTACCGCCCACCCTGCCCCTCCCCCGCCCCACCGCCCGCAGCACTCCCTCCTGGAGCCGCGACTGCGAGTAGGGCTGAAGTAGGTGATAGTGCTGGGGAAGATGCCACAGAAGATGTTACTGCTGGTGCTGGTAATCAATGTTTATTGTGTATTTCTTACTCTAACTATTCTCACCTAGTGTGTTTAATGACATTCTGTATTTTTCAGTTTGTCAACTTTCCTTGGCCTCTTTTAACTTTCGTTATCCCAAAGCTATTCTTCATTCAGGGCACAGCACAACATTGGCATAAGCTATTCCAGGACCTTAAAGATGAGGTTAATGTAGTTTCAATTTAAAGGACTTCCATCCTTGGATCTTGTACAAAAATGGCTAAATCGCAACCCTGGAAAGAGATGTAGGCTCTGCAAATATGCAAGAGAATCTATCAAACATTTATTATGCACTTGCCCAGGTCTGCTGTATGAAAGAAGGTGTTGATTGCAAAGCTATTTTTTCCACTCAGAATATGTCCTTGTAGAAAGGCAGTGGTGATATTAATGCAAGGAACAAAAGCCACGATAAGCACCCGCTTTGTGAAATCCCTGTCTGTTGCCGAAAATAAATGGAAAAGGACATGGGCAAACCAAGCATGAAAAGGACTTTTAACAAAATATTTTTAGACGTACTTTCTATTGTCAATATTTCTTGACATGGTAATGTAAGCTGATTTTAAATGCAATGGCTTTTATTAACTGAGCACTAATACATTTTGTACCTTTTTACCACTATCCCCACATATTTCCTTCTATTTTCTATCTTCCCTGTTTGCGCAGCTGACTTCCTTCTGTCCTAGCCTTTTATTCCCCATCCACTGTTACGGTTACAGTAACCTTCAACTCATCCCTCTTGTACATATCTATGCCCCATCTATGGGCAGTGTGGTGCACGGATGGAGACTGAATTTGCCCATGGCTTTTAGACTGTCAAAATTTCAAAACTGTAAAACATCAAGGGAAAGGAACAATTTACTATTTTATTTTTAGGATTGAGCTGAATGGAAGTAAAGGTTTGCATAGTCAGGCATTAGATTTGTTTGCCTCTAAAATGTTTTTTTTTTAAAGATTACCTACTAGTAAGTACTATTCAGTCTGTCTACTCTTTATCACCCTCATTTTAAGACAGTCCTCCACCGCGGACCCCCACTTGTCCCATAGGACTGAACCAGCCTCCACCTCTGCCATTCCTGCTGGTGTTGCTGGTAAGACATGCTGAATATTTTTTGCTTTTTAATTAGCATGCATTTCGATCTTCTTTATTTTTTCTAACGTCCGCCTATGTACTTTACTTTCCCCTTTAACCATACAAGCCTCCCTCCTTGTTTTTTTTTTTATTTTCCCCCAGTTTTTGCAGCTGACATCCTCCTGTCTGTCATGACAGCATGGCATGGTAGGATACCACCATATGTTTTTTCCATTCCCTTCCATGCCTTCATTATTTGTTTTTCTGATCCTTTCCTAGCATTGTCCCTACATAAAAAAAAATTTAGATAGCATTGAATGGTTGACTGCTTATTGGACCATTAAACCTTTCAAAGTGACACTCTAGATAGTACATAAGATAAACCAACAGTAGTCAAGTATTGCGTTTGTAACTTATCAAAATAATGTGATGGTCACTTACAGCAGGTATCTAAATACGTGCGTTATGTTTTTGTCCAGGATCGGAAGTAATCAATGCTCCTGCAAAGGAGGCCAGAAATGACCTTCCAGTGAAGGAGGAAGGAGTGGCTGCTAGGGCAAGTGGTAAGTCACTTTCATTTCTCAATGACAACTATACTATTGCATTTGTTAAGGTATTTTTTACTTTCTTCAAAGCCCAGTTAGAAATCATTTTATAAATTATTGAGGCACCTATGTTTCAGTCTCATTTTCCCTACCATTCAGTTGTTAGAAGAAAAGGTGCAGTGCCCTGTGTCCACTCGCCTACAACATACGGCATTCTTCCTGTCCCACCCAGTCCAGGAATTGCAATTCCAACACAGCATGTGCCACATTTCTTTGTAACAAAAAGAACAAATGATGGACGGAATGCTGAACAATGCACATATTCACCCCCAGTCCCAAGGATCTGGGTTGAATCCATTGTATTTTTGCTCACCACGCCACCCCAGTTTGTACCCAGTTTGTCACCCTAAGTGGGAAGGATATGCCCAGACATGGATCCCATGCTCACTGCACCACTGGATTCAAGCTAGACTGATTGATGAGTGGTGATACTCAGAAACTCAGTCCCAGGATGCTTGTTTCCAGTCCAGGGAGGATCTGGCTTCGCAGTTCGTGCTGGACTGTTCCCATGAGGCGCAGGGTCAAGACTGATTTGCATATGGCTGGGTCCAAACTGGGGCGGTGTGGTGAGCAACAATGGAATAAACCCAGATCTTTGTGACTAGGTGCTTCAGTGAGATTTACTACACCACCACTGTTAGACCTGTCATCCTTAGGGTGGTCTTCACCCAAACGTTTTGCCTGCTTACCTCCTGTTGTTGCTTATTCTTTTGGCTGGCCTCAGTACTTTACTACTGCAGACCAGTGCTAAAGTCTTCGTGCTTCTCCCCTAATCATGGTAACATTGGTGTATGAACAATTGGCATATTTAATTTACTTGTAAGTCCCTTGTAAAGTGGTATACCATATACCCTGGGCCTGTAAAATAAATGCTACTAGTGGGCCTGCAGCCCTGATTGTACCACCCATACCAGTAGCCCTGTAAACATGTTTAAGGCCTGACACTGCAGAGCCTGTGTGTGCAATTTTACTGCCACTTTGACCTGGCATTTAAAACCCTTTGCCAAGCCTTAAACTCCCTTTATAACACATATGTTACCCCTAAGGTAGCCCCTTGGTAGCCTATAGGGCAGAGTGCTGTGCAAATAAAAGGTAGTACTCGGACTTATAAGTTTTGCATGTCCTGGTAATGAAACCCGCCTAAATTTGTTTTTTACTACTTTGAGACCTACTCCTCTCATAGTTTAACATTGGGAATTCCTTAATACACTTTTAAGCTGTAATTCCTGATCGGAAAGGAGTAGCTGTGTCATGTTTTATATCATTGGAATGGTAATGATAAATCCTCTTTACTGATGAAGTTGAATTTAACATTACTGTTTTATAAATGCCACTTTTAGAAAGTGGACATTTCTCTTCTCTTACAGCTCTGTGTGCCTGCAGCCTGTCTCCAATACACGTCTGGTGGAGGTGAAAGCCACACATTGTGCATTCCCTCTAGACAGCCACAGACACAGGAAGGTTAAGTGTGTCTGAGTACTCATCTACATTCTGATGGCTCTTCCTGGGCAGGAAGGGAGGGAGGGGCTGACACTTACACCTAAATAAGCAGGGCCCGGTTCCCACACAAAGGGCTTCTGTTCACTTCAAAGACCCTTCTTTGAAGTCACCCCCACTTCAAAGGCACAACTGGGATATATGTACTGTGGCTCTGACCCCATCAAATCAGACACTTCTGTAACCTGTACAGAACTCTGGCAGAAGAATAGCTGTGCTGCCTCAAAGACTGACACTCTGCTGGATTGCTGATCTGGAAGACCTGCTTTTCTGCTGTGCTGATCTGCTGCCCCATGACTCTGCTGAGCAACAATTGCACTCTCCCTTGCAGCCAAAGTGATCTCCAAGGGTTTGTTGGCTTGCGTCCTGTTGCTTGAGATTCAGGGCTATCAAAGTCAATACATCTGCTTCTGTCTCTGGTTCACAGGAAGTGGACCCAGATAGCTGCACCAGAGAAATTGACCTATCTCAGTCTGCGTGTAGCAGAACCAGTGCATCGATCCTGCTGCAGGAGTAAGTTCAGTGCATCACTCTTGCAACCAATGCATCGCCTTGAGAGCACGATGCATCTGAAGCATGCATCACCACCAGAGCAGTGTGGAGAGATCGACGCATTCCCTTGACTGCATGGAGAAACACGGTGCATCGCTCCTCAAAACCAACACATCTCAGCTCGGCGATCCGTCTTCGGAACCAGTGCATCACCATCATTGCGTGGGGAACTTCAATGCATCACTGTGACTGCTGACTCAACATCGACTCATCGCTCGTCTGTACCCCACATCTGTCATGATCAGGGTCAAGGTATTCTGTTCACCGGGCCTGCATGTCTCCTGTCCACAGCCTGTGCTCAATCGCAGTTGGCCTGAACTGTTGACTTTGCCCTGGTCCAGTGCGACCAGATAACCACCATAGGTGCTTATTGCTTCTAAGCGCTAGAAACACTTTTATTCTTTAAAAATTAATAACTCAACTACTGCTTATTGGATTTTTGTTGTTGTGGTCTTGATTTATTTATAAAATTATTGTCTATTTTTCAAAAACAGTGTGGAGTCTTTTTGGGGTGTTTTCATTGTGTTACTGTGTGGTGTGCTGCACAAATACTTTACACATTGCCTCTTTAGATAAGCCTGACTGCTCAGTGCCAAGCTACTGGAGGGTGAGTACAGATTATCTTTTATTGAGTATCTAGCTTACCCTGACTAGAGTGGTGGTCCCTACTTGGACAGGATGCATACCTCTGCCAGCTTGAGACCCCATTTCGAACACACACAAAGTCACCTTGCTTTGCTCTGCATGGCTTAGTAATTTGGGAGTAACGCAAGACAGAGCAAGTCGCTGCCTTGTGTTACTCTGCCCTGGGAAGGCATTCCATTGGTGGAGCATGGGTGTTTCCATGCATTCATACATGGGTTTTAGCGCAGTCTCATATTTACTAAGGCTAGTAAACCTGGGACTGCGTCAATATGTTTCCAAGGTTAGGCGTAATGAGGAGAAATATGTTTATTTCTCCTCATTCTTTCCTCTATCTATGTGTGAGTTTCAGAGGATTGCTTTTGTACAGGAAGATATCTCTTTCTGCACAAAAACAATCCTGCCTGTAACAGAGGCACCTTTGCACCTTTGCACCATGGCGCAAGGGTGCCTGTGTTGGGACTAGGCTGCAATTAGTGCACCAGCACAAGAAGAAAGCAGGACTGCGGAATTTCTTAATATATATGGTGCATTCCTACCCTGTCCCATCATCCACACAGTGCAGCAAGTTGTCTTGCTGCATTGCATTGGGTGACTTGTTAGTAAATCTGCCCCATAGTGTGTAGTGATGCACATGTGATCTGTTGCTTGACAACCGGTCCATATGTCCATTGTGAGATAGGTGGGCTGAACAATGCTCTGCTTCATAGCTTTGCCAAAGAAATGCAGCACTTCATGATGCAAAGCTGGCATAGCCACTCTGGCAAAACAGTTCCTGCTGGGAAACTTCCATTTTGAGCAGAGAGCCTCCACAAATTCCACAAAAAAAGGGAGGAGGTTTATTTAAAAACTGTATTTTTTGTTAGGTGTAATGAAAGATATACAATTGCAAAAACAACAATTGATGGACAGAATGCAGAACAATGTCATACATTCACCCCAGTACAGAGATCTGGGCCTAAATCCATCGTTTTTTTGCTCACCATGCCAATCCAGTTTGGACCCAGCCATATGCAAATCAGTCTTGACCCTGCACCCAATGGGAACAGTCCAGCCCGAACTGCCAGGCCAGGTCTTCCCTGGACTGGAAACAAGCATCCTAGGACCGGTTTCGGGCTTTCAGCCCTCATCAGCCAGGATAGCTTGACTCCAGTGGCATGGAGAGCACGGGACCCACGTCTGGGCATACCCGTCCCACTCGGGGTGACAAATGCAAAAACAACAATTGATGGACAGAATGCAGAACAATGTCGTACATTCACCCCAGTACAGAGATCTGGGCCTAAATCCATCATTTTTTGCTCACCATGCCATTCCAGTTTGGACCCAGCCATATGCAAATCAGTCTTGACCCTGCACCCAATGGGAACAGTCCAGCCCGAACTGCCAGGCCAGGTCTTCCCTGGACTGGAAACAAGCATCCTAGGACCGGTTTCGGGCTTTCAGCCCTCATCAGCCAGGATAGCTTGACTCCAGTGGCATGGAGAGCTATGAAAGATATACAATAACATTCCTAATATATACACACATATAGACATACATCAATATATACATTAACATACCATTAACTGAACTAGCTGAATGGAATTTAACCAAATTTGGCAGAAAGCTAGATCTTGGTACAGAAAGAGTGATTTTTGTAATTTGCTGATAATCTGTTCAGTAGTTCTGGATTTATTAAAGTAAAAAGATTTATGTATTTCTAGAGATGCGGATCTGCTGTGGATCCTCCATGGATCCAGGCAGATTCGTTGATCCACACACCAACAGTAATGCCGTGATTGGTTGGCTGCAACCTGAGAGGAAGTTGCAGCTGCCATGTTGTGCATCGAGAAATGGTTTCCAGGGGAGAAAATAAAATGTAAAAGTGATAGCAGGGGCCGAGGTAGATGTTCCTTGACCTCATGGGACTGATGGAGGGGTATATGAGGGACCCCTCAAGGGCAAAAGATTGCCCAAAAATGTGGATCCAGACTCTAGTTTTAAAAAAACACATACACCACTCACAGACCCACACAACTACTTGCACACTCATACACCCACTCACACACAACCACTCAAACATCCACTCACACACCCATGCAGCCACTCACACACCCACTCACAGACCCACAAAACCACTCACACACCCATTCACAAACCCACACAGCCACTCACTCACTCCCTCGCTCACACACCCACTCACACAACCACATACACACCCACACAAGCACACACACATCCATACAGCTACTCACATATCCACTCACAGACCCACACAGCCACTTATACACCCACACAACCACTCAGATACCTACTCACACACCCATACACCTATGCCCCTCACACAACTACTCACACATCCACACAGCCTCTCCCACACCCACTTACACACCCACACAGCTGCTTGTACACCCACTCACACACCCATATAGCCACTCACACACCCACCCAGTCACTCTCACAGCCACTCACATACCTGCACACAGGTAGCGATACGCTTATAGAAATTGCAATAGCATATGTTTGCATTAAATGTGTTACTGCTTTAGTATTGAATATGTGCAGTGTCACCGGAAAACCATTTATTTGTCTGAGTATTTGCAACGGAACCACAGATCCATAAAATGAATTTTAAAAAATGAAGGCCTTGGTGCATTTAATTTATAGAAAGACTGCATAAATGTCCTCACCTTAATTATTAAATGTTTAGTTTTAAACTATATAATAAGAATGAATGTATGAATAACATGTATTTATAAACTTTTGAAAATGTATATAATTGTAATTTGAACTTATGGGTTAAATCATAGTAAAATTTACATTTAAAAACAGTGAAATTCACTAAAAAACAAAGGATACAAGGACATTATAGTTGGGAAATAGCATAAAAAACATAGAAATTCACTGAAAAAAAACCCAAAGGTTACAGGGTCATTATAGTTAGGAAATAGAATTTAAAAAACCTTAGAAATTCATGGAAAAAACCAAAGGTTACAGCGACTTTATAGTTAAGTTCAGATTTTACACACACAAAACCACAGAAATTCAGAAGTTATAGTAATCTCAAGTAACTATAACTCATGCCCTAAGGTAACTGTAACTTCCGCTCTCACCATGCACTGCTAATTACCCTATGTATTGCATCAATCATGACATCTCCTATGACATCATTGTTAATATCACTGCAACATCTGCAGTTAAATTATAGATGAGAATATGGGCATGGAGGGGACGCTAGTTATAGATACCTTAGGGCATGAGTTACAGTTAATTGAGTGTAAAATCTGAAACTAACTATAGCATCCCTGTAACCTTTCATTTTTTTCAGTGAATAATATATACATATTCTTCTAATAAGCTTTATTCGGTTATGCAATCACCATAAAAGCATACAAACATTTTGCAATTATTAAAATACATGGAATCAGAAAAATGTGCAAAAAGTCCTTTTAACTAATACATATACTAATAATCAAAAGACTGTCCATCATTCCATAATATCTGCTAAGTTTAAAAAGATACTCCATATCATATTTTCTATTCTAATTTGTACTTCATAAGCTTTCCAAGCAAGGAAATGAACCCATCTGAAAAACATTAAAAACTAATAAGCTAGACATGCTTACTGATCCAAATACATAATCCTGCAATGCAAGTCATCAATTCATTACAAGATAAGAATACAATACTCAAGACATGTTTTTTAAAACATTTTTTTGTTTTTTAAAAAAAAAAAGGTAGGCAATTCATAAATAGCCCAAATCTAAAAACCTTCAAGCAATACACGGAAATGAAGCTATATACTTTCATACACATTAGGTCCCTCTGAAGTAATTGCAGATGGGCCAAAGCCTCCTTACAATCCAAATATTTAGTGCTATCAATAAAGGTAGGAGGAGCTGAGGTCTTCATGCTTTAGAAAGATCACAAAAGAAAAGCTGTGATTGCATGGCAATAGACTCACATGGACAAGGTATCAGGTCTGTGCCACAAAAACATTAGAGGAGTAGCACACTAAATACTGAGATAGACCCAAACTGAATGTAATCAAATAAAGTCTTTGATTACGTGGGACTTTTAGTAAATCGGTCTCTATGTAGGGGGTTGTACAAAGGGGGAGGTAGGGCACCAGCATTTCCTTCTTTTAATCAGCCTCCCACCTCATTCCACTAATTTGGCTTATTAATTCTTCTTTTATCATAGGACGATTTCTAGTTTCTATAGATTCCGGGTTGTGGAACAAGTCGGACATGCCGAATGTTGAATGAACTCGAGCCATTTAATCTTGTGTGTCCCAGTTAGATTTAAGCAATTAGTGATGAACAATTGCAATAGTTCGGCTTCTGGGCTACACCAGTCCTACAGCCACAAAAGAATTGGTGCCATCCTAGCTAAGTCACTTATAAAATTAAGGCCAAGCTCCTCATGCACTATTGTGGCAGGAATACTAGGAGGTAGTGACATAAGCTTACATAAAAATGTATTTTCACTGCTCTGGAGGGGTAAGGGATCAGAGTGACCCACACTCCAGCCCCATAGGTAGTGATAGATATAGGTCTAGCTTTGTAAATAGTCAGTGCTGTTTCTGGGGGCATAGATCCTAGTTCGGAAGCAAATACATAAGGACACAGCTGCCTGTTCAAACTGTGTTACCCTAACCCCCTTATGGTGCAGCCAGCTATTCTTGTTGTCAAATGGTACTCCTAAATACGAGAACATGGAAAGCATTTAAGTATTGTTCTATCAATAAAAAAGGTAGACAGCCTACTTCACGGTTCCCAACAAATAATTGCATATGATTTGAATTTATTTGTAGAAAGTCCCAGATCTGACATAAAACTCAAAACTATTAAGAGGCTTATGCAGCCCCTCTCTGTATGTGCCATGACAACATAGTCATCCGTGTACATAAGTACTGGCAATTGACGTGTCCCCATACTGGGTGGGTCAGCTGCGGTTTCAATCAAGCAGGCCTCTAAACCATTGATGTAAAAACTGAAAAGAATGGATGTCATCACACAGCCTTCCCTTACACCCTTTCTAATATTAATAGAGGGGGAACACTCCCAACTTGCCCGATACCTAACCCTGCCTTCCACGTCTGAATGCATCTGGGATAGGAGATAAACAATATTGGGGTTGGTGCCCTGGCTTAGCAGCAAAGTCCACAGTTTCCCCCTTATTACATTGTCAAATGCTGCTCTTAAGTCCATCAATGTCAAAAATAAACATCCCCCTTTACAGCCACATATTTACTCATTATTAAATCTAGATTCAGGCATTGGTCCACGGTGCCAAAACCCTGCCGAAAGCCGTGTTGTGCTGTTGTTAAAAAGGCTTTTTCACTGGCCCAGGTATCTAGTTGGTCAAGCGGGACTCTACCTAAAATCTTGGCTGTGGCATCGAGCAGGGAAATTGGCTGATAACATTGTGGATCACTTCTGTCTCCCTTTTTAAAAATTGACACAATCGGCTTAGGAGGGGATGTGTTAGACACATACCTTAGAACATTCACAAGAACCTGGGCCCAAAAAGGTAAATCATCTTTAAAAAGATCAACTGGGACCCCATCTGGTCCAGCAGCTTTATGGCTGGGGCATCTATTTACTGAAAGCAATCACAATTGCTTTCACAGAGAGGGAGTTGCATGTTAGCATCTCCCTCTGCGCCACAGCAATGCTGGCTCCCGCAGAGCACTGTGCTAACCCTATGCTTAAAAACTTTGATAGAAAAGCAGACATTGGAGGTGAGCAGATCTAGAGTGTCGCTGGTGTTAAGAGTGTTCTATACAGGAGCTGCTTTCCACCTAAACTTCAGAACTACCCTAAGTTCTCTGCTTCTTTTTTGCTTAATTTGTGCGTCACTCTATGCCTGAAAGAGTGTTGTTTTGACTTATACTGGGTGCTCTCTTGTGTCTGGACAAAGCTATACCTCTCTGAAGCGTTCTAATGAAAGTGAAACACGTGCCAGGGGTTGCTTTTATTCATTTCAGGTTGTCTAGATTGGTAATTTACCAATTCAAAGATGTAGTACTGTGCCTGGAGTGGTAAAAGGCTTTTGTCATTTTACAGCTCAGCATGGATAGCACTGTGCTAGTCCTATGCTTAAAGACTTTGCTGTAGAAATGTCAAAATACTTTTTCCCTTTCTATCTCGGCGTGGATGGCACTGTGCTAATCCTATGCTTAAAAATTTGATAGAAAAGCAGACATTCGAGGTGAGCAGATCTACAGTGTCGCTGGTGTTGAGAGTGCTCTATACAGGAGCTGCTTTCCACCTAAACTTGAGAACTACCCTGAGCTCTCTGCTTCTTTTTTGCATAATTTATGCACCACTCTATGCCTGAAAGGGTGTTGTTTTGACTTATACTGGGTGCTTCCTTGTGTCTGGACAAAGCTATACCTCTTTGAAGAGCTCTAATGAGAGCGAAACACACGTCAGGGGTTACTTTTATTCATTTCAGGTTGGCTTGGTTGGTATTTTACCAATTCAAAGCTGTGATACTGTGCCTGGAGTGGTAAAAGGCTTTTGTCATTTTACAGCTCGGCATGGATAGCACTGTGCTAGACCTATGCTTAAAGACTTTGCTGTAGAAATGGCAAAAGACTTTCTCCCTTTCTTTTTCCGCATGGATGGCACTGTGCTAATCCTATACTTAAAACTTTAATATAAAAGCAGAACTTTGAGGTGAGAAGATTTAGACTGTCGCTGCTGTTGAGAGTGCTCTATATAGGAGCTGCTTTCCACCTAAACTTAAGAACTACCCAGAGTTCTCTGCTTGTTTTTTGCATATTTATGTATATATATATATATGTCTCATCAAATTGTCCCTGGTTGAAAATGCACTCCACAAAAGACGAATTACAAGAATTCTTTATTTAAGACAAAACCAGGATTCTTGCTTTTTGAAGTTATTCATTTGCCTTACGCGTTTCGGAGCTCCAGCTCCTTGATACAGGCATGCTTGTTAGTACACAGTACTGAAAATAAAGTAGTGGCCCTTGCATGACGATTATTTTGCCCTCCAGTGGGCTTTCTCAGTGTAACCAACTTGTGTTGCATGCTGGAGAATGTAGTACCTTTGCCTCAAATTGATTCCTTTTGAAGGATCTGAGTAAAAACAAAATTCACATTCATTTTTGTTAGCCTCAGTGGGCCTTCAAAATTGCAATTGCCAGTCAAATTACGCTTGTCTTTTGTTCAATAGGAAAACACAGGACAGTCCCAGGCTCTCATGGCCCCCACTTGACCCCAGGGGTGGTGCTCTTGTCACGGCTGAACTGCCGTTACACATTTCTCATCAAATTGTCCCTGGTTGAAAATGCACTCCACAAAAGATGAATTACAAGAATTCTTTATTTCAGACAAAACCGGCATTCTTGCATTTTGGAGTCATTCCTTTGCCTTACGTGTTTTAGAGCTTCAGCTCCTTGATCAGAGGCATGCTTGTTAATACACAGTACTGAAGTAAATAAAGTGCTCCTTGCATGACGATTATATTGCCCTCCAGTGGGCTTTCTCAGTATAACCAACTTGTGTTGCATGCTGGAGAATGTAGTACCTTTGCCTCAAACTGATTCCTTGAGTAGGATCTGAGTAAAAACAAAATTCACATTAATTTTTGTTGCCCTCAGTGGGCCTTCAAAATTGCAATTGCCAGTCAAATTACGCTTGTCTTTTGTTCCATAGGAAAACACAGGACAGTCCCAGGCTCTCATGGCCCTCTCTTGACCCCATGGGTGGTGCTGTTTTCACGGCTGGACTGCCGTTACATATTTCTCATCAAATTGTCCCTGGTTGAAAACGCACTCCACAAAAGACGAATTACAAAAATTCTTTATTTCAGTCAAAACCGGCATTCTTGCATTTTGGAGTCATTCCTTTGCCTTTTCTTCAGTACTGTGTACTAACAAGCATGCCTGTGATCAAGGAGCTGGAGCTCTGAAACGCGTAAGGCAAAGGATTGACTCCTAAATGCAAGAATGTGAGAAGAACCTAAACAAAAGTTTTATTTTTTACTTCACAATCACCAAGCCTTCAGTCATTACAAAGTAAATGGTCTGCATTTTTCCATCTCATTGGGTAAGTCACAATAAGAAATTCTTGTACAAGGTTGAACTTTATTTAGTATTTTCAACAGACAAGTGGTTTAAAGCGTCACTACTTCCACTTGATCAATAATCCAGAGTCTGCAATAAGGCCTGCCTACTTGAAGAATTATTTTGTGCTGTGGAGAAGGGTACAAGATTGCCATTTTGGAGAGTAGGTTTAGATGACAATAGGTGCTACATACGTGCACTGTCACAGGAAAACTAATTACAGTAAATGGCGGCCAGCCGTTACTCAATAACCTGACTTGGCACGAGCTAATAAGAACTCACACTCACTAGACGTTTTGTGGGAGAGTTGCTTCCCTGCCACAGCATGTGCTGTCACAAGCCTGACGTTAACCATTACTCACAATGTCAATGTTGTCAGGAAAGAAAACAAAATTAAATAAATTGACTCACGAGCCTTCAATGATCTATCAGTGTGCCCCTTTCACATATTCAGCCTTAGTACAAGACCTTCAGATGGACTACATTTTATATCTTGTAAAATGAGAATCAAGAAAAGAGGTGGTTGGGCGAGATGGGGTATGAGCAAACATGATTTGCAGTAATACAAGTGTAAATGTCGTATCATAGCCTCTGAATTCAGATGAGAAGAATGAGGAAGGGCAAAGAGTGGTTTTGGACGAAGTCCATTTCTAGATGTAATTTAATTTATCAATTGCTTGGTAAAGAAAAAAGCCACACTAATAAACCGAGGCTACCATGCAGGATGTCTGCACATGCATTATTCATCCATTAGTTACTGATTAGCCTGAGATTTGTGGAGAAGACTGGGGCCAGGGATGAGTTGTGAAAGTTCAGTGGTAATTACATGGAGTAAATAATGCAAGTAATTATTTTTTTAAATGCCCTCAGGACACACTTGATATTGTTTCCATCAGGAATGCACCAATACCTTTCCATCAGAATATTGTCTTAAAATCACAGTAATGAGCAAAATATAAATGCACAAAAGATTTAGGTCAACATACCAAGCACACAAAAGTATATTATTGTGTGATGTTCCATGGCTAGTCAAAATTGACCACATACCTTTCTTTGGATCGTGTTGGCAGTATATAGACTCTCTTCACAGTCACAAGCCTTATCACTGTCAATGGAATTAGAGTTTAACAGATGACTAGGTACCAATCAGTTGCAAAAAGAACAATTGATGGACAGAATGCAGAACAATGACATACATTCGCCCCAGTACAGAGATCTGGTCCTAAATCCATCGTTTTTTTGCTCCCCATGCCATTCCAGTTTGAACACAGCCAAATGCAAATCAGTCTTGACCCTGTGCCCAATGGAAACAGTCCAGCCTGAACTGCCAGGCCAGGTCCTCCCTGGACTTGAAACAAGCATCCTAAGACTGGTTTCGGGGTTTCACCCCTCATCAGCCAGGATAGCTTGACTCCAGTGGTATGGAGAGCACAGGACACACGTCTGGGCATACCCGTCCCACTCGGGGTGACAAATGCAAAATGAACAATTGATGGACAGAATGCAGAACAATGGTATACATTCACCCCAGTACAGAGATCTGGGTCTAAATACATTATTTTCTTTCCTCCCAATGCCATTCCAGTTTGAACACAGCCATATGCAAATCATTCTTGACCCTGTGCCCAATGGAAACAGTCCAGCCCGAACTGCCAGACCAGGTCCTGTCTGGACTGGAAACGAGCTTACCAGGACCAGTTTCAGGGTTTCACCCCTCATCAGCCAGGATTGCTTGACTCCAGTGGCATGGAGAGCACGGGACCCACGTCTGGGCATACCGTCCCACTCAGCGTGACAAATACAAAAAGAAAAATTTATGGACAGAATGCAGAACAGTGTCAACCATTCTCCCCAATACAGAGATCTGGGCCTAAATCCATTGTTTTTTTGTTCCCCATGCCATTCCAGTTTGAACCCAGCCATATGCAAATCAGTCTTGACCTTGCACCCAATGGGAACAGTCCAGCCCAAACTGCCAGGCCAGGTCCTCCCTCAACTGAAAACAAGCATCCTAGGACCGTTTTCAGGGTTTCACCCTCATCAGCCAGGATAGCTTGACTCCAGTGGCATGGAGAGCATGGAACCCATGTCTGGGCATACCCGTCCCACTCGGGGTGACAAATGCAAAAAGAACAATTGATGGACAGAATGCAGAACAATGTCATACATTCGCCCCAGAACAAAGATCCGATCAGGACATCATGTTTCTCCACCAAGCATCCCATCACAAACCACCATAATCTGGTAATATATTCATATTGCCTCAATTGAATTAAACTGAATGTTTTATTCAACTGTGCTGTTATCCTCTTTAGAACACTCTGACCAGACCTAGGGCTTGAATTTTTTAACCGTTTAGCATGTTTAGCATGCACACAGTGCCAAACATTTTCTGTTTTACACCAGGATTTCTAAGGTGATGAGAGATAGACTTTTTAGACGGGGGTTTAGGACTAGTGAGATGGACATAATAAAGCAAGAGCCTAGCTTTGCAGTACAACAGAAATCAATGCAAAATAGTTACTGGTTATGACAACTTGGGCATGTCTTGCCATCTAGAGTGGTACTTGTGGCTGTTTCCTATAAAGTGCTGCTTTTGCCATGACTTTCCGGGAGTCCCGATGTATCCATATCTATTCTACCTTCTCCATTCAGATGCTCAAAGAAGAAAGCGGTTTAACAAGTTCTGAGTCACGCAGAACGGGAATCAGTCTAAGAAGATAAATCTTGGATTAGGCCTAGAAAGCACTGAACAAAACACAGCAAATTGAACTAGCATAGCAGGAGAAGTTGAGGCACACAGTCTGCTCGAAAGCATGTCAGCAACTTTCTAACATATGCATTTACACCAGCAATAGGTTTTCTGCTAGGTTCACCCACCATTTAAAAGACACACATAACTTTATACATGAAGGTAACAGCTTGATCACTGCACAAGCATGATCACTGTGCCTTAAAACGATGTGCAGGTAAATTGTGTATCTACTTTAAGAATCCAGTGCAAGTCTGCAAACAACCTTGGTCGCCCATGTTAGTAAACTATAACTATCACATAAGTTCACAAGGACATTCTGTGACATAGCATTTCCCACTATGGCCCAAGTGAAGCTTCATGTTCTTTTAAAAAGACTGCCATCCACATAGATAATAAAAGTCCAATTAGCTAGTTCCATCAAGTGTGGAAGACATACTTCTTATTTATGATATAGCTAGCAGGTGAATGTGGAAGACATACAAATCTTCAAATGAACCCAATCATATTGGCTTGCGGGTTGCATGGTCAATAAGATTCAATATAACATTGTGTTGTAATAGCTTTACATTCATAATGTTAGCACAGGGTCTCTCCTTGTCACAACCATAAAAAGTAGGCAAATCTGGGTAAATCTGGATAAACCCCCTTTAAATTTTGACGTATACTGTCTTATATAACCAAAAGTGGGACCAGTTATGTTGGGAATCATAAACATCCCCTGGAAATGACAAAGGCAACACAACATTTAGAATTTTAACATTTATCTAGATTGTGTTGTTTATACGATTATGGGTACTGACGTAGATAAAGTGTATTTTATTAATTTGTTGCCAGATTAATTTCATCTGTATACCCACTCACAGACCCATACAGTGACTCACATACACAGTCACTACACTGACTCATACAGCTACTCACATACCCATCACAGACCCATACACCTACTCACACATCTACCCACTGGCCATACAGTGCTTATATGGTTGAATGAGCAGCTGTGTTGAAAGGCTGTATGGGTGAGTGAGTGGCTGTATAGGTGAACAAACAAGTCTGTGTGTCAACATCTGTATGGGTGAATGTGTGGCTGCATGAATGTCTGAGTGGGCCTGTAAGTGGGTATGAGAGTGTCTGAGTGGTCCTGTCAGTAAGTGCGTGGGTGGGTCTGGAAGTGGTGCATAAGTGTCCCACTGGGTGTGTGAGTGGGTGAGTGTCTGAACGGGTCTGTTAGTGGGCATGTGAGTGTTTGAGTGGGTGGCTGAATGGGTGCATGAGTGTCTGACTGGGTCTCTGAATAGATGTCAGATTATGTGAGTGTGTAAGTAAGTCTGGGAGTTAGTGCATGAGTGTCTGAGTATGTCTGTGAGTGGGTGCATGAGTCTTTCAGTGGGTCTGTGAGTGGGTCCATGAGTGTCTGAATAGATCTGTGAGTGGCTGTGAGAGTGTCTGAGTGAATCTATGAGTGGGTGCATGAATGGGTTTGTGAGTGGATATGAGAGTGTCTGAGTATATCTGTGTGGGGGTAGATGAGTATCTGAGTGGGTCTATGAGTGCATGTGAGCAGGAGTGTGAGTGTTTGATTTGGTTTGTGAGTGGGTATATGAGTGTCTGAGTGAGTCTGTCAGTGGGTGTGTGAGTAGGTATCAAAGTGTATTTTAGAGTGTTTCAGTAGCTGTGTGAGTGATTTAGCCACAAACAAGCCGCACATGCGACTTAATCCAACAAGACACCACAGTTTTGCACAAAATAACTACCCAAGTGGAGTACTGTCTACGGGTTTATTACTAAGTGCTACCTAGTTGGGTACATATCTAGTACGTATTCTACACTATAGCTGCGTAATGGAGCACCAGGAAATGTAACCAGTGACCTTGTGTGCATTTTGGAAATGTGATTGTTCCTGATGAGTTTTTATCCAGAAATGTACCATAACATAAATCTTCCTCTGGAGAAGACAAGACTACAAAGAGGTAAATGCTCCACCAAAAAAGAGTCTTTCTTCTTAACTATATGAGTTAAAGAAATGGAGCATCAGCTGGTGCACCTGCTATGCTTATTTTTGTAATTGCTTCCTGTTGAGGTTTCATTCCCGTGAAATCAGCATCAGGGACCCCATTCCCCAGGGCCTGGCCACAAATAAATAGGGGAGGGGGTGTGCAGCCCTCCTCTATGAGTTGATTTCGGCCCCAGGGACCCTATCCCCCAGGGCCCATTCATGTCTCACTGGGTTCCCTGGTCCCACCCAGGGCATCCAGTCTGCATGTTGGGTACTACGGGGGGAGCCTCAAGGCCAGTGCAGTCCCAGTCGGCTCTCCGCCTCGTGAAGGAGCCGGCATTGCTGTCGCTTCTGGAAATGCAGCTCTATCCATGCGAGAGCAATGGTTTCATCTTTTTCCCTGCGTGGCCACCCTCTGCACAAGTTCGTTAATATTCACGAAGGCTTTGCTAGCCTAGATATACAAATTTGGATTTCCTTAAATTTCTCACAAACTACTGAATGAATTTCCACAGCCACCCTCCCCGGGAATATTGCGGACCTGGGGACAACATCCCCTGGGGCCTAGCATTTTACTAATTTTATAATAGGGGAGGGGGTGTGGGCCCCTCACCTGGCCAACTTTGATCTCAGGGACACACATACATATATATATAAAGCACGGAGCAACTGCATTTGCCGATTTGCCGATTTTGTCTCTGTTTGAACTTTACACGTATTTAAAATAACATTTTGACCAACATGTCGGCCGACACGCTGTGAGACCGGGAGGCGGCAGCTATGGAAATGTTTAGTAATAAACCTTCAGAGGAAGTCATGAGCAACATATCGAAAATGAATCCAAGCACTACAACTAATAATGTTAAGGATAAAATGAGGCAATTAGAAAAACTGATGCGTTCTGAACAAGGAAAGTGGTGGGAATTTAGATCACTGCAGAGGTACTTGGATGTAGGGCGAATCCCAAGGGGCCTCAGAATTCTTATTGCACCGAGCTACGAACACCCAAATCCTGCCATGATGAAAGAGTGGGTGGAATGCAGTCTTGAATCCTCCACCAAATTGATGTAAATACTTGTGAAATATGCCAAAATAGACAGAGCCAACCTACAAGAACAGATTGATAAACTGAATGAAGAGATGAACAAAATGGGACAGAGCGATGAAGTAACCAAATTACGGGGAGAAATGACCATCAGATTGCTGAAAGATGAGGAAAAAATTAAAGAACGTAAGGCTTACAAATTCCACAATGATAAAGTGGATTATGAAAGCGGACGCATCTTCACATTCTCCAGGAAATATGACACTTTACAGATCTCCAAGTCCAAAATGGGGAAAGATAATACACTAAGTGCAGGACTGAGCAGAGAAGGTGTCGGTTACACCTCTAACTCAGACATAAGCTCGGCAGTGGAGAGTGAAACAGAACTAGAAACATGCCAGGCAAATAGAGGACAAACACAACAGAAATTATCCCTAGCAGAAGAGCTAGATTTTTTGTGTCAAGACCGGCGGCAGACTCTCCGCCCAAGGACACAAAGGGGCAATCTAGGAAGAGAGGAAACTTCAGGCGAAGACAGAGGAGAAAAGCGGTCAGAAGACACAACTGCCAACAAGAGACGCGGGAGAGGGAGAGGGAGATGGAACCGCAAGTGAGTGATGACTCACAAACCACCAAGACAGTAATAAACCTGTCCAATATAAATCTCAATACAGCAGAAGAACAACTACTTGGCTCAGATTTATGATACTGTCCCAAATCCAACTTTAATTATGCCAATACTCGGATGGATATTTTTCAGCTTTATACGGAAATTAAAATTGAAAAAATTCCATGCCCTCCAACCCCAAACGCATCAAACAAGCCAACTATCATCGGGCACCCTGTCTTGCAATTTAATAATTTCAGACATTCCACTGTTAGAAACTTTACAAGAACTACAAAACGAAAATGATCTAACAAATAGTCAAGACAATCCTCAACTGTCAGGGGAACTACTTCAAAGATCAAGTCAAGTCCTCAAATTAATGAACAAGGGTAAAAAACCGACACCGTTCAAAGCAAAATCAACATTCAATCCCGTTGCACCGAGAGATGCAATTGATATTTTTAATGAACAGGTGACAGCAGAATTGAAGAAACTTAACCATAAAGTTCATAATGCAAAACCAAAAATCAACAGGAGGAACCAACAATACAATCAATTAATGAATAAATTGAGTAAAAACAATCAAATTGTCATAAGAAATTCAGACAAGGGGGAAATGTAGTGATTTGGGGGAAAGAGGACTACATACAAGAAGCTTCATCCCAGCTAAATGACTTTACCTGCTATAAAAAAAAAGCAGCATGCAGGCTCTACGCTCAGTTTATAATGATTTCTCCCTGAAACTGCTGGCCTGGAAAAGTGCAGGATTGATTACTGCTGACAAATATAAGTTTATTAAAAAAGAGAATACTACAGTCCCCAATATGTACTTTATTCCCAAGATCCACAAAAATCCTGCAAGACTGCCAGGAAGACCCATCATTGATTTCCATCTACAAGAACATGTACAGAAGTTACCCTCCTATTTAAGAGACACTGGCGATTTTATCCTAAAATTGAAAGATTTTATTTGGCAAAACAACTATTTACTAGTGACAGTCAGGATCGAAGCAGGAAGAGGCAGATATTGTATATATATATATATATATATATATATATATATATATATATATATATGACGATTCCTCGTTCACATCAGTCGTTCCAGACAAACGAGAGCGGACCCAGATATTGTGCATACCTTTATATTTTATTGACGCACAAACAGTCTCGTTATATATATATATATATATATATATATATATATATATATATATATATATATATATATATAGACCAAAGGCTATAAAGCTACAGGTTACAGGGACATTATAGTTAGGAAGCAACTGGTTGTGTGAATGTCTGTAACAGTCTGTCAGTTGGTGTCTAACTGGCTGTATGGGTATGTGAGTGGGTACATGAATTGCTATATGGTTGAGTGATTGGTTGTCTGAGTACCTGTATGGGTATATACATGTCTGCATGGGTGGTGTGATGTGTGTGACTTGTATGGATGAGTGAATGGGTGGGTCAGTGGCTGTATGGGTTAGTGAGTGCATGTGTGACAGGCTGTATGGGTGAGTGAGTGTGTGTCTGGCCATGTGGGTGAGTGGGAAGATGTCAGTAGTATATGGGTAAGTAACTAGGTATGTAAAAGGCAGTATATGTGAGTGATGGGGTATATGAGTGACTGTTTGGGTGAGTGAGTGAATGCGTTATTGACTGTATGGGTGAGTAAGTATGTGAGTAGCTCTATGGGTGACTGACTCAGTGTTTGAGCAGCTGTATGGGTGTATGCCAGTGGCTGTATTAGTGAGTGTGTAGGTGTATAAGTGGATTATATGGATGAGTGAGTAGATGTAAATGTAGATCTATGAATCAGTGAGTGGGTGTGTAGGTACTGGTATGGGTCTGTGAATGGGTTTGTAAATGGCTATGTGGGAGTGGGAGTGGGTTTATGAAAGGTTCCATGGGGGTGTGAGTGGGTGTGTTAGTGATTTTTGTAGATGATGTCATCAATATTGTCATCAGTGATGTCACTAACCATGTCATGAGTGATGTAATATGTGGTCATAAGCAGTGCATTGCGTGAGATATAGTTAGGGCAGCTAACTATAAATGCTGAGTTTCTCTGGTTTTTCACGAGTGAAATGTCAGCCTATCTATAACGTCCCTGTAACCATTATTTTTCACTGACTTTCACTTTTTTTAAAATTCTATTACCTAACTATAACATCCCTATAACCTTTGTTTTTTTCAGTGAATTTCTAAGGTTTTTAAATGATAATACCTAACTATAAGGTCATCTCAATTTTTTCTATAATTAGATATTCAACATTACATCTGCATTATGCACCACTTATTGTTGTATTTGTCATCTATTTATTTAAAAGTGCATTAATCATCTTATTTCAAGATATTTTTGATTTTCTCAATGTCACAATTGTCGAGAACTCGCTGTGAATACCACTTGTTTTTGACAAAGTGTAAAACACATATAGACATATTTTATATAAAGTTTCAGCCTAGCAGATTAGTAAGATACTAAGTTAACTTTTCCCTTTGTCTTCATTTGTCAAAAAAACAACATCAAAAATGCATTTTACTTCTTCACAGCAACACCGGAGGTCACAATGACATCAGTAGTCACAAATACAAATGACAAAGTGTAAAACAGATATATAGACATATTTTACACAAAGTTTGAGTCTAGCTGTTTAGTAACATATTGGTTTAAGTTTATTTTAACAATGCATTTGTCAAAAACAACAGCATCAAAAAAAAACTTTCAACATTGTAACTCACAAATAGCACCTGCCTACCAAACAAAGACATTTTATTGGGTTACACAGTCCTACATCTAAATTGGTGAAGTGTAGCATATATGAGAAGATTTTATCTTAAGTCACAGCAAAAAAATATTCATGTGGTACAACAAGTATGTTGTACCCCTTGAAAACATACTACAAGAAGCAACTTAAAATTGCAGCGAGAGAGAGAGAGGGAGAGAGAAAGAGAGAAAGAGAGGGATCATCAGCCTCCAGACCTTCAGCCCCTGCTCTTGGCAACAAAGTTCCAGCTGAAGTGGAGAGAAGATGCCGTGAAATGTCACCATACTAAAACGTTTTACTACCTTCTGCATGGACTGTAACACCATCGTAACAGATGGGGAGCAATCTGTGGATGTAATTTTACAGAATGTGAAAAACCATACTTGTTAAATACTTTTCCTTTTTTACTGCATCAGTTCAACCGCTGTGAATAAATATAAACAAAGAAAAATGTATTAGGCTTTCATTTTGAACATTAGGCAACCAAAACAAGATACAATGGTGAAGTAGTGAAGAGACTTCTTGAATGTAACTTAAGGCTGCTGGTATTCTAGTACCTCCATTTAGTTTTTATCTGTAGTAATAGAATGCAGTCCTTTAATTTTTGTATAAATTCCTTTCCTGCAGTTAGAAAGAGTCTTTCAGTTCTACCAGATTGCTGTACACAATACACCTAATAGGCCGAATAATGTCTCTGAAACACATAATTCATGTACATGTCAACACAATACCACATTTTGTTTTCCTATATTGCCCTTAGAACTTCGGCTCTACAATTAGCAGATATGCTTTTATAACTTTTTAGGTACTCTTGATTTGAATGTCATTTCTATGTCATTATACTCTGTCCATTCTCTTTGACATCTTAAATATATTGTGTAGAGCTTATATCAACTCCTTCCATGAAATATGATTGCTATTGTTGTGAAAGTTCTTTTCGAAACGGAAATTTGTCCAGCTACAAAGTTTGTAATTTTACTTTCTAATTTAGTACCACCCTTTCTGCATTGTTGTAGCATGACTATGAAATTCTTTCCATTTCATTGTAGTAATAACGTATACCTAAGTTCTGAACTTCACTTTGGACAGTTCATATCTTGATGGGCATTTTTGCTTACATTTTCAAAGGCCACAGCTTTACAATCTGGTAACATAAAGTAGAGGAATCATTCCGTTTTGATTTCAGTACTAGAGGTGAATTCACAATGTTCACAGTTATGGTTCGATTTATAGGCTAAACCACATAATTAATTGATATTCACATCCTCTTCCTCTAATAGTCCTAGGGTTACCAATAAAAATTCTTGAGCATCCTACTGAACATTTTGAGAAAACACTACTAATCCAATACAATACTATACCTTTAAGACCTTTCTGCAGCTCTGTTGGTGGTAATTTGCCTGTCTTTGGCTCCATTCGCCTGAAATGGATATATACTTTGGATAAGAATTGCCTCATAAACATTTAAAATCTTAAAGTGGTTCTGGAATGGGAACCAGTACTAACTTGTTATGCACAGCTCTAGCTGGCATTTTATTATCTTCTAATTTATTGTAAAAATACCTACGTATAACTTGCCGTATGGACAAGTCAAAGCATTCCTCTCCAAATAAGTACACAGAAAACATTTGGCAGTTATTATTTTCTTTTACACTTTTTAAATGCAAGTCAACAGTCCATCTTTGAATATTGTAGTGAGTGTGTCAAAAACATATAAAAACATACTCTGGTTTTTCAGAGCACACTGTGTTCAATTTTATAATCTCTACTTCAAAACTATCAACTATAATACCTGTGTCCTGTTCTGCAACTCCTCCTGCTTTCAACTCTTATTTTTCGGTAGAGTCTTGTTCTGGACAAAAGAAAGTAAACTGCACACCATCACAAACCTTTTCTACCTCTGCCACAGTACCCTGCTCCATTAATTTTTCCTAAACATAAAGCAGGAGTTTTGACATAGTAAAGCCTCCTAACTAAAGTTCGCATTGTTGAGGGGTGTACAGCTAATATCCTGAAATGATGAAGGGTGCTTTGGCACACTTTCTTTGATAAACAAGCTAGTGAGTGTCCCTCAAAATGTGTATGCTTTCTAACCTTGCAAGGATCCAATCCTTGTAAAGTACTTATTTTGTGTTTTAAAATTTGCCTTTGAAAGATATGTAGAAATGTTCTTAATATATCAATAGATTGCTGACGAATAATACAGACACCACTACAATTTCATTTGTATACAGGGCCTGACTATGCGTTCCCTGTACCTCTTCTGCAATAACTTGTTCGACTTTTTCTAGATACCATCACCTCTTTCACTATAGGAGTGCCATTCTTCATTTCATAACATCATCCTCTTTCATCAATGGTATAAACTAATGTGTTTTACTTGAGATAGCGTTCTTCATTAAAAAAGGTTCTGTAGTAGAAGTATGTATCTATTCTCCATTACTTCTATTCACTAATCTTTTCTTCTGGTTTTGTCTCCTAATGTACACCATTTTGTTAAGAGTCTTCATTCTATTTATAATCAAAATGAAAAGCTTCCTCTTCAAAGCAAAGGCCTTATCTACTACTCCCTCAACTCATTCTTTCTGTATCAGTGCCTCTCTCCTCCTTCTGTACTTCTTCATATTTCTCAGTAGATTTACAACCACTCTTTTACGAAACATCCTGGCTCTGATTTCTTTAAACTGCTTCTGTCTCCTGGTTAAGGTGTGTCCATCTTTGTTATATTCTATCCTGTCCTTCTAATATATATTTTGTCCATTCATAATATTTCTCATAGTTTGGTTTTTATTTTCATTATTTTGCAGTATTTACAGGTGTCTACATATATTTTTAAGAAATGACTTTGTCCACTTACCAGTTGCTCTTTTTTCCTTCACCACTTTCTCTGCATTTTGCTCCTTTTGTATCTCAGTTCTGCATAGATACTGTAGTTGCTTCTGTTGCTTTTTCCTCTGAGCTTTTGTGGGCATTTTAACTGTCTGCATTTATGTAGATATTGTTCTATGAAATAAATAAGTATATTCAAAATTTTACTCTAACCAACGTAACAAATATTTTACTGCTGACTTACACATAATACAAAAACTGTTTTTATGTTATGTTGCAGTTTTAAATCTATAGTTGAATTTAGCTATATAACTACATGCAATTACTTCAATAAAACAAACCACTTACTTTCCCATACAACCTCTCTCACACTCACTTATATTACAAATGCACCTTATTTTGACCTCACATATTACATCACTCATGACATGGTCAGTTACATCACTGATGACATCTGAAATGACATCACTTATGACATCTGTAATTACATCACTGATGACATCATCCAGAGAAATGGAGACACACCCACTTACACCCCCATTAAATATGTCATACACCCTCTTCCATACAATCACTAACAAACTCATTCACAGAACTTATACAACACTCACACATCTCATCACTCATCCATACAGGCAGTAACACATCAACTCCCCCATAGAGCCAATAACGGAACCACTAATTCGCATACAAAGCCACTCATGCACCTACTCGCTTATCAATACAACCAGCCACAGATTCAGTTAAATAGACATAGACACACTTACACACCAACTCATACACCCATACAGCTACTGGCACAGTAAATCAGTTAACCATACACCTACTCATACACCTACTCACTCACCCATACAGTCACTTGCATAGCCACTAACTCTCCCACACAATTACTCACACAGCCACTCAATTACTTATACATATACTTTTACATATTTTCGCTCCTCTATACAGTGACTGACTGAGACAACTACAAACCCAATGCAAAATGCAAAACTTTATTTTTTAATTACCTTTTAACATCCTTTCCTACAATACAGCTGCACCATATATCAGTTCTCAATTAAATATGGTAAAAGACCAGTTTATTCCTTTTGTAGTACATTTTAAAATACAACCAAAGTGAAGAAGTACATACAGTGTCTAGGGTCCTGTAAATCTGAAAACACAACATAAGAACCATTTGTGTGGCTCTCTACCACTGTGTCACTGGTGTATTTCGTATCTCAGTACTTTTCTACTTAGATGCATCAGATATACATTTTAGGAAATGGTGCATAAACAATCTGCACATTAATCTCTATCAGAGCATATAGCTCACTAGTTCTTCTGAGTACAGGCAAAGAGTGTGTGACAGGTTGCGTATATAATTCACCAGATGGTTCTAACAGACAACATATTCCTCACTAAAACTTATAAATACATTGGTTTGTGGTTGCGTACATCAATACTCCCTGGATGATTGAATGAGTGCATAGGTAGTGCTTAGGTGATTCCTTAAGGATACAGGTAGTGTCTGGATGATTCCCTTAGTATGTGGGAACTTCTTGGGTCATTCCATATCTACATAGTTACTGCCTGTGTGTTTGCATGAGTATATCACTACTATTTGGGTGTTTGGATGAGTGCATGAGTAGTGCCTGAATATTTAGATAAGTGTATGACTAATGCCTCAATAATTCAATATATGCATAGATAGTGGTTGGATGATTAAATGAGTGCAACTCTAGTGTGTGGGTGATTTCAGGAGTACATGCATAGTATATAATGATTTATAGAGTGCATGGATAGTGTGTACGTGGTTATTTAAGTACATGCATAGCACCTGGTAGATTGGAGGAGTGCACGAGTAGTATTTCAGTGATTGGATGAGTACATGGCGGCTGCCCATGTGTTCTTGGTTGAGTGAAGAGGTAGTGCCTGGGTGATTAGATAAGTGCATGGGTAGTGCCTAGATAATTGAATGAGTGGATCAGTAGTGCCTGGATGAATAGATAAGTACATGAGTAGTGCATGATAATTGAATGAGTGCATCAGTAGGGCCTGGCTGATTAGATGAGTGCATGATTAGTGTCTGAGTGATTGCTGGAGTCCATTGTTAAAGGTTAAGTGACTGGATGAGAGCAAGTGTACTACTGGGGTGATTGTATTAGTGCAACAGTATTGCCTCAGTAATTGAATGAGTGCTTATGTACTGGATGGGTGATAGATTCACTGGAAAGGTAATGCCTATGTAATTGGATGAGTGCCTGAGTTGTGCCTCTGTATTTTGATGAGTGCATGGGTTATAAGTGGGTGTTTGGAGGAGTGCATACATTGTGCCTGGGTGCTTGAATGACTGCATAGGTACAGTCTTGGTGATTGCATAAGTGAATGGTTAATGAACTGGGTTATTGGACGAATGCATGGGTAGTGCCGGCATAGTTTAATGACTACATAATTAGTGCCTGCGTGATTGGAAGAGTGCATGTGTAGTGCCTGGGTGATTAAATAAGTGTGTGGATAGTGCATGAGTGAATCGACTACTGTCGTGGGAGGGTGATTGGATGATTGCCTGAGTAGTGCCTGGCTGACTGTGAAAGTACCTCCATTGCTGTTAGATACATAACAGTTGTAACTATATCTGTGACTCATCGATTAATTCATTCTGTCAGTATCAAGCTAAATATTTTAGTGTATCTATCCTTTTCTACTGATCTATGTGTGAGTGAAGTCTACATATCACACTTGATATATAATTGCATACATGGCTGTCTAAAAGCATACATTGTTGTTACTCAGCGTGCATATGCATCAGTAACTTTCTAAAACTGAAGATAACAATTCTCACTTTTTCAAAGCGCAAAGTCTTTTCTGAAAGGCATACCTATATCATTTCTCAAATATTTATTGCGTCTTGAAAACATATATTCAGCGTTTCTCAAATCAAAGTTACACACCAAGTGAAGCTAGCATAAGAACTATCAACAGAAATTCTGTACTACTAACCCTACCCAAATTTAAACACAGCATTGCTCATCGTACCTTTTAATAGTACTAACATCTTAAACACATACCCTCTGCCAGATACAGTTCATCATATATATATATGTTTTCATATAACTGTGATACTCTTCTTCTTTCTAACTCCCATATATATCTTCATTTCTAATGAAAATTTTTAAATAGTTAAAAATGTTTGTACATACCAGTGAATTGGGTTTGTAGATTATATTGTTGTTTTAGCTCTTTCTGGATAGTTTTGACACAGTTAGGATTTGCAAAACTAAGCACAAGAATGGTACACCACTCTCCTACAAAGCAACTATAACATGGCAACCTTTTCAACATTTCCACTCTATGATCATGAGAAAGGCGGCAAATGAAATCATGTCTTTCATTTTAGACTATTCTATCTCCACTTGTGAATGGTTAGCATTTGTTAACCCTTTCCCTCTCTTTTAAAAAGAAATTCCTGTCTATGCGTGTTCGCAATGTTTTCGCTATCATAGAAGAGTAATCGTGAAAAAAACGTCCAAACATATATTTTTACCTTCAGTTTCTTAACATTTTAAGTACTGCAGAACAGTTTATTACATAGTCCTGAATTGGAATTTAAAGTTTATCATTAATTAAATTGTGTCATAACTCCTCAACTTAAAAAAAAAAAAAAATCTGTCTCTTTAACACCCTTTCTCCCAATGCACTCTTAGCTCAGTGTATCAAGCAACCCAGTGGAACCAGTAGGTCACAAGTTCATGGTGCATGCCTGAAGGAACATGCTACTTCTAAATGAAATACAGCAGGTGTGGTTTACTCCACAGATTCAAAAGCATATCCATGTCTGTATTACATTTCTTTTTTTAAACAACAGCCAATATTAGGACTTCTTGCTAATGCATCCAACACACTACCTAATTGTATTCACTTACATGCTGACAGCATCCAATGAAATATAAAACCTCAATTTTAACTACTTTCCATTTGGAAAACTACCTCATTCAGCTCCAGCCTTCTCCTGACTACTATTGCTCCTTTACTTCAAAATGCTTAGATTGTGGACTGTTGGCTCCAGCTATGTCTATTGGGCTAAAGAGGCTGCAAAAAAAAGAGGTATTGAGGGACTTGGGTTTGCCAAATGTGTAGATTACTTGGTTTGGGCAGAGAGGGTTAAAGTTTCATCAGTTGCTGGCTTTGGTTAAACCCATTGTTGATTGCTAAGCTCCTCACCTCATGATTGTGGACTGTGGTGGTAAGGACCTAGGTACATTGACTGGGGTAGGGCTGGAAATCCTAATGAAAGATAGCTTTGCAGAACTGATATCGCTTTTCCCTCACACTTTCTTGGTAATATATGCCAAAGATAGAAATGGTCAAATGAACTCCGTCCACAGATTGACAAAGCCAGGAAACATGTTAATAAAACTGTTTGTGTATTCCTTAGAGACCATAACATGGGCTCAATCTATAACAACAACCTGCGTTTTGACATGCATGGAATTTATAGAAATGATGAAGTAACTTTATAGACGAAGGCAACAGGGTGTTTCTAAGTAACCTGAAACTCTGCATCCAGGCTTATGTGTAGCTGTCATACACACACAATCAACACAAAGGCTCTTGTCAGAGCCACCCTACTACCTGGAACATTGCAATTTTTTTAATAAAGATCCTTATTTTTAGTTTTTGAGAATCTTCGCGACGGCGTCGAGATGGTTGTAGAAACATCGAGAAATCACAAAACAAAAGCAGACATTCAACAGCCACCAGCATATGCAAAAATAATAACTAAAAAATCCATTCTACAAATTAACCTACACATATTACTATATACATGCTTCTTTAAAAAACATGTTTAAACTCATGTTTTTGTACTAAGTTACTTTAAGAACCATCTTTAAATCTTATTTTCCATTTTCATGGTTAAACAGGGCATCGCAACGACGTCGTTAACTGAGACAATCAAGCCTCTTACATCTCTAAATCCTATTTTCCGTGTTTGCAGGGATGCCGAGAGTCGCAATGACGTTGGTAACCGTGATGATCGCGCCTTTTTCACAGACTGAAAAACACATATATGCACACATATTATAGTATTTTTGGCACTAGGGGATTATTACTGTACAGTCCAAACTCATGTTTTTCTAGTGAGTTTCTATAGAAAGCAACTCTGAAACCTATTTTCCATTTTTGCTCTGACACTGGAGGTCGCGATGACGTCGCTACCCGTGATCAAAGTGGATACGTCGCGAAAACGCAAAGCAAAAGCAGGAAATCAATAGCCACCACCACATTCAAAAATATAACTTTATAATTCACTCTAACAATCACACTAGATAAATCACTTTCTAAAAAACTCTATAAAAACATTTATCAGTCTCTTAATATCTCTATTACAGTGTTAATGTAATGATTCTCTGGGTTATGTGAGTGGTTGCATAAGTCTCCAAGTGGGTCAGTGACTGGCTGCATGAGTCCTTCAGTAGGTCTATAAGTGGGTGCATAAGTCTCTGAAAGGGTATATTAATGGGCACATGAGTCTTTGAGTGAGTTTGTGAGTGGGTGTATAAGTCTCTGACTGGGTAGGTGAGTGGGTGTGTGAGTGTCTGAGTGGGTATATGAATGGGTATATGAGTATGTGAGTGGATCTATGAATTGGTGCATAAGTGTCTGGATCTGCCTATCAATGGGTATGTGAGTGGAAGCATAAGTATCTCAGTGCATCTGTGAGTTGTTGGTGAGTGTCTGAGTAGGTCCGTGACTGGGTGCATGAGTCTCTGAGTAGGTCTGCAAGAGGGTATATAAGTCGACTATGTATGTGAATAGGCGCATGAGTCTCTAAGTGCACATGTAAGTGGATGCATGAGCCTCTAAATGCTTATCTGAGTACATACATGGGTCTCTGAGTGAGTCTGTGAGTGGGTGCAGTACTGTCTGAATGGGCATGTGAATGGGTGTATGAATGTCTGAGGAGATATGTGAGTAGGTACATGAGTCTGTGACTGTGACCACTGAGGGTGTGTATATAGATATAGATACTTTTTGTGTTATATTTTTCCCAATATTCGTGATGCGGCCGCAACAGTCACGATGTCCTCGTGATGGTAAACAGGGGCGGCACTGGCGGTCGCCGCGTTGTCGCGAATATCACGTGCAATTGAAAAAAATCTATTTTGGACACCTAACTTGGGTTACTAACACCTCCATTTCTTAAACATCTGATCAGAGTATCTCCACCCCTTATGTTAGCTTTGACACAAAATGTCAGCCCGGGAACCATTCCAGATCAATAAAATGGTGGCCGCAACTTTCTGTTCAAGTTGAGCCCAGCCAATCAAAGCATCCCTGTTGACGTGGGCATACGCGATTGCTCGTGGAAGTGTCGCAAAATATCCGCAGCCAGACATATCACTATAATTTTTAGCTTCTCAAAAACTACTGAACAAATTTGCACCAAATAACAAAAAGCACAATCTGTGTAACAACATCTACCTTTCTGCCAAATTTGGAATAATTCTGTCCAGAGGTTTGGGCTGTAGTTTTGACAACGAGTTCCTATGGGAATTAACATTACAAATTCACCCTTTATTTGTGCCCCTATTTCTCGCTCCCCACTGCATTGATCACCCCCAAACTTTCAATGACACACAGAGCCTTCTTTTTCGGAAAATTTCAAGCAGATTGGTCAAACAACAGCAAAGTTATAGGCAAGTCAAAAATACTTTTCCTATGGAACTAGTTACTAACTTTAACTACCTACTGGCAACCGTAAGTAGGGTATATATATATATATATGCTAACCACTGGCGGTCACCAGTAGGTAATTATAGTTAGGACTGGATTTCTATTAAAAAGCTGTTTTTGATTTGCCAATAACTTTGCGGCAGTTTGATGAATCTTTGCGAAATTTTCAAAACAATCTGGGCTGTCACTTCAGCTGCTGTCTTGAAAATGTCAGGGTGATTCGTCAAACGGGGGCTAAGAAAAAGGGGGGTCCCAAAATGCTTTTTCTCCATGTTAATTTCCATAGAAACATGCCTACAGCCCGAACTGCTGAACAGAATTACACCAAATTTGGCAAAAAGGTAGCGCTTTGTCCAGATAGCAACCTTTTTGTTAAATGGTGTACATCCCTTCAGTAGTTTCTGAGAAATTTAAGGATTTCTCAGATACACAACTGTGGCCACAGTGGATGCGGGACCCCCCCAATCTCATGCCTGAGATCTGATTGTCTGTCAACACTTCAAACCAGGAAGTGTTGGCAGCCATCTTGTGACTAGTTGAACCGAGTCACAAGAAAAAATATTAAAAAATAAGAAAAGGGGACAGGGTAGATACACCCTGATCCCCTAGGCCTGTTCAGGGGGTCCGACAGGGACCCCTAGGGCCAAAAAAAGCATTTTTTTAAAAACAATTCTCTGTGGGAGTGGCAGTGGATTTCATTAGGCCCCCGGGTGGGCCAGGTCCCTGGGGCATTATTAACATAATGATGGGTGGCACGTGTGAACACCCTGCAGCACAGTGACACCAACTCCCCGGGGCTATTTCACTGAAATGCGGGGGGCACCTCCCCGGGGCACATACATTCTTAATTTTAAAAAAGTACAGGCCAGCCCCTGGGACTGCCACCAGCCCTGGGCTAACATAAATAATAAAGCTTGGGGGCTCCAGCCCCCTTCGCAGTCCCGGGGACCGCCACCGACCCGGGGCTTACTTAGAAGGGAGGGGTCTGTGTGCCCCCCATGTGAAGCCTTACATGGCCTTGGGGACCGCTACCCCTCAGGGCCGGCTCCTGCAGTGTCCCGGGGTGCCCAACCCTGAGACATTGCAGTTTGCTATGGCATGGCGGGAGCACATATCAAACTCAGCTCTTCTTTCAGCAAGCGAGAGCACAAAATGCTCTTGCTTGCCGAAAGCAGAGCAGCGTCTGTTTCCCTGCTCGCTGTGAAGTGAGCAGGGAAACAGAAACTTAGCTTTGGGATCCAGGGAGCTGCATGTTAGCAGCTCCCTGAATCCCAAAGGAATGCTGGCTCCCGCAGGAGGCTGGGAGCCGGCAGATACCGCTGGGGCATTGAGGCTCTGCCTGCGGTCCCAAATGAAGTGGTCAGGCCCCGGGGCATGGGGTCCCTGGGGCCAAAGTTGGCCCAGGTAGGGGGGCCACATGCCCCCCTCCCTTTGTCTTATTAAAAAGAGAAAGGCCAGGCCCCTAGGTATGGGGTCCCTGGGGCCGAAATCGGGTTGGGGAGGAGGCCGTGAAGCCCCCCCCTTTGAATTATAAAAAAAGAAAGGCCAGGCCCTGGGAGGGGGGCCGCGCAGCCCCGTCCCTTGTTTTTAAATAGAAAAATAGAAAAAAATGACAACTCACCACAGGCCCGCCCCCTTTCTCCACCACTTTGCAAACTTGCATTCGGGCACGCTGCTGTTTAGGGAATGAAGTCCCATTTGCTGGTGAGGGTTCTTAGGGGCCAACAAGGCCCCCTGTTACCTCCAGTAAGCCCCACACAGTGGGATTGCTGAGAGGTGGTCAGAGGCCATGCTCCCTTTCTCTACTACTCAGCAAACGCGCCTCTCAGCGCACTGCTAGTGGGGGATGAGGTCCCCTTGCCTCATGAGTGCCTCAGGACTAAAGTGGTCTTCTTCCCCCAACCAGAAGAGCATCTGGAGGCACGTTTGGAGAGTGATGGAGAAAGGGGGCGTGGCCTCAGACCACCTCTCAGCAATCCAGTAGTGTGGGTCTCACTGGAGGTAACATAAAGGTTAGTCGACCCCTAGGGACCCTCAAGAGCCAAGGGGACTTCAATCACCAACTAGTAGAGCACCAGGAGGGGCTTTTGAAAAGTGGTGGATAAAAAGGGGTGTGGCCATTGAAAACCTCTCAGCAAACCCACTATGTGGGACTTGTTGGAGGTAACAGGAGGGGTAGTTGACCTCAAGGACCCTTAATAGCAAAGGGGACCCAAACCCCCATACTAGTAGTACGCCAGGAGGCGTGTTTGTAGAGTGGTGAAAAAGGGGGCATGGACTCCTACCAGGTCTCAGCAAATCCACTGTGTGGGACTTACCGGAGGTAATAGGAGGGGTAGTTGGCCCCCAATGATGTCCTTTGAGGCCAACTACCCCTCTTGTTACCTCCAGCAAGTCCCACGCAGCGGGATTGGTAAGAGGTCTTCAGAGGACACGGTCCCTTTCTCTACCACTCTGCAAACACAGTTCAGGATGCACTACTGGTTAGGCCATGAAGTCCACTTTACTCCTGAGGGACCTTGGGGGCCAAGAAGACCTCCTGGTACCTCCTGTAAGTCCTACACAGCGGGATTGCTGAAAACTGGTCGGAGGCCTAGCCACCTATCTCCACCACTCTGCAAACATGACCACTAGTTAAAAAACCATAGAAATTCACTGAAAAAAACAAAGGGTACAGGGATGTTATAGTTAGGAATTAGCATTTTTTTTAAAACCTTAGAAATTCACTGAAAAAACCAAAGGTTACAGGGACATTATACTTAGGGTCAGATTTCACTCAAACAAAACCAGAGAAATTCAGCAGCTATAGTTAGCTGAGCTATCAATAACTTATGCCCCTGCAATGTACTGTTACAAAAAACAAGGGAACCCAATGTGCTATTGGTCAGGGACCTTGGGTACGTTAACTGTTTTTAGAGGACAATGGTCCCTAGACAATTAGATGTAGTTAGAGTTAAATATAGACCCAGTCAGTACTATATTATCTGTCCAGCCGGACAGTTTTTAATATACAATGATTGTATAAAGCAATTAAAACGAAAAATTACAAGCGGGACACAACCTGCGTCCTGCTGACGTACATTTACAAACAACATAGAAGAAGGGGGTTCAGGCAAGAAAAACGTGTCTGTGGTTACATTGGATATAAGTACAGCAGACAAATTACGTTGCGCACACCATTACAAGTTAAGCATTGTAATATAGCCAATGTATATGGTGTACAGTTGTCGACGACGTTTCGATCCCTTTTTAAATCAGTGGGATCATCTTCAGGACATTTATAATGACATGCCTGTATAGAATAGCTCAATTATGCGAGCTGGTGTGCCTGTGAACTCATAGGCAGATGTGGGAGACACCGTCTGGCGTGCTTAATCAGCGCCTACGGTGATTATGTGAACCGCGATGGCTGTGGGGACCGCAACAATTAAGGGAGCACACCTTAATAAGGGGCGTACCACAATTACAAGGGAGCCGCGTGCGCGTTCTCCGTGATTAGGAAGTCCGAGCGAGTCAAGGCTTCAGGAGCAGTCCCCATCAAACCTCTTGTATGCCCACTCACATACCCATACAACCACTGATATACCCATTCACAGACCTATACCAGTTCTCACACACCCACTCAGTCCTCTATAGAGACAGTCATACAAACACCCACTCCCTCACTCATACACCCACTTACACAACCATTCACTCACCAATACAGCCATTCATACAACCAGTTACTCACACTTAGAGCCATCCAAATAACTCACTCATAGAGCTACTTACAAATCCACTTATTTACATACAAAGTCACACACCCACTCACTCACCCACCCAATCAGCCTCTCAACATAACCGCTCACTCACCCATAGAAGCCTTCATACACTCACACAACTACTTAGATACCCATTCACATATCCATACAAGTACTCACACATTCCTGTACTCACCCATACAGCCATTCACATACTCACTGTCCAATACAGTCACTCACACACGAAGTCATGTAACAAAACACCTATTTAAACAGTGACTCACTCACCCATACAGCCACTCACACATCCAGTCACTCACTCATACAGCCATTCAGATACCCACTCACTCACTCACTCATATAGTCACTACATACCCCTTAACCACTGATAGAGACACTTATACTATCACTCACCCACCAATACATTCACTGACACACCCACTCACTCACCAATACAGACACTCACACAGCATCTCACTCACCCACACAGCTGCATATACAACCACTTATACACCCATACAGCCACTCACACACTGATACACACAAGGATACATACAGTCACAAAGCCACTCCCATGATATATATTAAAAGTTGTATCACTCATTAGTAGTACACCTAGTATACTACTTTAAGTTTTTTAGTACCTTAGTATATATGTTTGGTAATCATAAACTCTTACAAAATACTTACATTCACTGGATGGTGTCAATGGTGATGGCATCAGAGATGTCATTTGAGATGTCATCAGTGATGTCATCAGTGATGTCACTGACCATGCCATGAGTAATGTAATATGTGATGTCTAAAGCAGTGCATTGCGGGGACGTAAGTTATAGTTAGCTCAGCTAACTATAACTGCTGAACTTCTCTGGTTTTGTACGAGTGGAATCTGACCCAAGCTATAACGTCCCTATAACCTTTTGGTTTTTTCAGTGAATGTATAAGGTTTTTTAAATGTTAATACCTACTATAACATCCCTGTAACCTTTGTTTCAGGTAGCAATAATTAGGATCATGTTTCCATAGGAAAAGTATTTTTTGACTTGCCTATGACTTTAGCGCCATTTCACAAATGTTTCCAAAAAAAGTGTCAAGTTGGGTGTTGCTGTGTACGGAACGTGTCACAGTGATCCATCAAGCAGGGGCCAAGAAAAATGAGGGTCAAAAGTGCGTTTCCCAAGTTAATTCCTACAGAGTCTTTAGACACTCCTTCAGCCCGAACCGCTGGACGAAATTACACCAAATTTGGCAGAAAGGTAGATTGTTACGGAGATCACACATTTGGTTATTGGGTGCAAATCCATTCAGTAGTTTTGGAGATATTAAAGGAAAACCAAATTTGTATATCTGGGTGGAGTCTAAAGCACAGATCTCATGGTGAGATCTGATTGGCTGCCAACACTTCAACCAGGAAGTGTTGGCAGACATCTTGGGACCAATATACATGATAGCACTACAGTGAATGGCAGGTTTTGAGGGTCACAAAAAGAAGAACGTAGAAAGGGTGGTAACAGATTTTAGTTACAATATACATCATTTGTTTATGGTACCATACTAATTGTAGGAATTGTGGTGAGTTGTAAGGTGAATTCACCCTGTGAAAAAGCTTTCTTCTGGGATTTCATGAATCATGTTTGAGAGAAAACTGTTTTCTCCTGATTTTCCCATAGAGGTTAAGGAAGGTGCTCCAGAAGTTCAATTGAGAACATATTTTCTGTAGATTTACACAGTGTTTCTTAGCCACATGAAAATTAAGTCAAAAATTTTCATAAATCATGTATTTCCAACAGGAGCAGCATGTCTGTTAATTCCCTTGTGTTCTACTGCATCTAGAGTGCTAACAGTGTTACTTATGACTGAAATATGGAAACCTAAAGCCATGCAGATTGGATCAACCTGGTAAAACTTAAAACATTTAATTTAGAAAGGAACAAAATGAAGGGGTTCAGTTTGTCATAGAAGTTATGGTTAATGCTATAGAAAGAAAAATTAAGGCACATTTTAAGTGAGTTCTCAAACATCTTCCTCTTGTATTTCATTAAAACACTCTGACATGCAGACTGAAACATGCACATTCAACACCAGCAGGAGACTGCAGTTAACTCCCTAGTGATCAGCAGCTTTACTACAGTGTTCTAATGAGCAACTAGAGTGCTAACATTCTGAATTCATGCCAAAAGTGTTGCACATCTGAACTTCATCTTGACTGAATCAAAGTGGAAAAATGAATGTATTTTCCGAGGAGGATACTGCATTAAATAAGAAAATTATTGTGCTTCATAACAAATACTTCTCCCAAGATGGCCACCAGAGAAAACTGAGGCCAAATATAGCACAGATAGCACCCAAATGTAGCCCAAGTATAGCCCAATGACAGAAGTGTGTTTTGTTTTTCTGCAGCATTATATAGCGCAGACTTGACCCAAAGGTATTGGAGTGCTTTACTCCAGCATCAGTTACATTACACAAGGACACATTCATTTTGGTTTTAGGCATGGGGAGATAAAGTGATTTGCCCAGAATCACTGTATGTCAAGCTGATGCCGAAACTGGAACCTGGTTCACCAGTTGCAAAGTCCGCAGCTCTGGCCATAACCCCACATCTTCTCCCTTAAGTGTAACATTTAATCAAGTGATCAACTAGATAAAAAAACATAAAGAAAGCAAATTATTTAAAATGTGCTTTGCTACTATTTGAGAGCTCAGAATGTATGTCCTCATTTTAGTTGTTTAGAGCACTAACCATAACTTCTATGGGAATAAAGACCTTCTTAAGGAGGAGGGTGAAGAACCAACAAGTTGACCATGCAGGGCAGGTGGGAGGGGCAGTGGCAGCACAACGGACCATGGAGGGCAGAGGAAAGTAAAGCAAGGGCAACAAAGCAACCATGTAGTACAGGCAAGAGAGGCTGTGGCAATACAAAAGGCCATTGACGGCAGAAGGACGAGGCAGTGGCAATACATCCATACATGACAACAGACCCGATTCAGGTAGGAGACTCCTGATGTTTTTAAGCTTAAAAGTGCTTTATTTTATATGTCTCCTACCCACAATCTCCTCTATTTCAATGTAATTTAATGGGCAAAATCAATTCCCCAGGTTTGTTTTCTTTCAAAATCTCCTTCTTACCAAGTTCAAAATGTTGGCATGTAAGGTACATGAATCACCAACGGCAGGGGTAATGGGGTAGGGTCATGGACTCAGAGAACAGAGGGCAGGAGGGAGATAGGCAGGGGCACCAAACTAACCTTACAGGGCAGGCGGCAGGGTTTGCAGCAGCACCATACACCACACAGGGCAAGCAGGACGGCAGTGCAGCAACAACGGACCATGGAAAACAATAGGGAGGGGACAGGGCAATGCACATGGACAACAGAAAGCAGTGGGGAAAGGGGCCATTACAGCAAGCTGACCATAACAGTCAGACAGGAGGGACAGTTGCAGCATAACAGACCATGACAGACCATGACGGGCAGGAGGGAGGGGGCAGGGGCATATATATCAAAACACCCATAATTTCACACATATATCTATCTATCTTACACATATATATATATAGAGAGAGAGATATACAGATAGATAGATAGATGATAGATAGTTACATATATGTATATATGATAGACAGATATATGTGTTAGGGTAATGGCATTTTTAGGGTTTAGGGTGGGTGTTGTTTTTTTGTTGAGATGGGATTTTTTTAGAGTTTAGGATCCGACAGTCCATGTGCTCAAATCTAATTGGCTTCCAACAGTTCAACCAGGAAGTGTTGGCAGCCATCTTGGGACTCGGCTTTAAGAAACTGTAAACACAGAGAAGGGGACAGGGTAGGAATAACCTGACCACCTAGGGCTCTTGGGAGGGGTATATATATATATATATATATATATATATATATATATATATATATATATTCACTGAAAAAAACACAGGTTTCAGGAACGTTATAGTTAGTTGGACATTTCACTCGTACAAAACCAGAGAAATACGGCTGTTATAGTTAGTTCAGCTAATTATAACTCACGCCCCGCAATGCACTGCTGATGACGTCACATATTACATCATTCATGACATGGTCAGTGACATCACTGATGACATCACTGATGCCATCTCAAATGACATCACTGATGACATCATCCAGTGATTGAGTGTTTCTGTAAAGTTTAAATATGTTTTATATATATATATATATCAATGCCAAGGTGTATTGAAGAATGAGTGTGGGTATGAGTGTCTGAATGGATGATTTAGTAGGTGCATGACTGACTGTATAAGTGAGTGATTAAACGTGTCTTACTGAATGCATGGGTTAGTGACTAAACTGTGGAAATGTCTGTATCAGTATGTCAGTTGGTGTGTAAGTGGCTGCATCGGTTGGTGAGTAGCTACATGAGTATGTATATGGGTTAATGATTGGTTATTTGAGTATCTGTATGGGTGCCTGATTGTCTGTGTGGAAGGGTGGGAGGTGTGTGACTCTGTGCATAGATATGTGAGTGGTTGATTCACTGGGTGTATGGGTTCAAGAGTGCATGTGGAAACAGCTGTATGGGTGGGTGAGTGTGTGTATGGGTGTGTTGGTGAGTGAATGGATGTCTCAGTGGCACATGTCCAAGTAACTACATATGTAAAAGGCAGTGTATGTGAGAGTTGGAGTATATAAATGACTATATGTGAGAGTCAGTCATTGTGAGAATGGCTATATGGATGAGTGTGTACTTGTATCAGTGATTGTATAAGAGAGTAAGTATGTGTTAGTATCTGTATGAATAAGTGAGGTGGTGTGTGTATAACTGTATAGGTGAGTAAATGGAAGTGTGATTAATTCTTTGCATGACTGACTAGGTGTGTGAGTAACTCTGGATGAGTGGTGGTGTGTGAGTGTCTGTATAGGTGTATAAGTGCATATGATAGTGTTGTATTGATGAGTGACTGCATGTATGAGTGACTGTAAGGGTGAAAGAGTGGCTGTGTGTGTAGACCTAGGAATCAGTGAGTGGGTATGCAGTAACTGGTATTGGTGTGTCTATGGTTTCGAAAATGGTAGTCAGTATTTTAAAATGGGTGTATCAAAGGTTATATTAGGTGTGAGGAGGTGCATCAGATTTTTACGCGGATGATGTAATCAGTGATGTCATTTGAGTTGTCATCAGTGATGTCATCAGTGATGTCACTGACCATGTCATGAATGATGTAATATGTGACGTCATCAGCAGTGCATTGCGGGGGCGTGCATTATAGTTAGCTGAACTAACTATAACGGCCGAATTTCTCTGTACGAGTGAAATGTCCAACTAACTATAATGTCCCTGAAACCAGTGGTTTTTTCAGTGAATATCAAAGGTTTTTTAAATGCTAATTTCTAACTATAACGTCCCTGAAACCTATGGTTTTTTCAGTGAATTTCAAAGGTTTTTTTAATGCTAATTTCTAACTATAACGTCCCTGAAACCTATGGTTTTTCCAGTGAATTTCAAAGGTTTTTTAAATGCTAATTTCTAAGTATAATGTGCCTCAATCCTATGGTTTCTTTAATAACTACATATATATATATATATATATATATATATATATATATATATATATATGGTTTCATCAAAGATCCTTGACTAAGAGGCGTATAATGTGCCTCAATCCTATGGTTTCTTTAATAACTACATATATATATATATATATATATGGTTTCATCAAAGATCCTTGACTAAGAGGCATGGTTGCCTTGAAACGTGTCGGGCATGGATGTAATGCAGGATTGAAAGAAAGCAGGCTGCAGAAGGCATACAATACCTCAGGGTCAGAGCATCGTCGAGTGCCCACTCAAGCGCAAGGACCTTTGATGAAACCATTAAATTGCACGGCTGTCCGAGCCGTGGGAGAGGAGTACCATTCTTGAACTCATAAGAAGGCTGTGGAGGGGAACAATCACTCTCCGTTCGGCACGATGTTCTATTCAAATCAGCCCGCAATTCTAGAAGTCCGTCCCACTGAAGGATATTAAATAAGCTTAAATATCACAGGGGCATGGAGCCTACTATAGGAATACTAGGCTTACCTGTGGGACTACAATAACCAGCATGCCACTGAGCATCATTGTCATCATTGTAAGCTACGCCCACTGAGGGCGGTAACAATCAAATAAAAGAAGAATGTTTAAACAGGTGAGCGTTTCTTTGTGCCTCTGTGGAGCCCATGACTAAGAGGCGTGGTTGCCTTGAAATGCGTCAGGCATGGATGTACTGCAGGATTGAAAGAAAGCAGGCTGCAGAAGGCATACAATACCTCAGGGTCAGAGCATCGTCGAGTGCCCACTCAAGCGCAAGGATCTTTGATGAAACCATTAAATTGCCCGGCTGTCCGAGCCGTGGGAGAGGAGCACCATTCTTGAACTCATAAGAAGGCTGTGGAGGGGAACAATCACTCTCCGTTCGGCACGATGTTCTATTCAAATCAGCCCACAATTCTAGAAGTCCGTCCTACTGAAGGATATTAAATAAGCTTAAATATCACAGGGGCATGGAGCCTACTATAGGAATACTAGACTTACCTGTGGGACTACAATAACCAGCATGCCACTGAGCATCATTGTCATCATTGTAAGCCACGCCCACTGAGGGCAGTAACAATCAAATAAAAGAAGAATGTTTAAACAGGTGAGCGTTTCTTTGTGCCTCTGTGGAGCCCATGACTAAGAGGCGTGGTTGCCTTGAAACGCGACTGGGAATGGATGTAATGCAGGAATGAAAGAAAGCAGGCTGCAGAAGGCAGAGCATCATCGAGTGCCCACTCAAGCACAAGGATCTTTGATGAAACCATATATATATATATATATATATATATATATATATATATATATATATATATATATATATTAAACAAAAGTTGAGAACAATTTATAGTTAGTAAAACTATATTCATTCTTTCTTTTTTTTTTTATTATTACAAAAAAGTTGCGCACCCTACGCGCACCCTACACGATGGCTGCACGCATCCTGCTAGCGTGCATTTTAGAAGTCACGCTGGGGTCGCGACTTCGGCATAATTTGAAAAGTATGAAATATCTTTAAAGAAATTATCAATAAAAGTTATGCTTTAAGTGTTTGTCTAATGTTATTTACAAAAGTATTTATAAACTATTTTTTTCAGTATAATCTGAACGATACGAAATTTGCCGTCTGCGCGACGTATGCGCATAGGATGCGCAACCCCTCCCTGCACGTATTTCCGGGGTCGCGCCATGCTCGCGCCGGGGTTGCGACTTCGGCGTATTTTCAATCTTTAAAAAATTACTATTGAAAGTTAGAATATGATATTAGAGTAAACAGTTTTGCTAATATACTTATTAAAATATTATAGAAATTTTTATTTAGAGTGTATAATCATGTATACAATATTTTACGGGTGCGCGATGGGTGCGTGACGGGTGCGCGCACCCTACGCGACTTCATGTCAGCAGAAAAAAAAAGAATCTGATTGGTTTAAATCATTTTCATTTTGGAAGAGGGAGGATCCATCCTTCTGATATTCCCCTTACTATTTGACTTTGATATAGAGAAGACCTGTTTGCTGCTTCTCTTTGCCTTTATACATTTTTTGTGTGTTTCCTTATTTTTTTTGAAGAACAGTGGCTTCCAGTCTAGTTCCCATTGATCCCTTGGCCATTGAAGAGGAAGAAGAAATTGTGGAGCGCAGCAGAAAGAGGAAGGAGAGCATTGTCTGGGCCTTCTTCTCTGTTCCGGAGTGCGAGAAGAAGGATAACGCCCGAAAAGTGACGTGTACCATTTGCCAAAGAATATTGTCTAGAGGGTCGGACAAGAAGTTTTCATGCGGTACTAGCAGCATGAAGAAACATCTAGACACTCTGCACCCAGTTCACCTGGCAAGAGAGGAGAGGAGGAGAGAATTGAATGCTGCTGCAGATTAAGACCCTAATGCTCCTTCCACTTCAACACAGCAACTTCTACCTGCTCCAAGGCCCCACCTTGTGCCAGAACTTTTAGACGCTGCAATAAGTTGCAAAAAGTGCGACACCAAACTTTGCATTGGAGAGCAATGTGTGGATGTCATCACTGCTGCTGTAAAAGCACATAAATGCTAATTTTTTTTTATAATGTGCTTTTGTTTTTGTTAAAGAGATCGTTTGTTGTTCTTCATTTTTGTCTGTTCTTTTAAAAATCAAAAACACACAGAAAAAGTAAAAAAGGTTTAAAAAATACCATTTAAAAAAAAAATTGTTCCAAAAAAACAAAATGGTTCTTACGGAACCACATCTACTGTTAAAAAAAGAAAATTTACCTGAGTGATTGCATGAGAGTATGGACACTGTGTGGGTGATTGGAGAAATGCAAGTCTAGTGCATGGTTATTTTATGAATGTTTGGGTAGTGGCAACGTGATTGAATGAGTTCATGGATAATAGCTGGGTAATTGGAGGAGTGAATGAGTAGTGTCTAGGTGATTAGAGGACTGCATGGGTAGTGCACAGGTGATTGTAGCAGTGCATGGTTAGTGCCTGGGTCATTGCATGAGTACATGGGTACTGACTGGATGATTAGAGTACTGAAAGGATAGTGCATGGTGAATTTATAAGTGCTTGGGTATTGGTGGAGTGATTGGATAAGTACATGGTACTGGCTGGGTGATTGGAGGAGTGCATGGGTAGTAACAGGGTGATTGCTGGAGTGCATGGGTAGTACCTGGGTATTTGAAGGAGTGAATGAGTAGTGTCTAGGTGATTAGAGGACTGCATGAATAATGCACAGGTAATTGTAGCAGTGCATGGTTAGTGCCTGGATCATTGCATGAGTACATGTGTACTGACTGGATCACTAGAGTACTGCAAGGATAGTGCATGGTGAATTTATAAGTGCTTGGGTATTGACGGAGTGATTGGATAAGTACATGGTACTGGCTGGGTGATTGGAGGAGTGCATGGGTAGTGACAGGGTGATTGCTGGAGTGCATGGGTAGTACCTGGGTAACTGAAGGAGTGAATGAGTAGTGTCTAGGTGATTAGAGGACTGCATGGGTAGAGCACAGGTAATTGTAGCAGTGCATGGTTAGTTCCTGGGTCATTGCATGAGTACATAGGTACTGACTGGATGATTAGAGTACTGCAAGGATAGTGCATGGTGAATTTATAAGTGCTTGGGTATTGACGGAGTGATTGGATAAGTACATGGTACTGGCTGGGTGATTGGAGGAGTGCATGGGTAGTGACAGGGTGATTGCTGGAGTGCATGGGTAGTACCTGGGTAACTGAAGGAGTGAATGAGTAGTGTCTAGGTGATTAGAGGACTGCATGGGTAGTGCACAGGTAATTGTAGCAGTGCATGGTTAGTGCCTGGGTCATTGCATGAGTACATGGGTACTGACTGGATGATTAGAGTACTGCAAGGATAGTGCATGGTGAATTTATAAGTGCTTGGGTATTGACGGACTGATTGCATAAGTACATGGTACTGGCTGGGTGATTGGAAGAGGGCATGGGTAGTGACAGGGTGATTGCTGGAGTGCATGGGTAGTACCAGGGTAACTGAAGGAGTGAATGAGTAGTGTCTAGGTGATTAGAGGACTGCATGGGTAGTGCACAAGTGATTGTAGCAATGCATGGTTAGTGCCTGGGTCATTCCATGAGTACATGGGTACTGACTGGATGATTAGAGTACTGCAAGGATAGTGCATGGTGAATTTATAAGTGCTTGGGTACTGGTGGAGTTATTGGATAAGTACATGGTACTGGCTGGGTGATTGGAGGAGTGCATGGGTAGTGACAGGGTGATTGCTGGAGTGCATGGGTAGTAGCTGGGTAACTGAAGGAGTGAATGAGTAGTGTCTAGGTGATTAGAGGACTGCATGGGTAGTGCACAGGTAATTGTAGCAGTGCATGGTTAGTGCCTGGGTCATTGCATGAGTACATGGGTACTGACTGGAGGATTAGAGTACTGCAAGGATAGTGCATGATGAATTTATAAGTGCTTGGGTATTGACAGAGTGATTGGATAAGTACATGGTACTGGCTGGGTGATTGGAGGAGTGCATGGGTAGTGGCAGGGTGATTGCTGGACTGCATGGGTAGTACCTGGGTAACTGAAGGAGTGAATGAGTAGTGTCTAGCTGATTAGAGGACTGCATGGGTAGTGCACAGGCAATTGTAGCAGTGCATGGTTAGTGTTTGGGTCATTGCATGAGTACATGGGTACTGACTGTATGATTAGAGTACTGCAAGGACAGTGCATGGTGAATTTATAAGTGCTTGGGTATTGGCGGAGTGATTGGATTAGTACATGGTAGTGTCTGGGTGATTGTAGGAGTGCATTGAGTAGTGCACGGATGATTGGAGCAGTGCTTGGGTAGTACCTGGGTAATTGAAGGAGTGAATGTGTAGTGCCTAAGTGATTAGCGTTTTGCATGGGTACTGCACAGGTGATTGTAGCAGTGCATGGGTAGTGCTTGGGTTACTTAATCTTACCTTTTCTGAAGTAGATATGAAACTCATTGAAACAATTTTTTCAGTTGTTTCATTATAATCTAAATTTAAAATATTTTCAAACTTTAGAATTAGTTTCTGTAAAAGAGAAGAAAAAATACTGTTATTACATATAATATTATAGTTTTAAGAACACAACATAATTTTACAATTACATAACATATTCAGTTTGCCTTTCTTGCTGTTTTCAGATTCTATTGAATTTCACCATACACAGTGATTTCAATGTTGATCATCATGTAATAGCGGGAAAAAAATACAATCAATAAAATTGTTAAAAAAAAACAAATCTGTGTTCAAAATATTTACAACAAACTCAACTATCTGTTTACATTTTCAAAAATAAACACCCTCAATAACATTGCATATAATACAAAGATCAATATATGAACTGCTTCTTTCAAAAACAATTTTCTAAATACAATATCAATGAACCAAAACAAAAATACAAACAGAAAATTTTGACATCCACCCAATAGGCCGAATGATGTTTCTGAAATCATTTGCATTGAAAATATCCAAAATAAACTCATTAATTGAAGTTTACATCTTCCCAATAGGCGGAATGATGTTTTCAAAACTTTGGCACCAAAAATATCAGATATGAATTTGGTAATTCATTAGGCAACCGACATTTGAATTCCAAAATGGCATCATTACAATGTGCCCATCCTTTATTGCACTTTAAATATAGTGTCCAGATGTTGTAGAAGGTCCATCGTGGAAAATAATTGCCCCTGCTTTGAAAGTTCTTCCTGAAATTGACAGTTGACTTGCCACAAAAATTTTTATTTTAGTTTCCAATTTTCTTCCATCTGCTCTACAACGTTGTAGCATTAAAATGGCATATTGTCCAAATCTTTCTATAAATAATGTTGATAACATTTCAGATTTGCACATTCCATATTTTGATTAGCTGATTTTACTAATTTGTTAAAAGACACTTTTTTGCAATCTGGTACTGTCAAATATATGAATCGTTCAGTGTCTATTTCAGTGGTAGAAGAAAATGAACAATCTTCACATTTATGATCCCATCTGTAACGAAGTCCAAACAGATTTTCAATTTGTATTCCTTCATCTTCCAATACTGCAAGCATAAACATAAGAAATTCTTGAGCATCTTGCTGTACATTAAGTGTAAATTGTGAAGAACCAGAACATATATCCAGAAGATGCCGAATGCCAGAAGCACTTTGGATTTTAGTTTTATCGGTTGTCAATTTTTCAAAAATATAATGCAACAAAGAGCAAAACCTTTTTTCTCGATTCTCCATAATTTCTTGTTAAAGATTTTCTAGAAAAAATATGACGCTCACAACTACATTAGCATAGCAGTTGATACCTGAACTATTTTCTAACTGATATCCTACAATATCATCAACAGTGTCCATTTTCTTTTTGTTTGGAGCCTCAACATTCTCTTGATTTTTTTCTTATTTCCAACCTCACTACAGAGTTTCTCATATGTTCGTTTTCGACATACTACACGCTTTTCATAAACAGGATATTCACCTAATTTGGGAGCATACAGTCTTCTTAACCGATTATACTCTCTTACACAATTTGCATCTGCACTAATCTTTCTCTCATCAAAATCAATCAAATACAATCCAGATAAAGTTCTGACTCGGGACAATGCAACATATGCCATGCCCTCTTTAAACACTGTACTTCCAATGTTTACCATACCACTGTCTACACTCAAACCTTGAGATTTATGAATGGTCACCGCATATGCTAAAGAAAGAGGAAACTGTTTTCTATGAACATACAAGTCTTTAACAAGCAAAAAACAAACAGCACAACGTCCAATCTGTTTTACCTCTTCAATCTGATCAAATTTAATCTTCAAAAATTCAATTCCATCTCTATTTGGATAATTAACAAAATCACCAACTTTTCCCATTGCTCCATTTACTAAACCTTTTTCCACATCCAAATTACGTCATAAAATTACCTGACAGTTTTCACATACATATACATTATTTTCTAAACCAGCAGTCTTAGATATAGATTTTTCCAAGAAATCCAATTTTGATTTTAATTTTTCTGACAAAATAATAGTAATTCCTTCATGTTCTATTTTATCAATGGCTTCCATTTGAATTATTTGTTGTTTTCCAACTTCAAAACTTCTTGATTGAATGTAGAAAACTCTTGCAGTGTTGGTATTAGGCAAATTTTAGATTTCTGTTCTCCAATTTTTTAGTATATTATTTCCGGAGCAACATTTTCATTTGGAAACAAGTTTGTAAGTAGCCGACTTTGCAAAGCTTCTTTACCATGTTTTGTCAATACACCAATTCTTATATCTTTAAGAATGCTTCCATAATCTTCATCACTTGCCTGTCGCATATTCTTAATACGTTCTTTATATTCAAAATATGACCAAATGTTGACATTTCCAATACTTCCCAAAGATTTCCTGGTGTCTTCATGCACAAGTGTTTTAAAAACTGGTTGCCCTTTTACAGGAGTAAGTTGCAGTAGGTCGCCGAATACAATCACATGTTTTCCTCTAAATAAAACATCATAATCTGTTTTTAAAATTTGCTGCATTCTTAAATGTACAAAGGCAAGCATTAAGTTTGAGACCATGCTCACCTCATCAATTATCAGAAGTTTCATTTTCTTTAGTATTCTTGAAACTTTATAACAAGCTTCTCCAGATAGCTTGTGATATTCCAACTTGTTTTCATATTCAGCTGGTAGCATCAGTAAACGATGTAACGTAATCCCTTTAATGTTGTGTGCTGCTAACCCAGTTGGAGCGGTTACAACACAAGATAAATGTGATTCAGTGGTTTTATGTAGATAACTGGTCAAAACTTTAATTAAGAAACTTTTTCCTGTACCAGCTTGACCACTGATATACATTTGAATAGGTTTAAATGATGTGCAGTTGCATTCTTTATTTTCATGAAGTAAACCATGGTCTATCTGTTGTGCAACTTGCTGATATATTTCTTTCTGTTCAATATTTAGTTGTTCTTCCAAGTTTCCCAACTCCATAATATCCTGTTGAGCTTGATGCATTGCTGTTTCTACTTCATTCATGGCTATTGCTGCTTCATTTTCAAGAATTGGTTCTCCTAGTGGATCTTGACTCAGTGGAGCAGAACTTTGACTATCTTGGGAACTGTCTCTAGCAATCTCAGCTGCAATAGTAGCTTCTTGTTCAATTTCTTCATTCAACATTTGTAGATAATTTGGAAAAACTGTGCATTGAATCCTATCTTTACATGCATTAAAAGAATCTTCATAGCACTGAAAATCTCCAAGTAATTCCATTTCAGTACGCCAAGGCTTGAAGAGTTGCAGAAGTGCTAAATAGAAAAATTCCCTTTTATATGGAGTATCGCAACTGAGTTTCCTGTGAATAATGAGATTTCCTTTAGCATGTTTCACCAAACATCCATCAGAACCAATCACTGCATATTTTTCTTCATTTATATCTTCTATAATATTTCTCTTAAAGCTGTAATATTGCAGTACTTCATAGAGACATATGTTTTCAAGATAGGGACTTCTTTTAGGATAGTACGTATCCAACGTGTTTGTTTTAACAATATCTGTACTTTCCGGTTCATTTAATGCTAAATATTCAATTTCTTGTACAGATTTCAATACTCGATTTCGTGTTGCAGCAAGACCGAGACTAACCCAAATGATTCCTCTTGACTTTGAATATAAACTTGCAGAGGTCAACCGATCCGAACATTCATAGGATCCAATCTCTTGATGGGACAGCATCTTCAAACTAAAGCTGTACAATATGTTACTAAGAGTTTTCTCTTGTGAAATTTCTTCCCACATTTCTTTCAACTCCGTCTTTTCAGATTTTGTTATGTATGATGTAACATAGCGAGCAACAGCAATGGAATTATCTGCAACATACTAGATATCCATATTTGCATTCCACATCGACAAAATCACTGGATTGTAATCATTAATATACTTTGAATGTTCACTTCTTTTTAAATTGTAAATATTTTGTGGAGTTTTTTGAGTTATAGTATGCCTCACTGCTGACATGAAACTGTTGACTCTTCCTTTGGAAATTACTGGACGTGGGCATCCAAAACGACATTTTGTATAAAACTTTTCCTTTGACTTGTATTTCCATCAACAGTATTTGCCACATCGATGAGTTTGAAACCGTAAAACTTGTTGTCTTAAGGTATTTTCTTCTCCTGTTTTTGGAATACCAAATGTAACATAGTCTTCAATGAAAGATAAAACATTCTCATCAGAATCAGTTCCAAATTTAGGTGCATCCTTGATCCATAAAGCATATGTATATGAGGAGCACCTCTAGCTTGGTACTCCTTTCTCCAAAAGAAATCAATAACTTCTCCAAGAGGTGGGTTGTTTTTATTGCAGATAAAAGACATCATAGCTTGAAACCTATGATTAAAATATCTGCACACATTTACAGGATCCAAGGAACACAGTTCTCCAGCTGTCTTGAATTGAATGTTTTTAATATTTGAATTTGCTTCTCGAAGAAATTCAAGTAAATCGTCCCATGTGTATTCAGCACAGCTTAGCGTAACAAACCATGTAGGGGTTCCTAAGTTCCTTAACATACATTTAAGTTCTCCATGATGATGATACCAATACTCATTAGTACCAAGTTGACACGCCATCAAATTAATCAATTGAGATTCTAAATGATCGTCTCTCTGTTGTACTTTGTTCATGAATTCCTTTGCAGAAACATGTTGAAGATGAACTCCTGTGGTTCACTGCATATGAAAGTCCAGAAAAGTCACTTTCAAAGAGAAGATGAAATATATATGGAATACATTGTCGAAATCTTGGATCTTCTGAGTACAATCTTGTTGTACGATATTCTGAAGCTGGAATCTGCATGGGTCGTTCATCATATCGTCCACCTTTTCCAGTGGGGAACAGCTGTGGAAAACAACGGGCTTCTAAACTTCTTTCACAGACACTCATAGGAGTTCCCTTCACTTTCTTCATTTGGAATAATTCAATAGTATTTCCAATCACTTCCTTTGAATGTAAAAGATGTACACTATAATGGTCATACATGTCTTCACTTTTGGAGATGTCCACTTTTTCAATTTGGCCAGTTGAAATTTCGCTATCATCTCCTAAAACTATTTCTTCTTCTTCCAGATACACATTTTTGTAATAAAGATTGTTTTTTATGAGATATAACGTAGCCTTTTGCACTTTGGTGACATCTACTAATTCTTGCCATATTTTCCGACTCTTCGTAGGAACACCAATAACTAGAATAACTACAGGTTCAGTTTCCTCTTTCTCTACACCAATAGTTTCCATATTTTTCTTTAAATCTAAAGGTAAATACACAACTCTTCCTTTAATCCTCTTTGTAAATCTGTGGGAGGCAACTTACCTGTTTTAGGCTCCATACGAACAATAGCCTGAAACAGGTGCACAGATTGAATCAGAATGGACTCATACGTATTTAAATCTACCAGTTCTGGAGGAATAGCTACCAACTCTAGGTTATTATGTACAGCTCTAGCTGGCATTTTGTTCTCCTCTAATTTGCTATAACAATATTTACAAATACGTTGATCACTACCCAACTCAAAGCAATCTTCCACCAACAAATAAGCTCCAAATTCCTTCCACATATCATTGTTTTCTTTTTCACTTTTTAAATACAGATCAACATTCCTAGTTTGATTTCTATAGTGAGTAAGTCGACAACAAACACAAACATAGTTTGGTGTTTCACAACAAATTACCTTAAACTTCGTAATTTCTTCTTCAAACTTCTCATTACTACTATGTTCCACCTCTTCTTCAACACCTACACTTATCAAACTCTCACTTTCTCTACACTCCTCTTCAGGACCAAAGAAACGAAACTCTATATCATCACAAACTGTTTTTACATCCGATACTGACCCATGCAAAAGAGCAGTGTTTAAGTCACTTAAAATTATTGCAGGACTTTTTACATAGTACAATCTTCTTACTAACTTCCGCATTGCAGAGTGATGTACTGCTAGCATTCTCAAATGTTGAAAAACACTTTGACACACTTTTCTAGAAAGACAAGCCAGAGAATGACCTTGCAAACCAGTATTTTTTCTCTCTGCTAGTCCTTGCAACATCTTAATCTTTTGCTTAATACTTTTTTTTACTATACTCTCGGAAGAAATTTCGTAAAATATCAATAGACTCCTGTTGTATACTACAAATACTACTACAATCCCAACTATACACTGGGGCTTTAGAACGTCTCCCTAGAACTTCATCAGCTATCACTTCTTCCACATTTCTAGGAACCATCTTTTCTTTTGCAATTGCACAACCGTTCTTCACTTCATAAGCACGACCACTGGTATCAACTGCGTGAACTAATGTATTGTTTTGAAAATAGCTCTCTTCATTAAAAAAAGGCTCTGAACTTGAAGTGTGCTTCCATTCACCCAAATGTTTTTTACAAAAGTTAGTTCTGTTAATTAGTCTCTTCTTTTTACCTTTGTCCTTCATAGAATGCATTGGTTTATCTAATGTTCGCATTCTGTTTAAAACTAAAATAAACAATTTTCTTTTTATTTCAAAAGCCTTTTCGACTATAGTTTCAATCTGTTTTTTCTTTTTATAAAATGCAGATCTTCTTTTATAGTTCTTGCCATGTATCAATACATTTTGTAGTACTCTACTTTTAAACATACGTTTCCTTATATCATAAAATTGATTCATCCTTCTTTCAGCATAGATTACTTTATCAGAACATGATTTGCCATTAATTTGTCCTTTTTTCATTTCATTCTTCTTTGTTCTAGAACTATTCTTTCTATTTTCTACATTGTCAAAACCCTTTCTAGTCCTTGAAAGTCTTTTAATAAATTATTTTGTTCTCTTACCGCAAGACTTTTTCTTTTTTGCCACATATTGTAGTTCATCTAATTCCTGCTGTTGTCTTTTCTTTAAATAGTATTGTTTCTTTTCTTGTTTTCTTTTTCCCATTTTTTTTGTCATGGTAAGTCTTTCTTAATAATAATGAAGAATATCTGAAAAAAAGAATATTTAAAATGAATTTAATATTATTAAAATAATTATATAGAAATATACTATTCTATTACTAAAGAAACACCTTCTATTTAAAAGCTACAAACAAGTGCATATATGGTTTTTGGAATATATTCACAATTACACATGAGCTGTAAAATAAGTGAAGAGAGGTGTAGAAAAAGAAATGCAGCAGTAATGTCTGAATGATTACAGTACTAAATATCTAGTGCCTGCATCACTGTAAGACTGCATAACAAATCCTTTGGTGTTTTTATAATTGCATGAGACGGGTGCAGAAATTTGCAATAGAGATGGAAAAAGAAGTAACAGTAGTGCAAAAGAAGCAACAGAGCTGCAAAAAGAGGCAATTGAGGTACAGAAAGAGGAAAGAAAACTGCAAAAAGAGGCAAGAAAGTTGCAGAAATAAGCAAAAAAGGAACAGAAAGAGGGAACAGATTGGCAGAATGAAGCAAGAGAGGTGCAGAAAGAGAGAAGAAGGGTACAGGAAGAACACAAAGCAGTGCAGAAAGAACGAACATAGGTTTACAAAGAGGAAAGATGGCTACATAAAAAGGCAAGTGAAGTGCAGAACGAAGCAAAAGAGGTGCAAAAAGTAGCAACAGAACTGTAAAAAGAGACAACAAGAGTGCATAAAGAGGTAGGAGATGTGCAGAATGAGGCAAGAGGGTTACACAATGAGGCAGATGAGGTGCAGAAACAGGAACAGAACTGCAGAAAGAAACAACAGAGGTTGTGAAAGACGCACGAAGGGTGCACAAACAGACAAAGCAACAGTTGTGCCTGGGTGATTATGTAACACCTCGGCGATTGCATAACTGCAGGGATAATGTCTGGGTATTTACATGACTACATAGCAAGTGACTGGGTGATTTTGTAAGTGCATGGGTACTTCTTGGATAATTGCAGGACTACTGAGGTAGAGCCTGAGTAACTAAAAGACTCCAAAAGTAGTGACTGGATGATTTCATAACAGCATAACTACTGGCTGAGTGATTACAAGAGTAGAAAGATAGTGCCTCCGTGATTGAAGGAGTGCAACAGTAGTGCCTGGGTGATTATATAACTGCATGCGTTATACCTTAGTCATTACATAAGTGCACAGATAGTGCGTAAATGATTGCATCTGTGCAACAGCGATGGCTGAGTGATTAGAGCACTACATATGTTGTTCCTGCATCATTGTAAGACTGCATGGCGAGTACTTGGGTGTTTTTATAAGTGCATGACAGTTGGGCCTAGCCAAATATAAAGCCACACACTATTACATGACTCAACTATAAGTGTCCCCATATTGTTAAAAGCACACATACATATGTGTCTACCTTCCCAAATCATCATGATATCTAAAAGAAATATATATTCAATATTTCTGATATATAGGAAAACCTAGAAACTGAGACATGTACTACATCTACCTGAGTGATTCCAAAACTCCGTAGGTAGTGCTTGGGTGATTAAGAGCAAGGGTAGTCACTGGGTTTGTGCAGGAGAAGATAGATAGTGGCTAGCTAATTGCCTGAGTGCATACATACACATTGACTGCATGGTTAAGTGTATAAGTAGCACCTGAAGGGATCGATGAGTCATTGAGTACTGCCTAGGTAAATAGACGAATGCAAGAGAAGGGTTTGGGTGATTCTACGACTGCAAGGGTAGTGTATAGGTTATTACATGACTGCCTAGGTACAGCCTGCATGATTGCATGACTGTAGGGAAAGTACATAACTAGACCCTGGATAATGACATGCTTGCAAGGCTAATTTCTGGAGGATTACTGAAGTACATAGCAAGCTAGTGGATGATTTTATAAGTTCATGAGTACCGCCTGGATGCTTAGTGAACTATTAAGATAGTGACTGACCAATTACAGGAGTGCAAAGGTAGTGACTGGGTGATTTTAAAACTACATGAGGAAAGATTGACTGATTCCATAAGTACAAGAAAAGTGCATATGTGATTAAAAGAGAAGAAAGGGATTTAAAGAGTACATGGGTAACAACTCGGCGATTGCATAACTGCAGGGATAATGTCTGGGGATTTACATGACTACATAGCAAGTGACTGGATGATTTCATAACAGCATAACTACTGGCTGAGTCATTACAAGAGTAGAAAGATAGTGCCTCCGTGATTGAAGGAGTGCAACAGTAGTGCATGGGTGATTATATAACTGCATGAATTATACTTTAGTGATTGCATAAGTGCATAGATAGTGCCTAAATGATTGCATCTGTGCAACAGCAATGGATGAGTGATTATAGCACTGCATATGTTGTGCCTGTATCATTGTAAGAGTGCATGGCGAGTACTTGGGTGTTTTTATAAGTGCATGACAGTTGGGCCTAGCCAAATATAAAGCCGCACACTATTACACGACTCAACTATAAGTGTCCCCATATTGTTAAAAGCACACATACATATGTGTCTATCTTCCCAAATCATCATGATATTTAAAAGAAATATATATTAAATATTTCTGAAATATAGGAAAACCTAGAAACTGAGACGTGTACTACATCTGCCTAAGTGATTCCAAAACTCCGTAGGTAGTGCTTGGGTGATTGAGAGCACGGGTAGTTACTGGATTTTTGCAGGAGAAGATGGAAGTGGATAGCTAATTGCCTGAGTGTAAATAGCACCTGAAGGGATTGATGAGTCATTGAGTACTGCCTAGGTGAATAGACGAATGCAAGAGAAGTGCGTGGGTGATTCTACGACTGCAAGGGTAGTGTGTAGGTTATTACATGACTGCATAGGTACAGCCTGCATGATTGCATGACTGTAGGGAAAGTACATTACTAGACCCTGGATAATGACATGCTTGCAAGGCTGATTTCTGGAGGATTACTGAAGTACATAGCAAGTGAGTGGATGATTGTATAAGTTCATGAGTACCACCTGGATGCTTAGTGAACTATTAAGACGGTGCCTGACCGATTACAGGAGTGGAAAGGTAGTGACTGGGTGATTTTAAAACTACATGAGTAATGATTGACTGATTCCATAAGTACAAGAAAAGTGCATATGTGATTAAAAGAGAAGAAAGGGATTTAAAGAGTACATGTGTAACACCTCAGCGATTGCATAACTGCAGGGATAATGGCTGGGGATTTACATGACTACATAGCAAGTGACTGTGTGATTTTGTAAGTGCATGGGTACTGCTTGGATAATTGCAGGACTACTGATGTAGAGCCTGAGTAAATAAAAGACTCCAAAAGTAGTGACTGGATGATTTCATAACAGCATAACTACTGGCTGACTGATTACAAGAGTAGAAAGATAGTGCCTCCGTGATTGAAGGAGTGTAACAGTAGTGCATGGGTGATTATATAACTGCATGAGTTATACCTTGTGATTGCATAAATGCACATATAGTGCCTAAATGATTGCATCTGTGCAACAGCAATGGCTGAGTGATCAGAGCACTGCATATGTTGTGCCTGCACCATTGTAAGACTGCATGGCGAGTACTTGGGTGTTTTTATAAGTGCATGACGGTTGGGCCTAGCCAAATATAAAGCCGCACACTATTACATGACTCAACTATAAGTGTCCCCATATTGTTAAAAGCACACATACATATGGCTCTACCTTTCCAAATCATCATGATATCTAAAAGAAATTAATATACAATATTTCTGAAATATAGGAAAACCTAAAAACTAAGACATGTACTACATCTGCCTGAGTGATTCCAAAACTCCGTAGGTAGTGCTTGGGTGATTGTATGAGAGCAAGGGTAGTCACTGGATTTTTGTAGGAGAAGATAGATAGTGGCTAGCTAATTGCCTGAGTGCATACATACACATTGCCTGCATGGTTAAGTGTATAAATAGCACCTGAAGGGATCGATGAGTCATTGAGTACTGCCTAGGTAAATAGACGAATGCAAGAGAAGGGCATGGGTGATTCTACGACTGCAAAGGTAGTGCTTGGGTGATTGGCAGAGTGCATGGGTAGTGCCTGGGTGATTTCATAAGTGCTTGTGTAGTAGCGGACTGATTTCATGAGTGCTTGGATATTAACTGGGTGATTGGAGAATTGCATGGGTACTGCATGTGTGATTGCATCAGTGCAAGGGTAATGCTTGGGTTCTTGCATGAGAACATGGGTAGTGCTTAGGTGATTGGGAGAGTGCATGGGTAGTGCCTGGGTGATTTCATAAGTGCTTGGGTAGTGGTGGAGTGATTTCATGAGTGCTTGGATACTAACTGTGTGATTGCAGAATTGCATGGGTACTGCATGTGTGATTGCAGAAGTGCATGGGTATTGCTTGGGTTATTGCATGAGTACATGGGTAGTGTTTGGGTGATTGGGAGAGTGCATTAGTAGTGCCTGGGTGATTTCATAAGTGCTTTGGTAGTGGCGGAGTGATTTCATGAGTGCTTGGATACTAACTGGGTGATTGGAGAATATGGAATCAGTCAATCATTACTCATGTAGTTTTAAAATCACCTAGTCACTATCTATGCACTCCTGTAATCGGTCAGGCAGCCTCTTAATAGTTCACCAAGCATACAGATAACTGTATAAATACAATCTGAAGACATAGATGAGTCATTACGTATTACCTATTTGAGTAGATACGTGCAACCTGCCTGCAAGGGTAATATGTGGTGGTTTACTTTTGAGCTACATCTTCACCATTCTATCTCAAAATATATGCGACATCATTAAACTATACCTTTCAACAGACTTAAAAAAGAAGGCTAATTAACAACACCTTTCATGAGCATTTTTAAAACCACACTTTTATTCTGCATCTTCACCTTTCTATCTATAATGATGCTGCATCATTTAACTATACCTTTGTTCAGACTAGAAAAAAGAAGCCTAATTAACAACACCTTATATCTGCATTTTTTAAACCACTGTTTTGTGCTGCATCTTCATCTTTTTCTCTAAAATTATGTGGCATTATTTAACCATACCTTATTCCAGACTAGAAAAAAGAAACCTAATTAATAATACCTTATATGACCATCCTAGAAAGCACACTTTTGTGATGCATCTTCACCATTCTATCTAAAAATATGTGGCATCATTTAACTTTACCTTTGTACAAACTAGAAAAAAGAAATCTAATTAATAACACCTTATATCAACATCTTTCAAACTACAAAGTTGTGCTGCATCTTTACCAAACTATCTAAAATTATGCAGCATCATTCAACTATACTGTGATGCATCTTCACCATTCTATCTAAAAATATGTTTCATCATTTAACTTTACCTTTGTACAAACTAGAAAAAGAACCACAATTAATAACACCTTATATGAACATGTTTCAAACTGCACAGTTGTGCTGCATCTTTACCAAACTATCTAAAATTATGCGGCATCATTCAACTATACCTTTGTAGAGACAACAAAAAAGAAGCCTAATTAATTACACCTTATATGAACATCTTTCAAACTACACATTTGTGCTGCGTTTTCAACAAACTATCTAAAATTATGCAGCATCATTCAACTATACCTTTGTACAGACTAAAAAAGAAGCCTAATTAATAACATCTTATATGAACATTAGTAAACCATCTTAAAAAATACACATATTACTGTACAGACTCTTTTTTAAACAACATTGAAGTACAATGAAACAAACTACAATATACATCTCTACATTTAATAATATATTTCAAACAACACAGTTTTTGAATAATCTTAAAAGTTTAAAAATAAACCTCACAAATTTATAACTCACCTTGCAAATAAATGTGTTGAATTTAAAATCTCACAAACTCTTACAGGATTTTCTTTTACACACAATCAATATAATGCACCAGACTCAGCAAGGTAAAACCAGTAATGGCAAAGTTTCCCTCTCTTTCTCCACACAAATACATATAACTAACAAATCACATTGCTTCCTAGATTTTTTCAAATTGTAAAACACATTGGTTACACATAATATCCCTTGGCAAATGACTTCTAAAGGTGCCTAAACTGTTTCTACATTTTTTTGGAAGTCGCGACCCCATCGTGCACCACCGCGATGGAGTCACAAATTCATACGGGAGTTCAGAAACATATAACAAATAAATTCAACACTATTTTTAAATTAAACACCACTTCTAAAGATAGTACTGACTTGGGAAATATAATTGTAAAAACATTACTTATATATAAATTACAATTTCACATTTTAAAACCACAGTTAAATTTCAAGCCTTCCCCCATTCTACTTCATGCCAGTTTCCATAGTAACAGTTCATGGAACATTCAACTGAACTTACAGGTCACAAGTTCACCATATTTTCAAGTTCACCACACAATGTTGCAAATGCAAACAGCAGGTGTGGTTGACTTGACAAAATATGATCTTATCCTTTCTATTGTACCTTTCAAACTTGTTTTACTAACCAATAAGAAATATGCTTTGAAAAAAAAGTAAAATGCACCCTATTTTGGAATGTAGAATGTTCTTAAACAGCCAATCAATTCTCTAATTTTTTTAAAATTGCATCTTGTCCACTATTTTACATACCTCTCATTCTACCAACTGACTACCTCAACTACAGACATCTTTTCATTACTTCCAGACATCCCTTCAAGATGCTTACAGTGTGGATTGTTGGGCACAGCTATGTTTTCTGGTGCAAAAGGTATGCTGAACGCAGAGGTATTGACAAAGACTTAGCTTTGCAAAATGTGGACATTAAAGGGATTGGACAGAGAGGAATAAAGTGGCACCAATTGATGCCTTTGGTTAAAACCTTTTTGCATTTCCAACCTCCTGACCTCATGATTGTGCACGGTGGTGGCAATGACCTAGGCACATTGACTGGGGTAGGTCTGGAAATGCTAATGAAGGACACCTTTGCACAATTGATGTTGTTTTAACCTCAAACTGTCTTTGTATACTCTAACATATGCCAAAGACAAAAATGGAAGTGGTCAAATCAATTTTGTCCACAGATTGAGAAAGCTAGAAAAAATGTCAATAAAGCTGTTTCTGCTTTCCTCAGACACCATAGCATGGGCTCAATATGTAACAACAATCTACGTTTTCATATGGTGACATCTAAGGAGTGATGGAGTACATTTCATGGATCAGGGAAACAGAGGGGCATATTAGCAAGACCCACGTTAAAATTATCGCCGTTTTAGCGGCAGGAAACTGCCGCTAAAACGGCGATAATGGGCTTGCTAATATGCGTTATGGAATTCCAATAGAAGCCCAGGTTAGATGTCCTGCACATCTAACCTGGGCTTCTATTGGAATTCCATAACGCATATTAGCAAGCCCATTATCGCCGTTTTAGCGGCAGTTTCCTGCCGCTAAAACGGCGATAATTTTAACGTGGGTCTTGCTAATATGCCCCAGAGTCTTTCTCAACAACCTAAAGCTCTGCATCGGCACTTACATGTAGCTAAAACAAAGTCACAATGAAAACAAGGGCTCTTTTTAGAGCCACCCTATAGATAATAGTGATTTTAATTTTTTTTTTAAACATATTTTTTTTTAAATTTTGCGGGGGATTCGCGCACCCAGCGCGAAGTCACAAAACAAAAGCACAAACTGAATGTACTACAACACAACACACTTTTTAACTTTAAATATAATTTTTTTTATATATATTTTAACAACTCTATCAATTGTAATCTTGTCATTAACTTCAAACACAATACCTCTTCAAAACAACTTCACACACACAACACTACCTTCTATATTATTTACTTAATTATTTATTTAAGGTGAATTCGCGACGCCATCGCGATTACATGGGGGGCTGCGCTGAGTGCCGCGCTGGAGTTGCGACTCCAAACTTGATCGAAAAAAAATCGATCCATTTACATTATTTCGTATTTGCCCCGGGGACCCCATCCCCCGGGGCATGACCACATTTGCCACGCGGCCCCACTCCAAATATTGTAAAAAAAAAAATTAAATACTGGCCATGCCCCGGGGGATGGGGTCCCCGGGGCTGAAATGGCCTCGGGAGGGGGGCCACGCGGCCCCCTTCCCGTATATTAAAAAAAATTAACAAAATAGGGGTCAGGCCCTGGGGGATGGGGTCCCCAGGGCCCAACAAATAGGAAAAGAAGGGGGGCCACACAGCCCCCCTTCTAAAACTAAAATAAAATAAAAAACCGGCATCGCACCGGAGGCCCCGCCCCCTCAGTGCATTACTCTGCAAACGCGCCCCGTGGCGTTATAAGTTGGGGAATTAATTCCCCTTGAATACTGGGGGTCCCTGGGGGCCAACTAGCCCACCAGGTACCTCCAGTAAGCACCACAGGGCTGCGTTGCAGAGAGGTGGTCTGAGGCCACGCCCCTTTTTACACCTCTCTGCAACGGAGTTGCGTTGCAGAGAGGAGTAAAAAGGGGCGTGGCCTCGGACCACCTCTCTGCAACGCAGCTCTGTGGTGCTTACTGGAGGTACCTGGTGGGCTAGTTGGCCCCCAGGGACCCTCAGGATTCAAGGGGACTTAATCCCCAAACTTAAAATGCACCACGGGGCGCGTTTGCACACTTGTCACATCAGGCCCCAACCCCTCCCTTTACCACTGTGCAAACGGGCCCTCTGGCGCGTTGTAAGTTGGGGGATTAAGTCCCCTTGAATCCTGAGGGTCCCTTGGGTCCAACTGGGCCACCAGGTACCTCCAGTAAGCCCTACAGAGCTGAGTTGCAGAGAGGTGTAAAAAGGGGCGTGGCCTTGGACCACCTCTCTGCAAAGCAGCTCTGTGCCGCTTACTGGAGGTACCTGGTGGGCTAGTTCGCCCCCAGGGACCCTCGGGATTCAAGGGGACTTAATCCCCCAACTTACAACGTGCTAGGGGCACGTTTGCATAGTGGTGCAGGGAGAGGGCGGGGCCTGATATAAGAAGTTAGCAATCCTGCTGTGTGGGACTTACTGGTGGTAATAAAAGGGATAGTTGGCCCCCAAGGTCGATGTTGGGGGCTAACTACTCCTCCTGTTACCTCCAGCAAATCCCACACAGTGGGATTGCTAAAAGGTGTTTCGGAGACCATGCTCACCTTTCTCCACCACTCTGGAAACGCGACTGGTATGTTATAGTTAAAAATTAGCATTTAAAAAACCTTTGAAATTCACTGAAAAAACCATCGGTTTCAGGGATGTTATAGTTAGAAATTAGCATTTAAAAAACCATTGAAATTCACTGAAAAAACCATAGGTTTCAGACACGTTATAGTTAGAAATTAGCATTTAAAAAACCTTAGCAATTCACTAAAAAAACCATAGGTGATGTCACTGACCATGTCATGAATGATGTAATATGTGACGTCATCAGCAGTGCATTGCGGGGGCGCGAGTTATAGTTAGCTGAACTAACTATAACGGCTGAATTTCTCTGGTTTTGTATGAGTGAAATGTCCAACAAACTATAACGTCCATGAAACCTATGGTTTTTTCAGTGAATTTCTAAGGTTTTTTAAATGCTAATTTCTAACTATAACGTGCCTGAAATCTATGGTTTTTTCAGTGATATGTATATATTCACTGAAAAAACCATAGGTTTCAGGGACGTTATAGTTAGTTGGACATTTTACTCATACAAAACCAGAGAAATTCGGCCGTTATAGTCAGTTGAGCTAACAATAACTCACGCCCCCGCAATGCACTGCTGATGACGTCACATATTACATCATTCATGACATGGTCAGTGACAGCACTGATGACATCACTGATGACATCTCAAATGACATCAATGATGACATCACTGATGACAACATCCAGTGACTGTGTGTTTCTGTAAAGATTAAATATGTTTTATATATATATATATGCCAAAGTGTATTGAAGTATGAGTGGGTGTATGAGTGTCTGAATAGAGGATTTAGTAGGTGCCTGACTGACTGTATGAGTGAGTGATTAAACATGTCTTACTGAATGCAAGGGTTAGTGAGTAAACTGTATAAATGTCTGTATCAGTCTGTCAGTTGGTGTGTAAGCGGCTGCATGGGTTGGTGGGTAGCGAAATGAGTGTCTATATGGGTTATTGATTGGTTGTCTGAGTATCTGTATGGGTGCCTGAGTGTCTGGGTGGGTGGGTGGGGGGTGTGTGACTCTGTGCATAGATGTGTGAGTGGGTAATTCACTGGGTGTATGGGTTCAAGAGTGCATCTGTGAAGGGCTGTATGGGTGGGTGAGTATGTGTATGGGTGTGTTGGTGACTGAATGGATGTCTCAGTGGTACATGTGTGAGTAACTACATATGTGAAAGGCAGTATATGTGAGTGTTGGAGTATATAAATCACTATATATGAGAGTGAGTGATTGTGAGAGTGGCTGTATGAATGAGTGTGTGCTTGTATCAGTGATTGTATAAGAGAGTAAGTATGTGTTAGTATCTGTATGAATAAGTGAGGTGGTGTGTGTATAACTGTATAGGTGAGTAAATGGGAGTGTGAATGATTCTTTGCATGATTGACTAGGTGTGTGAGTAACTCTATGGATGAGTGGCGATGTGTGAGTGTCTGTATAGGTGAATGAGTGCAAATGATAGTGCTGTATTGAGTGATTGCATGTATGAGTGACTATGGATGAATGAGTTGATGTGTGTGTAGACCTAGGAATCAGTGAGTGGGTATGTAGTAACTGGTATTGGTGTGTCTATGGTTTCGAAAATGATAGTCTGTATTTTAGAGTGGGTGTCTCAAAGGTTATATTAGGGTGTGAGGAGGTGCATCAGATTATCACGTGGATGATGTCATCAGTGATGTCATCAGTGATGTCATTTGAGATGTCATCAGTGATGTCACTGACCATGTAATGAATGATGTAATATGTGACGTCATCAGCAGTGCATTGCGGGGGCGCGAGTTATAGTTAGCTCAACAAACTATAACGGCCGAATTTCTCTGGTTTTGTACGAGTGAAATGTCCAACTAACTATAACGTCCCTGAAACCTATGGTTTTTTCAGTGAATTTCTATGGTTTTTTAAATGCTAATTTCTAACTATAACGTCCCTGAAACCTATGGTTTTTTCAGTGAATTTCAAAGGTTTTTTAAATGATAATTTCTACCTATAACGTCCCTGAAACCTATGGTTTTTTCAGTGTATTTCAAAGGTTTTTTAAATGATAATTTCTAACTATAACGTTCCTGAAACCTGATTTTTTCAATGAGTTCCAAAGGTTTTTTAAATGCTAATTTCTAACTATGCCTACAAAGGTAGGACATGTGAAGAAATAGGAACAAAGGTGCAGAAAGGTGCAGAAAGAAGCAAGAGAAATGAAGAAAGAAGCAACAGAAGTCCAGAAAGATGAAGAAAAGTGCAGAAAGAAGCAAGAGATATGCAGAAGAAACAACAGAGGTACAGAAAAAGGCCTTGTTACAAAGTCATCCTATGCCCCCAACTTTTTACTGACTGGTACTGGGGTAACTGACTCTGACTAACCAGGCCCGGAGCCAGTGCAATGCTGAAAGACACTTAGAATACAGTGAAAACACCTAAATACACTAGGGTACACTATGGGTTGGGGTACCCCTGTGATTGGCATGACCTCCCCTGTAAGGCCCTAGTACATAATAGAGCAGGTGGATTAAAACTAACTCTAACTCAGAGGTGCAGAAAGAGGCACGAGAGGTGCATAAACAGGCAGGAAAGGTGCAGAAACAGGGAACAGGGGTGCAGAAAGAGGCAAGGAGGTGAAGAAAGAAGTAAGAGCAGTGCAGAAAGAACCAACAGAGGTGCAAAAAGAGGCAAGAGGGGTGCAGAAAAAGGTAGGAGGGGTGCACAAAGAGGCAAGAGAGGTACAGAAAGAGGCAGGAGGGGTGCAGAAAGAAGGAAGAGAAGTGCAGAAAGAGGCAAAAGAATTGCTGAAAGAAGCAACAGAGGTGTAGAAAGAAGCAAGAGAAGTGCAGAAAGAGGCAGGTGAGGTGCAGAAAAAAGCAAGAGCAGTGCAGAAAGAACCAACAGAGGTGCTGAAAGAGGCATGAAGGGTGCAGAAAGAGCAAGAGAAGTGCAGAAAGAGGCAACAGAGGTACAGAAAAAGGCAAGCGAGGTACAGAAACAGGCAGAAAAGGTGCAGAAACAGGGAACAGGGGTGCAGAAAGAGGCAAGAGAGGTGCAGAAAAAAGCAACAGAGGTGTGGAAAGAGGCAAGTGAGGTGCAGAGAGAGGCAAGAGATCTGCAGAAAAAAGCAAGAGAGGTGCTGAAAGAGGCAAGTGAGGTGCAGAAAGAAGCAAGAGAGGTGCAGAAAGAAGCAATAGAAGAGCAGAAAGAAGCAACAGAGGTGCAGAAGGAGGGACGAGGGGTGCAGAAAGAAAGGAAGAGAAGTGCAGAAAGAAGCAACAGAGGTGCTGAAAGAGGCACAAAGGGTGCAGAAAGAGGTAAGAGAAGTGCAGAAAGAAGCAACAGAGGAACAGAAAGAGGCAAGAGTGGTGCAGAAAGAGGGAAGAGAGGTGTAGAAAGAGGCAAGAGAGTTGGACAAATAGGAAGAGGGGTGCAGAAAGAGGCAGGAGGGGTGCAGAAGGAAGCAACAGAGGTGCTGAAAGAGGCAAGAGAGGTGCAGAAAGAAGCAAGTGAAGTGCAGAAAGAGGCAACAGAGGTGCAGAAAGATGCAAGAGAGGTGCAGAAACAAGCAAGAGAAGTGGAGAAAGAGGCAAGAGAATTGCTGAAAGACACAACAGAGGTTTAGAAAGAAGCAAGAGAAGTGCAGAAAGAGGCAAGTGAGGTGCAGAAAGAAGCAAGAGCAGTTTAGAAAGAACCAACAGAGGTGCTGAAAGAGGCAACAGAGGTGCAGAAGGAGGCACGAGGGGTGCAGAAAGAAGGAAGAGGAGTGCCGAAAGAAGCAACAACGGTGCTGAAAGAGGCACAAGGGGTGCAGAAAGAAGGAAGAGAAGTGCAGAAAGAAGCAAAAGAGGTACAGAAAGAGGCAAGAGTGGTGCAGAAAGAGTGAAGAGAGGTGTAGAAAGAGGCAAGAGAGTTTCACAAATAGGGAAGAGGGGTGCAGAAAGAGGCAGGAGGGGTGCAGAAAGAATTAACAGAGGTGCCGAAAGAGGCAAGAGAGATACAGAAACAAGCAAGTGAAGTGCAGAAAGAGGCAAAAGAGGTGCAGAAAGATGCAAGAGAGGTGCAGAAACAAGCAAGAGAAGTGCAGAGAGAGCTAAGAGAATTGCTGAAAGAAGCAACAGAGGTTTAGAAAGAAGCAAGAGAAGTACAGAAGAGGCAAGTGAGGTGTAGAAAGAAGCAAGAGCAGTGCATAAAGAACCAACAGAGGTTCAAAAAGAGGCAAGAGGGGTGCAGAAAGAGGTAGGAGAGGTGCACAAAAAGGCAAGAGAGGTACAGAAAGAGGCAGGAGGGGTGCAAAAAGAAGGAAGAGAAGTGCAGAAAGAGGCAAGAGAAATGCTGAAAGAAGTGACAGAGGTGTAGAAAGAAGCAAGAGAAGTGCAGAAAGAGACAAGTGAGGTGCAGAAAGAACCAACAGAGGTGTAAAAAGAGGCAAGAGGGGTGCAGAAAAGGGTAGGAGGGGTGCACAAAGAGGCAAGAGAGGTACAGAAAAAGGCCAGAGGGGTGCAGAAAGAAGGAAGAGAATTGCAGAAAGAGGCAAGAGAATTGCTGGAAGAAGCAACAGAGGTAGAAGTGAAGAAAGAGGCAAGTAAGGTGCAGAAAAAAGCAAGATCAGTGCAGAAACAACAAACAGAGGTGCTGAAAGTGGCGCGAAGGGTGCAGAAAGAGCAAGAGAAGTGCAGTAAGAGGTAACAGAGGTACAGAAAGAGGCAAGAGATGTGCAGAAACAGGCAGGAAAGGTGCAGAAACAGGGAACAGGGGTGCAGAAAGAGGCAAGAGAGGCGCAGAGAGAGAAAAGAGGGGTGCAGAAAGGGGCAAAAGATCTGCAGAAAAAAGCAACAGAGGTGCTGAAAGACGCAAGTGAGCTGCAGAAAGAGGCAAGAGATCTGCAGAAAAAAGCAACAGAGGTACTGAAAGAGGCAAGTGAGGTGCAGAAAGAAGCAAGAGAGGTGCAGAAAGAGGCAATAGAAGTGCAGAAAGAAGCAACAGAGGTGCAGAAAGAGGCAAGAGGGGTGCAGAAAGAGGAAAGAGTAGTGCAGAAAGAAGCAAAAGAGGTGCTCAAAGGGGAAGAGGGATGCAGAAAGAGGCAAGAGCAGTGCAGAAAGAACCAAGAGAAGTGCAGAAAGAAGCAATAGAGGTGCAGAAGGAGGCACAAGGGGTGCACAAAGAAGGAAGAGAAGTGCAGAAAGAAGCAACAGAGGTGCTGAAAGAGGCACGAAGGGTGCAGAAAGAGGCAAGAGAAGTGCAGAAAGAAGCAACAGAGGTACAGAAAGAGGCAAGAGTGGTGCAGAAAGAGGGAAGAGAGGTGTAGAAAGAGGCAAGAAAGTTGCACAAATAGGGAAGAGGGGTGCAGAAAGAGGCAGGAGGGGTGCAGAAAAAAGTACAGAGGTGCCGAAAGAGGCAAAAGAGGTTCAGAAAGAAGCAAGTGAAGTGCAGAAAGAGGCAACAGAGGTGCAGAAAGATGCAAGAGAGGTGCATAAACAAGCAAGAGTAGGCAGAAAGAGGCAAGAGAATTGCTGAAAGAAGCAATGGAGGTTTAGAGAGAAGCAAGAGAAGTGCAGAAAGAGGCAAGTGAGGTGCAGAAAGTAGCAGGACCAGTGCAGAAAGAAACAACAGAGGTGCAAAAAGAGGCAAGAGGGGTTCACAAAGAGGTAGGAGAGGTGCACAAAGAGGCAAGAGGGGTACAGAAAGAGGCAGGAGGGGTACAAAAAGAAGGAAGAGAAGTGCAGAAAGAGGCTAGAGAATTGCTGAAAGAAGCAACGGAGGTGCTGAAAGAGGCAAGTGAGGTGCAGGAAGAGGCAAGAGATCTGCAGAAAAAAGCAACAGAGGTGCTGAAAGAGGCAAGTGAGGTGTAGAAATGAGAAAGACAGGTGCAGAAAGAAGGAAGAGAAGTGCAGAAAGAAGTAACAGAGGTGCAGAAAGAGGCAAAAAGGGTGCAGAAAGACGTAAGAGGGGTACAGAAAAAGGCAAGAGAGGTGCAGAAAGAGGGAAGAAGGGTGCAGAAAGAGGCAAGAGGGGTACAGAAAGAATCAAATGAGGTGCAGAAAGAGGCAAAAGACGTGCAGAAAGAGGGAAGGGAGGTGCAGAAAGTAGAAGAGATTTGCAGAAAGAGGCAAGAGAAGTGCAGAAAAAGAAATGTGCAGAAAGAAGCAACAGAAATGCAGAAAGAGGCAAGAGAGGCGCAGAAGGAAGCAAGAGTGGCTTGCACACCATTAGTACCAATTTAACACCCACATTTAACAATAAGTAACAGGTGACCATTCTAGGTTTGCAAAGGGCCTTCCACTATGCTGTAACACTTGTCGCTGCATTTTTGGCAATGTTTGAGCCATTTGTGCTAGAAACAAGGCTTTTGTTGTTCAAATCTGCAGATTAGGGAGCAGATGATGAATTATGTGGCTAATGCAGGAAATGTATAATTGTGCGAAAGTCGGTGCAGCCAAACAGTTGCATAATTCCAGTGGCCCTGCTCATACCTCTGACTAGGTCCACAAGTGCTCCTCAGTGATTCCTTCTTTTTTTGTCTCACTGAGTTCATAGTTGAGCTTCTATGGAAATGAGGAAGACTAAACCTGAAGTTACCACTCCACAACACAGACTACCATACCACATAATTACTCTCCATAACACATAATCCCACTCTACATAATTCCTATACACTAAATATCACATACTTTCTATCCACGTAATTTCACTGCACAACATACCACATAATTCCACTACACACAACGTACATCCACTCCACTCCAAAAAAATTAGTAAAACACTTTTACATTTACAATGCCAATAGCTCTAACTCTCGCAAATGCGAAACCTATTACATTGCCAACACTTCTTTAACTAGTAGTCGCGTTTGCAGAGTGGTGGAGAAAGGGTGCTGGGCCTCCGACCAGCGCTCAGGAATTCTGCTGCGTAGGATTTACAGGAGTTACCAGAAGGGCTTCTTGGCCCCCAACGTCCCTCAGAAGTAAAGTGGACTTCATCCCCCATCCCGTAGTCTGCCAGGAGGCGCATTTGCAGAGTGCTGGAGAAAGGGGGCATGGCCTCCGATGACGTCTTAGAAATCCTACTGTGTGGGACTTACTGGAGGTAACAAGAGGGGTACTTGGCCCCAAGGACATCCTTGGGGGACAACTACCCCTCCTATTACCTCCAGTAAGTACCACACAGCAGGATTGCTAAGTTCTCATAAGAGGCCACGCCCCCTTTGCCCACCACTCTGCAAACGCGCTCCTTGGCATGTTCTTCGATGGGGATTGAAGTCCCCTTCACTGCTGGGGGGTCTTAGGGGCCAACTAGCCTACCTCTTACCTCCAGTAAGCCCCACATAGTGGGATTGCTGAGAGGTAGACACAGGCCATGCCCCCTTTCTCCACCACTCTGCAAACGCACCTCCTAGCGTGTTCTAAGTTGGGGGATTAAGTCCCATTTCCTCCTGAGGGTCCCTAGGGGCCAATTAGCCCTCCTGTTACCTCCAGTAAGCCCCATACAGCTGGATTGCTGAGAGTGGGCCAAGGCCACGCCCCCTTTTTACAACACTCTGCAAACGCGCCTCCTGGCGCACTGCTGCTCAGGGGATGAAGTCCACTTGTGTCCTGAGGTCCTCAGGACACAAGAAGACCTCATCGCCCCACCAGCAGTGCGCCAAGAGGCGTGTTTGCAGAGTGGTGTAAAAAGCAGCGTGGCCTCGGACCACCTCTCTGCAATCCAGCTGTGTGGCGCTTACTGGAGGTACCTGGTGGGCTAGTTGGCCCCTAGGGACCCTCAGTAGGAAAGGGGACTTAATTCCCCAACTTAGAACGCACCAGGGGGCACGTTTGCAGAGTCATGCAGGGAGGGGGCGGGGCCTCCGGCAAGCTGCCAGTTTCTTTTTTCTTTTTTTATAAAAATGTGTTATTTTATGGAAGGGGGTCCCTGTGGCCCCCCTTCCCTGGGCCACTTTTGGCCCCGGGGACCCCATCCCCCGGGGCTTGGCAGCCTTGTTGATTTTTAAAAAAATTTGGGGAGAGGGGCCGTGAGGCCCCCATCCAGAGGCCAATTATGGCCCCGGGGACCCCATCCCCTGGGGCCTGGCCAGCCTTCTTTTTTTATATTTTTTTGGGAGGGAGGCAGTGCGGCCCTGGGGACCCCATCCCCGGGGCCTGCCTTTCCGTTTTTTAAATTATAATTAAAGGGGAGGGGGGCCGCGTGGCCCCCTCCCAGGCCACTTCTGGCCCTTGGGACCCCATCCCCCAGGGCTGGCCCTTACCGTTGGGGACCGTGGGGGGATCCCCAATGCCCCCACGGTCCCAGCCGGCTCCCCCCCTCCTGCGGGTGCCGGCATTCCTTTTGCACAAGGGGAGCTTCTGACATGCAGCTCCCCTTGTGCAAAAGCAATCTGCTTTGCTTTTTGGAAGCGAGAGCAGGTTTCCTGCTCTTGCTTCCAAAAAGCAAAGCAGGGTTTGCTATGACAGGGCGGGAGCACGGCAAACAGCAATGTCCCGGGGGTGGGCACCCCGGGACATTGCAGGAGCCGGCCCTGGGGGTGGCAGTCCCCAGGGCCATAAAGGGCTCCACGAGTGGGGCCGTGCGGCCCCCCTCCAATGTGTAAATAGCCCCGGGGAGGTGGTGGTCCCCAGGGCCGGGGGTCTGCAACGGACCCCCGTATTTACGTATTCGATGCCCCGGGGAGGTGGCGGTCCCCAGGGCTTGGGGGGGCCCATGAGGTCCCCCACCCTTATTTAATTAAAGCCGCGGGAAGGTGGCGGTCCCCAGGGCTTGAGGGGTCCGTGAGGCCCCCCACCCAATTTAAATAAAGCCCCAGGGAGGAGGTGGTCCCCGGGTCTTAGGGTGGTCCGCGAGGACCCCAGCCTGTATTTAATTAAAGCCCCGGGGAGGTGGCGGTCCCCGGGGCTGTGGGGGCCACATGCCCCGTGCATAAATTATAAAGCCCCAGGAAGGTGGCGGTCCCCGGAGCTGTGGGGTCCCCCATGGGCCCCCACACCATAATTTACAATTGCCCCCAGGACCTGGCCCACCTAGGGGCTTTTTAACAAACGAAGCGCAGGAGCCCGCGCTTCTTTTTTTTAAATAATTTCGGCCGGATTCGCGCACCCAGAGCTAATTTGGACAAACTTATTTTAAAAATTGCTTTTTTGGCCTTGGGGGTCCTTGTTGGACCCCCTGAGCAGGCCTAGGGGGTCAGGGTGTTTCTACCCTGCCCCCTTTTCTTAATTTTTCACTTTTTTTCCCGCTTTTTCTTGTGACTCGGTTACCGAGTCACAAGATGGCTGCCAACCCTTCCTGGTTTGGAGTGTTGGCAGCCAATCAGAGTGAAGCTTGTGCTCGGGAGGGGTCGCGACTCCTCCTCGGTGCTCAAAAAATGATATTTTTATTTCTTGAATTTCTCAGCAACTACTGAACGGATTTACACCATTTAAAAACAAAGAGTGCTTTCTTAACCAAGAGCTACCTTTTTGCCAAATTTGGTGTAATTCCGTTCAGCAGTTTGGGCTGTAGCCATGTCTAAAGTTTCCTATGGAAATTAACATGGGGAAAACGTGTTTTGGGACCCCCTTTTTTTCTCGGCCCCCGCTTGACAAATCACCCCAAAACTTTCAAGACAAGAGCTGACCGGAGCGGGTCATTAGTTTTGAAAATGTCACAAAAATTCGTCAAACGGCGCCAAAGTTATTGGCAAAAGAAAAAACGCTTTTTGAATAGAAACAAGGTCCTAACTATAACTACCTACTGGCGACCGCCAGTAGGTATTATATATATATATGCTTGTTTGAATGAAATAAACAGAAATCTGCACCTACCTGTGGTCCGTGCTCCTGTTTTTTCTAAGAAGACCGAAGAAAGGTTGGAGTATATATATATATAACCTATTGGCGGTCGCAAGTAGGTAGTTATAGTTAGTTATAGTTAGGACCTTGTTTCTATTCAAAAAGTGTTTTTTCTTTTCCCAATATCCTTGGCGCCGTTTGACGAATTTTCGTGACATTTTCAAAACTGATGGGGCGTTCCGGTCAGCTCCTGTCTTGAAAGTTTCGGGGTGATTCGTCAAGCGGGGGCTGAGAAAAAAGGGGGGTCCCAAAACGTGCTTTCTGTGTGTTAATTTCCATAGGAAACTTTGGGCACAGCTATATTCCGAACTGCTGAACGGAATTACACCAAATTTGACAAAATGGTAGCTTTTGATCCAGAAAGCACTCTTTTCTTTAAATGGTGTAGATCTGTTCAGTATTTTTTGAGAAATGTAAACATTTACAGATTCCGATATTTTAGAATTGTGAGATCTGATTGTCTGAACCCTCCCGATCTCGGGCTTGTTTCTTATTTCCTGCCAACACTTCAAACCAGGAAGTGCTGGCAGCCATCTTGTGACTCGGTTGAACCGAGATGGAAGAAAAAGGGTGAAAAAAAGAAGGAAAGGGGCAGGGTAGGAACACTCTGACCCCCTAGGGCTGCTCATGGGGTGCCACAGGGACCCCGAAAGTCAGAAAAAGCATTTTTTTAAAAATATTTTCGGTGGGAGTCGCATAGTGATGGTGAAAAAGACAAAAAAGAAAACAAAGCGCGGTGTCGCGTGCTTCGTTTAATTAGGCCCCCAGATGGGCCAGTTCCAGGGAACAATGTTTAGTTATGATGCAGGGCTACTTCTGTCGTGGGGACCGCCACCTCCCCAGGGCAAATATAATGATATGGGGAGCTATATGTAAAATTTAAATGTGGAGGGGCTCAAGCCCCGGGGACCACTACTTCCCCGGGGCATTCATCAATTAAAATGCGGGGGTCTGTTGCCAACTGCCGGCCCCTGGGAGCACGATGTTCCTGGGGCTTTAAATTTGATGGAGGCGGATCACGCTGTGTCTCTTGAGGAGCTTTCCATGGCCCTGGGTATCGCCATCTCCGAGGGCTGGTTCCAACAATGTCCTGTGGTGTGTACCCCCAGGACATTGCAGTTTACTATGGCAGGGCGGGGGCTCTGTTCCCGCCCTGCCATAGCAAACTCCTGCTTTGCTTTATGGAAGCGAGAGGAGGAAATTTTCTCTTGCTTCCATGAAGCAGATTTGCTTTTTGGCAAAGGGAGTTGCATGTCAGCAGCTCCTCTTGCCCAAAAGCAATGCCGGCTCCCATAGGAGGCAGGGAGAAGGCAGGGACTGCGGGGGCATTGTGGCTCCTCCCACGTTCCCCAAACATTATGGCCAGGCCCCAGGGGATGGGGTCCCAGGGCCTCAAATGGCCCGGCTGAGTTCTGAGTTATAGGGTGACTCTAAAAAGAGCCCTTGTTTTCATTATGACTTTGTTGGAGCTACATGTAAGTGCGGATGCACAGCTTGAGGTTGTTAAGAAAAACTCTGTTTCCCTCATCTGTGAAACGAACTCCATAACTTCTATAGATGTCATTCAAATCAAAATGTAGATTGTTGTTATAGATGGACCCCATTCAATGATCTCTGAGGTAAGCAGAAACAGCTTTATTGACATTCTTCCTAGCTTTCTCAATCTGAGGACAGAATTGTTTTGACCACTTCCATTTCTGTCTTTGGCATATATTTGAGTATACAAAGACAGTTTGAGGCAAAAGCAACATCAACTGTGCAAAGGTATCCTTCATTAGCATTTCCAGCCCAACCCAGGTCAACGTGCCTACGACATTGCCACCACAGTGCACAATCATGAGGTCAGGATTGAAGATGCAAAAAGGTTTTAACCAAAGGCATCAATTGGTGCCACTTTAATCCTCTCTGTGCAAACCATTTAATGTCCACATTTTGCAAACCTAGGTCTTTGTCAATACATCTTTGTTCAGCATACCTTTTGCACCAGAAAGCTGTGCCCTACGATCCAAACTGTAATCATTTTGAAGGGATGTCTGGAAGGAATGAAAAGATGTCTGTAGCTGATGTAATCCATCGGTAGAATGAGAGATATGTAAAAAGGCTGAGAACAAGCTTTTTTTGAGAAAACCGATAACTGATTGGCTGATGATCAACATTGTGCACTGAAAAATAGGATGCATGTTACTTTCCTGCAAAAGCATGTTTCTGATTGGTTAATAAAAAATGTTTGAAAGATACAGTACATAGGATACCATCACATATTGCAGAAGTCAATCACACCTGCTATTTGGATTTGGAAGCAACTGTTCTGACCTTAAAAATATGGTGAACTTGTGACCTGCACCTGCCGTTGAATGTTGCAGAAACTGTTGCTATGAAATATGGTGAACTTGTTACCTGCACCTGCCGTTGAATGTTGCAGAAACTGTTGCTATGGAAACTGGCATAAGGAGAGTGGGGGAAGGGTTGAAACAACTGTGGTATTAAAATATGAAATGCAGATTTAAATATAAGTGATAAGCTATTAAAGTTAGTTTTTCTAAATCAGTAGTATGTTTAGAAGAAGTGTGTTGTTCAAAATTAGCAGTAATATTACTGGAAATAGGTTTTTAAACTCTCATAAGGGTTCAGGGCTCCGTGGCGATGCAACAGCGTGGTGGAGTCTCCACTCCACAAAATTACAGAACCAGTTTGGGCACTTTTAGAAGAGAGTTAGAAAGGGTTAGTATGAGTAACCAATAGAAATGTGTTTTACAATTTGAAATAATGAAGGAACAAATTTGATTTGTTACTTACATCTATTTGTGTGCAGAAAGAGAGGGAAAGTTTGCCATTACTGGTTTTACCTTGTTGAGAGTGCTGCATTGTATTTATTGTGTGAGAAACAAAATATGTCATGCGTTTGTGGTATTTGATATTCTGCAATACTATTACAGAGGCGAGTTACAAATTTGTAAGGTGTGTTATGTATTGTGTAGTAGTGGTTCAGTCTTTGGAGTGATATTTTTAAGTTTGAAATTTTTTTTTTTTTAAATAACACATTATTACAGAAGTGTGCTGTTTGACATATGTTACGAAATGTACAAAGACTCTAAGTAGTTGCTGAATAGTCAAGCTGCAAGAGAAAAGTGAGGTTTAGGACATGCTGGCAGAGGTTCAGTGATTAGGTTACTTTGTATGACTCTGTGGAAAGGTACGCTTGAAGTACCCCGTATACATTTAGGTGTCTTCGAAAAATGAGGAGTGCAGTCTGTCATGTTGAGAGGACTGCATGGTTTTGTGAGTGAGGTACAGGGTTGAATTTGGATCCAAAATCGGCCCGGGCAACGTAAAAGAAATGGCCCACATTTGCAGATTGCGTCTTGTCACAAGATAGTGCGGGGGCTTTAAAAGAGCCATATTTTATTAACTTCAGGGAGATAAAATAGAAATGCAAATGTTGCGTGCACACTTTGTGTACGGATTTGTTCACAGTGGTGAACCACACCTGAATAAAAGTGAAGGCAATTCTGAGGCTCCCTGCCCCTGCTCAATATGCATACATTAGAGGGCCGGTACATCCAGAGACTGGGAATGACACCTCCATCGAGTCCCCGCCTCCCCTACCGAACGCTTCCTCCCCCCGTTTGTAAAAGGAAGGTAACAGAGGCCTATCTGCATCGAAAAATACCACTAAGACCCTCACTGGACTGCTGGCGGCATCTGAACAGCACAGAGAAAGTCCCAATCGGCTTCAATGCTACACAAATAAGCGGCACACAGTTGCAACTTACATACTGGCCCATTGTACATTGCCTGAGTGTTCGTCTTAGCAGTCTGACTTTGCTGAGGTATGTCTATGCTTCTACATGTATTTATTTTTCACATGTGTTATGCATCGGAAGATCCAATACCTATAAAACACAGGTATACATCTATTTGTATGTTTCTTTTAAGTATGATGCCACTAGCAAAAGGCACAGACAAATGCATGCATGCTTTCAGTAATATGGTGAGACTTACAACTGTGACATGTAAAGGGTTGCTGCTTTACATTTGACTAGGCCCAACACTCTTGGTAGTTGCTGAGTAGTGAAGATGCAAGACAAAAGTGAGATTAAAGACATGCTGGCAAAGGGATTAGTGAATATGGTACTTGGTATGAGTCTCTGGGAAGGTATAGTTGAAGTACGCCTTATATATTTAGGTGTCTTCGTGAAATGAGGAGTGCAGTCTGTCATGTTGAAAGGACTGCATAGTCTTTTGACTGAGGTACAGGGTTGAATTGGGATCCAAAATCAGCCCGACCAACGTAAAAGAAATGGGCCACGTTTGCACATTGTGCCTTGTTGGAAAATACTAGGGGGCTTTACAAGAGACATGTTTTATTAACTTCAGGGAGATAAAAAAGAAATGCAAATGTTGCCTGCACACTTTGTGCACAGATTTGTTTACACTGGTGAACCACACCTGAATATAAGTGAAGGTAATTGTCAGGCTCCCTGCTCGTGCTGAATCTGCGTACATTACAGGGCCGGCAGATTGAGTGACTGGGAATGACACGATCCTCGAGTCCCCCCTGATATCCCCCAACACTTCCTCCCCCACATTTGTAAACAGAAAGGTAACAGAGGCCTATCTGCGTCAAAAAATACCACTTAGATCCACACTGGGCTGCTGGCGGCATCTGAACAGCACAGATAAAGTCCCAATCGGCTTCCATGCTACACAAAAAGGGGGCACACAGTTGCAACTTACATACCGGCACATTGTACATTGCCTGAGTGTCCGTCTTAGCAATCCGACTTTGCTGAGGTATGTCTATGCTTCTACATGTATTTTCACATGTGTTATGTATCAGAAGATCTGATACCGATAACACAGAGGTATACATCTATTTGTATGTTTCTTTTATGTATGATGGCACTAGGAAAAGGCAGAGACATATGCATGCATGGTTTCAGTAATATGGTGAGACTTACAACTGTGACATGTGAAGGGTTGATGCTTTATATTTGGCTAGGCCAAACAGTCTGAGTAGTCGGTGAAAAGTGAAGCTACAAGAGAAAACTGAGGTTTAAGACATGCTGTCAGACAGATTAGTGATTAGGCTACTTTGTATGAGTCTTCCAATCACCCAGGCAGTAACAATGCACTCATGCAATGAAGAAAATTCTACCTATACACACATCCAATCAATCAGATATTAGCTACGCAAACATGCAATGACCCAGGTAGCAGTCATGCATTCAACCATTCAGTAAGCCACTACCTATGCACTCATCTATTCTGTTAAGCAATATTGAAGCAGTCATCGAATGATTCAGGTACTACAGTTGCACTAAACCATTCACTCAGGCACTACCCATGCACTCATCCATTTCCTGAAGCACTATTGATGCACTCATCCAATGACGAAAACATTAGCCTTGCACTCATACTTTCACTCAGGTACTTCCTATGCACTCATACAATCACCAAGGCACTACCTTTGCACTGATGCAATCACGGAGGCACTATGCATGTACTCATGCAATCAGTAAGGCACTCGTTTTGCACTCAACTGTTCACTCAGGCACTACCTATGCAGTTATCTATTCCATCAGGCAGTACTGTGGCACTCATCCAATGGCACAGACATTACTGTTACACTCATGATTTTACTGAGGCACTATTCATGTACTGATCTATGCATTCAGATGATACTCTTGCACTCATGAAGTTACTCAGGCACAACTTATGCATTTATGCAATAACACAGGCACTACCCCTCAACTTATGTTATCACATAGGCACTAGCTATGGACTCATGCAATCAGTCAGGTACTACTCTTGCACTCAGCTATTCACTCAGGCAGTACCTAAGCAGTCATCTAGTCACTCATGAAGTACCCATGCAGTAATGCAATCAGAGAGGCACTATCTATACAGACATCAAATTAATGAGGCATTACCTACAGAGTCATGCAGCCACCTAGCCACTGCTCTTGCACTCAAGCATTCACTCAGGTACTACTCATGTACTCATCCATTCACTCAGGCAGTACGTATGCACTCATCCAATGATGCAGCCATTACCCTTGCATGGATCGTGTCATTCAGGCAGCACCCATACACTCATCAAATCATGCAGGCACTACTGCTGCACTCAAACAATCACACAGGCACTACTCATGCACTCATGCAATCAAGGACACACTGCCTATGCACACATTGCATTAATAAGACATTACCTACCCAATTATGCAGTGAATCAGGCACTATTCTTGCACTCATCCATTCACTCAGGCACTACTCATGCACTGATATATTCTGTGAAGCACTACCCATGCACTCATCCAATGACGCAGGCACTACAGTTGGATTAATGCATTCACTCAGGCACTACCCATGCAGTGTTCTAAGCAGCCAGACATTACTCTTGCACTCATTATTTTACTGAGGCACTAGCCATATATTTCATACATGTTATGCATGTGAAGATCATAGACCTATAAAACACAGGTATACGTGCATTTGTATGCTCTTTTATTTATGATGTCACTAACAAAATGCACAGACACATGTATGCATGTTTTCAAGAATATGATGACACTTTCAACAGTGAGATGCAAAGGTTTCATGCTTAATATTTGGCTAGACCCAACACTCTTAGTAGTTGGTGAATAGTAAAAGTGCTAGACAAAAGTGAGGTTTAACACATGCTGGGATTAGTGATTAGTCTACTTTGTTGAATTGTTAGTGACATCCTACATGAAAGAAGGATACAAATACATGTATACATGTGTTTTATAGATGTACCATCTTTAGATGGATAACATGTAACATGAAAATAGATGTACAAGTAGAGATATAACTCAGTCGCAAGACCATGCACACTTTTCAACTAGAGAGACTGCACTTTCCATTTCAAGAACACACCAAAATTTATATGGCGTACTTCAAGTGTACTTATCCACAGACTCGTACACAGTAGCCTAATCAGTAATTCCTCTGCCAGGATATTTTAAACCTCAGTTTTCTCTTGTAGCTTCACTATTCAGTGACTACTGAGACTGTTTGGACTAGGCAAATATAAAGCAGCAACCCTTTACATATCACTGTTGTAAGTCTCTGCAAATTGTTGAACACATGCATGTATATGTCTGTGCCTTTTGCTATTGGCATCATACCTAAAAAATATATACAAATAGATGTATGATGGCACTAGCAAAAGGCACTAACACATGCATGTATGCTTTGAGGAGTATGGTGAGACTTACAATAGTAACATTGCAAAGATTGGTGTTTTGAATTTCTGGAGTTCTCTTGCTTGTGTGTGCACTTGTCTCGTTTCTTTGTGCATCCTTCTTGTGTGTTTCTGGAGCTCTGCTGCTTGTTTTCGTACTTCTCTTCTTTGTTTCTGCACCTTTTTTGGTTCTTTTTGCAGGCCTCTTTCGTGTTTTTGCAGCTCTTTTGCCTTTTTCTACACCTTTCTTCCGTGTTTCTCCACTTCTGTTCCGTCTTTCTGCACCTCACTTTTTTTTCTGCAGATGTCTTGATTCTTAATGCACTTGTCTTGCCACTTTAACCAGGTCTGTTGCTTCTTTCTGCACTTGTCTTGCCTCTATCTGCACCTCTGTTGGTTCTTTTGGCTGTCATCTTGCCTCTTTTTGCACCCATGTCGTATGTTTCTGCACCCCTTTTCTCTCTTTGGGCATGTTTGTTGCGTTTTAGAGCATCTTTGTTAGCCTGTTTCTGCACCTGTGTTGCTTCTTTTTGCACCCCTCTTGCGTATTTCTGTACCTGTGTTCCCTGTTTTGCAGTTGTGTTGCCTGTTTCTGCATCACTCTTGCATCTTTATGCATTCTCTTGCATGTTTGTGCACTTCTGTTTTTTTTTGTTCACTTCTATTGTCTCTTTGTGCAGCTCTGTTGCCTCTTTCTCAATTTCTCAAATTTTTTAGTAGCTGTGTTGTTGTTTGTGTATTTCTTTTAGGCGTTTCTAAACTTCTTTTTTTTTTCTGTCCCTTTCTTTCTCTTTCAGTACGATTTTTCCTCTTTCTGCAGCTCTCTTGCTTGTTTCTACACTTTTGTTTTTTTATTTGTAATAAAGAGAATAGCAATGTAATTGTAATTAATTGCTTACAAGTTACTATCAGTATTCATATGTAATTAATTTAAAATAGTTAATTCATGTAACAAACTATTGAAACTGTTCTTTGTGTTTCAGAAAATTATTTGTTTGGATCACAAATTCAAGATGACAAGAAAACACAAAAAGAGAAGACTACAAAAAACAGATCTACTTAAAGAAAAGTAAAAAGACTGCGTCACAAAAAGATGAAAATGTTACTAAGGATAAAGTTTGTTCTGGTAAGAGCACTAAACACTTTCTTAAAAGAGTTGCAGAGAAATTAAAGAAAGATAATAGCAATGAAAGGAAAAAGAAGGGTTTTACAACAAAGCAGAAGTAGAACGACATTTCTAATGGTATAAAAACATTCGTTTTTGGAAAAACAGCACATGTTACAAGAAGAGAAAAAATATTTAAAGAGATACGTGTACCACTCTTTTGAAGTAGAGTAATTCAAAATATATTAAAAGATTGTAAAAAGTATAAAAGAAGATCAGCAGCATATAAGAAGAAGCAGCACATTGAAAGTGTAGTAGATACTGCTTTTGATTTGAAAGGAAAATTATTTATTTTAATATTGAATAGAATGAAAACATTGGATAAAATAATGAAGTTTATGAAAGGCAAAAGAAAAAGACTTGTTAATAGGAGTAACTTTTGTAAAATGTTCACTGGTAAATGGAAGCACACTTCTACTACTGAGCCTTTCTTTAATGAAGAAAGCTACTTTCAACAGTACACATTAGCGTATTCAGTTGATACTAGTGGTCGATGCTATGAGATGAAAGATGTTTGTCCCATTCCAAAAGAAGAAATGGTTGTTAGGAGTGTGGAAAAAGTAGTAGCTGAAGAAGTGCATGGGGAAGCGTACACAAGCTCCTGTATATAAGTGGGATTGTAGCAGTATTTTCAGTATTCAACAGGAATCTATTGACATATTGCAATTTTTTTTAAGAGAGTATGCAAAAAAAAGTGTTAAACAGAAGATTAGGATGTTACAAGGACTAGATTCATGTAATGTAAGAAAATATACTAAGTTTCAAGGACATTCTCTGGCTTGTCTTTCAAGAAAAGTGTGTAAAAGTACTTTTCATCACTAAGAACATTAGCAGTACACCACTCAGGAAGGCGGAAGTTAGTAAGGAAAGTGTACTATGTAAAAACTCCTGCATTATGTTCAAGTGAAATAAACACATCTCTTTTACACGGTTGTTTATCAGATGTACAAAAAAATTGTGATGATATACAGTTTCGTTTTTTGGTTCACCACAGCAGTGTGTAGGAAGTGAGAGTTTGATAAGTGTAGATGTTGAAGAACACAGGAAAGAGATTAGTATTGATGAGTTTGTAGAAGAAATTACAAAGTTTAAGACAGTGTCCTCTGAAAAACCAAACTATGGGGCCCATTAGGATGGCGGGCATACCTGAGTCCGCCCGCCATCCTTGCGATGTTTGGACCGCACCACGAATTAGGATGCGACTGCCACCATGGCGGTCGCATTCTGAAATTTAACATTGCGGCGGGTGCTGCTGACAGCAGCACCCGCCGCGATGTTAAAATCGCATGTCTAGCATTTCACTGCACCACATGGCAGGCACCACACAGTGCCTGCCACTTGGTGCAGTGAAATGTAGGGGGGTACCATAGGTACCCCCCAAGTGCACCCCAACTCCCCCTGATACAAAGGGGGCCCGCAACGAGCCCTCGTACCCAATCCCCACCAGCCTTTCCATGGCGGCCTCACCGCCATGGAAAGGCCTTTCTTTTCCCACATCCTAATATGGCGGACGGTGCCTGCTAGGCACCGCCACCATATTAGTGGCCCTGCTCCACCCACCAGGCAATCGGTGTGATTGCCACCGGCGGAAAAGCAGCGGACGGACTTTGCGTCCACCGCGATACCCACCGCCATCCTAATATGGCGGTGGGTAAATCTCATTGTGATGGCGGAACGATCGCCACGCGGCCCGGCGGTGGCGATCGTTCCGCCATCGTAATGAGCCCCTAAGTTTGTATTTGTTGTCGACGTACTCATTATAGAAGTTAAACTAGGAATGTTAATTTATATTTAAAAAGTGAAAAGGAAAACAATGATGAGTGGCAGCAATTTGGTGGTTACTCGTTGGTGGAAGGTCGATTTGGGTTGGGTACTGATCAACGTATTTGTAAATATTGTTACAACAAATTAGAAGAGAACAGAATGCCAGCTAGAGCAGTACATAACAACTTAGTGTTAGTAGCTATTCCAGAGGAACTAGCAGATTTGAATGCATATGAGTCAGTTCTTATTCAATCTGTACACCCATTTCAAGCCATAATTCTTATAGAGCCTAAAACAGGTAAGCTGACACCAACAGATTTACTAAGATGTCTGAAAGGAAGAGTTGTGTTCTTACCTTTAGATTTTAAGAAAAATATTGAAACTGTTGGTGGAGACGGAGAGGAAAATGAGCCAGTAGTTATTCTAGTAAATGGTGTCACAACGAAGAGTCGAAAAATATGGCAAGAGTTTGTAGATGTTAATAAACTCCAAAAGGCTACATTATATCTTGTAGAGAACAATATTTATTATAAAACTGTAAATGCTGATGAACAGGTAATATGTTTAGAAGATGAATCAGAAATTTCAAGTGGCCAAATAGAAAAAGTGAACAGGTCAAGGAGTGAAGAGATTTATGAACATTACACGATACACCCTCTACATTGAAAAGAAGTGATAGGAAACAGCATTGAATTATTTCATATGAAAAAATCAAAGGGAGCTCCAATGAGTGTATGGGAAGAAAGCTTAGAAGCTCGTTGTTTTCCACAGCTGTTCCCCACTGGAGAAGGTGGACGATTTGATGAGCTACCTGTATGGATTCCAGCTTCAGAATACAGCTCGATAAGATTGTACTCTGAAGATCCTAGATTTCGACAATGCATTCCATATATATTTCATCTTCTGTTTGAAAGTGATTTGTATTCTCTTTTATATGCATTGAACCACATATTAAAAACAGGAGTTCATCAATCACATGTTTCTGCAAAAGAATTCATGGACAAAGTTCAACATAGAGCTGAAAATTTAGAATCACAGTGAATTAATTTGATGGCATGTCAACGTGGTACCAATGAATATTGGGTTCGTCGTCACTGTGAATTTAAATGTATGTTATGAAACTTAGGTACACCAACATGGTTTGTAACACATAGGGGTCGATTCCGATTTGGGCCGGAAAAAGCACCGACCGACTCGGATCCGGAAAAAATACCGACCGACACGTACCCGTGGCGCACGACACGCCAAGTACGATGCAAGGCGCGAAAAATCCGACCGACACGTACCGAAACAAAGTTGACCGACCGAGCCGCACGGAAAGCAGCAATCCGGCCGGAAAAACACGCGAATCCAACCGACCGACACGCACCCGGAACAAATACGACCGAAACGTACACGCGAACTCCAAACCGCAAAGTACGATGCAAGGCGCGAAAACCACGACCGAGTCGGACGGAGGACAAGCCGTACGACCGACACGCATACAAAACCGAGCCGAAGCAACACAATTCACCGCGACCGACGCTTACGCAGCATAGAAAACTGCACAAACACAGCATGAACGAAACGGAGAACACCGTACGAGACCAATGCAGGGTCCGACTCGGTCACAAGAACGTTTCCAACATACACAAACAGCACAAAGGAAAAATCACCCAAAAAAAGGCCAAACAAGCAATTACCAAGCCAATAAATACTGGGGGGTGGGGACAGAGAACAAAGACACACCCACAACTCCACCTATATAAAGGACACAAATCACTACCATGAGCCTTTGCAAATGCCATTCCACTGCCAGCACCCAAGAGAAAGCAACCACACACCCACAGCTCATCCCTCACACAAGCCACACACCATCAGCACACCAACAAATACCTACCTCACATACACCCAGCAAAACACACACTCACACACCCTCACCTGCACACCAACACACACATCACCCACCATCACCACCCATCACCATGCCCCCCAAGAAGAATCCCAAGTTCCTAGATAGTGAATTGGAAGTCATGGTAGACGAGATCCTCAGGGTGGAGCCACAGCTGTTTGGCACATTGGTCCAACAGACCCCCATGTCGCAGAAAACCAAGATGTGGGAGAGGATCATCAACAGGGTGAACGCCCAATCACCATGTCGGCGCACAAAGACCGACATCCAGAACAGGTGGTATGACGTGCGCAGGAGGGTACGGAAAATGCTGAAGCAAGACTACATCATCAGCCAACACACCGGCAGTGACCCTCCTGCCAAGCCAATATACCTCAGGCCCTGGGAGGAGAAGGTGCGGGCCATCCTTCCGCCAGTGAGCGTATATGGACTAGAGGACATCCCAGAGCCTGGTGAGTACACAACAAATGTACACAATATACTGCCACAAAACACACACACATCACTGTCAAGGGGAGAGTCAAACCATGTACTCATAGCAATTACACAGCAACCAGAACAGAATCATCCCAAAATGTGTATGTCAGTCAGATAAACACAACACATGCCATCAAAAAAGTCACATCCAACTGTGCCAACACATGTACAAACACAACCACAACTACAGCTAGGCAGTGGCACAAATAGAACTAACAAACACATCCACACATGTAGCCACCACAACAACACCAACACACAGTGAAGACCACTCAAAGGAAGGAATTCTGTGTATGCTGGCCAAGTCAGTGTAGCCAATAGCATCATGGGAGTCGCAGTCACACATATTGCCCCCTCCACAACTGTCCCATCAACACCACCATGAACCATGCGCACATCACAGGGAGTGGAGAAGGACTCACAAGATGGCTGACACTGGCTACTGCTGTGGGGAGCACAAGGCCCTGCTGGCAACTGTGCACCAACAAACAGCAGGACACCACTGACTGACATCCTGAGAGACAACTTACACTCCCTGCAATGCAAGCACGTTCCATGGTGGGATATCTGGCTAGCTGGGTGGGAAGGGGGACTTGCAGCACTGACCATAGTCACAAGCACCTCCCCTCACACACACCCCAACACAAACTCCACAGAACCCACCTGGTAGAATGCAATGCCCCCCATCCTAACACAAGATCCCACAAAGAACCACCACCCTGGGTTATGTTGTGTGAAGCACAGGGACACTCTTGGGACTCTTAGCCAAACAACTGCCAGGACAACACTCCCAGCCATCCTGTCAGCACAGCCAGCCCACCCCACAGGGAAGCAGAGTCAAAAGGAAGGAAGCATGGGCATGCTGGGAAGGGGGAGGAGGCAATAGCATGATGGGAGTCGTAGTCACTGATATTGGTCACCCCCACAACTGTCCCATCAACACCACCCTGAACCATGCTCACATCACAGGGAGTGGAGAAGGACTCACAAGATGGCTGACACTGGCTACTGCTGTGGGGAGCACAAGGCCCTGCTGGCAAATGTGCACCAACAAACAGCAGGACACCACTGACTGACATCCTGAGAGACAACTTCCACTCCCTGCAATGCAAGCACGTTCCATGGTGGGATATCTGGCTGGCTGGGTGGGAAGGGGGACTTGCAGCACTGACTATAGTCACAAGCACCTCCCCTCACAGCCCCCCAACACAAACTCCACAGTACCCACCTGGTAGAATGCAATGCCCTCCATCCTAACACAAGATCCCACAAAGAACCACCACCCTGGGTTATGTTGTGTGAAGCACAGGGACACTCTTGGGACTCTTAGCCAAACAACTGCCAGGACAACACTCCCAGCCATCCTGTCAGCACAGCCAGCCCACCCCACAGGGAAGCAGAGTCAAAAGGAAGGAAGCATGGGCATGCTGGGAAGGGGGGAGGAGGCAATAGCATGATGGGAGTCGTAGTCACAGCTCTACATCCCCCACCACATGGCCCAGCAAGCTCACACTCACGCATGCACATCCCACAGAGAGTGGAAAGGCCCATCAAAGATGTCTGACACTGTTGCTGTGTCGTGGGGAGCACAAGGGCATGCTGGGTACTGCACACCAGCCAACAGCAGGACACCACTGTCAGCCATCTTGCCATTGCTCTCACACCCACACACACTGAACTCCACACAAAAGCAAGTAAGTATGGGAATGCTGGGAAGTGGGGTGGAGGCAATGGCATGATGGGAGTCGTAGTCACAGACATAGCTCACCCCCACAACTGTCCCATCAACACCACCCTGAACCATGCTCACATCACAGGGAGTGGAGAAGGACTCACAAGATGGCTGACACTGGCTACTGCTGTGGGGAGCACAAGGCCCTGCTGGCAAATGTGCACCAACAAACAGCAGGACACCACTGACTGACATCCTGAGAGACAACTTACACTCCCTGCAATGCAAGCACGTTCCATGGTGGGATATCTGGCTGGCTGGCTGGGTGGGAAGGGGGACTTGCAGCACTGACTATAGTCACAAGCACCTCCCCTCACCCCCCCCCCAACACAAACTCCACAGTACCCACCTGGTAGAATGCAATGCCCTCCATCCTAACACAAGATCCCACAAAGAACCACCACCCTGGGTTATGTTGTGTGAAGCACAGGGACACTCTTGGGACTCTTAGCCAAACAACTGCCAGGACAACACTCCCAGCCATCCTGTCAGCACAGCCAGCCCACCCCACAGGGAAGCAGAGTCAAAAGGAAGGAAGCATGGGCATGCTGGGAAGGGGGGTGGAGGCAATAGCATGATGGGAGTCGTAGTCACTGATATTGGTCACCCCCACAACTGTCCCATCAACACCACCCTGAACCATGCTCACATCACAGGGAGTGGAGAAGGACTCACAAGATGGCTGACACTGGCTACTGCTGTGGGGAGCACAAGGCCCTGCTGGCAACTGTGCACCAACAAACAGCAGGACACCACTGACTGACATCCTGAGAGACAACTTACACTCCCTGCAACGCAAGCACGTTCCATGGTGGGATAACTGACTGGCTGGGTGGGTGGGAAGGAGGTCCGGCTGCCAACCAAACACAACCAATGCAGACCATGTTCACACCCCAGAAAATACATAGAAATGCCCAAATAATGCAGGACAATGTGCCACACCAATATCAACCCCTGACTGTGACGACTCAGGACAATGCAATGTACAGGCCCGCACCCAGAGGCACAGTCACAACTGTCATGTGTGTCAACCATTGATGCCTGCAGAAACATGACATACATTGTTTGTGTCTCCCAAAAACAGGTGATGATGGGGACACAGCAGCAGACGCTGAGGAGTCCCAGTCCCAGGCTCAAGAGGATGCCGAGCTCACTGGCGTCGTACAGCCTCTGTCCTCCTCGGACGATGAAGAACAACCTGGCACATCCGGTGCAAGTCAACATGCACCACCAGCAGGACCACCAGCTGCAGCACCAGCAGGACCACCAGCTGCACCCCCTGCACCCACCCCTACAACGACTGTCACCACGAATACCATCCCTGCCGACATGGACAGAATAAGGAGCAACACCAGCACAGTGACCCTGGACCAACCTGGGGCCATGGACACCACCACCACCACCAACCCCCAAGGTGGACCAGCGTTATCTGTGCATGCCACTGCACACACTGCACATGTCAGCAGGGGTGGTGGGAGGGGTGGGAGACAGAGGTCGCTGCTTGCAGACGTTGCTGGTGTGCATGATGACCCACAACTGGTACGCATAGCTGATGCGTACCAGTCCAGCACCGGAGAGCTCAGCCAGGTAGTGGGGCTCCTCAGAGACATTAAACAGCAGCAGGCTGCCCATCATGCCCGCTTGGACTCCCACATGTCCCACGTGGAGTCACACATGTCCCGTGTGGACTCACACATGTCCCGCGTGGAGTCCAAGTGGGATGCACTGCATGAGATGACGGCGGTGCACAGGGACATTTTACAATGCCTCCGCCAGATGAACAGCAACCAGTCCACACCTCCCTGTGTGCCAACAACATCTGGTGCCGAACAAACTGCAACTGCCACAGGGAGGGAGGAGGACTCTGGCGGAGAGTCCCCTGCACCGCAGCAGCCTGCACTTGAGGGCCCCCCCAAGAAGAGGGGTCGTCCGAGGAGGGAAAAGTGAGAGGCCGATGGCCAAGCACAACTCCCAGGAAGCCTGAACCTGTTCTGGATGTTCGCCTTTGTGCACAGACTGTTCACCCTGTTGACGGCAACACTACTCCCACACATTGCATGGGGAGTACAAGTTGGACCAATGTGTCAGACAACTGTGGCCCCGATACTGGGGATCCTGTCTACCCGGACTTTCAATTCACCTAGGAACTTGGGATTGCAAGATTCATGTACAGCACAACCCATCCTATGCACTATTAACACAAATGTATCACAATAAACACACTAATACACCATACTTGCCTCTGTCGTGATTCCAACGTGGGTGCTGTTATGGGGATGATGAACTGCAAAATTACACTGTGTATGCGAACTGCAACAGCAAGGACAACACAGGCATGTGAGTACAGGAAACGTGACACACATGAGGGAGACACACCACCAGGGCTACACGACACATACACACCTAGGCCATCTGACTCATTGCCTACACTGATGTTGCCAGGGAAGACGGTGCAATGCACAGACACCACACCCATTCCCAGTTGTAGTCAAGTAGCCCACAGGTGCAGTAAGCAAATGGCAGTCAAATATGTGACCACAGACAACGCACATCACAAAGTGAAGCACAGGTTTATTACACAGTTGCAACATGCCGTAACCACTACAGATGCAAGGTAACCCCACCTGGCAGCGGGCACACAGTCAACAACTGTAGACGGAAGGAAGTCCATGGGTGTGGCGCACATCACCTGTAGGGACACAACAGCTACCAGCCTGGATGTGCAATCACGTCGTCGGTGGACACAGTTGACCAAACGAATCTGAAAGTACCCTGTGAAGGACAGAAATGACACACAGTCAAAAGCAATGGAGTACAGGACAGAACAGCAAAACACATGCACAATACATGTTACAAGATACCCACCCAGAACCAAGTTAGCATGTCAACACTGTTGGGGAGTACAGCCCACCTGTCACCACACATCGCAACACACATCCAGTCAAGTGGCCCATGGACACACTCCCACAGCACCAGAGCACCACCCACACATCATGCCAACTCACATCATTGACATGACACCTCAGGATACTCACATTCAGCTAAAGAAGTTGGTGATGAGCTGTGTGCGGACATCATCATCACCATCATCATCATCATCGTCACTGGCATCGTGGTCCAGGCCAGGATCCTCCACAGGTGGCGGATGTTGGTCATTGTCATCCTGGATGAGAGGCAACTCCTTCCGCACTGCCAGGTTGTGGAGCATGCAGCAGACGATGATAATCTTGCACACTTTCGCAGGTGCATATGGGAGGGACCCTCCGGTCTTGTCCAGGCAGCGGAAGCGGCTCTTCAGGAGACCAAAGGTCCGCTCAATCACTCTCCTGGTCCGACCATGTGCCTCATTGTAGCGCATCTGGGCAGGTGTCACAGGGTTCCTGAGGGGTGTCAGCAACCACGGCATGTTGGGGTATCCCGAGTCACCTACGGACAGACAAGTGCACATTAGCTGACTTGGAAAAGTGGGCGGAATACTACAGATCAGATCACACACAATGGCACAAAGTCAGTACACACTGACAAGCCAGGCACGCTGGTTCTGCATTTGTGCCATCATCCTGGGGATGCGACTACTCCTCATCACAAAGGCATCGTGTGCTGAACCAGGTAAACGGGCACACACGTGTGTGATGGTCATGTCTGCAAGACACACCACCAGTGCATTGACCGAGTGGTAGTGCTTGCGGTTCCTGTAGGCCTGCTCCTGGGCCTGTGGTGGTACCAAAGCCACATGTGTCCCATCAATGGAGCCAATTACATGCGGCATCCTCCCCAGGGCATAAAAGTCACTCTTCACGTCAGTGAGTCGTCGCAGTCTAGGGAAATAGATGTACCGGTTCAGGAAGAGCAACATTGCCGCCAAAACATCGCGGAGCAAACGGCTGAACATGGTCTGTGACATCCCACAAGCAGTCGCCACAGTATGTTGGAAGGTACCAGTGGCAAAGAAGTGTAGGGCTGCCATCACCTTCACCTTGGGGGTCAGCGCTGTAGGATACGGCCGGCCAGGCTGCAAATGTGGGGACAACAGCACTGCCAAATCCTCAATCAGCTGCCTGGTGAAGCGGTACCGTCGGATGCTGTCCCGTTCCACCATCGTTGCCAGGTCTGGGAATGGCCGATGGACAGCAGGAGCCCTGCAGTGCAGAGGAGAAGTAAGCAAGATTGTCAGTCACCCCACATATGCGGCATTGAACACACTCAAGATCCCAACATACATCATTATGAGGCACAACTACATGAAGTGTGCAGTACCGGAAGGACATGTATGGTACATACATGGCCAACATCTGTCAACACGGTCCAACAGGTGGCATCAATTAGTCCCAGGTTGGCCCATTGGATATCATGAGGCCGTGTCACAGTTCCCATCTCCTGCTGCCGTGTCACAATAAACCCCCACAGGGACATGTGAGGACAGATGTGCCCCAGGCACCACAGCTCAACGACAGGTACATTCCCAGGGACCCTGTAATGCCACATGGACACTGGCATTACATGGAGTATCATGTATACACCACAGCAAAACAACCATGACCCCCACAGGTAGTGGCCCCACTTGCCACGGCAGGACAGACATGGACGTCTGTGACACACACGCACAACATCAGAGTCCATGCACACACAACGTGGATGTGGAGACTGTCTCCCATTGTGCACATGAAATCAGAGACATTGTAAACACCACATGCACAAAGACTGTGGAGGACCATCACTATTGTGCCACTGGGACACCCTGGCTCAAACATACCGTCCCACATGGGACTCACGGGGTATGTGACATGACATACACATACACCACTGTGAAATGTGACCATGGCACATGCACAGATATGAACAGTTGCACATCACAGTGGTCACGTACACGTAACACCAAGGATCCTGTCCCCATGAACACGTGCACAGCCTGGGGGTGGCTGCCCACAGGTGACACCCACAGGACAACATGTACACCAACATACACACAATAGGAAATGCAGCCTTACATGCCTTATGATAAAGTTTGGACAGGCTGTCGTGATGTAGGTGTGCCCCTCACTCCCTGGGAGCTATCTGTGGCTGGCATATGTCCATCTGAGACAGGCATGCTGACATATGCCAGTCACATGTACAGTGATGCGTTGAACAGCAATGGACCGATCGGTGCCTCCGGCCGGCCCATTGCTTTCAATGTGTGCGGGTACGCGTTGTACCCCTGTGCGCGTTGAACAGCAATGGACCGATCGGTGCCTCCGGCCGGCCCATTGCTTTCAATGTGTGCGGGTACGCGTTGTACCCCTGTGCGCGTTGTACCGCAATGGACCGATCGGTGCGCACCCATTGACAATGGGCTTGCCTGGCAACGGATGCGTTTTCGAATTTCGAACGAGTCGGTTGCTGGAAAATCAGTTGGTCACCCACAACAATGTTGCAAAATCATGTATGTCATGAAGTTGAAGATTTGAAGGATGCTGTGGGCGTGTTTTGGTGCTGCTATTCCATGGATTGGCCAGATTCAGAAGATGCAAACGACTTGGACCTATCACTTTGGACACAAGGGACAGTATCTGCCTCTCCAGCACATATATATTGCTGGCTGTTCCCCTGAGAGCCCACTTGCCTGCACTACATGCTCCAAGACGACATCTGCCACTGCACTGCTGCTGTCTCTGCCCCTCTGGACCCTGCAATGGCACGTACTGTGGAGAGAGCCCCAGCCTTCAGCCTTGAAGAGAACCAGGCCCTGCTGGACAGCCTACTTCCACAGTACAGCAAGCTGTATGGGACACCAGGGGAGCAGGTGAGTGTTCTGTGCACTGCCTTTCTGAATGTGCATTTTGTCTGACTAGCAAGGCTGAGAGTCTGCACACCACTGGCTAGCAGGCTCACTGAGTAGTTGTCACCCCCCATAGTGTGTAGTGACTTGCACTAGACAGGTATGGTGCAGTGACAGTGCATTTGAACATGGTTTTACTTCCCATGCAATGATACCATGTAGTGACGTCTGGCAAACTGTCCATGGTCAGCTTTGCACTGCCTGTGTACATCATGTGCCCCTGTGATTGAGACATGAATATACAACTGTGTCATGCACGGATATGTTGCATGTGTGGTAATGGCCTTTTCACTTTGTCATCCTCAAAGGTTAATGCCCATCGGAAGCAGGAAATCTGGAAGGACATCGTCCGGGCTGTCCGGTCCGTGGGGGTCTACAAGCGCCGAATCCGCAACTGCCAGAAGAGGTGGCAGGACCTTCGGGGCTGGACCCGGAGGATTGCACGGGTCCAGCTGAAGCTGTCGCCTCCTCGCAGGAGGGGCGGAACACGGACCCTGACCCCCCACATGCTCCAGATCCTGGCGGTGGTCTTTCCAGACCTGGATGGGCAGCTGAAGGCCAGACAGCAGCAAGGAGGGGGTGAGTCAAAGACTGCACTGTGAACTCTGTATTACATGCTTTGTGCCCTCCTCTGGCCTGGTTCAACTGCCACAGTGCAGCAGTCATGTTGTCCAGGAGCCATGTCCCTCTATTGTGCACTGCCCACTGCTCATCTGATACCCAGGTGTGGCCCTTACAGTCAGGGAATTGTGTCACTTGGGACTGTGTCCTTGCAGTTTGCTTCACTAAAGGTGGGGGACAGCATCTGTTTCCCTAACTTTGTTGTGGGCATCATGGGTGGGTCCATTGTTCACACAACGCCTGGGTTTGGACATGTGATCTGCGTGTTGCTTTGATATGCGGTCCACTTGCTGAGCTGAGCCACCACATGTGCCTGGGGTATGTGGCACACGCCCATGCAGCGGGTGGGAACAATGTGTGGGCCCCAGGAGTGTGTAGATTACGTGTGTCACACATACATAGCCAGCTATCCACTGTCCAGGGCACATCCCTCATTCATGTGGAGCAGGACAGTCATGCCTACTCCAGGCCATGCAATGCACTCTGTACTCCCACTCCCGTGTATCAGCTGACACATTGTGCACAGTGATTTGACCCCTCCGGTGTCTTCCTCTGTGTCAGTGTGCTGTGGATTAGTTGCCAGGACTGCTGGGGTGTTTCTTGGTAGGGGCTCAGCATGCCCCTGGAGATGTGACCATAGGAGACGATACTTGTGTGTCACATAGGTGTTTGATCAGCTGCCCGTGCAGACTGGGGTATGCGAATGTGATGTTCAGGCAGCTGTTCCCCATTCACAGCAAATTGTGAGGGGCTCAGGTTCAGAGGGTAGTGTCACAGGTCTCCCATATGTCCAATAGGTGTGACCTGGACAGATGAGGGTTGAGATGATGTGTTGTGTGGGGGATGTACATGTGCACTTGTGCAGCTCCAGGACTTGCATTCCCCATGACCTACTATTGTGACACAGTGCATACTGTTGTTGTCTGGCTGCCAAGTCATACATCACTGAGACAGTGATGTATGACTTAACAGTCATGCCTCTGCCATGGCATGTGTCAACTTATTTGTGGTCCTGCAGGGGAGTGACATGTGCTACATGCACACCATAGTGGCGCTGGCTATCAGGACATGGGTGCATCATGGTGTCTGTCGCTGGTATGCATCACATGCATTTCCTATTTGACTCTGGGCATCCCTTTCATCCGGAAACCTGTACTGACTCAGTGGCAAGAGCTGTGATGTGTCCACACCGTGTCCTCTGCACTGTCCAACTACTGTGTACTTGGTGCATGTGTCCACACTGGGGAGTTGCAATCCAACAGACACCAGACAGATGGGTGCAAGGCCATGTGGGATGTGAGTGCCATGCTTGGCATAAGACTGACAATTGGCTTCTCCTGTTCAGTTAGGGCACTTTTAGCAATGTACAACTAATGATGCCAGGGCTTGCTCTGTGATGTGCTGTGCTCACAGTGGTGTGTGCGTTTGGTGCAGGTGACTGATGTCTGTCTGTTTCCCCATTGTTTGCAGATACATCCACGGCCACGGAAGGGGACAGCTCCACGGACCAGGAGGAGCCAGAGAGCCAGACTGGGTCAGCAGCCGAGGAGTGGTCGGAGGGACCCAGTGGCACGGAGGGCGAGGGGAGCCACACTGAGGAATCCTCAGCACCATCTAACTCAGCTGAGGACCAGAGCAACTCGGAGGATGACTCCCTTGTGGAGGCGGGTGTCAGCAGCCACCACACCCCAGCTAGTGTTGCTGTCCCCGCCACCACCAGCACCACCACCGCCCTCCCATCGGCTCCCATTCCCAAGGTCCGTGGAGGCTCCCATGTTCGGGAGCGTGTCTCCTTTGGCCCAGGCACCGGACCCCCTGCCCCTGTGTCCCCTGCTGCCCTGAGTGAGGAGTCTGTGTACCTCCTTCGCCAGCTCCATGTAGGGCAGACAGCCATGCTGAGTGTCCTCCATGCGCACACCGCACTGTTGACTCAGCTGGTGTCGTTCATGGAGGGCATCTCATCGGGCATGTCTGACCTACAGAGGGGCAACAGGTCCATGGACTCCTCCCTGACGGCAGCAGTGTCCCTCCTCAGACAGTCCCTCACCCCTCTTGCCTCTGCTCCATCCACACTCCCCAGCACCTTGCCCGTCCCAAGCACACACACACCGGCACAGGCACACACCAGCACACACACATCCAGCACACAGACACACACGCCACAAACTAAACGCACACGCACGCACAGTCAGGGGACTGAAACCAGACTCACAGGGGATGGGGCCCTGGTACACACACACGCATCCACGGGCACTGCGCAGTCCTCAGTTGCCTCTCCTTGCAAAGCACCCTCCCTTGCCTCACCTGCAACCCCAAAGACCCAGCGCCTCTTCCTCAGTGACCTCGGCCTCTTCCCCTCCGATCCAGCTGCCCCAGCATCCAGGGGGAAGAGGAAGCCCCCCACACGGAGCAGAGTGCCCCTCGCCCCCGGACACCCTCCCCCAGGCGCAGACAGACTGAGGCCCCCACCCGCAAGTCCCCCCGGAGTGGTAAGAGCAAGACCCCGCCGCCGCCCTGCAGCTCAAGCACCAGGTCACCTTCCTCCATCCCTCAGGCCCCCACTCCACAGGTGCCCCCACCACACCCTGCCCCAGGTTCCCCCACCCACAGATATACCATCCCCAAGAGGCTCCGGCCTTCTCCCCCTGCCACTTGCTCTCCCGGCACCACACCCCCGCTGCGCTTGTCTGTGCCACTGATGTGGTGAGGGTGTCCTCCCCTCTGTCCAGCCCACCTTGCCTGTTCCCCATTCTCCTCCCCTGGTGGTAGGCACTGCAGTGGAGTCCACTACCACCCAGTCTGACTTGGGCACTGCAGTGGGGGACCTGTCCACTCCATCTGCAGGGTCCACTGCAGTCGTGCCGGCACCCACAACATCTGAGCCATGCCCCCCAGTTGTGCCGGCACACACCATGTCAGACACCTCCACTGCAGTTGTCAGTGGCTCTCCAGCACCCACCACCCCTTCCCTGCTTCCTCCTGGTGAGCCCTGATCCTGTCCCTGCGGTGCCTGGCCTACCCCCCCGGTTGCCCCTCCTAGTGGATTGTCCCTGGTTTTGTGCAGGCATGTGTAGGGTGGCATCTGCCACTGTCACCCACTTGTGACTTTGTTGATGGACTGGCCATTGGCCTTTGTTTATGTTCTACCGGACTTCTACTTTTAATGCTACATATGCTGAATAAAGCAACTTTCTGTTCTCTAGTGCTTTTGCTTCTGATGTACATGATGTTGATGATGCTAACAATGCCCTTGCTGCAGTGATGGTGATATTTGGTCTCATGATAATGAAGTGTTACTGTGCAGGAACCCATGTGGTCCAGGGGTTATGTGTCCTATCCTGTGGTGTATCCATGTCATCCATAGCAGCATCTGAGGGTGTCATGTGTTCAGTATTTGGCAATGAGATTTCCTACTTAGATTGGCAACTTCACATCTGTGGCTTCCACCCCTGCACATCTGTTGTGCCTGCCATTGTTCTATTTGTCTACTTCCCTGACCGTGTGGCCATCTCCAGTGAACATGCAGGTTTGGGCATCAATGGGGAAGGACTCATCTGTGTTGTCAGTGCAACATTGCTATACAAGTGTGTTGGATCTGTGCTGATGATTCCGTTGGCACTTCCATGACCAGGCTGATGGGACGGAGCCCTCATTTGTTGCTAATTGTTGATTGTGTGTCCCATTGCTGCCATGGTATGGTATCTGTTCGCCTCACATCTGCAGTCTCCACAGGGTATCTGCATGTGTGTGCCCATTGGTGCAAATATGTGGGTCTGCATTCGGATGGTCACTTCTGTCATTGTGTCATTGATGATTGTTGACGGTGTCAGCCCCCATGGGTGTTGTTTGTCTGCACATGGCCAAAGTTATGTCTTATTTGCACTGCAGGATTTGGCTCCCCCAATTTATGTTGCAATGGGACACATACACTACTTTGCCACTGATGTGTTTGTTGTTCTGTGACCAGGAATCATCCATGCAGTTTGGCAGTTGCACCTCTTACTTTGTCAACACTTGCCTTTTGGTCACTGTGATGATGGGGGTTTGGACCCCATTGCCACAATGTTCAAGATGTGCTGCAGCTATGGACCCCACACTTGCCTTTTGGTCACTGTGATGATGGGGGTTTGGACCCCATTGCCACAATGTTCGAAATGTGCTTCAGCTATGGACCCCACACTTACATTTTGGTCACTGTGATGATGGGGGTTTGGACCCCATTGCCACAATGTTCGAAATGTGCTTCAGCTATGGACCCCACACTTACATTTTGGTCACTGTGATGATGGGGGTTTGGACCCCATTGCCACAATGTTCAAAATGTGCTTCAGCTATGGACCCCACACTTACCTTTTGGTCACTGTGATGATGGGGGTTTGGACCCCATTGCCACATTGTTCAAAGTGTGCTTCAGCTATGGACCCCACACTTACATTTTGGTCACTGTGATGATGGGGGTTTGGACCCCATTGCCACAATGTTCGAAATGTGCTTCAGCTATGGACCCCACACTTACCTTTTGGTCACTGTGATGATGGGGGTTTGGACCCCATTGCCACAATGTTCAAAATGTGCTTCAGCTATGGACCTCACACTTACCTTTTGGTCACTGTGATGATGGGGGTTTGGACCCCATTGCCACAATGGTCATGGCCTGCTTGCATTGTGGGTGCCACACACATATATGTGTGGCACATGTGCTAGGGGGTCACATTGTATGTTCAAAGTCAAGTTCGGTGTTGTAGGCATTTGACACAGTCTACACACGCTTGTCATGGTGTTGGGGGGATGTCTTCTTCTTGCATTCACTAGGTTGTGGTGTGCTGGTTGTGTCATGCATTGTCCACCCTATGAGTGGGGGTGGTAGTAGTGGTAGGCATCCAGCCCCCCCTGGCTAAGGGTGGTGGTAGGCATCCAGCCCCCCCTGGGTGAGGGTGGTAGTAGTGGTAGGCATCCTGCCCCCCCCTGGGTAAGGGTGGTAGTAGTGGTAGGCATCCTGCCCCCCTGGGTAAGGGTGGTAGTAGTGGTAGGCATCCAGCCCCCCCTGGGTGAGGGTGGTAGTAGTGGTAGGCATCCTGCCCCCCCTGGGTAAGGGTGGTAGTAGTGGTAGGCATCCTGCCCACCCTGGCTAAGGGTGGTAGTAGTGGTAGGCATCCTGCCCCCCTGGGTGAGGGTGGTAGTAGTGGTAGGCATCCTGCCCCCCTGGGTGAGGGTGGTAGTAGTGGTAGGCATCCTGCCCCCCTGGCTAAGGGTGGTAGTAGTGGTAAGCATCCTGCCCCCTGGCTAAGGGTGGTAGTAGTGGTAGGCATCCTGCCCCCTGGCTAAGGGTGGTAGTAGTGGTAGGCATCCTGCCCCCTGGGTGAGGGTGGTAGTAGTGGTGGGCATCCTGCCCCCCTGGGTGAGGGTGGTAGTAGTGGTAGGCATCCTGCCCCCCTGGCTAAGGGTGGTAGTAGTGGTAGGCATCCTGCCCCCCTGGGTGAGGGTGGTAGTAGTGGTGGGCATCCTGCCCCCTGGGTGAGGGTGGTAGTAGTGGTAGGCATCCTGCCCCCCTGGGTGAGGGTGGTAGTTGTGGTAAGCATCCTGCCCCCTGGCTAAGGGTGGTAGTAGTGGTAGGCATCCTGCCCCCCTGGGTGAGGGTGGTAGTGGTGGTAGGCATCATGCAACCCCTGGGTAGGGGTGGTGGTGCGTATTCAGGCCCCTGTGTGCATATGTGGCATTGGTGATGGGCATCCCGCCCCTATGGTGCTGCTGTTGCTGGTGTAAGTATATTCTGCATCCCTCTGTGTGTGTGTGATGTGTCGTGTACGTGTTGTATGTGTTTTGTGGTTGGTGTCTGGCTTACCTTCTGTGCCGTACGCGTCCGTGCCTGTTCCGGTAGTAAATGTAGAATATTGGTATGATCGGGACGAAGGGATTCATGGTTGGTTCGTGTCGTTCGTCCTTCTCGTTGCTTCGCGTCGTCCTCGTCGCTTCGCCTCGTCCTCGTCGCTGTCGTGTTCGTCTCGGAGCCGTGGATCGTGTTGTGGCGCGAATCGGAGCTTATGTGCGCCTCTCCCGGATGCTTTGACGTGCCGTGCGTAGCGACGGGTTCGGCGCGTACAGAAAGCGCATCGTACTTGTCTGGCCGGACGGGGCTGCATTTTTCCTTCCGTGCGACTAGATTCGGCGTTTCCGGATTCGCCTCGGTCGGAGAACAGGACCTGGTTTGGGTGAGTACGGCTCGGCCGGATTCTTTGCTGTTGTGCGCATCGTACTTGCTCGTTCGGTGTGCTGTACGGATCGGTCGGGAAACAGGCTTTCGCATGGCTTTTTTCCCGACCGAATGGTATTGGGTGCGCCTCCGACCGAGATCGGAATCGACCCCATAGCTGTGCTGAATATACATGGGAAGATTTTCTTGAATTTCTACGAGAAGCAAATTCAAATATAAAAAATATTGAAATGAAGACACCTGGAGAACGCTGTTCTTTGGATCCTGTAAATGTGTGCAGGTATTTTAACCATAGGTTTCAAACTATGATGTCATTTAACTGCAATAAAAATAATTGTCCTCTTGGAGAAGTTACTGATTTTTTTTCGGCGAAAAGAGTAGCAAGCCAGAGGTGCTCCTCCTATACACATGCTATTTGGGATAAAGAATGCTCCAAAATTTGGAACTGATACTGATGAAACTGTATTGTCCTTCATTGAACAGTATGTTACCTGTGACATTCCAAGAGAAGGAGGAGAAAACAGCTTGAGACAACAAGTTTTATGTTTTCAAATTCACCGCTGTGGAAAATACTGTCGACGAAAATACAAGTCTAAAGGGAAATTTTATACAAAGTGTCGTTTTGTATTCCCACGTCCAATAATTTCTAAAGGAAGAGTAAATTCTTTTTTGTGAGCAGTAAGGCATACAATAACTCGGAAATCTCCCAAGAATACATACAACTTAAAAAGAACAGAACAGTCAAAGTATATTAATGACTACAATCCAGTTATTTTGAAAATGTGGAATGCAAACATGGATATTCAATATGTTGTAGATAATTCAATTGCTGTTGCACGCTATGTTATATCATATATAACTAAATCAGAAAAGACAGAGATGAAAGAAATGTGGGAAGAAATTTCACAAGAGAAAAGTCTTAGCAAAGAATTGTACAGCTTTAGATTGAAAATGCTTTCCCACCGAGAGATTGGATCCTATGAATGTACGGATCGCTTGTGCTCTTCTAGTTTATATTCAAAGTCAAGAGGAATCATTTGGGTAAGTTTAGGTCTTGCCTGCACATGAAATAGAGTATTGAAAACATTAGAAGAAATTGAATACTTAGCGCTGAATGAACCAGAAAGTACAGAAATTCTTAAAACTAATATGTTGGATACATACTATCCCAAAAGGAGTCCACATTTGGAAAAGCAATGTCTGTATGAAATACTTCAACATTACAGCTTTAAAAGAAATGTTACAGAAAATATAGAACAAGGAAAATATGCAGTAATTGGATGTGATGGATGTTTAGTAAAATATGCCAAAGGAAATCTTATTAACCACAGAAAACTCAGTTGCGAAACTCCAGATAAGAGAGAATTTTTCTATTTAGCACTTCTGCAACTGTTCAAGCCATGGCATAATGAAACAGAATTACTTGGAGATTTTGACTGCTATGAAGATTCTTTTAATGCATGTAAAGATAGCATTCAATGCACACTTTTCCCTACTTATCTACAAATGTTAAATAATGAGATTGAACAAGAAAACACTATTGCAGCTAAAATATCCGAAGACAGTTCTCAAGATAGTCAAAGTTCTGGTCCACTGAGTCAAGATCCACTGGGACAACCACTAATGGAAAATGAAACAGCAATAGCCATGAATGAGGTAGAAATTGCAATGCAACAAGCATAACAGAATAATATTATGTTGGAAAACTTAGAAGAACAACTAAGTATTGAACAAAAAGAAATATATGTACAAGTGAAACAACAGATACAACATGGTTTGTTGCATGAAAAAAATGGATGCCAATGTTCATCATTTAAACCTATTCTTATGTACATCAGTGGTTAAGCTGGAACAGGTAAAAGTTTTTTAATAAAAAATTTGACCAGTTATCTACAGAAAACTACAGATTCACATTTATCTTGTATTGTAACAGCTCCAACTGGATTAGCTGCACACAATATTAAAGGGATTACTTTACATAGATTACTTATGCTACCAGTTGAACATGATAATAAATTGGAATATAAGAAGCTGTCTGGAGAAGCTTGTTATGAAGTGTCAAGAGTACTAAAGAAAATGAAACTTTTAATCATTGATGAGGTGAGGAAGGTCTCAAACTGAATGCTTGCCTTTGTACACTTGAGAATGCAACAAATTTTAAAAAAGAATACAATTTGCTGTTTGGAGGAAAACATTTAATTGTATTTGGAGATCTACTACAACTAACTCCTGTAAAAGGACAACCAGTTTTTAAAACACCTGTGCAAGAAGACACTAGAAAAACTTTGGGAAGTATTGGAAATGTGAACATTTGGTTAAATTTTGAATATAAAGAACTTGCGAGAAGCAAGTGATGAAGATTATGGAAATATTCTTAAAGATCTAAGAATTGGTGTCTTGACGAAACAACGTAAACAAGCTTTAGAAAGTCGGCTACTAAGGAACTTGTTTACAGCTGAAAACACAGCGGCTGAAGTAATGTACAAGAAGATTGGAGAAGAGAAGTCTATAGTTTGCCTAATGCCTACTCTGCAAGAGTGTTCTACATTCAATCAAGAGCTTTTTAAACTAGAAAAACAAGAAATAGTTGAAATTGAAGCTATTGATAAAATTGAACACCAGGGAGTGGCTATTCTTCTTGCAGAGAAACTACAGACTAAATTGCACTCTTTGGAAAAGTCTGTATCTAAAACTGCAGGCTTAGAAAAAACTTTACATGTATGTATAAACTGTCGGGTAATTTTACGGCGTAATTTGAATGTAGAAGAAGGTTTAGTAAATGGAGCAATGGGAAGAGTTGTTGATTTTGTAAAATTTCAGAACAGAGATGGAATAGAATTTTGTAAAATAAACTTTGATCAGATTAAAGAAGTAAGACAGATTGGGCGTTGTGTTGTACATTTTTTGCTTGTAAAAGTCTTTCATGTTCGCAGAAAACAGTTTCCTCTGTCTATAGCATATGCAGTAACTATTCATAAATCTCAAGGTTTACGTATAGACAGTGCTTTGGTAAATATTGGAAGGACAGTGTTCAAAGAGGGAAAGGCATACGTTGCATTATCTCGAGTAAGAACATTGTCTGGTTTGTATTTGATTGATTTCGATGAGAAAAAGTTTAGTGATTATGTAAATTGTGTAAGAGAGTATAATCGTTTAAGAAGGCTTTATACACCAGATTTAGGTGAATATCCCATATATGAGAAACGTGTAGTGTGTCCAAAACGGAAATATGTCAAAGATTCAAGTGAGGTTGAAAAAAATAAAAAAATTGAAGAGAAAGTTGAAGGTGTAAAGAAACAGAAAATGGAAACTGTTGATGACATTGTAGGATACCAGTTGGAAAATAGTTCAGGTATCAAATGTTATGCTAATGTGATTCTGAATGTTGTGTTTTATCTACAGGATCTTCATCACGAAATCATGGGAAATTATGAAAAAAGATTCAGTTCTTTACTATGTCATGTATTTCAACAGTTGGTAACTGACAGAAGTAAAATCCATACTGCTTCTGGCATTCGGCATCTTTTGGATATATGTACTACTACTGGTTCATTGACATTTACTCTCAATATATGACAAAATGCACAAGAATTTCTAATGCTTATGTTTGGAGTATTAGAAGATGAAGGAATACAGATTGAAAACTTATTTGGCCTAAGTTACAGATGGGATCATAAATGTGAACCCTGTTCATTTACTTTCAGCACTGAAATAGACAAAGAACGATTCATATACTTAACAATATTAGACTGCAAATCAGTACCTTTTAACAAATTAGTAAAAACAGCCAATCACAATATGAAATGTTCGCATTGTAAATCAGAGATGTTGTCTATGTTACATATAGAGAGATATGGAAAATATCTAATTTCAATGCTACAATGTTGTAGAGCAAATGGAAGAAAACTGGAAAGCAAAATTAAAAATGTTGTTGCAAGTCAAATATCTATTTGTGGAAGAACTTTTACAACAGCGGCTATTATTGTCCATGCTGGACCTACTACCACATCTGGACACTATACTGTGTATTTAAAGTGTAGGAAAGGATGAACACATTGCAATGATGCCCACTTGGAATTTAAACCTAGATTGCCTTACGAATGACCAAATTGATATTGGATGTTTTGTAACCATAAGTTTTGAATACATCATTCGGCCTATTGGGAAGATGTGAACAGAAAATAGACAGCACTGGAAACAATTACTAATTATGTTTAGTATTATTTGTACTAATTGGTATTGCATTTGGAAAAATTGTGATGAAAAGCAAATAGTTTATGTATTTGTTGTGTATATTGTACTAGATGTAAATGAGAGTGTAGAAAATGTCCTTGAGATAATTAATAGATGTACTGTACAAGAAGGATGTAATAAAGAAACTGTAGTTAGGAAAACACATAGCTGCACATATTAAAATAATGCTCTACGCTGATTTTTTTTTTTCTACAATCTATTTTTTTTAAATCTATTTTTTTATTATCATTTGCAAACTCTTAATACATGATAGAAAACATGATAAGACCACTATTTTTACCCCACTAAGACAACCACCCACCCCTGCTACACAATTAAATATCCATAATTCTTAATCAATGGTGCTATACCATATATCATATTCAATCAAATTCATACAATTGATACCAAGAGGGACAGAAAGAAAAGAATCAAAGAAAAATTCGAGCAAATCCATTACGGACAAGTAAAGTGCTGAGGTGCTTATATAAACCCCAGATTAAAGTGCATTGTGCCAATCCTCAACAACTCCTAACATCAGCCCAGTCTAATAGCGAGCCCCACCTCCTCAGCCCCTTCCTTTTATTACGACTCCCCTTCCTTAGGAAAATAGCCTTCTCTAGATTACACACAGCCAGCTCCCTGGCTAGCCATTGTTGGAACACTGGTGGATTGCTATCAAGCCAGGCTGAGGCGATACATAGACGAAAAATAGTCATAACGATGAAGATCAACTCTCTACCTCTTGCCGGCCTCTCACATTCAGATACTCCTAAAAGAATCACTGCAGGAGGTAGAATTATCTGAATATTCAATTTATTTGCTAAAAATTCAGTAATCTGGGTCTTAATGAGCGATAAGGACGAACAGGTAGCAAAGATATGCACAATGCCAGTGCCCCTAAGTTGACATCTAGGACAGCGGGTGCCTTTACAGTCCCCCCATTTGATGATCCTACTAGGGGTATAGTATAAATTAAAACATGTTTTATAATATTGAACATGTAGTTTTGCTGATATAAATGATGTCTGAGCTAGAGAGAAGGATTCCCGAAAGCAGGCATCTGAGATGGTCAGCTGTTCTTGCCATCTCAGCTAATGCTTATGTATGTCATCCTTTATGCATTTGTTAAGAAGGGGATATATATTTCCTATTGAGGGTTTACGTTCAGCCAACAAAGCATCCACCAAATCACACTGTTGAAATCCAATCGCCCCTCCAGCCTTGCGAAAAAGAAAATCCCTTACTTGTAAAAACTTTTACAAATCCTTATGGCTAAAATCAAATTCTTCTCTAATCTCTTGAAATTATTTCATCCCTCTACCAGTGAAAAAAAGGACCAGTTTGTTTAAGCCGATATTAACCCACCGTGACATATATTGATCCAAAAACATTTCTGGGAGAATTAAATTGTTATTCAGAGGCGTATAAAAATTAAATCGACCCAGACCCATCCACTTACGAACTGTGGACCAGATCTCAAACGCGTTCCGTACAGTCTTAAAACGGACACGCTTGAAATAGCTTAATTCAATTTGCCTCCATAGGTTCCCCAACCCCCCTTCACCTATCAATAACTCAAATGGTGAGGGAGAATAGTTAGCACCTGCTGGCCCCGAGGTTTTCTCTTGAAGAAGAAGTGCAAGATTCTGTAAAGCCGTAGCCCAATAATATAACTTTAGATTTGGAAGTCCCCACCCTCCACGATCTTTAGGGAGCGTGAAAAATTTCATAGCACGTCTGGGTTTGGCATAGGCCCACACAAATCAGGAGATTATTTAATTTGATTTTTTAAACCACAAATTCCCTATCCCTAATGGAATGGTACGAAAAAAATAAAGAATCTTGGGAGACAAAATCATTTTAATAACGTTGCATCGTCCAGCCAGAGATAAATGCAAATTATTCAACCTCTGCAGGTCTTTCTTGGATTTTTCAATCAAAGGCTCAAAGTTATCCCCAATAATATGATCCATATCCGGCGTGATAACAACTCCCAAGTATGTCGCCCTCGTTGCCACCCGTGAACCCTGCCAAGGTAGCGAGCTGTTTACCAGGATTACAGTTTTATCCCTATTTAAGGAATAGCCCAAGAAACGTCCAAATTCCCCTGCTTCTTTCTCGATTTCCACAATTGCCGTAGCAGCCTCAGGTGTAATTACGGTGGCGTCGTCCGCATAGGCGAGCGTTTTGGTATCCCACCCGTTATATGTGATAGGGGAAATCCTTGCATTAGACTCTAGCCTGCGGATAAAAGGGTCAATATAAAGAGAGAACAACAGTGGAAAGCAGGGGCAGCCCTGCCTCATCCCTCTTAGAATTGAGAATGACTCTGAGAGTTCCCCAGCAACAAACACCCTGGCCTCCGGTTTATAGTATAGCGCCTTAATTGCTTGCCTAAATTCGGGCCCTTTATTTACTTGTTCAAGCACTTTCCACAGGTAGCCCCAGGAGACCCTGTCAAACGTCTTCTTGGCATCTAACAGAATTAAGGCCATAGGGTCTCCTGCTACCTGTACGGCATCGAACAGCATTATTTCTCACCTAATGTGGTCCGTAGTACTTTTCCCAGGTATAAATCCATGTGGCCGACCACTTACTACTTTACTAATAATGGGGGACTAAGCTAAGATTTTGGAATATATTTGGTGTCCCCATTGATAAGCGTAATTGGCCTATCGGACCCGAGCTCCCTCACAGATTTCTTTTTTTTAGGGAAGACCACAATCTTTGCTTGAGACCATGAAGGAGGAGGTTTATTGCCTTCAACGATATGTTTAAACAGTCTGCCAAAGCAGTCCCTAAGTTCTGAAGCAAATGTTCTATAAAATTCTGTTGGAATACCGTCTTCACCAGCGGCTTTACTGGTCGCCAAAGAGGTGATAACAGTTAGAATCTCTTCCCACTGAGGGGTCCCTTCCAGACCTGCCTGTTCTTCTTCATCCAATTTCATGATTACACTTGTATCTAAATAATTAGAGATGTTGTCCTGATCCCCCGTACCAGTTTCCAGATACAGTTTCTGGTAGAATCTTTTAAATGCTGATCTTATGCCCGCTGGATCAGAAATCATACCCAAGTGTGGATCCTTAATCTCCCTAACTTCATTCTGGCCGATCTTTTGCCTAGTCTTTACGGCTAGTACATGCCCAACTTGTCCCCCATATTCATATGCCTGCTCTCTATAAACTAGAAATTTTGCTGCTGTCTTTTTTATCGCTATGTCGTTTATGGTTGATTTAGCGATCATGACCCTAATCTATGCTTCTTGACTATCACCCCCCTGTTGTGTAGCCGTTATTAATTTCTCTTCTCCCAGGGCTAATAGGGCGTATAATTCTTGCATCTTTTGCTTTTCCTTCCTTACCCTAGTTAGTGAAAACTGAAGAGTTTCCCCCCGGATCCCAGCTTTTAATGTATCCCAAACTATTTTGAGGGAAGTGCTACACAGATTTTCACTAAGGAACATTGCTATCCAAGATCTCATGTGTGTTAGATATTCGTCATTTACCAATAAAGCCCGCTCAAAACTCCATTGGCTACCTCTTCTGCGGGGGGCACCCTCTCTGATTACTAAGACTAGAGGGTTATGATCAGACATGACCCGGGGGAAAATTTCAATATTGCAGCCTTGAATTATAGCAGGTGAAACAAAGAAAAAGTCAAAACGGGCATGTGACTGATGGGGTGAGGAGAAAAAAGTAAGGCCATGTTCGGTTGGCCTCCTGCTCTGCCACACATCCAACAAGGTGTGGTCTTTACAAATAATCTTAAGAGACCGGAAAACCCTGGGCTTCCTACCGCAATACTTGTATTGCTCCTCGCAAGACCAGCTAGTAGACAGATTAATGTTTAGGTCTCCGCATAAAACAATGGGAGCCAGCCAGGACACCAGTTCATTATTCAGCCACTCATATAACCCAGCATCATCTAGAATTGGCTCATATAAAGAACATAGTGTGAAAGTACAGGCATTTGACGGAAATTCCAGCATAACCCATCTCCCCAGACTATCAGTATGAATATGTGAGAAACACTGAATCAAATCCCTTTTAGCCAAGACTGCAACCCCACAAGTCCGCATGCTTTGACGTGTACCCGCAACAAGTTTAAAACCCAGAGTGTCCAACAAAGACAGCTGCGCTTCCTCAACATGAGTCTCTTGGAGACATACTATATCTGCCTCTAACGCTTGCAATTCCAATGCTACCCTGGCTCTCTTTTTCTTGTTATTAAGGCCACAAATATTCACTGTGGCAACTCTTAGTTTATTCATTGGCCCAGTTTCCTAAATTCTCTATTACATATCTCACGGTTACAGACTTGCCACTAGCCGTCCCATGAAGTCTTCCTGTCCTTAGCTCCTCTATCTCGACTTGTGTTTTATTATATCCCAATATCCTCCTGTGTAGTGCCTTCCCCGTCCCCCTGCCCTCCTCCCCCTCCCATTGCCCCCTCCCTCCCCCCCACCAAATAAGCAATGAGGCAGAGAGCCTGAGTGATGGTGCCTATTTAAGAGTGCATTTCCTGTCGCCCCAGCCCGTGACCCCCCCAATTAAATACAGAAAGAAGAAAGACCGAGGGAGAAAAACAAAGGACAAGGATTAAAAAAAGGCCTTAGACTAAAAATCCCTTGCCGACTAGAGCATAAAAAGACTAACTCATCCTTAAAGCCCCACAATGATTACCATCTAACTGGCGGTGATACCAGATCGTTTAACCCGGGGACATGGGACAGGGATCATTACATATTTGACACACTACATTTTATCCACTCTACCTCCACCAATTTCTTTCAAGTACTCCTGAGCGCCAATTTCAGAGGTAAAACTTTGTGTTTGCCCTTTGTAAGTCACTTTTAGATGAGCAGAGTTTAGGAGATAGACTTCTGCTCCAAGCTGCAGGAAAGGGTTAAACGACTGTTGCATCCGCCACCGCCTCTCAACCGTTTCATGGGCAAAGTCAGGTCTTACAAAAAACGAGATATCCCCAAAGACCTTCTTTGCGTTGGGACGTGCTTGATCATAAACTTCTTGCCGCAACAGAAAATTCACAAAATATACCAAGATTGCCGTAGGTCTTTCGGCGTCATTGGGTCGAGATTTCTTCAACATTAGGGGGCACCAGTGGGCCCTTTGAATCTCTGTGCTCCAGTCCCAATGAGTTTTCTCCGGGAAGGCACCCTTGAAGAGAGATATAATGAATGTACGTACATCCAGACCTTCCACTCACTCGGGTACCTCCAGAACTCTCAAATTGTTGCGCCTCTGTCTATTTTCGTACTGTTCAAGCTTCCAGAGGACATCGACCATCGTTGCTGCCTGTGATGATTCTTGCAGTTTCAAAGTCTTAACTTCGGATTCCAGATACTCAGTGCGTTCTTCCACCTTGGTCAATCTGCCGGCAATGTCTGAGCAGGTATTATTAATTTTTTTCACGGTCCCATGCAATTGTTTAGTGGCAAGCCTCGCCCGTCAGCTTGAGCTCCTGTCTTCATCTTAAACTTGCCTGATTGTTTGAAGGATTGTCACCAAAGATCCCTCTACTGAGGAAGATTGCAGATGCATACCAGCTGGTTCCATAATGCCTTCTTTTGAGGGTCTTTTAGGTTCCTCCCCGGAGAACACCAGCCGAGACGCGGAATAATCCCAGTGCGGATTGCTCATAGAGCCATCCCCGCTTATAGAGCCAACCCCTTACCAGCGTCCGGGAAGGAGGAGGAAGGAAGTCCCGCCGGCAATTCTGTGCTTGGGCGGCCTTTCCGTGACCCATGGCCGGGCATTCTGACTCGTTTGAGATCTCCGCTGCTACACTGTAGCAGGGAGTGTCAGAGCCGTGCAACCAGTGTAAGGAGCCACACAGCGTCAGAGGTGTATCCAGCCGGCATCCTCGGTCTCCGCTTCGTCTTCGTCTGCAGTACGGCTCCTGGAGCACCACGCCGAAGCTGGTCATACAGGTACGGTCCAAAGATCATGCTCTAGTACAGTAGTTCGTCTTGCCCTTTCAGCTTGACAGCCACTGGGGAGCTTCACAGGCGGGTGCAACACAGACCGCATCCTACATGGCGCCATGTTGCCTTATAAGAAGGGACATTGTTTATCGACTTTGCCCAGAATGTTGAATTTAAAGTTCCGAAAGATGCTCAGAAGAAATGCAGCAGACAGTTCTCATGTGAAAAGTATGAATGAGGTATTTTGCTAAAATAAAGCCTTGTGTTATCGTGCGCAAAAGCTGGATAATGGCTGCAGGGCTCATGGTAACTTAGTTAAGTCGATAATGTCCCCAACAGCCAGGTCACCCCCTCCCCTTGACCAGCTCTGTAGCACCCAGGCAAACAGAACGCAAACATAAGCAGAGCCAAACTGAATTGTAAAGGAAAAATCGTAGAAAAAGTCAATATCTGAAAGTTCGCAAGGAACGAAAAAGGAAATGACAAAAAGTTAAAAAAACAGTGTTTTTGAAGTGTAGAAATAACAGGCCATCAAATCGGGTTCCCATGCGCACTTATGGAGATCCATCGAAATGCAAGAATTCACAAGCACTGCGGAATGCAATCAGCTCCAAAAGGTGATCTGCACATCTCCAAGCAAAGAGGGTCGGCATCCAATTGAGCAAGCCGAAAGAACAGACATGGTCATCGTAATCTCGTGCAACCAGGAGTATGTCAGGGCAACATGTGTGATATTTGATGATACTCCGCTGCAAGAGGCGCTGCGCATGAGCGCACGTACTCCAGCTCCCCCTTATTGCATGATTAAACGCATCCATCAAGCGTGTGTCTCCGGAACAGTCATGGTCATGAGCCAGCAATGGACTCACCAACAGTTCATAATCCAGGTCAGCGCGTGAAGTAGTGGAGAGGCAGACATCCAGTTCGCATCCAAAGGGGCACCGGAGACAGTAGAACATAAGTTGCATGCAGGTGAAATAGACGTAGCGGAAGTTCAGCCTATAGCTGATGCCAAAAGTCGCCAATGGCAAGCATCCAAAAAGTTGCAGCATTCGTTCACGGTACAGCAGCAATTGGATGGGGCTCAACCATAGGATGGGCAGCCATTTCGTAGTAGGAGCAGAAGAACGAGCACTTCGCAAACCAGCAAGAGCACCAGGGAAACCCGCCAAAGGCGCTTGGAAAATTAGAATGAATAAAATCCGGTATTACTCCAAAAATAGTCTGAAAAGAGATAACGAGGACGGAGTCGACTAGTTTAAAAAAATGTGGTAGGCCTTCGGTTTCTGACTCATTAAATATTTGGTGTATTAATTCTGCAAAATGTAGTGGGAGATTGGTATTGAGCAGTGACTCAATGTCACTTGGTGGTTTAGCCACCTGCTATTTGAAGGTCTCATCAGCTGATGTGAGAGCCACTTCTTGTTGAAACAATAGCGCTTTGAGTCAGCGTACGTTATGGAAGGCCATAGCAAACTATCTACAATCCCATGTGGGGGAGGACAAAAGACATTGGAGCAACATGTAACACGTTGTGAAAGAGTTGGTATAAATGGGACGCCTGCTCGTAAGCCACAGCAGTTGTGGTTATTTAGGATAAGATAACTGGTGTTCGAAAGCACAAAGAGTGTGGGAATAACAGCAGGCATTGGAGTTTCTTTAAAAAATCAGTTCAAATTACGGGCTGAAACGTTAAAATCTCCATGTACTTTAATTTGTTTACAAACTAAAGAATATTCTATGGAACAATCACAGTGGTTACCTGTTAGGAAAACTGATTTATCTTCATGCTGACAGCGAAATGCAAAAGCAATGAATACAATTCATGAATAAAGTACTTCCAAGGGACTTAAATGTACCAATGGGGTAATGTTTCATGCAATCAAGGGTGCACTAGCTATACACACATCGAATCTATCAGACATTTCCAACGCAATCATGCAATCATCCAGGTACTACTCTTGTACTCAATTATTCACTCAGGGAGTACCCATGCACTCCTCGATTTCCTCAGGTACTACCCATGCACTCATACATTGACCCAGGAATCACTCTTGAAGTCATCCTTTTACTGAGGCAGTACCCATACACTGTTCCAAGCAGCTAGATATTCGTTTTGCACTCATACATTCACTAAGGCACTAACCATGCACTCATAGAATCAAGTAGGCACTACTTATACACACATTCAATCAATTACGCATTACTTATGCAGTCATGCAATCAGCCAGGCACTACTCTTGCACTCAACCATTCACTTAGGCACTACGTATGCACTCATGAATTCCCTGAAGCACAATCTATGCACTTATTCACTGAGGTACTATGCAAGCATTTATCCAATTATCCAGGCAATACACAAGCACTCATAGATACTGTGAGGCAGTACTGCTGCACTCATTCTTTCACTCCAGCAGTACACATGTATTTATGCAATGTGCTAAACAGTTGACATAACATATACTCATAGAATGCCTTACTGTTAGAAATGGGGGTCTCTAGTTGGCAGAGGTAGGTACCTTTGACCAAATAGGGACCCTTTTACGCACTACAAATGCACTCATGCAATCATTCAATAACGCCCCCCCAAACGTTCATACTATTAAAAGTAATTATGGAAAGTTTAATTTATCAAAAAGTTGTTACAAAAATAAGTTAAACATTTTTTTCACTTATTTTTTATTTAAAAAATCTGTAATATAATATGACACTACAAAATAGCAAACAAGAAAACAATATTAATTGAAAGAAATAAGAATATAAATGTTAGCTCAGCTATGTTATATGTTTTTTTTAAAACGGCTTATAAATATTTGAAAACCTTTAAAAAATATTTTAAAAATGATAAACGAAAAAGAAAAAAAAGAAAAAAACATCTTTTAATAAAAATATATTTTTTAAAGAAACAGTAGAAAATCATACATAAAACTATAGGTTTGAGGGGCATTACAGTTAGGAATTAGCATTTAAAAAACCTTAGAAATTCACTGAAAATACCATAGTTTTCAGGGACGTTATAGTTAGGAATTAGCATTTAAAAAACCTTAGAAATTCACTGAATAAACCACAGGTACAAAACCAGAGAAATTCAGCTGTTATGGTTAGCTGAGCTAACTATAACTCACGCCCCCGCAATGTACTGCTGATGATGTCACATATTACATCACTCATGACATGGTCAGTGACATCACTCATGACATCTCAAATGACATCACTGATGACATCATCCACTTAATATCTGATGCACCCCCTCACACCCTAATATAACCTTTCATACACCCACACTAAAATACAGACTAACATTTTTGAAACCATAGACACGCCAATACCAGTTAGTACATACCCACTCACTGATTCATAGGTCTACACACACATCCACTCACTCACCCATACAGTTATTCATACATGCAGTCACTCATCAATACAGCCACTGATATATGCACTCATACACCCATACAGACACTCACACACTGCCACTCACCCATAGAGTTACTCACACACCTAGTCAGTCACCCAAACAATCAATCACACTGCCATTTACTCACCTATATAGTTATACACACATCACCTCACTTATTCATACAGATAGTAACACATACTTACTCTCTTCTACAATCCCTGACACAAGCACACACTCACCCATATAGCCACTCTCACACTCACTCACTCACACATACAGTCACTTATATACTCCAACACTCACATATACTGCCTTTCACATATGCAGTTACTCACCCAGGATATCAGGAAACACAGTGGCATTTCATGTATAGAGACTTTTACCTCTCCAAGATGGCCACTGGTTTAATCCGTAAATTTGCCAAGAGTTCGTAACCCATCAACCCTTCTTCCCCGTGCTACACGATCTGACAGCTATACTAACTGCTTTCACAACACGAGCACAGCTTAGGAGCACTTACGATTACAGGATGTAAGATGTAATGTCTTGTTTTAAAATATATAAAGACTGTCTATGTGTAATGAATCACGTATTGTTATACATCAAGTATTGGCCATCACAAAATGCATGTCAAAGCTGTAACATTTGACAATAATGCAACAAGGAATGTCCTTTTTCTATGTTGAATTACCAGCATGTAAATGTGTGGTTTGGCAACAATCTGGTGTGTGAACAAGGAGACTTTGTGCTCCGAAACGCGTTACTGGTATTAAAATCTACAGCTTGGTAACTGATCCCCTGAGTGAGCGTTTACTTGGTCCATATTAGAAATATATATGTGTGTGTATATATATATATATATATATATATATATATATATATCCGTGAAAGCAAACATATGTATATATTTACATACATATGTATATATATTTATTACCCACTGGGTAGTTATAGCTAGGATCATGTGAAATGTGACATGCCTTCTTTGTGTAGCTAATAACTTTGGGCCCGTTTGACGAATCGCCATGAAACTTTCCAAAAAGAGTGCCACTTTTTGACTAGTTTGTGCTTCAAAAGTGTTTGGGGTGATCCGTCGAGTGGGGAACAAGAAAAACGGGGGGTCTAAAAATGTGTTTTCTCCATTCATTTTTGCATAAGTTCTTTAGACACAGCTACAGCCCAAACCGCTAAACAGATTTACACCAAAATTAGCAGAAAGATAGATCTTGGTCCAGAAAGAGTGCTTTTCCTGTTTTGGTGTAAATCCATTGAGTAGTTTTGGAAAAAAGAAAGTAAAGTAAATTCTATATATTACACTACGGAGGATTAGCAGAGCAACAGATCTCATCCTCAGATCAGATTGGTGACCACCATATTAACCAGGAAGGGGTGGCAGTTACCTTAGGACTCGGGACTCAGTCCTGAGCCACAGACAAAATGCAATAAAAAAACACAGGGGCAGGATAGGGATACCTTGACCGTCTAGGTCTTGTGGTGATCACAAAAACTTTTTTAACAAATTTTACAGCAAATGCTCAGACGATTCACATCCCCCAGGACTGCATTGTGTGGCTTCCTCCCCAAACCACTAGAGACCCCGGGGACCCCATCCCCCAGGGCGATGTAAAAAATTGAATGGGGGTGCACGGCCCCCTTTCCTGAACCTAAAGAGGTCCTGGGGACTCCATCCCTCAGGATAATTTAATAAAGGGGAAGGAGGTGCAGGGCCCTCTCCCTGAGCCAGGAGAAGCCACCGGAATCCCATGCTCTATGGCCATCTGTTAAATAAAGGGAAGGGGGCCCTTCTTCCTGAGTTATACAAAGGCTCCGAGGACCACAGATGGGGCCAATGTTTGTGGCCAGCTCAGTGACAGTGTTCCCAACCCCTGGGACACCATCTATTTCCCTGCCCATACTCTTGGGCAGGGAAATGCTTTGAATTGCTCCCACTAAGCGGGAGCAAAAACAAACTGGCCCCACGGTGTTAGAGCAATGCCACATACCTCTGCACCTGCAATAGATGCAAGCAGAGAAGCTGGCCTCTTCCCACAACCTCTAGCATGGGACTGGCTGTGCGGTGCCCCAGGTGGAGACTAGCTGGCAGAGCTGCAGGGGTCCTGGGCCTCCCCCGCAGCCCCTAGTGGGGGTTAATTGTGGCATGCCCTAGGTGGTGTCAGAATTACCGCAAACCTTACCTTCAAGCCCATGGCATGGCCTTGCAGAGATGATGTGGGCCAGCTCTACAGCCCCCACCCTCTTACTTCTGTGTATAAATGTAATAAGGAAAATAGCTGGGGTGGAGTGGAGTAGATCCTGGGTGTTTGGCGTGGAGGTCCCTCAACACGTAAAGCTGTCAAACCTCTAAAACAAGGAAGAGTTATCAGTCACAGCAAACTAAATGAGCTGTACCTTTTTGATCCTCACCCTGCACTGCTAATGCTTAACTACTTGTGATCAACTGTGTTTCTCTCTTGAAGACACGCCTGGTTGCTGTTCTGAAGTGAGTAGAGTGATGTCTGGTAACTGGTAACCTGTTCTAGATATATGCCCAGGAATAGGTTGACTCTATGAAATATAGATACACGTGAGCAAAGTAATTATTGGCAATGCACAGAAAAATGTTATATGGAATTGAAACATTTAATCATTAACCTTGTACTTAACAGAGATGAGGATATATTAAATTCACAAAAATGATAAGTGCCCCTGTCTGTTTGAGAGAATGTTATTTCCACACACTTTAATAGCACAGAAGGGCAGTAGTAGCAAGTGTTCATGATTTCTCTTATGTTCACTATCAGTTATTGTCTTCACTGGCCTTTGTGATGTTTAATGATATCCCAATGTGCAGTCTTTAATGCAGTGTCCCAATGATGATACACATCACTTGATTCATAACAACTTTTTCAGTAGCAATGTTCATTTTGCGTACTGTATTAAGTAATTAGGTTGTTGTGCGTGAATGTTAATTAACAATGTGCGTGTGCTTGAAGGTGCAGTTAGTTATTAACAAGGTTCTTTGTGTGACTGACAAGTAGCGCTCCCATGCACTATAGCTCTTGATTTTGCAAACTAAAATAACAAGACATAATGTTGAGCTTCTTTTGTAGTAAATACTGTGTGCTGGGCTGTGGCTAGCAGGGATCAGAATGCCGGAGAAGGTAAGCGCAATGTTTGCTTCCTTTTTTTTTCTGCTCAGCGTATCTCAGGAGCTGCTCCAGTAGGGATTTCTCAAGACAAAGCGAACCTCAGGGCCTTGGGCGTGGTTTAATTAGCACCACGCCCATGATGGCTGCCGTGACTTGCTGAGATCTCATGGGATTTCACCAGTTTACTACGTGTAAAGCACAACAGTCCCAAAAACATACAGAATTTGCCAACAAACCTAGAAATGAACATAATGCTGTTTTTTCTTTGGACCTGAGGTCAAAATGTGACACCTTTATTCTGCATATGTATGCATAGAACCAAAGTTACAATATGGGGCATGGCTTGACAATACCTTTGATGGCACAGTGCTGGAGAGGTGAGACTACAGGGGGCATATGGGGAAATATAACGCGTACGTGCAATATGTGCGGAATTTACAGAGTGGTAACCACTTAGTTCTTGTCCCATCATGCACTACCTTAGTCCGTTGGGTAGAATTGGGAAGAGCACGATTAAACCCAATCTGCTATTCCACTGTACGCCACTCAACTCTACCCCACTCTTCTCTTTCTATTCCACTGTATGCCACTCCAGTGTACACTACTCCAGTGTGTGCCACTATAATTAATGCTATTCCACTCTATGCCACTCCAATGTGCAACATACCACTCTGTGCTGTTTCACACTACGCCAAAGCACTCTACGTCACTTCACTCTTCGCCACTTGAGTCTATGCCAAGCCACTGTGTGACACTCCACTCTGCACCACTCCACTGTATGCCACTATAATGTATGCTATTCCACTCTACACCACTCCACTCTACATTAATCCATTCTACCTCCACTGTGCAACACTTCACTGTACCCAACTCTACTGTACGCTATTCCACTGTGAACAACTCTACTGTACACCACTCCACTCTATGCTATTCCACTTTATGCAACTTCAGTCTACACCACTCCACTATTTGCCACTCCACAGTACCCTATTTCACTGTACACCACTCCACTAAATGCCACTCCACTCCACACCACTCCACTATACACCACTTCACTCAACACCATTAGAATCTATGATGTTCCGCTCAACACCACACCATTCTCGGCCACTCCGTTCTCCACTACTCCACTGTATGCCACTCCACTCCTGGGTACTCCACTGTACATCACGCAATATACCACTCTCCACTCCAGTCCACTCTACACCACTACACTGTAGCTATTTCACTGTATGCCATTCCATTTTTCCACTTTCCAATATACTCCACTCCACAACACTCGTCTCCACTATACAACCCTACACTCTACGACAACACAGTGTACGGCCCTATCCTCCACTCCACTGTACGACACTCCATTTAACAACACTCTGCTCAACAACACAAAACGATATGCTTTAAAAAACATTTTTGTTAATTTTAAAAAATCTGTGTAAAAACAAAGATTTGTTATAGTTAGGAACACTTTATTTATTCTTTCTATACAAACCAAACCTAACCTACACAAAGATTGCAAATTCTAAAGTTATAGTTATACCTAAAATGTGTAATTTAGACAATTTACACACCACCTTTCAATTACTATACCTTTATTCATTATTTAGATACAAACCAAACTTAAACTACCCAAAAATATAAATTATAACATTATACCTTTAATTTATAATTTACGCAACGCCTTTAAATTATTTTAACTCGCGCACCTCCATACACAGTGTATTGAACTCGGCAGCCACACTCCATTAACTATAACTCACACAGTTCCATGCACTGCTATATATTCATTTAGCATTGGCAAGAGTCCATTATTAATTTGCATGCTCATATGACATTAGTGAGACTTTAAAAAAACAAACTAAAAATGGCCTGAAAACTCTGACTTTATGGTTAAAAATTTCAGAAACAAAACGTAAAAACTACTGACTACTGCACCAGACTACTGCAACATACAGCCAATGGCCATGTGAAGCAGGGCTTGGGGATATATGAGGTGGGCCCAACAAACGTGTTCGTAGGTCATGTCCTATAGCCGCCCCCTGCTTGCAAGGCAACAGGCCATGCACAGTAATTGTTGGACATCACAGAGCTTTGATGTCCATGAGATGGGCAGCCCCTGCACAAGCTCGAAGGCTGTGTTCACCGGGATTTGGAGGCACAGGAAGTAGTCCATGTCTAGCGGCATCAAAGGCTGTGTGCAGTTGGGCTGGCCTGAAGGAGTTAGTGCAGGAGAGATAGGTCTGATGCCAGGCCGTGAGTCCAAACATATGACACAGCCTAGTGGTATTGAGCACGCAGGTGTTTGGTGCAGGGATGGTGGACACAGGGCCTGGTGAACATGAATTGCTGTACACAGCTGTGACCAGGGTCCAGACAGGAGCAATATTGGGATAAATACAGGGCAGTTCGAATAATAATAATTCACAAAAATGTATCATTACATCATCACTGAATGCTATTAAGTAAAGTTATATGTTCATATTTTATACAATTAGTGTATTCTTATGACTTACAATACACATGTGATGTATATCATTTTAATATCAGTGTAGCGATAACTTGCCTCCGTTTTAATGAGATTTAGAAGGCTCTGTTCTATTGAAAATAATTGCTATGTAATAGAAACTCCAAGCATGAACCTTATAAAGATTCAGAATTCAGAAATCAGTGAGTAGGCGACTACACACTCTGAGGCGCAATTATTAAGATATGAAGGACTGAAAAAACAGGTAAATGTAAATATCGATCTGCAATTCTGAAAAAAAAACTATCACAAATAATTTAAAAAAAGGTGTTTAGCATTAACTCGCCATTTACTGGCTTTTAAACTTAACAGCATTTCCAAACAGTCAACTTCAGCATGACCTTAAAACTAATTTCCCTTAAGCATTTAAGCAAAGGGCTGTCTTAATTACATGCCCAACAGGAATCACTAAATCTATGCATACAAATTTCTAATTCAGCACTCAGTTTGCCAGGAAAGTGTCCCGATCTGCCACAAACTGATGCCGCGCTATATTTTTAAATGTGTTGTGAATAATCCCAAGGCCTTCCTCTACAATCAAGCAGATCCCTGTGACAGCAGTCACTTGGTGGTTCAAAGTGTTTGATTTTCCATCAAAGCAACGTATTGTTCTGTGATTTAAGACTTTACTTTAATATTACACCTTACTTTGGAAATGGCTTCAGACGATAATCATATAAGTTAACGCGTTTTATTCTGAATTTTGTTTTAGATCGGTCTGCACAAAAGCACCTTCAAAACAAGTTGCGTTTTATGTGGGGTGTTTTCAGAGAATAAAGGCTAATTTAGAGGTTTGTAAGTGTAAGGAAACCTAAAGCATTTGCACAGATTCCTGCTTTTACTTTCTGTAGCCCCATTTTGTCCTCAACCCAGCCTTGGCTCTGTGAAGCCTAAGTCAAACGGTCATGTTGTTTGTGCTAATATTAAACACTCTAGCTGTTCCTTGCACTGGGGTTCCAGGAACTGATACTGAAAGACCTTAAACCTGTTCAAATGTGTCTGTTAGAAAGGTCTCTGGGTGGCAGGTTTGTACCCTGTCCAAGCAGGGACCTTTCCTTCTAGTTAGGGTAAGGGGGATTGCACTTCTAAAATAGCCATTGCTCACCGCCTTGGTAGCTTTGCGCGAGCAGTCAGGCTTATCTCAGTGGCAATGTGTAAAACATTTGCACATTACACACAGTAATACAGTGAAAACAAAAGGACACCACACCAGTTTTAGAAAAACAGCCAATATTTATCTGTGTAAAACAAGACCAAAACCCAAAAAATCCAACATACAGTAATCAAAATACAAATATTGAAAAAAATAGACTTAAAATGCAGTTCCTTGAAGTTGATAGCTTCGTCTGGGGCTATAACAGCATTGTAAACCAACAAATCCAACAGTTCTGGCCAACCGTGGTGTCACGGGCGAGCTACGATGTCGGGAAGACCTGCAAACAGTACCTTGGAAATGCAGGTTATTGTAGACCTTCCGATGAGATCTGAAGATACAGCATCGGCAGGCATTGGCTTTGTTGGGGCTGTGGTGCAAAGTGGAGCAGTGCAACGTGCAGCACCCTCAGATCACGGTGCAGGCAGCAGCTTGGTGACGGTGTCCAGTGGTGTCAGTGAGACCAGGGCTGCCGTGCATAGTGGAGCAGTGCTCGTCACAGTGTTAGAAGGTCATGGTGCAAGCAGCGGCATAATTGCTGCTAAAGCACTGTCGTCGGTAGACATTCTGGAGTTGATGGCGCTGGCATTCGTGGCCAAGGCTGCGGTGTGGGATGTGGCGGTGTATCGAGTAACTTACGAGCGGTGCCCCCAAGCTCTGGTGCAGGCAGCAGCGTTGATATCAGCATAGAGTGGTGTCGTTGGGGTTACCAGGGCGGCAATGTGAAGCAAGGTAGTACATAGTGGGGTGCCCTCAGGTCATAGTTCACACAGCAGCTCGGTGGCGATGTCGGGCGGTGTTGTCGGTGAGACCAGGGTTGCGGTGCGAAGCGGGCAGTTCTCTCTGTGAAGCCAGCAGGTCACAGAGCCAGTTGCTTTTTCTTCTGTTGCAGCACAAGTCACACAGTTCCCAGTGGTGGTAGCAGATGATCTTTAAGTCTTTGCTGTTCCTGAGACTTCTTGAACAGGGGGCAAGCTCTACCACAAGCCCTTGGAGAAACTCAAGACAATAAGTTGCAGAAAGTCCAGTCCAGTCCTTTCACTGCCCAAGACAGAAGCAGTCACTGCAGGCCAACACAGCAAAGCACACAGCAAAGTGGTAATTCCTCCTCACAGCTTTTCCAGCTCTTCTTCTTGGCAGGTTCCTTAGTCCAAATGAGTTCTAAAGTTCTGGGGTCAGGGCCCCAATATTTATACTACTTTTTCCTTTGAAGTTTTAGGCAGCAAGTCCCTCTTGCTCAGTAAAATCCAGTTCTGTCCTCCCTGGTCCAGGTTCACTACAGAAGGTGGCGACAGCATTGTGCAGAGAAAGACACAGCCTATCTATTCAGGTGCTAGTGAAAACGTCTCCCACCACTCTAAATGCAGAAAGGTCTATTCAGGATTACTATGAGTCACCCAGGAAAGGCAAGACCCACCTCAACCCCCCTTTTGATTGTCTAGTGTGAATGCACATCCCAGCTCCTGTCACTCCAAAACCAGACAGTGAATACATAAACAGGCAGAGGCACACAGGATGGATAAGTAAGAAAATGCCTACATTCAAAAAGCAAAAACAACAATTGATGGACAGAATGCAGAACAATGTCATACATTCACCACAGTACAGAGATCTGGGCCTAAATCCATCGTTTGTTTGCTCACCATGCCATTCCAGTTTGAACCCAGCCATATGCAAATCAGTCTTCACCCTGTGCCCAATGGGAACAGTCCAGCCAGAACTGCCAGGCCAGGTCCTCCCTGGATTGGAAACAAGCATCCTAGGACCGGTACATGTTACGCACACTGCTACCTGTCCTAACATTCACATGCACTGCACCCTGCCTATGGGCTACCTTGGGCCTACCTTAGGGCTGACTTACATGTAGGACAAGGGAATGTTAGGGCTTGGCAAGTGGGCGCATTTGCTAGGTCGACATGGCAGTTAAAACTGCATGCAAACACTGCAGTGGCAGGTCTGAGACACCTTTGAAAGGCTACTTGGGTGGGTGGCACAACCAGTGTTGCAGGCCCACTAGTAGCATTTGATGTACAGGCCATGGGCACACATAGTGCACTGTTCTAGGGACTTACTAGTAAATAAAATATACCAATTATAGAAAAGCAATTATATCACAATATTTACAGTAGGAGCACTTGCACTTTAGCACTGAATAGCAGTAAAGAAGTGCTCAGGGCACTAAACCAGAAAAAACAAAGTCAAAAATAGGAGGCCAAAAAGTCAGTAGATAAACCTGCCAAAAATGCCAAGTCCAACAGTGTCATATTATATCTCACAGGGTGTTAAGTAGGTGGATAATAACTGCAACTACTGTGGCATCATTAGTTAATTCTGACCTGTTTATATCCATTTCTTAATTAAGTCATAAAGCAAATATGATAATGCTTTATGCAGACAAGAAGACATACATCTATCCCTTGTGATGCTCCCTAAAAATCTATTTTAGAGGATCATTTTTTGAAGAGGTTGTTGATTGAGAGAGAAACCCTCCTGGATGTAGCTCAAAACATGATATCACTGTTTCTTTACTGCAAGCATCCGCAGAATTGTTCGCCTCACGTTGAGACTTTCTGACCACCTCCAGCAAATACGTAACTTGTGAAAGCTTTACCGCCACAATAAAGGCTAATGGCATGGTTTGAGGCAGTTACAGCCTCATCAGAATAAAACTCAACCTTACTAGCTTCCACTTAGAGCAGTCTGGAGGACTGAATCAGCACTTGTACTGGCAATGGAGGAGATTTGTTCAATTAGTGATCAATGAGACTTGACAAACCTTTTATTACTCAGCGTGTGCACTACTTTCAATATGGTTGCCCATCAGTGGTGGCTGGTGCCATTTGAAAATGGTTGGCGTAAAAGTTGTGGATGAGAGGTTGCAAGCTAAATGCTACAGAAGCTCGGTTTAAAACATATAAAGGGATTTGCAAGTATGCTGCCACTGCCAGACATGTTAACTTGAGATTGGAAATCGTTCTCATTGGCATCGCATTGCAGAGTTTTACATGAACACCAGTTACAATTACACAAGGCCACGTTAATTTGTTTAGGCATGGGGAGATTAAGAGATTGGCCCAGAATCACAGGATGTTGAGCCGACGCCGGGACTCAGTGTTCAGTTCTACGTAACTGTAACACTAGCTCCAGCACACTGAGCACAGATAATGATCACTGAATAAATGTTACAGGAGTCCCATCGGGCATGGCTTCTCCTCACATTGAGTCTTCTGGAGGCAGCAGGACAGGATGGAAAGCAGGTGGTCTTGGTGCAGGTGTCCAAGTCTCTTGTGGCCTTCATTAATTATTAGTGAACCTCAATCACTGCTTCTCGTCATATCCACACAAACTCTCCACAAACACCTAATGTTATTAGGGGGCAGTGACCCCCTCTGGGGCTCGAGCCTGATGGATGTCCCCTCCTGCTGCCTTCCATGTTTACAGCTAGTTACACATTCACAGGCTTCACCAGGACCAGGGGGGCTCAGTAGCTGGGCCTCAGGAACAGCGGTGGTTGGAAGGAGCTGCTTGGGCTCGACCTCCCACACAACCTGACAGAGAGTCTAAGAGATTTACAGAGGGACTCTGAGCCTTTCACCTCTAGCTGGATTGCTCTGGGGTCTGGCTTTTCACTTCTGGACCAGGGTGGATTGGTGCTGAGTCGTTCACCTCTCACCTGGGTGGCTCATGGGACTGACAGGCAGCACTTACTATGTCACTTTGTGGGTCACTTACCTGCACCGGATGACGTCGGGTGGAGAGCTCTAAGTTATTCTCGGTCAGGTGGAACTTAACCCTTGTCTTTTCCACTCCGGGGCATGATGAGGCGGGAACTGTAGCAACTGAAGAAAAGGCAGCAAGGGATGGAAAATGACCAATCACTGTATGGCTTCATAATAAAGCCATACTGTGATTGGTGTTGTTCTTCTGTGAAGCCAAACCTGCTGCTGCCAAGACTAGGTTTACTCCTTGCCTCCCTTCAGCCACTCCAGACACTGCTCCTATGCTATTTAGACCAGCAAGCAGCATAAGACCAGCGCCAGGATTGGCTGGAGCAGGTAAAGTTAATGCTCCTTTGGAGACCAGAGAGGCTGCGGCTGTGATCACTGGCTCACTGGCGTTGTGCTGGTGGAGAGGCCTCAAGTGTGTATGTCAGGTTGGTCTTAGGAAGACACCCGTCCAACCCGGCATGCGCACTAACACTTCATACCCAACCAGTCTGAGTCTCTCTGCCTGCTGTCTATGAGATGCCTCAACCCTCCCACATGATTGTAAGACTAGGCATACACCTGCTGTGCCCGGCACTCGGCCGCTGCTGAAATAAAACCAATGCGTCGTGGCCAGGAGTATAAACATTTATAATTGCTGTTAACATAACATTTTTAATGGGGCCAGAGGGCAACAAATACAGGGGAGCGATGCCCTTTTACCCCCATAGAGAAACTGGCACTGTTGCCCATGTCATTTTTAGATCCTGTTTAGAAAGTATCATAATTTTAAGTCACACATTGTCCTGGTTTATCTCCTTTAATAAAGATCACTCTCAAACTGTGAGTTTACCCCCTATTCATAAAAGTCTTACTAGATCTATTGTGGGTTCCTGCAAGACTTCTCTTTATTGCCAATAATATTTAACCTCTTTGCCTTACCTTTAACAACATTCTTTGCTTGAGGATCTTATATGAAGATGGTCCCCAGATAATTTTTCATGCAGATTATCTATTCCCAGTTTTGGCTGACAATCTACCACAATTCCTGCTAGCAGTACTGGACAGCTAAATGCTAATAGAACAGAACTGATTATGTTCGAAACAATCCCAGAAAGATTGTGAAACTGTTTATGGCCTTCTCACTTGTGATGTCTCCTCTTCCAATTGAATCTGTTAAATCTCTTGACTTCCTTGTGGAGTCACAGCATTCTTTGGCATCTGACATACAATCTATTGGGGTTTGTTGCTTCTATCAACTGAAAGTCTTCAAAAAGTCCTCCAATTGTTTCCTGCTAACTTTCACAGACAAGTGATTGCCTTGTGCGTTCTTTCTAGACTAGATTATTGTAATATTCTCTATGCTGGTCTTCTAGAGGTTTTGCTTTGTCTGCTGCAACAAGTGCACAAATTTGCACTTAGAGTGAAAAAATGATCATATCAATAGTGCTCGTCTGAGACTACATTAGATATATGTTAAACATACAATATTTTTTAAGACTTGTTTAAGCCTTATGCGTAAAGTGTTCTATGTTCTTGAAAAGACTCCTTTGGATTCTTGGCTTCAAATTTAATCTCCTCTTAGGAACATTTGTTCTCAAAATACCATGATTTGCTCTGTTCTCAGAGTGGGGAAACGAAGGGCAGGTGGAAGATTTTTGACTGTGAGTGTACCTCAGCTATGGAAATGCACTTCCGATTACCCTTAAGTCAAACCCATCTTATCCCATTTCTTTTAGGAAAGCCTTAACAACTTTCCTCTTCTGTTAAACTTGTGTGGTTCTCCCTATTGATGGAGTCATTGTTTAAAACTAGTTCAAGTAACAAGTTGCCTTATTAGGTGAACGTCCATGCTTTATAAGGTTCTCCTTCATTCATTCATTCATTCATTCATTCATTCATTTAACTGATCTAAAGGTAGGTGAGGGTGGTTAACCTGGCTGTTACCACTGATGGACTCCCTTTCCAACCTCTACATTAAGGTTGCTAGCTTCCCACAAGATTAAACATCTTAATATAAATATTCAGGTCATGTATGAAGGAAATGTGTGGGCATAAATGTCAGTTACACCACTTAAAAGTAAAACATAGTAAGTTATGTCACACAGTGGGACGATTGTAAGTTTTCCATCACCCTCTCTTGAACCTATGCTGACATTTGTTAGAGACAAATTAATAGTATACCAGCTCCCACATATGGCCATGCTGTGACATGACAAATTGGGCAAATAGTATGATATGGCACAATGTCAAACGTTTATATATTTTTTGCCAGTCTTGCTACAGACAGCTTTTGAGTCTCTTTTAGACAGCACAGTAATCAATACTTCTGTACTTAGAGTGGGCTTCTTGTTTGTTCATGATTGACTGGCTTCTTTGACTATTCAATTTTCTTGCCCTGAAATTTTATTGCTTTGCTCCCTATTCTTGTGATTATGCTATCTCTGGAGCACTTAGGTTTCACCCTTGGTTTTGATGATTCTATTCTAATCTATTCTATGAAACACTTAAAAAGCGTATAGCTAACCTTAGGCATTTCAGCATTGAATGCATCCTTTCACTGCTACATCAGGGAACAATTTATTTATTTTATTTAATCCTCATTTGGAATTTAGCTCTCTATGGGAGTGAATGTCCTGCTCTTCTCTTTCTCTCTCTCTCTATCTCTCACTCTCAGTCAATCAAACTGGATTTATAAAACACAGATAATCACCTGTGAGGGTATCCAGGTGCTGAGATCCAAGCTGCTCGGGTGGAATCAGTTGAATAGCCAGGTCTTGAGTCCCCTTCTGAGCTCCGGAAGAGAAGGTGAAGTCCAAAGATGAAAGGGAAGGTTGCTCCAGAACTTCGCGGCAAGGTAGGAGAAGGAGCGTCCTCCAATGTTTCTTCAGCAGATGCGGGGGTGTGAGCAAGGGAGAGGGAGGCGGATTGCGGGAAGCTCACGCTGCGGTTGATGTTTGCTGGACCTTGGTTGTGCAGGGCTTTGTAGGCATGAGTATCTCTCTCTGTTTCTCTTTCTCTCCCTCTCCTATTTCCCTCACTAACATGGCATATTCTCACACTCTGTCACGTGGATCCATACCCCCAGCTCTCTCCCCAGACTCACAGTTATGTTTCCCCTGCTTCAGAAACCAAGAACTGCTGGGAGTAAATGTCACCCTCTCTTTCTTGCCCTCCCATGCCTCTCTCTGCCTATATCCACCTTTCTCTACTCACCCCCATTGCTCATCACTCTCCTGCTGCTCGTCTGTCACCTACGAAGAGTATTTTTATACTTACCAAGATAGCCACCACACAAAACATTCACAGTCTTGGAATTGTATTTTGTTTTACTTCCAGGATGGCCTCCGCGTTATTTGATATAACACTGAGGACATCATGGGTTACAATGTATCAAACACAGATTTGCTTGGAATTTGAGGGGCTAATTTAAATAATTTTACTCTGTTAAAGCAACATATTAAAATACTCCATTGCCCTGTTGAAGTAGCCACAATCTGATTTTAGAGATATCCGCAGCACCCACAGACATCTGTTACATTGGCAGTAACCTCCATCACGGTTGGTCCTGCCTAATGCATTGAAAGTGTGCAGTTTGGCTCCATAAACATGAATGTAGTCTCCCATGGCTTGGGGGTCATTAAAATGTGTTTAATTTCACTTACCTATACCACAACTAAAGAAGGAGTGAGAAGTCTTTCTAACACGTATACCCTCATCTTCCCAAATACTATGCTTCAACAAACTAAGAGAGGAGAGACCTTGAGTCTCATAAAGTGCATGTATGTAGTGTATCTGAGACCAGTAAGTAATGGCACCTTGGTAAATCAGTGCTCACCTTACATTTGTCTCAGACCTATGTATGAAACTTATCTGTTTTTAGATCTCCAAAGAGTTTTTATGAGTACATATACAGATAAATATATATATATATATATATATATATATGTCCAAAACAAAGGCCCGAAAGCTTTCAAGAGTGCACTCGACTGCGTGCCCTCCCTCAGTACATCTCTCCAACTCGCCTCTATTCCCTGGTGATTAGTATTCGTGCCGACGCGTTTCAAGGCAAAACTGCCTCTTCTTCTTGGGCTGTTATCACAAGGCAATGCAAACTCGCTTTCATTTCTTTTAAGATGGTGCTCCTCTTCACGGCACTCTTGAAAGCTTTCGGGCCTTTGTTTTGGACATTAATCACACGGCTGCCCTGCCGGGAAGAGGAGCACCATCTTAAAAGAAATAAGAGGCTGAGAAGTGGAACTATTTCACATCAGACAGCACAGCGAGCCGTATGAAAATTAAACTCGCCCCGAAGCCCTGGACCTTACTAAAGGTTATAATATTGTTTTTATCATTACAATGTGCATTGTACCTACAAAGGGGAGATTGACACTCGCAGTGGGGACCACATGCCCCAGCCTGCATCCTAATGAATTCGCACTGAGCGAGGCCCACCTGGGGGCCATTGAGTTAATAAAGCATGTCAGCAAACGTGATGAAAGCGAGTTTGCATTGCCTTGTGATAACAGCCCAAGAAGAAGAGGCAGTTTTGCCTTGAAACGCGTCGGCACGAATACTAATCACCGGGGAATAGAGGCGAGTTGGAGAGATGTACTGAGGGAGGGCACGCAGTCGAGTGCACTCTTGAAAGCTTTCGGGCCTTTGTTTTGGACATTAATCACACGGCTGCCCTGCCGTGAAGAGGAGCACCATGTTAAAAGAAATAAGAGGCTGAGAAGTGGAACTATTTCACATCAGACAGCACAGCGAGCCGTATGAAAATTAAACTCGCCCCGAAGCCCTGGACCTTACTAAAGGTTATAATATTGTTTTTATCATCACAATGTGCATTGTACCTACAAAGGGGAGATTGACACTCGCAGTGGGGACCACATGCCCCAGCATGCATCCTAATGAATTCGCACTGAGCGAGGCCCACCTGGGGGCCATTGAGTTAATAAAGCATGTCAGCAAACGTGATGAAAGCGAGTTTGCATTGCCTTGTGATAACAGCCCAAGAAGAAGAGGCAGTTTTGCCTTGAAACGCGTCGGCACGAATACTAATCACCAGGGAATAGAGGCGAGTTGGAGAGATGTACTGAGGGAGGGCACGCAGTCGAGTGCACTCTTGAAAGCTTTCGGGCCTTTGTTTTGGACATTAATCACACGGCTGCCCTGCCGGGAAGAGGAGCACCATCTTAAAAGAAATAAGAGGCTGAGAAGTGGAACTATTTCACATCAGACAGCACAGCGAGCCGTATGAAAATTAAACTCGCCCCGAAGCCCTGGACCTTACTAAAGGTTATAATATTGTTTTTATCATCACAATGTGCATTGTACCTACAAAGGGGAGATTGACACTCGCAGTGGGGACCACATGCCCCAGCATGCATCCTAATGAATTCGCACTGAGCGAGGCCCACCTGGGGGCCATTGAGTTAATAAAGCATGTCAGCAAACGTGATGAAAGCGAGTTTGCATTGCCTTGTGATAACAGCCCAAGAAGAAGAGGCAGTTTTGCCTTGAAATGCATCGGCACGAATACTAATCACCAGGGAATAGAGGCGAGTTGGAGAGATGTACTGAGGGAGGGCACGCAGTCGAGTGCACTCTTGAAAGCTTTCGGGCCTTTGTTTTGGACATTAATCACACGGCTGCCCTGCCGTGAAGAGGAGCACCATGTTAAAAGAAATAAGAGGCTGAGAAGTGGAACTATTTCACATCAGACAGCACAGCGAGCCGTATGAAAATTAAACTCGCCCTGAAGCCCTGGACCTTACTAAAGGTTATAATATTGTTTTTATCATCACAATGTGCATTGTACCTACAAAGGGAGATTGACACTCGCAGTGGGGACCACATGCCCCAGCATGCATCCTAATGAATTCGCACTGAGCGAGGCCCACCTGGGGGCCATTGAGTTAATAAAGCATGTCAGCAAACGTGATGAAAGCGAGTTTGCATTGCCTTGTGATAACAGCCCAAGAAGAAGAGGCAGTTTTGCCTTGAAACGCATCGGCACGAATACTAATCACCAGGGAATAGAGGCGAGTTGGAGAGATGTACTGAGGGAGGGCACGCAGTCGAGTGCACTCTTGAAAGCTTTCGGGCCTTTGTTTTGGACATTAATCACACGGCTGCCCTGCCGTGAAGAGGAGCACCATGTTAAAAGAAATAAGAGGCTGAGAAGTGGAACTATTTCACATCAGACAGCACAGCGAGCTGTATGAAAATTAAACTCGCCCCGAAGCCCTGGACCTTACTAAAGGTTATAATATTGTTTTTATCATCACAATGTGCATTGTACCTACAAAGGGGAGATTGACACTCGCAGTGGGGACCACATGCCCCAGCATGCATCCTAATGAATTCGCACTGAGCGAGGCCCACCTGGGGGCCATTGAGTTAATAAAGCATGTCAGCAAACGTGATGAAAGCGAGTTTGCATTGCCTTGTGATAACAGCCCAAGAAGAAGAGGCAGTTTTGCCTTGAAACGCGTCGGCACGAATACTAATCACCAGGGAATAGAGGCGAGTTGGAGAGATGTACTGAGGGAGGGCACGCAGTCGAGTGCACTCTTGAAAGCTTTCGGGCCTTTGTTTTGGACATTAATCACACGGCTGCCCTGCCGGGAAGAGGAGCACCATCTTAAAAGAAATAAGAGGCTGAGAAGTGGAACTATTTCACATCAGACAGCACAGCGAGCCGTATGAAAATTAAACTCGCCCCGAAGCCCTGGACCTTACTAAAGGTTATAATATTGTTTTTATCATTACAATGTGCATTGTACCTACAAAGGGGAGATTGACACTCGCAGTGGGGACCACATGCCCCAGCCTGCATCCTAATGAATTCGCACTGAGCGAGGCCCACCTGGGGGCCATTGAGTTAATAAAGCATGTCAGCAAACGTGATGAAAGCGAGTTTGCATTGCCTTGTGATAACAGCCCAAGAAGAAGAGGCAGTTTTGCCTTGAAACGCGTCGGCACGAATACTAATCACCGGGGAATAGAGGCGAGTTGGAGAGATGTACTGAGGGAGGGCACGCAGTCGAGTGCACTCTTGAAAGCTTTCGGGCCTTTGTTTTGGACATTAATCACACGGCTGCCCTGCCGTGAAGAGGAGCACCATGTTAAAAGAAATAAGAGGCTGAGAAGTGGAACTATTTCACATCAGACAGCACAGCGAGCCGTATGAAAATTAAACTCGCCCCGAAGCCCTGGACCTTACTAAAGGTTATAATATTGTTTTTATCATCACAATGTGCATTGTACCTACAAAGGGGAGATTGACACTCGCAGTGGGGACCACATGCCCCAGCATGCATCCTAATGAATTCGCACTGAGCGAGGCCCACCTGGGGGCCATTGAGTTAATAAAGCATGTCAGCAAACGTGATGAAAGCGAGTTTGCATTGCCTTGTGATAACAGCCCAAGAAGAAGAGGCAGTTTTGCCTTGAAACGCGTCGGCACGAATACTAATCACCAGGGAATAGAGGCGAGTTGGAGAGATGTACTGAGGAGGGCACGCAGTCGAGTGCACTCTTGAAAGCTTTCGGGCCTTTGTTTTGGACATTAATCACACGGCTGCCCTGCCGGGAAGAGGAGCACCATCTTAAAAAAAATAAGAGGCTGAGAAGTGGAACTATTTCACATCAGACAGCACAGCGAGCCGTATGAAAATTAAACTCGCCCGAAGCCCTGGACCTTACTAAAGGTTATAATATTGTTTTTATCATCACAATGTGCATTGTACCTACAAAGGGGAGATTGACACTCGCAGTGGGGACCACATGCCCCAGCATGCATCCTAATGAATTCGCACTGAGCGAGGCCCACCTGGGGGCCATTGATTTAATAAAGCATGTCAGCAAACGTGATGAAAGCGAGTTTGCATTGCCTTGTGATAACAGCCCAAGAAGAAGAGGCAGTTTTGCCTTGAAACGCGTCGGCACGAATACTAATCACCAGGGAATAGAGGCGAGTTGGAGAGATGTACTGAGGGAGGGCACGCAGTCGAGTGCACTCTTGAAAGCTTTCGGGCCTTTGTTTTGGACATTAATCACACGGCTGCCCTGCCGTGAAGAGGAGCACCATCTTAAAAGAAATAAGAGGCTGAGAAGTGGAACTATTTCACATCAGACAGCACAGCGAGCCGTATGAAAATTAAACTCGCCCGAAGCCCTGGACCTTACTAAAGGTTATAATATTGTTTTTATCATCACAATGTGCATTGTACCTACAAAGGGGAGATTGACACTCGCAGTGGGGACCACATGCCCCAGCATGCATCCTAATGAATTCGCACTGAGCGAGGCCCACCTGGGGGCCATTGAGTTAATAAAGCATGTCAGAAAACGTGATGAAAGCGAGTTTGCATTGCCTTGTGATAACAGCCCAAGAAGAAGAGGCAGTTTTGCCTTGAAACGCATCGGCACGAATACTAATCACCAGGGAATAGAGGCGAGTTGGAGAGATGTACTGAGGGAGGGCACGCAGTCGAGTGCACTCTTGAAAGCTTTCGGGCCTTTGTTTTGGATATATATATATATATATATATATATATATATATATATATATATATATATATATGTATATATATATTTTTAGCAAACAATGGTTCAGCACTCAAATTTAAATTTAGCAATATGGTATATAAATTGCATATGAATGAAGTAAGTAGATTTTTTCATTGGTAAACACAGTGATCATGGTGCATATGTATGCAAGAGATAGACAATATAGATGTCACAGTTTTCTTTCTTCATTAGTTCTTTATTAGTTCTCTTCCTATGAACAAGGTACATCAATGAAATAAGAGATAAAATCCCGTAGCCGACGCGTTTCGCCCACACAGGATGTCTTCAGGGCTACAAAAATTACACACAACACATAAACCAATATTTAGAATATAGACATTATGAAAGAGACAGATCAAAATGTTAAAAACAAATCACACATACTGAATCTTGTTACAATGTTGGTGCAGACCCTAAAACAGACCACCATTTTAATTTCCATGTGGTATTACAATACATAGGATGAATAATAATCTGTAGTTAGTGGTGGCTTGCAGCTACATGACTTATACAATTTATCGTTTACAGTGTTTCATAAAGTGCATAGTTGATAAACGTATTTAAATTCAAGCTCATATGCCAATTATCCTTCTATAATTATTCTACAAGTGGCAATAGTGTAAGATACAATTTGATGTTTCTTATCTGCTCCTAATAAGGAGACATTGCATTGAGCATACCTTCAGATTATGCATGGGATTCACCAGTTCCTTAATATTTACTGGCATTTAAGAACATCCATGTTAAGTTAATTCATGCAGTGCAGGAATTCTGTAAAAAACCGGATGACTATTTTAGAACCATATCTATTCATCATGAAATTACAGTATATAAAAAGAGCAAGATTTATCATAGCAGAGAGAGAAAAGCCTAATATTGACAATATCACATTTGTCAAACTTTAAACTTTCACCAAGAGGTGTTGTATCATTTCTTAAAACATAACCATTTTTTCGAAACCCAGATGTTATCATTTTCTTTTTGTATTGTACAAGCTCTGGCCAAATTCAATGTGTGGAAAAATTCTTTTTTAGTCATTTTTTAAACATGAACATTATTGGGGTACACTGGCACTTTCATTCAATTTTAATAATAACATGCTCAGGTCATAAACAGCGCGTTTAAAATCCACCTGTGGCTTGCTGCATCACTGGACCCTCACTCACACATATAAGGTGTGAGTAGACTCAACCCGTTTGTAAGCGGAGTACTATGGTGATTGTGAGTGAAGGCAGGGAGTGTAGGTGAATTAAAATAACCTCTGAAACCTAAAAAATTATTTAATGGCGTAGGTTTAGGGGCTAGATTAAAAATAAGGTTGGTGACACTTTTAGGATTTAATGATCCCAAGTGTCTATTCGTTCGACACTCCCTGCCTTCACTCACAGTCACCATAGTACTCTGCTTACATACGTGTTGAGTCCACTCACACTTCTTATATGTGTGAGTGAGGGTCCAATGATGAAGCAAGCCACGGGTGGTACCTGTGGGTGAGGACCCTAATAATATATATATATATATATATATATATATATATATATATATATATATATATATATATATATATATATATATATATATATATATATATATATATATATATATATATATATATATATATATATATATATATATATATATATGTATATATATATTATCTACTGGCGGTCGCCAGTAGATAGTTATAGTTAGGACCTATTTTCCATGGGAAATCGCAACATTCTATTTGAAAAAACTCTTGCGTCGGTTGACGAATCTTCGCAAAATTTTCAAACTTTATGGCTTGCTCCGGTCCGCTCCTATCCTGAAAGTCTCGGGGTGATTCGTCAAGCGGGGGCTGAGAAAAAGGGGTCCCAAAACGTGTTTTCCCCATTCATTTTCCCATAGGAAACTTTAGCCACGGCTACAGCCCGAACTGCTGAACGGAATTACACCAAATTTGGCAAAGAGGTAGTTCTTGGTTCAGAAAGAACACTTTTTGTTAAATGGTGTAAATCCGTTCAGTAGTTGCTGAGAAAATCAAAAGTAAAATCACATATATATCTATGGCCGAGTAGGGTCCGCGCACCCTCCCGATCATGAGCTGTATGCTAATTGGCTGTCAACACTCCAAATCAGGAAGTGTTGGCAGCCATCTTGTTCCTCGGTAGAACCGAGGAACAAGAAAGCAGTAAAAAAAGTGCGCAAAACGCAAAAAGGGGGCAGGGTAGAAACAGCAAACAGCGCTGTGTGCGCAAATCCCGCGCTTCGTTCTTAATTGGCCCCCGGGTGGGCTAAGTCCCGGGGGCATGCGGGGGTTTATCATATTTATGATGGGGGGGCCTCTAAGGCCCCCCCAAGCCCCGGGGACCGCCACCCACCGGGGCTTTACAAAAAAAATGGTGCGGGAGGGCTCTGAGCCCTCCCGCAGCCCCGGGGACCGCCACCCCCGGGGCTTCTTTTTTTTTTTATTCTATTACCTGTGTGGGGGGGCTCCAGCCCCCCCCACATGCCCCGGGGACCGCCACCTCCCCGGGGCACTAAATATTTAAATATGGGGGTCCGTTACGGACCCCCAGAGCCCCGGGGACCACCACCTCCCCGGGGCAGTGCACACGATGGGAGGGGGGCCGCGCAGCCCCCCTCCTGGAGCCCTTGATGGCCCTGGGGACCACCACCCCCCAGGGCCGGCTCCTGTAGTGTCCCGTGGTGCCTACCCCCGGGACACTGTAGTTTGCTATGACAGGACGGGAGCCTCGCGGCTCCCGTCCTGTCTTAGCAAACTGCCTGATTTTTGGAAGAGAGAGCAGGAAACCTGCTCTCTCTTCCAAAAACCAAAGACGATTGCTTTTCCACACGGGGAGCTGCATCTTAGCAGCTCCCCATGTGGAAAAGCAATGCCGGCTGCAGAGGGACGCGGGGAGCCGGCGGGACCGTGGGGGATTGGGGACCCCCACGGTCCCCAACGGAGAGGGCCAGCCCCGGGGGATGGGGTCCCCGGGGCTACAAGTGGCCCAGGAGGGGGGCCACGCGGCCCCCCTCCCCAAAATGAAATAAAAAATTTTAAACATTTTTTAAAAAGTCCGGCCCCGGGAGATGGGGTCCCCGGGGCCATAAGTGGCCTGAGGAGGGGGGCGACGCAGCCCCCCTCCATAAGTATTTTTGGAGAAAAAAAAAGGCCAAGCCCCGGGGGATGGGGTCCCCGGGGCCGATTAAGGCCTGGGGAGGGGCGCCACGCGGCCCCCTTCCAAATTTTTCATTTTTTAAAAAAAATATTAGGGGGCAGGCCCTGGGGGATGGGGTCCCCAGGGTCAAAAAATTAGAAAAAGAAGGGGGGCCACACAGCCCCCCTTCTTAAAAAACAAATTAAAAAAAATACCGGCATCGCGCTGGAGGCCACGCCCCCTCCTTGGAGCACTCTGCAAACGCGCCGCCTGGTGCGTTTGCAGAAGGGGAACGAATTCCCCTTGAATACTGGGGGTCCCTGTTATCAGGAGAAACCTCAGTGCTGCATCTTTGAGCCCAGTACTGATCCTGAAAAGTAATTTTAACCGTACTTACCAGTAACTTGAATTTCCTTCCATAGGATATCATTGCCTGCTTTTTGCTGAAAAAGTTTCTAAGTGTCAATTTTTAAAACATACAAATATTCCTCTAAAATCAGCAGAACTACGAATTCCAATGTACTCACCTGTTATCAGGAGAGACCTCAGTGCTGCATCTTTGAGCCCAGTACTGATCCTGAAAGGTAATTCTAACCGTACTTACCAGTAACTTGAATTTCCTTCCATAGGCTAACATTGACTGGTTTCACTTGGAAATTCTTCTAAGTGTGGAGTTTTGGAACTTTATAATATTCCTCTAAAATAAGCCGAACTACGAATTCCAATTTACTCACCTGTTATCAGGAGAGACCTCAGTGCTGCATCTTTGAGCCCAGTACAGATCCTGAAAAGTAATTCTAACCGTACTTACCAGTAACTTGAATTTCCTTCCATAGTAATCCATTGTCTGGTTTTCAGCAGAAAAGTTTCAAAGTGTCGATTTTCACAAACTACAAATATTCCTTAAAAATCGCCTGTATGACTTAAACGCATTCTTTCAACTGTTTACAGGAGATGCACCAGTGCTGGATCCAGGATCCACCACTGAGTAAGAAAAAGTAACGATAACACTACTTACCTGCTAAGTGAATTTCCTCCCATAGGATAACATTGGTGATTCTATGTGAAAAAGTTTCTAAGTGTCAACTTTTTAAAATACAATAATATTCCTTAAAAATCACTACTGTAACCAAAACGCTTTTACTCAACTGTTTACAGGAGATGTCCCAGGACTGAATCTAGGATCCAGTCCTGTGGTTAGAAAAGTAATCCATAAAGTAACTAATTGCATTTAACTAGAAATTCACATTGAGCTCAATGTTGCATTATGTTTGAAATTGTGTTGCCCATTGCAACAACTGTAACTACTGTACTTAAAAGTCTATTGCCTATTTGCAAAGTATTTAAACTAAAGTAATTCATTCTGAGAAAGTATATTTTGTAATGTAATGTATAATGTAATTATAATGTAATTAAAAAAATATATCTAAAAATAAATAGTTTAAAATGTAGTAAATCAGTATCTAAAAAAAAATATAACAATTAATACATTTAAAAATTGTCATTTACAAAACCTTTGAAATTCAATGAAAAAAACCATAGGTTTGAGGCACGTTACAGTTAGGAATTAGCATTTAAAAAACCTTTGAAATTCACTGAAAAAACCATAGGTTTCAGGCACGTTATAGTTAGAAATTAGCATTTAAAAAACCTTAGAAATTCACTGAAAAAACTATAGGTTTTAGGGACAGTTATAGTTAGTTGGACATTGCACTCGTACAAAACCCGTGAAATTCCCCCGTTATAGTTAGTTCAGCTAACTATAACTCGCGCCCCCGCAATGCACTTCTGATGACGTCACATATTACATCACTCATGACATGGTCAGTGACATCACTGATGACATCACTGATGACATCTCAAATGACATCACTGATGACATCACTGATGACATCATCCATGTGATAATTTCATGCATCTTCTCACACTCTAATATAACTTTTGATACACCCACTCTAAATTACAGACTGCCATTCTCAAAACCATAGACACTCCAACACCAATAACTACATACCCACTCACTGATTCTTAGGTCTACACACACATCCACTCACTCACCTGTACAGTCACTCATACTTACGGTCACTCAGTACAGGACTATCATATGCACTCATACACCTACATAGACACTCACACACCGCCACTCATCCATAGAGGTACTCACACACCTAGTCAGTCATGCAAATAATTAATCACACTGCCATTTACTCACCTATACAGTTATACACACACCAGCTCACTTACTCATACAAATACTAGCACATTCTTACGCTCTTATACAATCACTAATACAAGTACACACTCATCCATACAGCCACTCTCACAATCACACACTCTCACTTACACTCACCCACCCATACAGTCCATCACAGATGCTACTCTTGAAACCATGCACCCAGTGAATCACCCACTGATACATCTATGTGCAGTCACACACACCCCACCCACACAAACACTCAGGCACCCATACAGATACTCAGACAACCAATCAATAACTCATATAGACACTCATGTAGCTATTTAGAAACCCATGCAGCCACTTACACACCAACAGACAGACGGATAAAGACATTCACACAGTTTAGTTACTAACCCATGCATTTAGTAAAATACGTTTAATCACTCACTTATAGAGTCAGTCACGCACCTACTAAATCATCCATCCAGACACTTATACACCCACTCATTATTCAATACACCTTGGCATATATATTAAACATATTTAAACTGTATAGAAACACACAGTCACTGCATGATGTCATCAGTGATGTCATTTGAGATGTCATCAGTGATGTCATCAGTGATGTCACTGACCATGTCATGAGTGATGTAATATGTGATGTCATCAGCAGTGCATTGTGGGGCGCGAGTTATAGTTAGCTGAACTAACTATAACGGGGGAATTTCACGGGTTTTGTACGAGTGCAATGTCCAACTAACTATAACTGTCCCTAAAACCTATGGTTTTTTCAGTAAATTTCTAAGGTTTTTTAAATGCTAATTTCTAACTATAACGTGCCTGAAACCTATGGTTTTTTCAGTGAATATATATATATATACACATCAGTATATGTAATCATAAAAACTTTTGAGATCTAAATCCAGATAAGTTACATATATAGGTCTGAGACAAATGTAAGGTGAGCATCGATTAACAGGGTGCAGTTACTTACCGGTCTCGGATACACTACATACATGCACTTTATGAGAATCAAGGTATCTCCTCTCTTAAGTTCACTTACCACCATGTTTAGGATGGTTTGTTAAAGTATACTGCATGTCAAGCAGATACCCCTCTCTGTAGACTGTGGGGAGAGAGTGCAATCACTGTGGATAGTGAATCCCAGAAGATTGTGAATAACCTGCAATCCCTGCGTACAAAATACATCCATAGGGCAAAAAGGAAATAAGGAGGAGAAAAATATGTATATTTTTCCTTGTTACACCAGCCTCAAGTAGGTGAACCATTTTGGTGCTAAGACATATTTACTGACTTTAGTAAATATTGATTTGCATCATAATATATGGGTGGATGTACAGGAATGCCCATGCTCCACCCATGTAAAACCTCCCTGACATAAGGTAATGCAAGGCAGTGCAATATGCAGCCTTGAGTTATTTTTTTTTTTACAAAGTCATGCAAAGCCATGCAAATCAGACTCTGTGTGGCTTTGTAAATACCGAAATAGATTTTGTGGGCAGGGGCACCAAAAAGTGACACAAGCCCAACATAACATCTTAGTTAATCTGGCCCCCTGTAACAGGGTACATTATCAAAAAGCAAGCATGTCTAAGTATTTAAAGAATGATAAGTGCTCTCCTACGTCCTCTCCCAAGAGATGACATCATGAATTATGATCCTCATGTCACAGCACAACACAAATTGCGATTGAAAGAAAATCTATAAGTGACTTATTAGAATCTGTTACAAGATTATCAGAAAGGTCAGAGTGAATTGAATATGCACATTGTGAGAAATTGGGTTATTGGTTTGGGGGGTGAAACCCTAGTAAAACAACAGCCATAATCCTTGACAGGGTGAACCGCAAAAAGTCACTAAATTAACCTCTGCTTATCCCTCTGGTAGCTTGGCACAAAATCAATCAGGCTTAATATAGAGGCAATGTGTAAAGCATTTAAACGGCAAAACCTGAAAACACAACATTAGAAAAATTACACATCATTTTCAAAAATAGAGTATATAGAGTATAATTGAATAAGTTATTTGACACCAAAATGACAAAAATTCAATCAGTAGACCCCAAGAGTAATTTTAAAGTATAGCACCTAAAAGCACAAACAACCACTCACAGTTATCTGGTAGTGTAATACTGGGTGAAAGTCACAGGTTCAACCCGACTGTGACGGAGTGTGGTCCGGACACAGGGACCAGGTTACCTTCTAAAGTCCATTGCAAACAGTTGAGTGTAGTATGAAGATCCTGTCTGGCAGCGAAAATGGTCATTGCTGGAGCTTACCATTGGCAGGCACCACGGGCTGTTGATGCTGTATTGCAAAGTACAGATCTTGAATTGCCGATCATCACAGGTGGTCACTGTAGCATGAAGTCATGTTGGTAATCGGTACGGGTGGCAAGATCTTGGTGCGAACAGGCCTGTTCACAGTCTCAAAGAGTCCAAACATTTAGGACTTCTTCCTTTTCTTCAAGAAGGATGTCAACTGATGCAAGAGCAAGGGTCCAGAACCTGGGAGGCACCTCTTGGTGGTTAGGAACTCACTACAGTAGAGGCCAACAGGGCTCAGGCAGGTCCAGTTGCAGGTCCTGGCAGTTCCAGAGCAGCAGGTCAGCTGTGCAGTTCCGGAGACACCTCTGGAGCTTGTTGTGTCCCTGTAGGTCAGAACAGGAGGTCAGTCAGCTGATCCTTGGAGTCACTTCAGCCTGGGATGAAGGGTGCAGGTCCAGTCTTCCTTTAGAGACAGCAGAGCAGGCCTTAAGCAGCAGTGCAGTCTTCTGGCAACAGAGCAGACCTTATGTGATATCCACAGGTCCAGGAGTGTGCTGAAGAGTGTGTCTTTAATACCAGCTGCCCCCTTCAAAGTGGGAGAAGCTTCTGGAGTTTTCTCCCAACAGAAGTGTTTGGAATTTTCTTCCTCCCTGCCCCATTCCCAGTCTGTCTGGGGCACAATAGTCTAGTGTGAACTTCAATGTGTGTGAGCTGGTCCAGTCCCTTTGAAGTGCAAGTTTAGGTAGGTGATAGCTAGGCCTGGACAGAGTTTGCAGAGTTCTACTCTGCGGAACTCCACCAAGTAACTGAAAAACTTTCTGTTAAGTTGCGCTGCTCACAAGGATTTTTAGCACCGGGAGTTTATACCACGGTGTAAAATCAGCGTGAACGGCACTACGCATCACACCAGAGGGCGCTGCTGCTTTCTACCGTTCAAATGGAATGTCATATTCCTCAATGTGAGTGGCAGATTTCTCAAAGTGAGTGGTCGTGACCTGCTGTGACCACTAGCATTGAGAAATCTCGCCATGAGGATGTCTAGTGTGCGTTCACCAATTTAATGTTGGTGAGCCACACAAGAGAAAAACTCCACTGCAAGTGATAGATCCATCCTCCCCCCATCAAGCCGTGATGGCCCATCCTGCCATCACCCTGACCCTTCATTGTGTGGCTGTCTGAGAGGAATGCACAAAGGCCAATTGCACCTAGTCATGTGACCCAGGAAACAGGCTGCAGGTATCAAGTGGTTAGGACAAGAAAATGCTACCTTCCTAAAAGTGTTATGTTCAGAATTCTGACTTAAAATCCAACGTTGCCATTGAAGAGGGATTAAAATTACAATTCCTTAGAAATCAAACATGACATTTCCACCAAAGATATCAGTTGTCACCAAATGTAATGAGATTACCTAATGTTATCATATAAGAGAGGTAGATTTTCACTACCAGGACATGTGAAACTTAAAAGTACATGTTTAACGTTTTAAATACAATGAACTCTTCCCCATGGGCTGTTAAGGCCCACCTTATGGGTGATTTATAAGTGTATGTTTAAAGGAGAGAGCACAAAGACCTTAGCAGTGGTAAAGATCACAGAGCCCTGCAAGTAAAAAAAACAGGTTCAGAAACCAGGATGGGTGAAAGCAAAATGTTTGGGGGTGACCCTGCAGAGAGGGCCAAGTCCTGTACAACCCCACTCTAGCCAAAAGCCAGGGGAGACTAATCAATATCTTGATGGAATTCCCTGCTTAGGCGATAGCCCTCTACTGCAGAGGCCCTTGCCAGTTCTTTACCCTCCTGAACTCAGTTGGGTCCCTATGTCTACACTTTCCTGAGACACTGAACTGACCCATGGGGAACCCTTTTCTTCACCAGAGGACCCCACCTGTGCAGCTTCTAACTTTGATTTTCTCAAAAATGCATCCCAGTAGGCAGACAATACCACAATGTCCAACAAAGTGTTGTGGCCTATTCCACCCCTAGGATAAGACCTCTGTACCCAACCAAGGAAAGCTCTGCCCATAAAGACAGCAGCCAACAGAGGCCACTGGCAGCTCTCAGTTTCATGAGTCGGGGTCCAGACCATCCAGGGTTCGGTAACCTTTGAGTTTTCTACGAGTCTCCTTTCCACCAGTTCAGGGGTGGTATCCTGAGACTGGTTCTTCAGCCTAGGGTCTGTACCCTGAGGCTGACCAGGAGTCAGGGGTGAGCTCTCCTCCCCTAGTCCTCTCTCTGAACCTCTGTACCCTCTGTTTGGGAGTGGTACCCCGAGAAATCTGAGCTTTCAGTGTGCCCTAGTGGCCACCCCTCCTATTTCTCCCTATACTGGTGGTAACTCATTTCACAGAATTCAGTCAATGGTCACCTGGGGATTAACTATTGACCTCCTCTGGATCACCTCCCCACCTCATTCTGGGGATATCAAAGTCAAGAGTGGAAAAAGTCCTGCCCATCGGCCAGCATTATCCTACTCACCTGTTCGATGTACTGATCTGGAGAAACCAGTCTTTCCACTATCATGGTCTGGAGGGCATTGATATTCCTCAGAGCAGTGACAGGGATCTCATTCAATGTGTACTGGTAGAAGTGATGACTCCCACCCTTAGGGATCACAAGCTCACCCTTGGTATGGGCAAGCTAAAGTGTTGACAGACTTGTGAACAGTACCTTTCTCGTTGCGGCCGACACGTTGGTTCCAGTCGGTCGGGGCAACTGTCGTGGTTGCGTTGCAAAATGGAAGCGGTGCAGGGTGTGGTGCCCTCATGATGCGGTGCAGGCAGCGGCTCGGTGACGATCGTCCAGATGGCATCGGTGAGACCAAGGCTTACAGTGCTGGGTGAGGTGGTGCTCGAAGCAGTGCTGGCAGGTTGTGGTGCAGGCGACGGAGCCGGTATATGTTCGGGTCATGCAGCGATGGTGTTGGTGATGTACAGGCAGGATGAAGCGAGGCGTGCATAGTGCGGTGCCCACAGGGCACGGTGCAAGCAACGGCTCAGTGACGACCATCCAGACGGCATTGGTGAGACCCATGATGCGGTGCGAAGTGCGGCAAGGCCTTCTGCAGTGCCTTCACGACACGGAACCTGCACCGGACTCAATGACAGAGTTGGCTGCTCCTTTCTTCTGTGGCGACTGAAAACAGCGATTCCAGAGATGGTGCCCAGAAGGATGGTGAATTCGTTGCTGTTCCTGAGACCTCTTGAACAGGGGGCAAGCTCTACTTCAAGCCCTTGGAGACCCTTTACAAGCAGGATACACACACAGTCCTCTCCTTGGCAGAAAACAGCTACTGTAGGCCAACCCCAGACAGCACACAGCACACAGCAAAGGGGCAGTACTTCTCCTTCAGCTTTTCCCAGCTCTTCTCCTTGGCAGAGGCTCCTCTTGAATTCCAGAAGTAGTCTAAATTTCAGGGGTCTGGGCCCCACTTTTTATAGCACAATTTCCTTTGTTCTTTGATGGCAGAGAAGCTCTTTGCCCAGCCAAAACCAGTTCTTTCCTCTCTGGTGCAGCTGCCCAGCAGGAGGTGTAGACAGCTATGTCCACAGCTGACTGGGCCCATTCAGGTGTGAAAGAAATCTCCTCCTCCTACTCTGAATGAAGCCCAGGTCTATTCAGCCCAGCCCTGACTCACCCTGGAAAGGCAGGACACACTTCACACCCCCAAGTGGCTGTCTGAACAGAATACACATCACCTGCCCCTGCCACTCCAAAGCCAGATAGTCAATACACAAACCTAGCAGAGGCACACAGCTAAGCAAGAAAATACCTTACTTTCTAAAAGTGATATTTTCAAACACAGAATGTAAAAGTCACCCTTACTAAAAGATGAAACTTTATCTTTCTCATCTTGTCCTAGTGGGAAGTTATATTTATAAGATGTAATAAATAAACTCCCATTCTATCCTATGGGACAGATAGCCTTTCAATAGTGAAAAACAAAATGGGCAGTATTTCACTATCAGGACTAAGCCTGGGCGGAGTTCAGAAGTGCAAAAAAAACTCCACCGCGCTACGCCGAGCTTCGCAAGCGGCGGAGTGCGTTAAATAAATGCCGTTCGCAGTGATTTTCAGAGCCGGGTGTTTGGCCGCACTGTACAATCATCGAGGACGGCACCATGCACAGTGAAAGCGGGCGCTGTTTCCTTTCTGCCGCTCGAGTAGATTTTTTTACTCGAGCAGCAGCTTTCTCAACGCGGACGGACAGTTTCACAACACGAGCGGTCGCGAGCATACGCGACCACTCACAATGAGAAATCCGAACGCCGGCATTTAGAAATCTCGCTGGGAGGTTGATTTTCCACGCTCGTGCTCGCCAACTTGACATTGACGAGCGCGAACAAGGAAAAATATTGCCGGGAGGTGGATTTTCCTCGCTTGCGCTTGCCAGCTTGAGTTTTTCAGAACTCCGCGAGCTCCGTGTAATGCGGAGTGCAGAAAATTCCGCAAACTCTGTGAGTGGAGTTCACCGCCCAGGGTTAATCAGGACATGCCACACACATCAGGACATGTCCTACCTTTCAAATACACTGCACCCTACCCACAGGGGTACCTTGGGCCTAGGGGGGTCTCAGATGTATGAAAAGGGAAGGTTAGGGCCTGGCAAGTGGGTGCACTTACCAGGGCGACATGGCAGTACCAAACTGCGCACAGACACTGCAGTGGCAGGCCTGAGTTACATATACAGGCTGCTCATGTGGATGGCACAATCAGTGCTGCAGGTCCACTAGCAGCATTTAATTTACAGGCCCTGGGCACACACAGTGCACTGTACTAGGGACTTACCAGTAAATCAAATATGCCAATCATGGAATCACCAATTTATAACATCAATTTACAGAGGGAGCACTTACACTTTGGCACTGAACAGCAGTGGCGAAGTGCCCAAAGCATCTAGACTTGCAAAAACGAATTCCAACACACAGTAAAAACACAAGAGGCAAAGTCAAAAATACAGGGGAAACCCATGCCAAGGATGCCAGGTCTAACAGTGGTTGTCCCTGTACTTAAGGCGATACCTTTCAGCGGTTAGTCCAAACTTAGCAGGCAAAATGACCTTCATGGGAGCATATTGCATCTATTTCCGCACCTCTAGTGATAGAACGGTGTCCTCCCTACCCTGGGCATGTGTTTCCACAAGATTGCAATCCCAGTCCTCCTCTGGGACCATGTGCATTCTGAGGGCTAACTTATATGCTGAAAGCCATTTATCTATATCCTCTCCACCACATAGCTGGTCACCAGGTCTTGTGGTTTGTGGACCCTCACCTCTCAAGGGGACACTGATGGTACATGGCCAACATTGTTGCTGGACTCTGAGGCTTGTTTTGCTTTGATGTCCAGCTCCTTCATGCTATCATTATGAACCAGCAATAGTTTATATACAGAAAAGCCCTCTCAGCTTCTGTCCATTTCCAGTGCTCTCTCTGCCTCAGCATGCTTCTTTGCCAAGGCTCTCTATGCCTCAGCCTTCTCCTTTGCCAAACCTCTTTCTGCCTCAGCCTTACTTTCCGTTACCTCAATTTGCATTTTGCTCTTCTGCAGCCTGAAATCTCTCTCAGCTCTCCTGTCCGCCAACTCCTCAGGAGACGGGCTGTGGGAAGACATACTGCTCGCTGCCCTGATAGGGAGCTCTTCTCCTATAGGCATGTTTTCTTCTTCCTCTGAGTGCTTCAGCTCAGGACCTGTGCCCAGGCCCGTATCTTGCCCCTCCATCACCTCTTCCTCATCTTGGACTTCTGTTGGGCTAGAAACTGATGGGCCTTCGCCCAGGTCCTAAGAGCCTTCTGGAGCTCTAAATTCCTGGTGCCCCTCCTGGCTGGAAGTCCCCTCTCCTTGCAGAAATCTCTGAGCTCAGCTTCAGTGTAGCTCTCCAACTTGTTAAGTTCAAACTCGATCCTTGCAGGTCGGGTCAAAGGCACAGACAGTTAGGTAGAATGGGAGTGAATTTGTAAACAGCAAAAGAGACAATCCAGGAGAATTTAAAAAGAGGTTGAATATGGTATCAACATATTTATAATGGGAGTTTTGTGTTACACAAATTACTGTATGGTACTGCACAAACACAAGTACTGGATCCCACCACTGAACACCAATGTGAGAAATGGGGTTATTAGTTAAGGGGGGTGAAATTCTACTCATGCAACAGCCATAATCCTAAAATCTAATAAATTATTTGATACAAAATTACTAAAACCGAATTAGTAGAACTGGAGAAGTGCAATTTTAAAGATTTAAGGGAAGTATGGTGCCTAAAAGCATGAAGCGCCACTCTTGGTTATCTGTTCGTGTGAGAATGGGTAAAAGTCACAGGTTCAGGCCAACTACGATAAAGTGTGGGCCAGAAGCAGGGATCAGGTTTGGCCCACTGAAAAAGTTACCTTCTGAAGTCCAGTTCAAAGAGTCCAGCTCCTGGTGGAGGGGCCTCAAGGAGCAGGGAGAGCATCACAGATGGTTGGTGCTGTAGCTCTAAGAGCAGGCTGTGATCTGTCTAATCACCCCACAGGGCATGCGCCGGGACAATCCTTGGAGTAGCTGTGCATGCTACAAGTGCTGTTAACATAACATAACATAACATTGTGGATGGTTGTTGCTGTAGTGCGAAGATCCTGTTGGTATCAGAGGCGTTTGTTGCTGGAGCTTCACCTTGGCAGTCAAAGCAGTTGATACTGTAGCACGAAGAGCAGATCTTGCGATGCCAGTTGTCACTGGTGGTCATTGTAGCACAAAAAGCCAGGCTTACCAGAGGGCGGCAAGATCTTGGTGCAAACAGGACTATTCACATTTACAAAGCACCCAAAACATCAGGATTTCTTCCTTTGCTTCATGGAAGAGTGTATCTGTCAGCCTTAGGGTCATCTTCCCTCAAATGTTTTGCCCTCCTCTCTCCTATTTTTACTGAATTCATTTTTGTTGGCCTTAGTACTGTGTGCACTTTACCACTGCTAACCAGTGCTAATGTGCTTGTGCTCCCTCCCTACAACATGGTGAAATTGGCTTACACCTGATTGCGATATTTAATTTGCTTATATGTCTCTAGTAAAATGGTATGCCATATGCCCAGGGCTAGTACATTAAATGCTACTAGTGGGCCTGCAGCACCCATTGTGCCACCCACTTAGGTAACCCCTTAAAACATGTCCCAGGAATGCCATTTCAGCCTCTTAGCAATTTAAAACTGCCAATTTGACTTGGCAAAATAGCCCTTTTTGCCAAGTCTTACACTGCCTTTATATTGCATATAACTCACCCTTAAGCTAAGTCTATGTAGCCCATAGGGCAGGTTGCATTGCAATTAAAAAGTTGAACATGTACTTTTAAGTTTTGCATGTACCGGTCGTGAAAAACCCACAAATTAATTTTCCACTACTGTGAGGCCTACCTCTCCCATAGATAACTTTTGGTTACCTTATTACATTTAATAAGTGATAGCTTTCGATTGGGAGCAGATTGGAAATGTTATGTTTGGTGTCTGAGAAATTATAATTTAAAATCCTCTTCAATGGTAAAGTCAGATTTTAAGTCACAATTTTTAAAATGCCACTTATAGAAAGTTGGCATTTTCTGTCCTAAGCATTTGGTGCCTGCAGCTTCTTCCTGGGTCACATGACTGGGTGTAGTTGACAATGGGCTTTTGTATATTCCTCTAAGAAAGTCACTCAATAGCAGAAATAGGTATACCTGGGAGGACCATCTCAGACAGAATGGGGGGCGGATCTGGGCACAACTCTACTTGCAAGCTAATAGGCTCTACCCTGCCCTTACACAAAGAAGTTTGTATTAGCCTTTTGGGCCTGCAGACAAACTGGGACTAGGGCAGGGAAGCAGGAAATTCCAAGCACTTTTGAAAGGGGAGCCTCTAGAGAATTTTTCTGCTTCAAAGGAGGCATCAGGTATAAAAAACAGACCCTCAGACCCAACCTTCAGTTTACTTACTAAACTGTTTGCTCCTATGGCCTGCTGTATACTTTAAAAGAATGCTTTGCTGCACTAAGAAGGACTGCTCTGCTGCCTAAAGCTTGCCCTGAGCCACCAGATGTCTGCCCTGCTGCTTGTGACCTGCACTTCTTCTTGAAACCTGAACTTACAGAGCGACTCCAAGGGCTAGCTGGCTGGCCTCCTGATCAGAGACTCAGGGGCAGAAAAAGCTTCAGCCATCTTGAAGCCACACATAGACCCAGCCTGAGTGAGTTCTAACCATCCATGTGATGCCCTCCCAGTCCTCGACCCTTGGAAGTGGTGCTAGAGGTGCCCAGATAGCACATGTCCAAATCCTACTACTTACATCATTTTCAACCAAAAAGTGCTCTGAAAACTTACAGGAGGATTTGGACCAACCTTCTCCTCAGTCCACACGTGGTACATATCTGGTTGGCCTGATGTTGCAGCAGTTCCCTCTATGTTCTTCTCTGCAGCATTGGCTACGTTCTCCAGCTTCGTCCTGCTGGAGATCTTCAACTTCCAAAAAAGAGACTAAGGGCCTGCATTTGATCTTGGCGGACGGGTTACTCCATCCCAACGGTGACCAATATCCTGTCTGCCGAAATATAAATCCCATTGTATCCTACTTAATTTATATTTCGGCGGGATGGATATCTGTCACCATTGTGTCGAGTAACCCATTCGCCATGATTTAAATGAGGCCCTAAGTCTGAAAAAATGCCCCTGGAGCCTTCATTGGCTACAGTCTCCAGCTTCATCGTGCTGGAGAGCTTCAACTTCCAAAAAAGAAACTAACAGCTTGATTTAGATCTTGGTGGATGGGTTACTCTGTCACAACGATTACTGATATCCCATCCGGCGAAATATAAATCTCTTTATATCCTATAGGATTTATATTTCACCGAATGGGATATCTAGTAACCCATCCACCAAGATCTAAATCAGGCCTTGAGTCTGAACAAAGGATTCTTCACCACAATTTCTGGCACTGGCTCCCTGAGGACGACACCTCCTCCTCAGACACCAGCAGCTGCCTTGCCCCACTGAACTTCACTTTCTCAGAAATGTTTTTTGCAAAATTTCTGCTTAGTTCAACGGTAAGGGGAAACCAGGCCCAATTCTCTTTCCGACCCGCACTCTATGGCACTATGGCAGTCAGCCATAACTTTTGACTTTGACCCAGTCTCATGTAACTAGATGTTCGATGTTGGCGCTTTGACCTTTTAGCCGCTAGAGTTCACTTTAAACTTTGAAAAATCAGAACTCTGGTTCTACTAATTGAAGTTTTGTGCTTTTGTGTCAAACAATTTATTTAATTGGACTCAATCGTTCTAAAGCGGTGTTTGCCTTTTCTTGTGTTGTGCTTTCACCTAATTGCTATTTATGTGATGCATACATACTTTACACATTTCCTCTAATTTAAGCCTGACAGCTTTTGTGCCAAGCCACCAGAGGGTTAAGCAAAGGTTAATTTAGTCACTTTAGTGGTTCACCCTGATGGGCACTGTGACTGTTGTTTCGGAAGGGCTCACACCCTCCTTTGGGGATCAGGAACTCACTCCAGCAGAGCTTAGCAGGGCTCAGGCAGGTCCAGTTATAGGTTCCACGCAGATCCTGTGCACCCAGAATCGCTATTGTGTGGCTGTCTGGGAGGCATACACAAAGGCCAACTGCCAACTACACCTAGTCATATGAGAACAGAAATAGGCTACATCATCAAATGGTTAAGACTTTCTAAAAGTTGGCATTTTCTGAGTTGTGACTTAAAATTCAACTTCATCATTAAAGGGGATTTCAAATAACAATTTGTCAGATACCAAACATGACATTCCTACCTGCTCGCAGACAAAAGTTATCACCTAATAAATGTAATAAGGTATACCAATCTTATCCTATGGGAAATGTAGGCTTCATAGTAGTGACAAACAAATTTGTGAGTTTTTTACTACCAGGACATGTAAAACAAAAAAAAGTGCTTGTCCAACTTTTAAATACAATACACCTTGCCCAATGTGCTGTTTAGGGCCTACCTTATGAGTAACTTATATGAATTAAAAAGGAAAGATGAGGCCTGGCAAAACATATGTAGAAGACTACTCAAGTGGGTTTCACAATAAGTGCGGCTGGTCCACTAGTAGCATTTCATTTACAGGGTCTGGGTACATGTAGCACCAATTTGCCAGGGACTTAGAAGTAAATTAAATGTGCCAATTGGGTGTAGACCAATTGTACCATGTTTTATGGAGAGAGCACAAGTACTTTAGCGCTGGTTAGCAGTGGTAAAGTGCAAAGATGTCTAAAAGCCAACAAAAGTGGTCAGAAACCGGGAGGGGTGAAGCCTAAAGGTTTGGAGGTACCCTGCAGAGAGGGCCAAGTCCAACACATATTATGATATCAGAAGATAGTGACATCACAGACAGGTTCTAGACATTGACCTTCATGGCGCAAAAGCTTCTTTACTCTTAGCAATTTTTGCTTCCATTAACACACTAATGGATGCTGGTTTTGCCATGCTTCCAGGAGGGATCTTTCAAACCAATGAATATCAAGAGCTACGCATATGGCTGTTGAAAACCTCTAACCTGAAAAGTCTATTTTTGTATAACTCTTGCATGAGGGAAAATGTGGTAATTTCGTCATCAATGCTCTGGAAAACTCTGCAGAGACTGGGAATATGTTGGGTTTTCAATCTGCAAACAAGCTGAGGCTAGTGCAATTGTAATGCCACCTTATTGCCATGACAGAGATATTTAACATACTGATGTGGTGAGTTTTTATCAGAGCTGTTCCTAAGCTGTTTGAAGGACTGAACAAACTAAAGAGGTGACAAATATGAAAACACATTGATGGAGAGAAAGCCTGCTGGAAATCACTTCTGAGGGATTTTTTCGAACATACTTAAGCTGAAGCTGAAATTCAGAACCTGTAGCAAAAATACATAATTGAGCCTGTGGTGGGCCCTGACTTGTATCTCCCTTTTTGTTCCAATTCCTAAGAGACAGACTTGAGATCAGATTGGCATCTATATGAACATTTAACAGCTTACTCCAACCATAATTAAGGTCATGAAATATTAGTTAAATGATGCTCAGGTGTTTTTCAAAATTAGACTCAAGCAATGGCTATCATTGATTCTCTGCACACTACCACAAGGTTTGCTCTGATATAATTGACTGAGTTTTAGAGTATTGTCAGTGGCTGAGTTTTTTAAAGAGGAAAAACAGAGTGAAGTCCAGGGTGTGCACAATCGCATATAGTAGAGTTATAATATTCTGCTCTTCACTATTAATGGTGCTTTGCAGACCCAAATATGACACACAACAAGGAGATGTATGAGTTTTGACAAGTAGCTTTTAAATTCGGGGCCATCCGTTGCACGTCACTGTTGCTTTAGAACCTACTTGATTTTACCTGGACTGTGTTAATTGAAGCACTTTTTAACATTGCTATGGTTTAAATCTGTACTCACCTTCTCCCCCGGACCACCACAAGCCTTCATGGCATGATTGTTGTGGAGGGAAGCTGTTAGCTACCCACTTGTGGGCTGAGCAGGCGGACAACCAGTTAGCGTTATAGTGGCTAACTAGTGGCTTCTTTTTAAGGACTACATGTACTCGGACGTGCCGTTGGCATGCCAAAGGTGCGTCTAAGGCAAGCCCGTCTGCGCCCGTCCACATTGGGTCTGTATAACTGAGACCTGGACCAATGAAACATCAGGTCCAGACCTAGTCAATGCCATTCCGGCAATTCTAAGAGCGGACAGGGCAGTCAGGCTCAGAGGGGGCTTGGCAATTTTGTTTAAAGCCCAATACAAATGTCTGGTAGAATCTAGATTTGATCTAAAGACATGTGAAGCCCTACATTTTAAGTTTATAATATTAGCTACCAGCCCATTTGGAGACCTTTTAGTATATAGACCACCGGACCCAGATCCCCTATCGTAAACGAGCTAAGCTCCCTTCTAGAATCTTTTATGACGAATAGGTGTTTGACAGTCTTGGGTGATTTTAACTTCCATTTTGAAGAGAACTGCAACAAAGACTCTATAGCACTTCCCGAATCCCGGTCCAGCTTGGGACTGTCCTAACTGGTTTTAGCCCCTACACATGATGGAGGTCGTACCCCAGATGGTATATTTTCCAATAATGCCAGAGTGTCCTATCAATCAATTAATTATTACCCTTAGCTGGTCCGACCATGGTCCAGTTGCCTTCTCTTTTACGTCCTCCCCCACAGTAAGATGTTGCCTTCCCCCTAAGATAAAGACTTGGAAGAGAAATTGGAAAGGTTTTTCGGCTGAAGCCCTGTCCAAAACTCTGGATAGTATACCCATTGAGAATCAGGAGGATGTAGACAAGGGTGCAGATGGCCTTGCAGAGTGGCTAGCTATGGATTCCAATAGGGTAGCCCCTCTTAGGAAAATTAGGCAAAAGTGGCTTTCCCCCTCAGCCACTTGGTATAATGATAGACTCAGAACTCTCAAGCAGACTCACTGACAAGAGCAGATCTGGATGAAAAAACGGGAGGAGCAAGAAAAAGTCATCTGTAGGAATCGAATTAGGGAATACAACTTAGCTTTGCTTGAGGAGAAGTCTGCATATTGGACCCAGAAAATTGAAAATGCTATCTCTGCCAAAGAACGTTTTAGGGTAGTTCGACAGATCTCCACCCCTTGTCAGTTGGGGAAGTCGAATGTTCACAAAAATTTGCAACCAACTAGCTAACTTCTTTCAATGCAGAATTGTTAACATCTATGATGGTTTTGAAGTATCGAAAATCACAGCGCAACGAAATTCGTTTTATTTATTTATATGGTTACTTACCTCTAATCAGCCGTAATCCGTAGTTTACTACCCCCATCCTACCCCTCCCCCGCCCCACGTCAGCGCCCGGCAGCACTCCCACCACGGGCCGCTACTGACTACCAGTACTACTTCACGGCGCTATATGGTGCAGATTGCCACCACGTATCTACTATCTACCACCAGGGTCGACTATGACTTTCTTTAATTGGGTCTTTGAATTGCAGTCTACCCATATTAGTACTCCACGGGCATGCAATGTGAATCCTGCTGCACAGAAGCTCTGCGCGCCCGCTGCTGTGAGAGCATACTGCTGTTGTGTGCTAGGAGTGTCTCTTGTAATATAGCGATGTGTATCGCATGTCTCTCCAAGTATACTACGACTTTACTGACTTTCCTATGGTCATTGAGTCCTCTCAGAGTCCATTTCATCAACCGTATTTGAGCGCTGGCTTTGCTATGTCTTTGACCATTACACATATCTTGCATATGTACCAAGATGTTTGCAATCCGCTAATATCTCTAGATGGATAGCACATTTCACTTGTTTTTGCAACTCAAAACTCAAAAACAACCCCAAATACAACCCTCCCATGCCAATGACGATTAAACTTTGCCTAGCTGAACATATTTCCACCCCCACCCTTCCCTGAATATTACATTACCCATGTAACAAAGTACTAGTAAAACAAGGTGTATCATACATGAGGGTGGATGTTGCCCATCTCCTGCCCTGCCAGATGCCTGGCTAAGCTATTGACGCCATCATAGCAAACATGGTTACAAGTTCACTGTGCCCATGTATTTATAATTTGTTTTCCGCCATCCCTGCATCCCTGCATTTCGATTCACAAATGTACACAGCCCTCTATCATAGCCTGCCCTGGTGACCATGTCCCCTTTACAGTTCAATTCACGGATATCAGAACAGTCATACTGGGTTCACAGGGCCATATCCGAATTGGTTCCCTTAGTGTGGCTTCCCGTAACCTTGATGTGTTAACATCCATCATGTCTGTTTATTCGTCTGTCTCCTGAGTGTCACCATCTTCATGTGGGGAGGTGTCCAGGGGGCTGCTATTGCTTTTCAGTCCTCTTTTACATTTGAGAAACTGGAGTACCAGCTTGGGATCCGTGAAGAAGTGAGCTTTCCCTTCAGACATGACCCTTAACTTAGCCGGGTATAGCATACTGGACTCGATGTTTCGCTCTCTCACTCTTTTTTTTGTAGAGAGGAAATGTTGGCACACCTCTTGTACATGTTGTGTAAAGTCAGGATATATGTCCAGTACTGCCCCTTCATGCCATAGCTCCTTCAGCTCTCTTGCTTTACGAAGTGCTGCGTCTCTGTAATTTAATAGCTGAGCTACTATTGGAAGAGGTGGGGCCCCTGGGGCCGGTCTCGGAGCTAAAGAAAGGTGGGTACATCTACCTCAAATATATCAGAGAAAGTGTCTCTACCTAACAATTCTGCCAGCAATCGCTCCATGTTTAGCTTCATGGTTGTTATGTTGGTAGAGTCGGCCACATCCACTATTCTTACATTGTTTCGTTTAGATCGTGCCTCCAAATCTTCCGTCTTTGTTTTTAATACTTGCAGCATTTGTCCATTTTCTGGTGCACATTGGAGTTTGCGTTAAGTATATCTTCAGCATCTGAGATACTTTTCTCAGCATTATCCAATCTTTGAAAGTGTTTATCCATTCTTTCGGACATTCTGTCCATCCGGAATGTGAGGGCGTCTATTTTCCCATCTATTTTTGTCAGGCTTTGTTGCATAGCGATTAAAATTTGCTTCAGGTCATCTTCATCCGGGGAGTCAACAGCTTCCGAGCCTGTAGCCAAGGCCGCAGTCCCCCCATCCTTAGGCTTGGTGGATTTCCTGGACTCAAAGGGAAGTTTAGCTTGGATTATGTCTGTTTTTCCCATCGCAACTCACAGGACCTGTGGCGTGAAGGGTGTATCTGGGGAGAACAGGTCTTTGCTGTTCCATGCTGATTTGCCTCTCTACGTTTTGTATTTCAGAGTCTTGCAGATAACCTGCTGTTGTGTACGGCTAGTAGAACCACCTGACGTGCGTGCATCCAATCCTATGACCAATTCATTTATCAACAGGATGAGCTGATCATCTATAAAAATGTGTCAACGGAAGTAATGTGTTCAGCTGCTGCTTATGTAGATGATCCTGTAATCACGAGCAGTGCCTGCCCCCCAGCCTGTCTCCAACTGTGCGCCTGAACCATTTATGACATCTCACTTGGGTGTTTGCCTGCTATGAACGTGGTATGTCCCCCGAATAATTCTATCACGGCTCCTATGCTGCAATCAATGTCCCCTGGTATGCATGGACAGGGAGGGGAGATTCCCGATCCCACATGCGTAGGGCTCACTGCTTCGTGCTTGTAGCCCGTAACACCGTAGGCCTGCTAATACTGAGGCGTGCTATGTGATCTCCGCGCTGTCCCCGTGCTAACTAACAATGCCAGGCGGGCCTGTTATTCAGGATGGTTTCCATGAGGCAGCCTATGCACCAAGCGCGCTCTCCATTCAGAACGCTCCTGGTTTGGGGGTTCACAGGCTGTGCTCCTATGCCGCTGGCAGCCTCGTACGGTCTACGGCTCCGAGCGTACCTGTCTCTGTGGGTGTCCGCTCCACCTATTCAAGCTCACTGGGGGGCGCCGCATGTCATGGTATTGATCGCGGCTCCGGACTTCTCCCTTCTGCCTCTCATACTGTTCGGTAGCCCCGTTTCGCTCGGCTCTGTCCGGACACTGATCTCGGTGTGCTCAGGTCTAGCATCTGCTAAACTCCGGTCTATGGGGTGTGGGCTGCAGTCCTCAAGTCTCGGCGTCCATCAACTGTTGTAGAAATAGTGGATATTAAGGCACTATTTGTTTACGATACTTAGGATAGCGATTTATATGAGGATTTTGAAGGTGTGTAGCTGGGGCTCCAGAGCTACGCTATGCCGCAGCCATCTTGGAGCCAGGCATGCTCTGCCCCCATTCAGGATGAGATTCTGACTGCTGATCCATCTGTTGTGGAGGTTCAGTCGAAGTGCCAGGTATTGAGGTCCTTCCTGAACTGTGTCAACGATGCGTATTGCCTGAGGGGGAGGGGCAGGATGTTCCAGGTCTTGGCAGTGAGGTAGGAGAAGGATCTTCCTCCGGTTCTGGTCTTGTGGATCCATGGGACGGAGGCCAGGGTGAGTTGGGCGGAGCGACGTTGTCTAGCGGGTATGTGGAAAGCGAGACGGTGGTTAAGATATTCTGGTCCTGAGTCATGGAGAGCTTTGTAGGCATGTGTGAAGAGCTTGAAGGTGATTCTCTTGCTGAGAGGGAGCCTGTGGAATTTTCGGAGGTGTTGCGTCATGTGGCTGTGGCGGGGGATGTTGAGGACCCGTCTGACTGCTGTGTTTTGGACGGTCTTCAGTTTCCTGAGCTGTTTCTGGGTGATGCCGGCGTAGAGTGCATTGCTGTAATCCAGTCTACAGGTGAGTGTGTGGGTGAGCATTTTTCTGGATTCTGTGGGGAGCCATCTGAAAGTCTTTCGAAGCCGGCGAGCATGTGGAAACAGGCTGAGGATACGGTGGTCCGTTGAGAGTGAGGAGTCCAGTATGATGCCAAGGTTGCGAGCGTGGTCCGTATAGCTGGGAGGGGTTCCTAGTGTGGAGGGCTACCAGGAGCCGTCACAGGCTGAGGGGGTGGGTCCCAGGACGAGTTCTTCAGTTTTGTCAGAGTTGAGCTTGAGGCAGCTGACTTGCATCCAGGTAGCAACTGCCCTCGTTCCATTGTGAAAGTTGACTCTTGTGGTTGTGGGTTCATTGGTGAGGGAAATGATCAGCTGGGTTTTGTCGGCGTAGGAGACAATGCTGAGTTCGTGGCTTCTGACGCTGGCTGGGAGGGGGCCATATAGATGTTGAAGAGGGTGGGGATCAGGGAGGAGCCCTGGGGCACTCTGCAGCTGATCTCTGTAGGTTCTAAGAGGAACAGGGGTAGTCTGAGTCACTGTGTTCGGCCGGTCAAGAAGGAGTGGATCCAGTCCAGTGCCTTGTTGCAGATGCCGGTGTCATGGAGTCTAATGATTAGGGTGCAGTGGGAGACAGTGTCGAAGGTGGCTGAGAGGTCCAGTAGGATGAGGGCTGCGGTATCGCTCCAGTTGGGGAGGGAGCAGATGTTTTCGGTGGTGGTGAGGAGTGCGGTCTCGGTGATGTGGTTGCTTCGGAAGCCCTATTGGTAGGTGTCCAGGATGTGGTTCTCTTCAATGAACTCAGAGAGTTGGGTGTTGATGGCCTTCTTGATGACCTTGGCTGGGAAGGGGAGGAGGGAGATGGGTCTGATGTTCTTGAGGTCTGATGGGTCAGCGGATGGTTTCTTCAGCAGGGGGTTGATCTCAGCGTGTTTCCAATCATCTGGGTAGGTGGTGATTTTGATGGAGCAGTTGATGGTGTGGCGAAGCTAGGGGGCGATGGAGGCGGCTGCTCTGTGGAAGATGTGGTACAGGCAAGGATCCTAAGGGGCTCCTGAGTGGATACATTGCAAGAAATAGAAACCTTATAAAAGAAACAGATGCACTTCAACTACAATACTTCATTTGTGGATATGCAAGCCTTACAGAACCTGACAAAAAATACTGAAATCATAATCAAACCCACCAATGAAGGCGAGGGGATTGTCATCATGGACAATAAATCGTAAGGGGCTGGGATCATGCAACAGCTAATAACTACAACCATTATCGTAAGATAATATATGTGCCCACAACAGAGACAAAAAAACTAGATTAAAAGCAAATCAGAGGAAGGTGAACAGCAAGGCTTGTTAAGCCCCAACAAATTTCAATTTTTGAATTAACAAGATCCTTGGTTTCTGGTAATACATGTGTCACCCAAGATCCACAAAAATAGTTCTGATCTACCAATGACGCTCATTATCTCCGATGTAGGTCCTTATTGGAACCATTGTCCCTTTTTTAAACAATTTGCTGAAAAAACTAAGGGATTTGTGAGAGACTCTATGGGCTGCATTAAGAAACTTGAGACTCTTCCATTTGAACCCCAGGAAGCAATATTAGTTAGCTTTGAGATAGAGTCTTTATTCACCAACATACCCCAAGATGAAGCTTTAGCAGTGGCAGCAGATATTGTAATTGCATTTGTATTTATATAGCGATTACTACCCCTGACAAGGCATTGAAGCGCTTTTCAGTGAGTAGCATGCTACTCCGGAACCCAATAAAGATTGGTATATGGAAATATAAGTTATTAATTTGAGAGGTGAACATGTGCTCATGTTATTTAGATTTAATAGGGTAAAGGAAGGGTAGAGGTGGGAAGAGTCTAGAAAGTGCTTTTTTGGAGATGATAGTAGTAAAATGAGGTTTAGAATGAGTCAAAGAAGGGAAAGAGGAGAGAAGAGTTTAGAGAGAGTTATTAGGGAGATCTAGTAGTAAAATGAGGTTTGAGCTGAGTCAAAGGAGGGATAGAGAAAGAAAGAGTCTACACCGTATAATTTGGGAGATCATAGTAGTAAAATGGGGTTTGGAATGAGTCATAGGTCGGATAGAGGAGGGAATAGTCTAGAAAGGGTTATTAGGGATATAACACTAGCACAACGAGGTTTAGGATGAGTCAGTGAGTAGAGGTACAGGATATATTTAGAGAGGCATAGGCTGAGACATAGAGTAGTGCATTAGAGAGAGTTGAAGGTCCTTTGATTTTTTATAGTAGGTGTAAAGTAAGAAATACAAAATTACATAACTACATAGAAAGGTAGACATGTATATGGAAAATAATAAATATATATTAAGTTGTATTATAGAAAGTCTCATATGTGCATGTATGCGTAAATAGTTAAAAAATCAGACTTTCAAGTGTTGCTGTACATAAAGCTAATGTATTTGTGTATTTTTATTAATTTTGGGGGGAAATTTATGCTTTTTTATTTGTTTATTTATTTAGATATAGTACATGTTCCCTAATATTTCAATGGTAAATCATTTATATTGTTATGATCATATGTACACACTGTGATAGATAAAATAAAATAAAACAGAGACCCATAAGCATATAATCAAATAACTTATATGTAAACTATACAGTGACCTATGTTCATGTTAAGGATAAAATAATATATATATATATATATATATATATATATATATATATATATATATATTTGAAAAGGTTTGCCATCTTGTGAGATGCACTCCCAGGAAGTAAGCAGACACAGGAACTGGGATATTAAGACACACTGACCAGCAGTTTAATGCGACGCGTTTCAGGCTTACGCCCTTCTTCAAAGCCAACTGCTCTCCAGGACGGCCAAACATTTCTGCCAGCATTTTCCCTCCATTTATTCAAGACACGCCCCAAGTGGGCTTCAAGTCACGCCCCAAGTGGGCCGGCAAATCACATTGCCTGCAAAGCATGATGGGGCTGGTAGTTCCTTACCCATGTGGGTCTGTTTGTAGCCATCACTGGTTTTCAAAGTTCTTTAAATGGTGCTTTAAAACAAAGAAACACAGCTCTCTTTACAGGCCGCTCCTCCTGTTCTACCCGCAGTCAATATAAAACAGCAGGCGGCCCCGCTTGGGATCTTGCAGTGGTGCTTCTCTCGACCTAGGCGGGCCAAATTATTTATTTGAAAAGGTTTGCCATCTTGTGAGATTCACTCCCAGGAAGTAAGCAGACACAGGAACTGGGATATTAAGACACACTGACCAGCAGTTTAATGCGACGCGTTTCAGGCTTACGCCCTTCTTCAAAGCCAACTGCTCTCCAGGACGGCCAAACATTTCTGCCAGCATTTTCCCTCCATTTATTCATGACACGCCCCAAGTGGGCTTCAAGTCACGCCCCAAGTGGGCCGGCAAATCACATTGTCTGCAAAGCATGATGGGGCTGGTAGTTCCTTACCCATGTGGGTCTGTTTGTAGCCATTACTGGTTTTCAAAGTTCTTTAAATGGTGCTGTAAAACAAAGAAACACAGCTCTCTTTACAGGCCGCTCCTCCTGTTCCACCTGCAGTCAATATAAAACAGCAGGCGGCCCCGCTTGGGATCTTGCGGTGGTGCTTCTCTCGACCTAGGCGGGCCGAATTATTTATTTGAAAAGGTTTGCCATCTTGTGAGATGCACTCCCAGGAAGTAAGCAGACACAGGAACTGGGATATTAAGACACACTGACCAGCAGTTTAATGCGACGCGTTTCAGGCTTACGCCCTTCTTCAAAGCCAACTGCTCTCCAGGACGGCCAAACATTTCTGCCAGCATTTTCCCTCCATTTATTCAAGACACGCCCCAAGTGGGCTTCAAGTCACACCCCAAGTGGGCCGGCAAATCACATTGCCTGCAAAGCATGATGGGGCTGGTAGTTCCTTACCCATGTGGGTCTGTTTGTAGCCATCACTGGTTTTCAAAGTTCTTTAAATGGTGCTTTAAAGCAAAGAAACACAGCTCTCTTTACAGGCCGCTCCTCCTGTTCCACCCGCAGTCAATATAAAACAGCAGGCGGCCCCGCTTGGGATCTTGCAGTGGTGCTTCTCTCGACCTAGGTGGGCCGAATTATTTATTTGAAAAGGTTTGCCATCTTGTGAGATGCACTCCCAGGAAGTAAGCAGACACAGGAACTGGGATATTAAGAAACACTGACCAGCAGTTTAATGCGACGCGTTTCAGGCTTACGCCCTTCTTCAAAGCCAACTGCTCTCCAGGACGGCCAAACATTTCTGCCAGCATTTTCCCTTCATTTATTCAAGTCACGCCCCAAGTGGGCCGGCAAATCACATTGCCTGCAAAACATGATGGGGATGGTAGTTCCTTACCCATGTGGGTCTGTTTGTAGCCATCACTGGTTTTCAAAGTTCTTTAAATGGTGCTTTAAAACAAAGAAACACAGCTCTCTTTACAGGCCGCTCCTCCTGTTCCACCCGCAGTCAATATAAAACAGCAGGCGGCCCCGCTTGGGATCTTGTGGTGGTGCTTCTCTCGACCTAGGCGGGCCGAATTATTTATTTGAAAAGGTTTGCCATCTTGTGAGATGCACTCCCAGGAAGTAAGCAGACACAGGAACTGGGATATTAAGATACACTGACCAGCAGTTTAATGCGACGCGTTTCAGGCTTACGCCCTTCTTCAAAGCCAACTGCTCTCCAGGACGGCCAAACATTTCTGCCAGCATTTTCCCTCCATTTATTCAAGACACGCCCCAAGTGGGCTTCAAGTCACGCCCCAAGTGGGCCGGCAAATCACATTGCCTGCAAAGCATGATGGGGCTGGTAGTTCCTTACCCATGTGGGTCTGTTTGTAGACATCACTGGTTTTCAAAGTTCTTTAAATGGTGCTTTAAAACAAAGAAACACAGCTCTCTTTACAGGCCGCTCCTCCTGTTCCACCCGCAGTCAATATAAAACAGCAGGCGGCCCCGCTTGGGATCTTGCGGTGGTGCTTCTCTCGACCTAGGCGGGCCGAATTATTTATTTGAAAAGGTTTGAAAACCAGTGATGGCTACAAACAGACCCACATGGGTAAGGAACTACCAGCCCCATCTTGCTTTGCAGACAATGTGATTTGCCGGCCCACTTGGGGCGTGACTTGAAGCCCACTTGGGGCGTGTCTTGAATAAATGGAGGGAATATGCTGGCAGAAATGTTTGGCCGTCCTGGAGAGCAGTTGGCTTTGAAGAAGAGCGTAAGCCTGAAACGCGTCGCATTAAACTGCTGCTCAGTGTGTTTTAATATCCCAGTTCCTGTGTCTGCTTACTTCCTGGGAGTGCATCTCACAAGATGGCAAACCTTTTCAAATAAATAATTCGGCCCGCCTAGGTCGAGAGAAGCACCACCGCAAGATCCCAAGCAGGGCCGCCTGCTGTTTTATACTGACTGCGGGTGGAACAGGAGGAGCAGCCTGTAAAGAGAGCTGTGTTTCTTTGTTTTAAAGCACCATTTAAAGAACTTTGAAAACCAGTGATGGCTACAAACAGACCCACATGGGTAAGGAACTACCAGCCCCATCATGCTTTGCAGGCAATGTGATTTGCCGGCCCACTTGGGGCGTGACTTGAAGCCCACTTGGGGCGTGTCTTGAATAAATGGAGGGAAAATGCTGGCAGAAATGTTTGGCCGTCCTGGAGAGCAGTTGGCTTTGAAGAAGGGCGTAAGCCTGAAACGCGTCGCATTAAACTGCTGGTCAGTGTGTTTTAATATCCCAGTTCCTGTGTCTGCTTACTTCCTGGGAGTGCATCTCACAAGATGGCAAACCTTTTCAAATAAATAATTCGGCCCGCCTAGGTCGAGAGAAGCACCACCGCAAGATCCCAAGCGGGGCCGCCTGCTGTTTTATACTGACTGCGGGTGGAACAGGAGGAGCGGCCTGTAAAGAGAGCTGTGTTTCTTTGTTTTAAAGCACCATTTAAAGAACTTTGAAAACCAGTGATGGCTACAAACAGACCCACATGGGTAAGGAACTACCAGCCCCATCATGCTTTGCAGGCAATGTGATTTGCCGGCCCACTTAGGGCGTGACTTGAAGCCCACTTGGGGCGTGTCTTGAATAAATGGAGGGAAAATGCTGGCAGAAATGTTTGGCCGTCCTGGAGAGCAGTTGGCTTTGAAGAAGGGCGTAAGCCTGAAACGCGTCGCATTAAACTGCTGGTCAGTGTGTTTTAATATCCCAGTTCCTGTGTCTGCTTACTTCCTGGGAGTGCATCTCACAAGATGGCAAACCTTTTCAAATAAATAATTCGGCCCGCCTAGGTCGAGAGAAGCACCACCGCAAGATCCCAAGCGGGGCCGCCTGCTGTTTTATACTGACTGCGGGTGGAACAGGAGGAGCGGCCTGTAAAGAGAGCTGTGTTTCTTTGTTTTAAAGCACCATTTAAAGAACTTTGAAAACCAGTGATGGCTACAAACAGACCCACATGGGTAAGGAACTACCAGCCCCATCATGCTTTGCAGGCAATGTGATTTGCCGGCCCACTTAGGGCGTGACTTGAAGCCCACTTGGGGCGTGTCTTGAATAAATGGAGGGAAAATGCTGGCAGAAATGTTTGGCCGTCCTGGAGAGCAGTTGGCTTTGAAGAAGGGCGTAAGCCTGAAACGCGTCGCATTAAACTGCTGGTCAGTGTGTTTTAATATCCCAGTTCCTGTGTCTGCTTACTTCCTGGGAGTGCATCTCACAAGATGGCAAACCTTTTCAAATAAATAATTCGGCCCGCCTAGGTCGAGAGAAGCACCACCGCAAGATCCCAAGCGGGGCCGCCTGCTGTTTTATACTGACTGCGGGTGGAACAGGAGGAGCGGCCTGTAAAGAGAGCTGTGTTTCTTTGTTTTAAAGCACCATTTAAAGAACTTTGAAAACCAGTGATGGCTACAAACAGACCCACATGGGTAAGGAACTACCAGCCCCATCATGCTTTGCAGGCAATGTGATTTGCCGGCCCACTTAGGGCGTGACTTGAAGCCCACTTGGGGCGTGTCTTGAATAAATGGAGGGAAAATGCTGGCAGAAATGTTAGGCCGTCCTGGAGAGCAGTTGGCTTTGAAGAAGGGCCTAAGCCTGAAACGCGTCGCATTAAACTGCTGGTCAGTGTGTTTTAATATCCCAGTTCCTGTGTCTGCTTACTTCCTGGGAGTGCATCTCACAAGATGGCAAACCTTTTCAAATAAATAATTCGGCCCGCCTAGGTCGAGAGAAGCACCACCGCAAGATCCCAAGCGGGGCCGCCTGCTGTTTTATACTGTCTGCGGGTGGAACAGGAGGAGCGGCCTGTAAAGAGAGCTGTGTTTCTTTGTTTTAAAGCACCATTTAAAGAACTTTGAAAACCAGTGATGGCTACAAACAGACCCACATGGGTAAGGAACTACCAGCCCCATCATGCTTTTCAGGCAATGTGATTTGCCGACCCACTTGGGGCGTGACTTGAAGCCCACTTGGGGCGTGTCTTGAATAAATGGAGGGAAAATGCTGGCAGAAATGTTTGGCCGTCCTGGAGAGCAGTTGGCTTTGAAGAAGGGCGTAAGCCTGAAACGCGTCGCATTAAAATACTGCTCAGTGTGTTTTAATATCCCAGTTCCTGTGTCTGCTTACTTCCTGGGAGTGCATCTCACAAGATGGCAAACCTTTTCAAATATATATATATATATATATATATATATATATATATATATATCGCACAGCAAAGGATCTTGAGGAGAAAGAATCCAGGCGAGCCCACTCGGTCGATCACAGCAGTTTATTTTCTATGACAGACAAGGACGACGCGTTTCGACCACGTCCGTGGTCTTGGTCACATGACCATCGCCTCCATTTTTTTACTATTTAAAGGTACGTGCACATACTTGTTTAATAAACATAAAAGAAATGTTACCAGCACATATAACAATAAAGTGAAAAGAGTGCATAGTGAAAACAGACACATTAGTTTCAATGTTGCAAACAATCATAGCATTTTAAATGTTTAGAAACGGCCTCCAACTATTCATATTAATGGTAAATCTATTCATTAATGTTACATTATAACAAAGAAGAAACACTGCTCAATTGTGACATGGAGGGACTAGTGCCCTGTATTCAATTAGTGATTATGTACAATTATCTCAAGACTATTAACACTTAGTTGCAGTACAGGTATATTACCCTAGTGAGTATAAAATTAGACTAGGAGCTGGATGGGGGTCCGCCATACTCCGGTGCTCTTACATGATTGCCAAGTGCTGTTTCATGGTGATTCACATCTTATGTTCTGAAAACGTAACAAAGGTACAATAATTAGCATCATAATATCACATTTTGAACAGTATTCATATTTCAACTATTGCATAAAAGAAACCAAGGTTGAAGAGACTCTACATACATATTAATCAAATAAGCTACAAGTCTGTTTATATAATATTATAATATATGTGAGCTAGAAAAGGAAAAAAGGTGATGTGTGCAGCTAAACAAAATAAACTAAAGAAGGAGAAGGTAGGGCGTGAGTCTGCAGCCAAGGCTCTGATCATACTGATCAGTGTACATCCTATAAGTGGGAATACAGTTCCTCATTCTGATTAAGGCCACCTGGGTACATGGTCCCTGCCAAGAGAATCAACCGTGACTCAAGTTTGCGGAGGGCCGCTATGCGATTGCCTCCTCTTGGATTAGGTACGATTGTGTCTAATCCGAAGAATCTAGCTTTGGTCCAGTCCGACCCATGTTCCCTAGCAAAATGTCTGGCTGTGCTATAGCTCTGGTCAGAGTTGGTTATTGCCCTCCAGTGTTCAAGGATGCATTTCTTTACAGGGAATGTTGTTGATCCAATGTACCAGAGATTACAAGGGCAGACTACAGCATACACCACAAACTCAGTACTACATGTGATAAATTTAGATATTACCCATTTGGTATTGGTTCTTTCTAGGATTACCTCCAATATGTTTCTGCTGTTTTTACAGGCTTTACATTTACCACATTTGTGGAAGCCTTTAGTATGTTTCAACCAACCACCTTCTTTTGGTTGGAGATGGCTGTGGACCAGCATGTCCCTCAGTGATGGGCTTCTCATATAGGTCACGGAGCGAGTCGGTTTTATTTCATTTCTCAAAATGGGGTCTTTCCTCAGGATATCCCATCTATTTCTGAGAATATTCCTTATCTCATTCGATTGATTACAGTATTTGGTGATAAATCTAACTTCACTCTTCTTGATGGGTCCAGACAGACTCTGCTCTGAAGTTTTGTTGACTATTTCTTCTCTAGATAGACTTTCGACTCGTTTTTCTGCTTGTATAATGGCTTTTCTAGGGTAACCTCTCTCTTTGAATCTGGCCTTCATTTCTTGTTTGGTGTCTTCGTATGTGGTAGGGGTACTGCAGTTGCGTTTAGCCCTGAGGAATTCACTGTACGGTATTCCCCACCTAAAACTCGGAGGGTGAGAGCTGGCGGCATGGAGGATGGAATTCCCTGCTGTCTTCTTTCTAAAGAGATTCGTGACAATTTGTCCCCTGTCTATGCTTAGTTTCAAATCTAGGAAATCAATTGATTCCTGACTGTAGTGTCTGGTAAACCGAAGGTTCACAACATTCATGTTCAAACAGTCTATGAACTGATTAAGTTCCATTTCAGACCCCCTCCACACAAAGAAAATATCATCAATATACCTAAGCCATGAGGATACATTGAATATCCAATGTTCAGTGTTGTCGTTCCAGAGCACCTGCTTCTCCCACCAGCCCACCATGAGATTAGCGTAGCTGGGAGCGAAGCAGGTACCCATAGAAGTCCCTTGTATATATATATATATTATCTACTGGCGGTCGCCAGTAGATAGTTATAGTTAGAACCTATTTTCCATAGGAAATCCGCGACATTCTATTTGAAATAACTCTCTTGCCGGTTGACGTATCTTCGCAAAATTTTCAAACTTTGTGGGGCGCTCCGGTCCGCTCCCTACCCTGAAAGTCTCGGGGTGATTCGTCAAGAGGGGGCCGAGAAAAAGGGGGGTCCCAAAACGCGTTTTCCCCATTCATTTTTCCATAGGAAACTTTAGACACGGCTACAGCCCGAACTGCTGAACAGAATTACACCAAATTTGGCAAAGAGGTAGTTCTTGGTTCAGAAAGAACCCTTTTGTTAAATGGTGTAAATCCGTTCAGTAGTTGCTGAGAAAATCAAAAGTAAAAGTACATATATATCTATGGCCGCGTAGGATTCGCGCACCCTCCCGATCACGAGCTGTCTGCTAATTGGCTGTCAACACTCCAAACCAGGAAGTGTTGGCAGCCATCTTGTTCCTCGGTAGAACCGAGGAACAAGAAAGCAGTAAAAAAAGTGCGCAAAACGCACAAAGGGGGCAGGGTAGAAACACCCTGACCCCCTAGGTCTGCTCAGGGGGTCCCACAAGGACCCCCTGGACAAAAAAAAGCATTTTTTTTTTTTAAATCAGCAGGATGCGCTCAGGGTGCGCGGATCCTGCCGATAAAAAAAATCGAAGCGCGGTCTCCGCGCTCGATGCACTTGCCCCCGGGTGGGCCAAGTCCCGGGGGCATGCTGGGGGGGTGTTTATTTTATGTATGGGGGGCCTCTAAGGGCCCCCCAAGCCCCGGGGACCGCCACCCCCCGGGGCTTTCTTTTTAAAATGGTGCGGGAGGGCTCTGAGCCCTCCCGCAGCCCCGGGGACCACCACCTCCCCGGGGCTTCTTTTTTTTTTTTCCCTGTGTGGGGGGGCTCGAGCCCCCACACGCCCGGGGACCGCCACCTCCCCGGGGCACTAACAAATAAAATGGGGGTCCGTTTTGGACCCCGAAGCCCCGGGGACCACCACCTCCCCGGGGCTGTGCTGATGTGGGGAGGGGGCCGCGCGGCCCCCTCCTGGAGCCTGTGGTGGCCCTGGGGACCGCCACCCCCCAGGGCCGGCTCCTGCAGTGTCCCGGGGTGCCTACCCCCGGGACACTGCTGTTTGCAATGACAGGACGGGAGCCTCGCGGCTCCCGTCCTGTCATTGCAAACTGCTTTGGATATTGGAAGAGAGAGCAGGGAAACCTGCTCTCGCTTCCAATATCCAAGACAATTGCTTTTCCACATGGGGAGCAGCATCTTAGCTGCTCCCCATGTGGAAAGCAATGCCGGCTCGCGCAGGAGGCGGGGAGCCGGCGGGACTGTGGGGGGTTTGGGGACCCCCCCACAGTCCCCAACCAGAGGCCAGGCCCCGGGGGATGGGGTCCCCGGGGCAAGTAGTGGCCCGGGAGGGGGGCCACGCGGCCCCCTCCCCAGAAATAATTTTTTTTTTTAAATTTAAAAAAAAAAAAAAAAAGGGGGTAAGGCCCTGGGGGATGGGGTCCCCAGGGCCCAAAAATAAGAAAAAGGAAGGGGGGCCACACAGCCCCCCTTCAGGAAAAAAAAAAAACGAACGGCCCGCAGGCCCCGCCCCCTTCCTTCACCACTCTGCAAACGCGCCCCTGGCGCATTTGCAGATGGGGAAGTAATTCCCTTTGAATACTGGGGGTCCCTGGGGCCAACTAGCCCACCAGGAACCTCCAGTATGCGCCAGGGGCTGCGTTGCAGAGAGGTGTACAGAGGCCACGCCCTTTATACACCTCTCTGCAACGCAGCTCTGTGGCGCTTTGGAGGTACATGGTGGGCTAGTTGGCCCCAGGAACCCTCAGGATTCAAGGGGACTTAATCCCCCAACTTAAAACGCGCCACGGGGCGCGTTTGCACAGTGGTGAAGGGAGGGGGCGGGGCTTCAGGTGACATGTGTGCAAACAGGGCCCGTGGCGCGTTTTAAGATGGGGAATTAAATTCCCTTCAATCCTGAGGGTCCCTGGTGGCCAACTAGCCTGACAGGTACATCCAGAAAGCGCCACAGAGCTGCGTTGCAGAGAGGTGTAAAAAGGGGTGTGGCCTCTCTACACGTCTCTGCAACGCAGCCCCTGGCGCATACTGGAGGTTCCTGGTGGGCTAGTTGGCCCCTAGGGACCCTCATGATTCAAGGGGACTTAATCCCCCAACTTAAAATGCGCCACGGGGCGCGTTTGCACAGATGTCACCTCAGGCCCCGCCCCCTTCCTTCACCATTGTGCAAATATTCCTCTAAAATCTGCCGAACTACGAATTCGGATTTACTCACCTGTTATCAGGAGAGACCTCAGTGCTGCATCTTTCAGCCCAGTACTAATCCTGAAAAGTAATTTTAACCGTACTTACCAGTAACTTGAATTTCCTTCCATAGGATATCATTGCCTGCTTTTTGCTGAAAAAGTTTCTAAGTGTTGATTTTTGAAACATACAAATATTCCTCTAAAATCAGCCGAAATACGAATTCCGATTTACTCACCTGTTATCAGGAGAGACCTCAGTGCTGTATCTTTCAGCCCAGTACTGGTCCTGAAAAGTAATTTTAACCGTACTTACCAGTAACTTGAATTTCCTTCCATAGGCTAACATTGACTGGTTTCACTTGGAAATTCTTCTAAGTGTGGAGTTTTGGAACTTTAAAATATTCCTCTAAAATCAGCCGAAATACGAATTCCGATTTACTCACCTGTTATCAGGAGAGACCTCAGTGCTGCATCTTTTAGCCCAGCACTGACCCTGAAAAGTAATTTTAACCGTACTTACCAGTAACTTATATTTTCTTCCATAGGAATCCATTGTCTGGTTTTCAGCAGAAAAGTTTCAAAGTGTCGATTTTCACAAACTACAAATATTCCTTAAAAATCGCCTGTATGACTTAAACGCATTCTTTCAACTGTTTACAGGAGATGCACCAGTGCTGGATCCAGGATCCAACACTGAGTAAGAAAAAGTAACGATAACAGTTTTTACCTGCTAAGTGAATTTCCTTCCATAGGATAACATTGGTGATTCTATGAGAAAAAGTTTCAAAGTGTCAACTTTTAAAATACAATAATATTCCTTAAAAATCACTAATGTAACCAAAACGCTTTTACTCAACTGTTTACAGGAGATGTCCCAGGACTGAATCTAGGATCCAGTCCTGTGGTTAGAAAAGTAATCCATAAAGTAACTAATTGCATTTAACTAGAAATTCACATTGAGCTGAATGTTGCATTGTGTTTGAAAATGTGTTGCCCATTGCAACAACTGTAACTACTGTACTTAAAAGTCTATTGCCTATGTGCAAAGTATTTTAACTAAAGTAATTCATTCTGAGAAAGTATTTTTTGTAATGTATAATGTAATTACAATGTAATTTAAAAAATAAAATATGTAAAAAAAATTGTTTCTAAAAATGTAGTAAATCAGTATTATAAAAATAAATATAACAATTAATACATTTAAAAATTGTCATTTACAAAACCTTTGAAATTCACTGAAAAAACCGTAGGTTTCAGACATGTTATAGTTAGGAATTAGCATTTAAAAAACCTTTGAAATTCACTGAAAAAACCATAGGTTTCAGACACGTTATAGTTACAAATTAGCATTTAAAAAACCTTTGAAATTCACTGAAAAAACCATAGGTTTCAGGCGCGTTATAGTTAGAAATTTGCATTTAAAAAACCTTAAAAAATCACTGAAAAAACCATAAGGTTTTAGGGACAGTTATAGTTAGTTGGACATTGCACTCGTACAAAACCCGTGAAATTCCCCCGTTATAGTTAGTTCAGGTAACTATAACTCGCGCCCCGCAATGCACTGCTGATGACGTCACATATTACATCACTCATGACATGGTCAGTGACATCACTGATGACATCACTGATGACATCTCAAATGACATCACTGATGACATCACTGATGACATCATCCATGTGAGAATTTAATGCATCTTCTCACACCCTAATATAAGTTTTGAAACACCCACTCTAAATTACAGACTGCCATTCTCAAAACCATACACACTCCAATACCAATAAGTACATACCCACTCACTGATTCTTAGGTCTACACACACACATCTACTCACTCACCCGTACAGTCACTCATACTTACAGTCACTCAGTACAGGACTATCATATGCACTCATACACCTATATAAACACTCACACAACGCAACTCATCCATAGAGGTACTCACACACCTAGTCAGTCATGCAAATAATTAATCACACTCCAATTTACTCACCTATACAGTTATACACACCAGCTCACTTACTCATAAAAATACTAGCACATTCTTACGCTCCGATGCAATCACTGATGCAAGCACACACTCATCCATATAGCCACTCTCACAATCACACACTCTCACTTATAGCCATTTATATACTCCAACACACATATATACTGCCTTTCACATATGTAGTTACTCACACATGTACCACTGAGATATACATTCAATCACTAACACACCCATACACACACTCACCTACCCATACAGTCCATCACAGACGCACTCTTGAAACCATGCACCCAGTGAATCACCCACTCACACATCTATGCACAGAGTCACACTCACCCCACCCACACAAACACTGAGGCACCCATACAGATACTCAGAGAACCAATCCATAACCCATATAGACACTCATTTAGGTAGTCAGAAACCCATGCAGCTGCTTACACAACAACAGACAGACGGATACAGACATTCACACAGTTTAGTCACTCACCCATGCATCCAGTAAGATACGTTTAATCACTCACTTATAGACTCAGTCACGCACCTACTAAATCATCCATTCAGACACTTATACACCCACTCATTCTTCAATACGCCTTTCCCTATATATATTAAACATATTTAAACTTTACACAAACACACAGTCACTGGATGATGTCATCAGTGATGTCATCAGTGATGTCATTTGAGATGTCATCAGTGATGTCATCAGTGATGTCACTGACCATGTCATGAGTGATGTAATATGTGACGTCATCAGCAGTGCATTGCGGGGCGCGAGTTATAGTTACCTGAACTAACTATAACGGGGGAATTTCACGGGTTTTGTACGAGTGCAATGTCCAACTAACTATAACTGTCCCTAAAACCTTATGGTTTTTTCAGTGATTTTTTAAGGTTTTTTAAATGCAAATTTCTAACTATAACGTGCCTGAAACCTATGGTTTTTTCAGTGAATTTCAAAGGTTTTTTAAATGCTAATTTCTAACTATAACGTGTCTGAAACCTATGGTTTTTTCAGTGAATATATATATATATATATATATATATATATATATATATATATATATATATATATATATATAGTTTCACCATACGTAATATACACATTTGTTAAGCAAACCTACTAAAAATATCTATATATTTTTAAATCATAAGTAGTATATATATTTGTACGAAGAAATGTACATATCTAAATACATACATATAATCAAATTATACATGTTTACATACACAGTCATGTCATCTACATTTGTGTTTTGAGTATGGTGGTCATGTAGGAAAGAGACAACTTTTGAGTAGTCTTCTGAAGATAAGATAGTTATCTGTGGATCTTTTGTTTGGGGGTAATACATTCCAAAGTTTGACTGTTTGAACAGAGAAAGATCTACCCACCATGTTTTTCTTCTTGTATGCTGGGGTTTTGAGGCGAGGTGTCAATCTCAAGTGGTGGTTCCTTTGTTGTATGTATTTGGTGATTTTATTTTTTTCCCGATGAAAAGTTCCATGTATTGTTTTGTGTGTGAAACAAAGCTGCTTGAAGAGGGACATTCCGGCAATTGATAACCAATGTAGAGCCCTCAAGACAGGGGAGATGTGGGCTTGTTACTTTACATGTAGGAGTAGTCTAGCAGCAAAGTTCTGAATTTGTTGTAGTCTTTTCATAGTTGATAAAGATGATCCGCGTAGAGGCTATAGACATAATCAAGTTTAGACAGTACAAGAGAGGTAGTAGCTTGGACCTTTTGTGGCAATCCTAAGTAGGGGAAGATTTGTCACAGAGTTGTCATTGTAATTAAGCTTGATCTTGCTAACTTAACCACTTGGGCATTCATTGCTTGTTTGGAGTCCATGGTTTTTCCCAGGCTTCTTACTTCCTTGGATACTTTAGAAGGTGATGCCAGATTGGCAGGCGCAGAGTAGGTGATAAATATTCCAATGCCACATGTGAGTATTTTAGTTTTGGATGCATTCATTTTGAAAGTGCCATGTCATCCACTGATTAATGGCTCTGATGCAGCTGAAGAGTTTTGAGTTTCTAATGTCTTTGGGGTTTTCCAGGTTAAGAAGTATTTGTGTGTCATCTGCATAGTTATAGCAAGGGAGCTCAAAGTCATTGACCATTGTCGGAAATGACTTCATATAGATGTTGAAAAGCATGGGTGAGATGCTAGAGCCTTGAGGGACCCCAGATTTTGTGAAGTATGGTTTGGATGAGAAAGGGGGAGTATGGGTGACATTTCTTCTGTTTTGAAGGTAGGATGTGATTCAATTGAGTTCAGTCCCCTATATGCTGCTTTCTAGAGTCTATAGATTAGAGTGTCATGATCAAATGTGTCGAAGGCATGCATTGAACTCCTTGAGGAACTGGGGAGGGTGTCGGGCCTTCACACAAACTGTAGTAAGACCTGCACCTTCCCAATAACTGCTAACCTTTAGACTCTGCCACTGGCACTAGAGCAGGCAGGCATTCGGTGGGAACCCAAAGCGCTACAGCACCAGGGTGTTAAGGTGTATCACTCTGCGACAGACGTTAGGGAAGGGCAACTTTAATTTTTTGTGGTCCTTAAAACTTGGGTTATTGGTGCGCATTGCACTATCAAAGATGGTAATGCTACTCCAAGTCCTCTACTACTTTGCAAACTTGCTCGTTTGGGTACCCCAGTCTTGGTTCAAGGAACTGAATGGTAATTGATCTTGGAGAGTGGCAGATACTGGTTCTCTTTCGACACACTGAGATGTCTGATGACTGAGAGCAGCCTGGGCGTCCTGGATTTTGAGATCTATTTTTTGTCAGCACAGGTGCAATGACTGGCTCGCTGGCTTGCTTGGCTTCAAATGGAGGCAATGGGTGAAGGAGCATTGATCACGCTGATGCTGGCGGTGATGATGATGGAGAGATCTTCCGTCCTTGCAGTGCTACTACGCTGCTGGCAGTCTGCAGTCACCAAAACTAAGCAGCACCCTCTCTATGTGCCAGCTCTGTCCATGGTGGGATGACCCGCTATTAGGGGGGGATACTTTACTGAGCTGCGATTCTGGGATTGGAGTAGCATGGGGATAGAAACTATTGGGGATTGCCATGATGAAGGAGTCCTCCACACCATGGAGGCACTGATGGAGGAGGAAGGCTTGCCAGGGGCACAGTTCTGTATCTTTGCAGTGATGAGGAGTGCACACATGACCTTTTACAGACCCTCCTCACCTTCGAAGGGGGGGGCAAATTCATCAGCTGGATATGCTGGATGTTTCTTTAAATGACAAATGCTGATCTTGAGCCCTTAATTTCCAGATGGGAGGGATCCTTTGGCAGAGAGTTGAGGGGTAAGGAATGGGAAAAGACCTTGGAGCAGGTCCACAGAGTATCTAGGAACACTAGATTCAAATACACCCAGTTTAATTATCTGCATGCTACATACTTTACGCCCCATAGGTTTAATGTAATGATGCATACTGATACTATGCAGTGCCCTGTTACTCCCTGCCAGACACAGATTTCATACACATGGTGTGGGGTTGCCCCATTGTGGGTCACTTTTGGGCTAAGGTGATGCAGGATATGGAACGCATGCTCGCTAGGTGAGAACTGCTGACCATAGAAATATGCTTACTGAGCCTCATTCCCTATCAGCCTGAAAAAAGGTGGGAAATAGGTTCCTTGATTTAGCACTTGTGGTTGCCTGCAGGGATATTGCAATGCACTGGCAGTTGACTGAAGGCCCCCACATTGAAGATGGTAAAGAGCAGTAGAGAGCTGGGCTATAGCAGAAGGGGCTGCCCTTAGAGGGGAAGAGTCGAGAGAGGTGCGATGGGAGCTGATAGCAGAGCTATGGCTAGAAATACTAACAGAATTTGCAGAGGGGAATGAGGAAGCGGGTGAATGATTGACTCAATTGGGCTGTTTGGGGGGGGGCTTGATGACTCTACTGACCAGTGGGCCATGAACAACATGAGACTAGCTGCTGCTGCGTTTCCATCTTTATACATTTAGCATGACAATGACTTACGTGTGCAGGGGGGTCCTCCCAGTGCTGTGAATTCACAGATCTGATGCTAGTAAATTGTGGATGGCTACTTGCGGCATATAGAAAGTTTTTGAACTGCACCATGTCTCCCTTTTTTTCTTTCTTTCTTTGCTGTTGGGACTTTATGGAAACATGGGATGCATGGGGTTAAAGGGGTGCCTGGGTGACCCTTCACAGCATGACTGGGAGGCAACTGTGATGGGTATACTGAACCTTGTGCTTTGGCAATGTTGCCCATGTAATATATTGGAATAGTTCTACTGCTGCATTGCAATCTGTTATAAAACACGGTGTCCAGAAGCTGAAATAAAGTTGATGGCCTTTTTGCTTTAACATTGTAATTTGCACCTGAATAGTAACCTGGGGAAATGGTATTCAGTTTCTGTGGAATACACAAGTGGAGAATACCAATATGTTACAAATATCCAATGAATACCATATGCAAGATAAACTATGGTGTTGCAACATGTGGGCTACTAATAATAATAATGCAGAAGACCGTTAAATTGTTTTGGAAGTGCTTTTTTCCACTAAGGCAAAACAAGAATGAAATAAGTAAAATTTATAGTTTATAAAATTTGATGTATGTTATCTAGAAAGAATATGCGGATACGACATGCGTTCTTGGTTCGAGTGCAGCCAGCGTTACATGAGTGATGAGGTGATGGACACTGAGTTCCAAGCTCTAACATATATGGATACAAGAGCCCACAAGAAGAAACGGCATATAATTGTCTTCTGTTTGAGAAAAGGCCACACAATTGGAACCACAGTAAATATGGCTTATTACTTCAATTTGAGTGCACTGTTCGGAGTTGCGAGATCAATGCACATAAGGTGGTGGGAGTGCACAGAAAAATGGCATAAACAAAGATGGAGCCTACCCGTTGTCGCAGTGCACAAACAGGTGTTCCACCTACTTGACTTTAGGCATGCACATAAAGCATGATGAGAAAGGCCTTCTTGGAGAATTGATTCTGTTTGTGACAATTTATGTTTTACAAAGTTTAATGGTGCCACTTTCTTTTACAACTGAAGGTAATATAGTGCAGGAGTATGTGATTTGATCCAGGCAGGTGGGTATAGGAACCTTTTTGAACTTTTTAAAATACATCAAACGTGAGTTCCTTATTCTAAGTTTTCAGTAAATGTGGGTCGGGTTTCATCGCCACTGTTTGTGGGGATTTGAGACAGTTCTGATAAAGCCACAAGATACACAGGTGAGGCTAGAAGTTGTTTTCCTGGTGATGGTGTTTACCTAACAGGTGTGACAGGAAGACCTGTATGTGGCTTTTAAGTATAGATTGGAGTAGTCTTAGTCTGGCTGCCTCCCATCACGGGCTATTATATGATGAATGATCACTGTGGTGGTGTACTCAGTGATCATTTCCACATTAAAAAGCAGATTTTAGTAGCCCCGGATGGATAATAATAATAGATTATAATAATAATTCCTATTTGTAAAGCCAAACGTATCACCCCTTAAGGGTTTCAAGGTGCTGGGAGCCGTCGGGGAAATTAAGTGAGCTATTGTCCAGAGTCACATGATGCTGAGCTCAGCTGCTGTCGGCACCGGGGATTGAACCGTGAGCCCAGTGCTCCTGAGTCAGCCAGACTGGCCACTGTGCCTCACCTAACACCCCCCCTCCCACACTACCCACTGCACAACACCTCTCCCTGGCTCATGACTCAGAACATATTAACCGCACACATAGCAGTAATTGTTTACAGCTTTTATAGCAATTTGGAGAATGGTAATAGTGGTCAAATGTGGCTTACATATACGTTTTAATGAAATATTTTTGCAGTTGGTGTAAAGATTTAGTCCTTTATAACTTGGTCCTGAGGAGGCCTGCTGTAATGGCCAAAACATGTCGACCACACTTTATGTGAGGCTCTACCCGGCACTTGAATGGATTACATTGATGGGATTTGTACCAATAAGGATAAGCCATTAAGGTGTCAAGACAATGGCATAACGGACTGTGTGGACCGCTCCCTTTTTTTGTGAACCAACAAGAGACAGTATTGTTGTTTTGGATACTGCAAAGAAAATAGATATATAAGGACTCTCAATTTGATAAAAGGTACGGAATCAGGTATAAAATGAGTTTGGTTTTAATGTACAAATCTTTCTCAATAGTATGATTAAATTGTTTATATTGAAACCATTTTCATGACAGAGTCATAACTGGAATCGAGGTCAATGATACACTCAATGTAAATTGATAAATTGACATAAGATTCAATATCAGAAACTAATGACTAATTGCACCTCTGCCCGTGATTAGGTTAAATTAACTCCTCAGGGTACTATTTATTTATGTATGTATTTATGTATATATTATATTAAGTGTATTTTCAAGGTCCATTTGAGGTCATTCGGGAATCCACTTTCTTTCCCACTTTTAGAAAATTGGCATTTTTTTGGCATAACTATTTGGTACCTGCTTCGTGTGTCCTGGGTTACATGACTGTAAATAGCTTGGCCTTTAGCCTTTGTGTATTCCTCCCAGACACTGAGACAAAGGGGGACTAGGTGTTGGCAGGGTGGCCATCCAGCCAGGATAGGTGGGGTGGAGCTGTTCCCTGCCTCACTTACATTTCAAAGGGCTACCTCCAAGACGCACACAAAGGAACCTGCCGTCATTTGTCACCCCAGACTACTTCGAGCCATGGCAGGGGAAGGGAAGAACTTTCCAGCCTCAGATATAGGAGTAGCAAGGATGTCACCTCCACTTCAATGGCTGGCACTAGGTATAAATATTGAACCACCTGAATCACCTCTTCTGTACAATCCCAGACCTGTGGAATACAATACCAGATCTGTTGAAACTTCAGAAGGACTGTGTTATACTCCAGAAGACTGGCCTGGTGCTTGAGGCCTGCCTTGTTCTTCAGGGGACGTCCCTGCTTCTACCAGAATTCTGCCCTGCTTCTTGAGGCCTGCCTTACTGCATGAAGGATAGAGGACTATCTTCTTCAACTCAGGACTATCATGACCTTAAACCCTGCACTTGGCCCCTTCTCAAGTGAGTCCTAACCCTCTAAGAAGTGACCCCTAGTCTCAGAGCCTTGGACGTGGTGTTAGAGGTGCTGATCCTACTAACCTTAAATATTAGGACTTAAAGAAATTTTCACTAAAAAGTGCCTGAAGAACCGACAGAAGACTAAAACCTACCTGCAAGCCTATCTGACTGAGGTACATCACCAGTTGGCCTGACTTCACGGTAGCTCCTGCTATATTCCTCTCTGCTGCTACAATACCTTCACTGACTGATGAGCCCATAACAAGGGTGACACCGATCCTGGGTTGTTTGTTTTGCGGTTCAGAGATGACCTGGTTTGGCAGTTCAGGCTTGACTGTTCCTATTGGAGCAGAGTCAAGACTGATTTGCATATTGATGGGTTCAAACTGAGGTGGCATGGTATGTAAAGAAACTATGGATTGTGATGTGACCCGAGTAATTACTAGTGGCTGAGATTAATTCAAGCATTCCATCCATCACTTTTTGTATACTTTAGTATGTTCTTCTCTGCAGCAGCAAATCCTGTTCAGTGGGACCTCTAAACAATGGTATGTGGCCTCATGGAGCCCTCCTTAGTTATGTCTTGCAGCTTTGTCTCACTGGAGGTGTTTGACTTCCAAGTAGTTGTCTAAATCCGAAGGTAAAAATCTTCATCAGGTTCAATGGCGATATACTCACCATTGACTACGACGATGTCCTCAGCCTGGAAATCTGGCTTCTCCCACTTGGAACTTTTTCCCACCATTGTTGAATGCTTCACTGAGACCTCATCTAGTGCTTACCGGTGACGTCAACTCCTCCTACGACACAGCCTGTTGCCCTGCACCAATGAACTCAAACTTCTCCTGACTTTTTCTCAGAATTTCTTCCACGTTCAAAGGTAAGCTGAGACTGGGTCCGATCCACCTAGTGTATCCAAACACCACTCCATCTCGATCTGACAACTTTTGACTTTGCCCCAGCTCTCGGGACCAGATACCCGCAGTTGGTGCTTTGATCTTTTATCCATTATTGTTCACTAAAAACGTTTTAAAAATTATAACTCAGGTACTACTGATCATTTTGTTTATTACAATTTTCTCAATTTTTCTAAATTGGTACGGGATTTTTCTTGTTTTGTGTTTTCCCTTTATCACTGTTTGCATGCTCATAAGTACTTAAAACAGTGCCTCTAAATTAAGCCTGACTGCTTTTGTGCTAAGCTACCTGAGGGTTAAGCACAGGCTAATTTAGTGACTGTTTTGGTACACCCTGACAAGGATTGTAGGTGTTGCTTGAGAAGGATTTTTACTCCACTCAACCAATAACCTGATTTATTACAATGGTACATAATGCTCAACCTGACTCTAGGAAGGGTTGATTTGGATAAATTAACTGCCCACTTCACATAACGTTGAGCACAGGGGAAATCAGAGTTAGAGCAATAATGGTCATTTTTGAAAACGCAATATGTGTTCTGTGTTAGAAAGAAGAGAGGAAAACTGTTGCTTAAACTATTTCTTGTCAATTTTAGTGATGCAATGTCAAGCAGTAAAAGGCTCTTGGTGGCCCATCAAGTTAAATGTTGATTTTAAATAAGCTAACCACTTTATTTTACTCGGCACACAATCAATTACACTGTCCCTGATTATTATGTGGCTTCAGAAGTCTTGGATTGTCCCAAACTGACAACCAAACAAGTAATGGATTGAGATAAATGTTCAAGAATGGAAACTACCAGTCCTAGAAGGCAGAAATTGTATATCTTCTTTGCAGAGTTTAGTATTATATCACAAGAAGCAACTTCCTATGCTGTAAAAGATTAGCCCATGTTGTGGTGTAGTCAAAACACAAACCTAAATAATTAAAGCTGTTACCCTTTCCTGATATCTGATCTTTGACTTGGATACTGATAACTTAAGGGAGCCAACACCCAGAGCTAAGACATGAGATTTTAAAAAATTCATTGACAGATCTAAATTATAAATGAAAATAACATAAGAGTGGAATAATAATTTGAGGCCGGTGGCTGTTTGAAGAATTTAAATCATTCCATCCGAACAGTTTTGAATTTCCTTGCAACTAACTCTGGGTTGATCAGATGTAAGGCCTGCTAATGGGTACTTAATTTACTAGTATATAAATTAAACAGAGGAGGCACAAGTACACACCCTTGTCTGACAATTCTCTAATCCTGCTCCAATAACCCACCATTTTTACCGTTACTCACTCTATCTACTGAGTCCTAATGGAATCGTTTGAGAAAGTTCATAATAGGGGGGTCTACACCCATTTCTTCTAAGATGGGAAAGAGTATATGCATACTAACCCTGTCAAAAGCTGAAGTTAAGCCTATGAATACAAAAGGGAGGGATTCCCTGCACACAAGGACAGACATAGAAATTATCAGATGACGGTATGATTCACAGTGCTCAGGCCAGATTTGAACCCATAGTGCATCACTCATAGAAAGTTGTTATCATATACCAACTTCTGAATAAGCACTTTTCTTCCTACAATTGCAACTGTAGAATCCATTAAAGAAATTGATCTATAACATTTAGCGTCAGACCTGTCCCATATTTTATACACTGGAATGATAACTGCTGAACTCCATGATCAAGGCATTTGAGAACAGCTAGCATTAGGAACTGCAGCTAGAAATAGGGCCCAGAAGTCAATGCCGGACTTAAACAAATCCAGCAGCACTCCATCAGCTATATTAGAGGCACTAGCAGCTATGGCCTTTCACACTTTATCCACAGTAAATTCCAGCACGGAAAAACACGTACCCTGGGTGCTCTGTCACACTCAAGGTAACAAATCCTAAATTGTGGACACATTTTCAAGCCAATACTGAGATGTAATCACACATTCCAGACACTTCAAAGTGATATTATCTGCGTTAAAAGTCAGATAATTAATAACCAACAATTCTGAACATTCCCTGAGATGGACACTGCCATAAGTGTCTCACATCCTAGCATCTGTAAATGGGATTCAGTGGCTTTAAAGACTAATTTATGGTTTGACCTGGCATATCGTACCCTTACTGTATCACTTGGTAAAAGTTTCACAGCTAAAATATAAGATGGGATCTACCTTAAGTGCATGAGTCATCCCATCCAGGACGTGGTCTGGCTGTAGGTTTACTAATAGGCATCATAAATACCCCATTAATAACAGATGTCAATGAACAAAAGCTGTCCAAGATCTGACAAGGGTAGCTAGCCATAAGGAGAAAAATCCCAATTTTCCTCTTTGCATGAACTGTATCTATGGACCACCTCCAGCCTTATAGCCCTCCAATGCAGGTGCCTGCCACCTGGCTATTTTTTTTGCAGGGTCAAGATTCAGACATGGCACCATTAACACTTTCCAACCAAAAGGCGGAAACCACAGGATATGATCACTAAAACGAGATCAGCGAGCAAAGCAAGATTTAGCCGCATACTCACCACCTTGTTCAACACCTCAATTGCCACGGCCACCTTCCCTGAGGACTGTAAGCATGCAAAAGTCAATGCCTTGCTAAAGAAACGTTCGCCAGACCACAGCAAACTCAACAACTACCAACTGATCCCTGCTCCTGTTCCCAGCCAAAGCATTAGAAAATGCCATCAACCAACAACTCTCCTCACATCTGGAATGGAACCTCCTATTCGACTCCTCCCAATCTGGATTCCACAGCAACCACAGCACCAAGACAGCCCTCTTTGCAGCTAGCAATGACATCCAAGCCCTACTCAACTGAAGAGAGACTGCAGCTCTGATCCTCCTAAACCTCTTGGCAGTCTTCGATACAGTCTCCCACCACATACTCATCACAATGCTGCACAACATAGGCAGTCAAAGAGCCGCTCTGAGATGGATCGGCTCTTTCCTCCCCAGAACAACACAACATCCGCCTACCCCCCTTCACCTCCAAACCCATGGAAATCATCTGTGGACTACCCCAAGGATCCTCGCTCAGCCCCACCCTCTTCAACACTTGAATAACACCTCTGGCCAGCATCGCCAAAACACATGGACTCAACATCATATCCTACGCCGACGACGCACAACTTGATATTGATATTGATTTGATTATCAAAGCACTATTTAATGAGTAACTACCGGACCTAAGCCTACAGAAGAGCCTTATCACACAGGGTGGAAAATAGCCAGGTTTTAAGCTCCTTTCTAAATATAAGCTCGTTAGACTGGCTTCTCAGACATTCAGGAAGACTGTTCAACAGTTGAGCTGTAGTATGGATAAAGTTCCTGCCGCCCCACTTTTCTCTTTTGATTTTGTGGACAATTACTGTCCTGGAGTTGGTTGATTGTAGCATTCTGTTTGGTGTATATCCAGAAAGATACTTTTTCAGGTATGCTGGGGCATTGCCATACAGGGTTTTATGAGCTAAGCATAATGCCTTGAACTTGACTCTTTTCATCACCTGGAAGCCAATGGAGTTCTTGAAGAGTCCCTGCCACAGGACTGTATTTTGGCATTTTCTTCAAGAGTATTGCTGAAGCATTTTGTAAAACTTGAGAGTTTTTCAATAAGCGCTGATGAATGCCCAGATAAAGGGCATTAAAGTAGTCCAGCCACAATAACACTAAGGCTGTGACCACTAATTTCTGAAAACCGAAGGGAATAACGGGAAAAATCTTCCTGATGTTATGCAGAAGAAAGAAACAGGAAGAAGTAAGCTTCTTGGTCTGAGCCTTAAACGACAGAACAGAATAGAGTAAAAAATTATACCAAGATTTTTGACCGTGGAAAGCGGGGTGGGAGAAGGACCGAGACCAAGAAGAAGGACCTCGGTTTTGGCTGAATTGAAAATGAGGCTGTTGCCATCCATCCATAACTCAATAGCTGACATACAGCCCTCGAAACGGCTCAATGAAACTCATTCTCTCTCTCTTTGAAGACACCACCAACACCAAGACCAACTTCCACAACTGCATGACAGATGTCGCCAACTGGGTGAAGGACAACTGCCTGAAGCTCAACATGGACAAGACAAAGGTACTGATTTTTGGAAACAAAAGCTCCTCATGGGAAGCATTCTCCTGGCCCTTAGAACTCGGACCTACTCCTACTCCCACTGACCATGCTAGGAACCTAGGTAATTCTGGACAACAAGCTAACCGTGACGACTCAGGTCAACTCTGACTCCCCCTCCTGCTTCTTCATCCTCTAAATTCTTCGTAAGATATTCAGATGGCTACCCGAAAGCTCAAGATGCACCATCACCCAGGCCCTCTTCTCCAGCCAACTGTACTACGCAATGCTCTCTACAGAGGGATTGCAGCTCACCTCATCCAACGACTGTAGACCATATAGAACACCTCAGCCAGACTCATCCTGGATCTCCCTGGATGAACACACATCACCCCCTACCTCAGGGAACTCCACTGGCTCCCTGCACAAAAAGATTCCAGTTCCTGCTCCTGACCTACACAACGATGAACCCGCCTATTTTAACCACCGCCTGAACTTCCCTCAGCCCACGAGACACCTTCGCTCCGCACCCCTTTCTCTAACCCTCACTCCCCGCATCTGACATAGCAGATGAGGAGGTTGCTCCTTTTCCTACCTACCAGTGAAGACTTCTAGTAAGCTACCCTTTCATCTGCAGCCCTCCCCATCTCCTTCAGGGTTCCTAAAGTCCATGAAAACCTTGCTATTTGTCTAATCAACTGCACCCTTCCAGTGCCTAGATACCCTCAATGATGATAAAAAGCCCTCTGCAAATCGTCTGCTTGATTGATTGATTGTTCTTTAGTACATAATCAACTAATAGAGGGACTAAGGTCTCCACAATAAGAATGAAATCTATGGTACTAGTAGCCCATCTGGTAACATATGCTGGCTCACATTAGTTGAATGAAAAAAACTAACAGGAATTAACAGGTATTCATCTTGCCATATGCTCCAAAAGAGCGAGAATTTGAGACTTACTCGTTTTGTAAACAGGTCCAATACTGCTTTTCAAGAAAATGTCTAGGGACAAACAATTTAGGCCACTTGAAATGTTATCAGTGCTAACATTAAAATTTCCAGCCACTAGGAGGTTCATTGAGGAATTGTCTGGTATTATAACATTTATCTAAAATGCCTGCAAAGCACATAACATTAGCAACATTTGTACATCAAAATTGTCACATTAATAACTATAAGGTGGTGGCATCCTCAAATATAAAAACCAAAACCTGAATATTGGGTAGATTAGTTGGAACCATGACTACTGTGCAATTCACCAACAGAGTCACAAGTAATTACAGGTCACACTTAGCTGATCAATGAGCGGATGGAATGGCAGGAATGTTGTAAGAAACAAAATTGTTATTGCAAACCTTGTCAATAATCCATGTTTCTGGTAATAGAACAAGATGGTAATTAGCAATAATCCAGTCAGACTCCTCTAATTTAAATCGTAATTTGGTGACATTCTAGCTTAAAATGTTAAATTGACGGACAGATTTTTAAGGCAGAGAGTTCTAGTAGTCAGAAGTTGGACTCTGGGTCCCTAAAAGACGAAAGGCATCAATCCAGCTCTGCCTGCTCATATAGAAGTGCAAACGTATAGTTGTTACTACAGATGCTACTAAAAGACGTAGGATCTGACAGTGTGGGTAACAGGATTCCCCCTCACCTTGTTGTTAGTTGAAGGGCTGCTAGAGGGATGAATGGGCATCAGCAGTGCAGGAATTGTCTTGATACAAGGTTCAATAGCAACAGGCCTAAGCGCTAAACCTCCATCTGAAAAAGACAGGGCATTCATACAATAGGATGGCGGCTCAGAGGCAGGCTTTTGGACAGGCACTTTAATGGCAGGCCATATAATTGGGCTTCTAATAACTGATGCAAAGAAGTTGGTCTACGTGGGCATGTCAAGACCAGATGGTGCAGGGGTGCAAACAAGAAATAACTGTTTAACTAGCAATGCTGGGGATTTTAAACATGCCCCAGCAGTACCACACGGATCACACGAGGGACAAGGGTCTAGACCCAAAGGCGATTGAAGATAATAGGCACAAGTCTGGGTTTTTCAGGGTAATTATAACACAATCTTCTCACTCCCATTCAAGTTCTCTACCAACCCAACACACTCCTCTAACCATGTTGATATCGCTTAGCTTAACTGAGCTGACACTCACCTGGTTGTCTTGCTTGTTCAAACCTAAAAACAACATTATTCACTAAAGAGGACATACTTTCAAAGATGCCCCTTCTAAGATGGGGAACACTCCTTAGGATGATAACATATGAGATTGCTGGAGGAGACAAATGTGAAATATACTTATTTGGCATATTGCCAGGTTAATTTGATGGCTTGGGTGGAGGAGCATTACTTAGACTTTCTGTAAGAGGAGCCAAAATAAAAAAAGTCTCCACCTGTACAAACATATACCCGACACACCTATAGGAGGTCACTTATCATTGTGATAGGAATGATGTATCTGGGTCGATTGATCGCCCAAAATAACAAGAGTTCTGGGCATTGGAAACAACACAGTTCAGGGAGTCAAGCCTAGCAGGTAAGTTGTCAAATTGGAGCTGTATTAGGCTTTTAATTACTGAAGCTAACACAGAAGTTAACACATTTTTCATGTGTTCTTGTTTTGATCTTGCCAATATAGAGTTCTGGAGAGAATCAATTGGAGAGGAGCCTGGTGACCCAAGAAGTACTCGGTGGAGTCTTGCGGATGGTGGTTGTGAGAAATTGGGTTAGTTGGTTGACTGGGATGTGAGCTCTGGTCAAGCAACAGCCACAATCTCTGGTAGGATGAACCACAAAAAGTCACTAAATTAACCTGTACTTGACCCCAAGTAGCTCGGCACAAAGAGCAGTCAAGCTTAAATTATTGAATGATTTTACACCAAAATGACAACAATCCAGTTAGTAGAACTGGAGTTATGTTTTAACCCGTTGCGTGCTTCTGTCGGCCAACAGCCGTCGCGAGCACTACCTCTGTAGTGCTGCGCACGTCCGTTGGCCGACGCGGCCCCGCCCACTCCGCTAAACCGCCGCACCGCGGCGGAATTGCCGCCGCGGTTAAGCGGTTAAAAAAAATTCTAGTAAAAACTAGAACCTAAAGATCAAAGCGCAAACCGCAGGTGTCTGTTTGCTCTAGATAATTCATAGTGAAACAAATATGGTCAACTGTGATGGACCGTGGGTTGGGTACAAGAAGTGGATTGAGCCCGGTAAGTCATTACCTTTGGAATTAGAAGAATTTTCAAGGAAAATGTTTCTAAGAAGGTAAAGTTCAGTGGGGCAAGGCTGCAGGAGGTGTCCGAGGAAGGAGCGTTGTCGTTGGGGAGCCACTGGAAGAAGCTGTGGTGAAGATTTCTGTGTTCGGACGCAGTCACTCTTTTGGAAGTCCAAAATCTCCAGCGGGACAAGGTAGGGGCTGTAGCTGACAAAAGTTCCAGAAGGCAAGAAAACCCTTTGGTGAAGGACCGCTGAACATGATTTGCTGCTGCAGAGAAGAACATAGCGGGAGCAGCCGTGAAGTCAGGTCGACTTGCGATGCACCTTGGGCGTATTAACAGCAGGTTGGTGCCAGCCTTTCTTCGATTCTCAGAGCAGCTTTTAGCCAAAACATTTCTAAGTCCCAATTTTAGGATTTTGGCTATCTGGGCTCATTTAGCACTACAATCAAGGGTCCAAGACTGTTGGGACACCACTTGGGGGTTAAGGACGCAGGCTGGGTCCAGGTGTGGGTTCAAGATGGTGGGAGCCTGTTACTTCCTTGTGGCTATGAACAGGAGGCCAGCAAACTAGCCCTTTGTAGTCCTAGGTTCAGGTGAAGAAGAGGGCTCAAACAGCAGGGCTGGCCTCTGAGGGTTCAAGGTGGGCTCCAGGCAGCAACGCAGTCCTTCCAGGTATAACAAACTGTCTTCTGGAGTACACAGCAGCAGGCCCTCTGAGAGTCCTTTGGCAGGTCCAGAAAGTGAACTGAAGAGTGGGTCAGAGGGCCCTATTTTTATACATGGTGCCTTCTTTGAAGTTGGAAGAAGCTCCTAGTGGTTTCTCTTTGAAGTGCTTGGAATTTCCTGGCTCCCTGTCTGGCTCCAAGCTGGCTGCAGGAACAATGCAGTGATGACAAGCCCTTTGCATGAAGGCAGAGCACAGGCTAATCAGTTGCAAGTGGGGCTGTGCCCAGCTCCGACCCCCAATTCTGCCAGCAGATGGCCCATTCAGTCACACCTAATCTCAATATTGTATAACTGTCTGGAAGGAATTCACAAATTCTAACTGCCAACTACATCCAGTCGTATGACCTAGGACAGGTTACAGGTACCAAATGGCAAGGACAGGAACATGCCACCTTTCTAAAAATGTGAAATACTGGGGGGTTAGGCCCTTACCAACAACCACTGTGGGCCTATGTCAACATGCAAACAACTATAACAGCAGTGGTTGGTTTAAATTCAAAGCTTATTACTGACGGAACAGTTAATTAATAAACTGGACCTATGTTTTCATATCACGATTCATTAGATAAGGTTAAAGCATTTCAAATAAGTCTTCAAAGGAAAAACACCTCTTCAACACAAATCCAATCTATACAATAAACCGATGACAGTGAAATAATGTACAAATAAGTGATAGTGATTTAGCATAGTGCTATTAACCCTTTGGGTGCTCATGACGGAACCACTTGTGTGGGTGGGGCAAGGGCCTGTGACTTGGAAGAGCCCAAAACATAGGGATTAAGGGTATAGTACTGAGAATTCTAAGCGCTACATTTTTTTAAAAATACGTTTTAAATCAATTCTGCTTTAGACTCCCACACAAGTGAGGTATCATTTTACTCGGGACACTAAGGAGTACGCTGTGGGGTAGGATATTTTTGCCGGCACAGTGATTCCACTCAAAAATAAGTGGGAAATGTGTTTTTTCAGCTAAATTTGAGGTTTGCAGGGGATTCTGGGTAGGAAAACGTTGGGGGATCCACACAAGCCATACCTAGCTGGACTCCCCCGGTTGTCTAGTTTTCAGAAATGTGTGGGTTTGATAGGTTTCCCAAGATGACCGCCGAGCCTGGGGACAAAACCCCAGGTGACCCCCCCTTGGAAAACCAGGTTGTTTTGTGATAGGTCATTTTGAAGTCTCCTCAATACGTTTTGGGCCCTTGCCTGTCGTGGAAACTTGACCCACCCACGCGAGTGAGGTAACATTTTCATCGGGAGACCTGGGGGAACGCTGGGTGGTAAGAAATTTGTGGATCCACGCAGATTCCAGAACTTTCCCACACAGAAATTTAAGAAAAAAGGTATTTTTTCAGCAACATTTTAGGTTTGCAGGGGATTCTGTGTAAGAAAACGTTGGGGGACCCACACAAGCCAAACCTTGCTGGACTCCCCCGGGTGTCTAGTTTTCAGAAATGTGTGGGTTTTGTAGGTTTCCCAAGACGGCCACCGAGCCTGGGGCCAAAAACCCAGGTGACTCCCCTTGCAAAACCAGGTTGTTTTGTGATAGGTCATTTTGATGTCTCCTCAATACGTTTTGGGCCCTTGCCTATCGCGGGTACTTGGGGCACCCACATGAGTGAGGTACCATTTTTATCAGGAGACCTGGGGGAATGCTGGGTGGTAGGAAATATGTGGATCTATGCAGATTCCAGAACTTTCCACCACAGAAATATGAGGAAAATGTTTTTTTTTTTACAAAGTTTGAGATTTGCAAGGGATTCTGGGTAACAGAACCTGGTGAGAGCCAGTCAAGTCACCCCTTCCTGGATTTCCCTGGGTGTCTAGTTTTTAAAAATGTATAGGTTTGCTAGGTTCCCCTAGGTGCTGGCAGAGCTAGGGTTAAAAATCTACATCTAGGCACTTTGCAAAAAAAGGGTCAGTTTTTACTGTGAAAATAAAGTGTGTCCACGTTGCGTTTTGAGCCATTTCCTGTCGCGGGAACTAGGCCTGCCCACAGAAGTGAGGTACCATTTTTCTTGGAAGACTTTGGGGAATGCAGGGTGGGTGGAATTTTGTAGATCCACACAGATTCCAGAACTTTCCACCACAGAAATGTGGGGAAAATGTGTTTTTTCTGACAAAGTTTGAGGTTTGCAAGGGATTCTGGGTAACAGAACCTGGTGAGATCCAGACAAGTCACCCCATCCTGGATTGCCCTGAGTGTCTAGTTATAAAAAAAATTGTAGGTTTGCTATGTTCCCCTAGGTGCCGGCAGAGCTAGGGTTCAAAATCTACAGCTAGGCACTTTGCAAAAAAAGGGTTAGTTTTCACTGTGAAAATGTGGTGTGTCGACGTTGAATTTTGGGCCGTTTCCTGTAGCGGGCACTAGGCCTACCCACACAAGTGAGGTATTATTTTTCTCAGAAGACTTTGGGGAAAGCGGGGTTGGTGGAATTCCGTGGATGCACGCAGATTCCAGAACTTTCCACCACAGAAATGTGGCGAAAGTTTTTTTTTTTTTTACAAAGTTTGAGGTTTGCAAGGGATCTTGGGTAACAGAACCTGGTCAGAGCCAGACAAGTCACCCCATCCTGGATTCCCCAGGGTGTCTAGTTTTAAAAAATGTATAGGTTTGCTAGGTTTCCCTAGGTGCCGGCAGAACTAGGGTTCAAAATCTACAGCTAGGCACTTTGCAAAAAAAGGGTCAGTTTTTACTGTAAAAATAAAGTGTGTCCACGTTGCGTTTTGAGCCATTTTCTGTTGCGGATACTAGGCCTACCCACAAAAGTGAGGTACCATTTTTCTCGGAGGACTTTGGGAACTGCGGGGTGGGTGGAATTTTGTGGATCCACGCAAATTCCAGAACTTTCCACCACAGAAATGTGAGGAAAATGGTTTTTTTTTACAAAGTTTGAGGTTTGCAAGGGATTCTGGGTAACAGAACCTGGTGAGAGCTAGACAAGTTGCCCCATCCTGGATTCCCTTGGGTGTCTAGTTTTCAAAAATGTATAAGTTTGCTAGGTTTCCCTAGGTGCCGGCAGAGCTAGGGTTCAAACTCTACATCTGTGCACTTTGCAAAAAAAGGGTCCGTTTTCACTGTGAAAATGTGGTGTGTCCACGTTGCATTTTGGGCCATATCCTGTCGCGGCCACTGGGCCTACCCACACAAGTGAGGTATCCTTTTTCTCGGAAGACTTTGGGAAATGCGGGGTGGGTGGAATTTTGTGAATCCACGCAGATTCCAGAACTTTCCACCACAGAAATGTGGCGAAAGTGTGTTTTTTTTTACAAAGTTTGAGGTTTGCAAGGGATTCTGGGTAACAGAACCTGGTCAGAGCCAGACAAGTCACCCCATCCTGGATTCCCCGGGGTGTCTAGTTTTAAAATATGTATAGGTTTGCTAGGTTTCCCTTGGTGCCGGCAGAGCTAGGGTTCAAAATCTACAGCTAGGCACTTTGCAAAAAAAGGGTCAGTTTTTACTGTAAAAATAAAGTTTGTCCACGTTGCTTTTTGAGCCGTTTCCTGTCGCGGGCACTAGGCCTACCCACAGAAGTGAGGTACAATTTTTCTCGGACGACTTTGGGGAATGCGGGGTGGGTGGAATTTTGTGGATCCACGCAGATTCCATAACTTTCCACCACAGAAATTTGAGGAAAATGTGTTTTGTTTTTACAAAGTTTGAGGTTTGCAAGGGATTCTGGGTAACAGAACCTGGTGAGAGTCAGACAAGTTGCCCCATCCTGGATTCCCCTGGGTGTCTAGTTTTCAAAAATGTATAGGTTTGCTATGTTTCCCTAGGTGCCGGCAGAGCTAGGGTTAAAAATCTACAGCTAGGCACTTTGCAAAAAAAGGGTCAGTTTTCACTGTGAAAATGTGGTGTGTCCACGTTGCGTTTTGGGCCGTTTCCTGTCGCGGGCACTAGGCCTACCCACACAAGTGAGGTACCATTTTCCTCGGAAGACTTTGGGGAATGCGGGGTGGGTGGAATTTTGTGGATCCATGCAGATTCCAGAACTTTCCACCACAGAAATGTGAGGAAAATGTGTTTTTTTTTTACAAAGTTTGAGGTTTGCAAGGGATTCTGGGTAACATAACCTGGTGAGAGCCAGACAAGTTGCACCATCCTGGATTCCCCTGGGTGTCTAGTTTTCAAAAATGTATAGGTTTGCTAGGTTTCCCTAGGTGCCGACAGAGCTAGGGTTAAAAATCTACAGCTAGGCACTTTGCAAAAAAAGGTGCAGTTTTTGCTGTAAAAATAAAGTGTGTCCACGTTGCAGTTTGGGCCATTTCCTGTCACGTCCACTAGGCCTACCCACACAAGTGAGGTATCATTTTTCTCGGAAGACTTTGGGGAATGCGGGGTGAGTAGAATTTTGTGAATCCACGCAGATTCCAGAACTTTCCACCACAGAAATGTGGCAAAAGTGTGTTTTCTTTTACAAAGTTTGAGGTTTTCAAGGGATTCTGGGTAACAGAACCTGGTCAGAGCAAGACAAGTCACCCCATCCTGGATTCCCCGGGGTGTCTAGTTTTAAAAAATGTATAGGTTTTCTAGGTTTCCCTAGGTGCCGGCAGAGCTAGGGTTCAAAATCTACAGCTAGGCACTTTGCAAAAAAAGGGTCCTTTTTCACTGTGAAAATGTGGTGTGTCCACTTTGCAGTTTGGGCTGTTTGCTGTTGCGTCCACTAGGCCTACCCACACAAGTGAGGTATAATTTTTCTCTGAAAACTTTGGGGAATGCGGGGTGGGTGGAATTTTGTGAATCCACGCAGATTCCAGAACTTTCCACCACAGAAATGTGGCGAAAGTGTGTTTTTTTGACAAAGTTTGAGGTTTGCAATGGATTCTGGGTAACAGAACCTGGTCAGAGCCAGACAAGTCACCCCATCCTGGATTCCCCGGGGTGTCTAGTTTTCAAAAACGTATAGGTTTGCTAGAATTCCCTAGGTGCCGGCAGAGCTAGTGATCCAGCGGTATACCAACAACAGATACTCCACTACCATATACTCACCTGGGCCCATAAAACACACAAATTGAGTAAACCGCTGGAGTTTGTCAAAGTTTTATATTTTTCAGGATTAGTTATTTAACTTTCCTAACTAACCTTTCACTGATCAAAAAGTTCTTTCCTCTGGTCGACGGACCATTAGTTGAACTAGTTGATGGTGATAATTAACTTCACCCTTAACTATTCTTTTATTTTGAAGTAAATAATCACAGACTCAGTAAGTTTTAAAATCTTTATCTAAATTAAATGCATGTGAACCATCTCAAAATTACAGTGTAGTTACCCTCATTCTTAGGAGAGAAAATTCAATTGATTAAACATCAAGCATATACTTCGGACTCATGCAATAACAAATGCTCAGAAAGAGAGAGGACAGAGAGAAAAGAACATCTACAAAATACATGAAAATATATTTACCAAGAATGGTGTGAAAGACCAACCCCCTGTCTAAAGGGCTGGTAAGCGTCCCCCAGGATAGGTCAGGAGACAAAGACTTCAGGACAGGATAGTTGACCTCTCTAGAATACCGACGATTGCGGCGCACCCCTCTCTGACACTCTCTTCCTCCTCTCTTCCTCCTCGAGATTCTTCTGCGATCTTCTGATCTAACCCAATTAATTAGGATAGTAAGTTCTGCTTGAGATTCTGCATTCAGTTCTTCATCAGCATCTCACAGCATCCCTCCAGCAACAGCATCCCCAACTCTGCACGCTGCATCTTCTGCTCCTTCTTCTGCTAACTAACTAACTAAAGCTACCTTAATTATACCTTCATTTCTTCACGTTCCACCCACTAAAATTTCAATATCGTAAAAATACGAAATCTAATTGGTCAGGCAAGGGGTAAGCTCCATCACACCATGCTTACATGTCACTTTATTCTGTTAAACCATTGTTCGCAAAATCATCCCCTAACTTTTTATTCAAAACTTTATTCCCATCCACCACATGTATCTATTTGAAACATTAATAACACTACGAAGAATAGAACATCTCATTGCTGAACTTTTCACCATCCGTTCCCAGGGTATGGCACTCCAATTTGGCTTCCGTTCAAGTGTTCTGTCATTGACCTTCATGGCTTCATTCAGTGAGCATGCGCAGGCATTGCGTCATTTCATCCAGTCCGGTCATACAAGAGAGGCCCAAATGCGCAGTAATAATAAAGTCAAAAGACAAATGTTACTTTCACAAAATAAATGGTCTCACTGTATACCACCCACCTCTACTCTATTTCCCTTTTCTTATTAATACTTTCCCCGCATTAGCATTAGTAAAGTAGCCTGTTTTAGTTGCAGCTAAACAGATGCCATGCACGCGAGTCTTCTAGACTCCATTTTAATATTTTCTGCTCATGCGCTAGAATTTCCCTCCAAGCATTGTCTCGTCATACTGCGTAGATGCAGTTGACGCATGCGCACAACAGTGTTTCCCGTTTAAAGCGGTATTAGTCAGTTTTCATTGTTATCCGCATTAGTGCACACATAAGCAAGCTTCGCTAACCCGCGTGTTCATGTTGTGCGTATTAATTATTCACAAAACGTGGTTAGTAACTTTATTAATGAGTTACGAGACCTTGCTCCATCAATCCCCTCTCTGATGGCATTTTGAGCCATCAACAAACAGCTAACCCGATACCTCGAAGAAAACAGCACCCTGGACCCATCCCAATCGGGGTTCCGCAGCAACCACAGCACTGAGACTGCCCTCATCGCCGCCACCGACGACATCAGGACCCTGCTGGACAACGGTGAGACCGCAGCCCTCATCCTGCTGGACCTCTCCACCGCCTTCGACACTGTCTGCCACCGCACTCTACGCGCACGCCTCCACGACGCAGGGATCCGAGACAAGGCCCTGGAATGGACCACCTCCTTCCTCGACGGCAGAACCCAGAGAGTCCGCCTCCCACCTTTCCGATCCGAAGCCTCCGAGATCATCTGCGGCGTACCCCAGGGATCTTCCCTCAGCCCAACACTGTTCAACATCTACATGGCCCCGCTCGCACGCATCGTCAGACAGCACGACCTCAACATTATCTCCTACGCCGACGACACTCAACTGATCCTCTCCCTCGCAAAGGACCCCCTCGCCGCCAAAGCCAATCTCCATGAAGGAATGAAGGCCGTCGCCGATTGGATGAAGATCAGCCGACTAAAGCTGAACACGGACAAGACGGAGGTCCTCATCCTCGGCTCCAACCCCTTAGCGGGGACGACTCCTGGTGGCCAACGACGCTGGGAGCAGCCCCAACACCCACCGACCACGCACGCAACCTGGGAGTCATCCTCGACTCAACGCTCTCCATGGCCAAGCAAGTCAACGCAGTCTCCTCCTCCTGCTTCAACACCCTCTGCATGCTTCGCAAGATCTACAGGTGGATCCCGACAGACACAAGAAGAACAGTCACCCAGGCCCTCGTCAGTAGCAGACTTGACTATGGGAACGCCCTCTACGCGGGAGCCCCGGCCAAGCTCATCAAGCGACTGCAACGCATACAAAATGCCTCCGCACGCCTGATCCTCGACGTACCATGCCACAGCCACTTCACCCCCCACCTGAGGAACCTGCACTGGCTCCCCGTCGATAGGAGGATCACCTTCAAACTCCTCATCCATGTACACAAGGCACTCCACAAGACTGGCCCAGCCTACCTCAACAGATGACTCTTCTTCTACGTCCCCAACCGCCAGCTCCGCTCCGCCGACCTCTCCCTCGCCACCATCCCTCGCATTCGAAGAACAACCACCGGCGGCAGATCCTTCTCACACCTCGCCGCCAAGACCTGGAACACCCTTCCACTAAGCCTACGACAGACCCAAGACCTGCTGACCTTCAGGAGGCTACTCAAGACCTGGCTGTTCGACCAGTAGCAGCACCGCCCCCTTCTCTCTCCCCAGCGCCTTGAGACCCTCGCGGGTAAGTAGTGCGCTCTACAAATTCTGTGATTGATTGATTGATCACAAAATTACCCATTCCTTCCCAGATGCCAACTTTAGCACATCTCAGTTTTCTGTTTTCTCTTTCATCAGTTCGTCAGTTACTTCTTTTCCTTCTAAACCTTTCATCTTTTTGTATAGCTTTCCTTTCCTCTCTTCCAGCTGAATTTCTTCATATCCTCTCTTTCGTTTCTTTCCTTTCCCTTCTCTTTCTAAATGTATTCTTCTCTTTCCCTTGCTTCTGCAACATTTGCATGTGATCATTACTATCATAACTATTGTCATTATGACAACTACTGGTAAGATTATTTGGCCTAGAAAACCTTCTCCAAAATTAGTAAACCAATTCCCTATTGATGTTATACTCTTTGTTAATCTTCCCCATACACTCTCAACCTCCAGTTGGGTCAAGTCATTATGCATTCTTGTAATATTTCTAATGTACCCTTTAATTTCCTTACTTTTGTCCGGAATATAAGTGCAGCAATGTTTAATTTTCAACATACCACAGACTCCGCCCTCTTTTGCCAATAAAATATCAAGAGCAAGACGATTTTGTAAAACCATAGACCTTATTGCAACCATCTCTGTGTTAATCATTAAGAATCCTCCTGCAGTATCTGTAGAAAGACGATCAACTATGGTTGATAATTTGCAAATTTTACGCGAATTTAGAATGACTCCAACTGAGGGTATCAATGCACTAGATATATCACCTACTATTTCACAAAAACTAGCTCTTCTTCTCCGTGTTAGTCCATAAGATTTTCCATTGATTCCATTGATTCTGTCCACATGGTAGATTTTTGGCAAATCTATTCCAAAATAACAGCTCCCGTTCCATCTTGCAGGTAACCTATAATAGGCATTATTCCCGTATACATAATACATTCCTGGAAATACAGGATAATTTCCCCCTTTTAGTCCCAACCCTCCTAGAATTAGGAAGTTGTGTTCACACTCACTGGAACCAATGAAATTGGTATTATAATCTGTCTTTAACCTATGGAGGCAGACTTTTCCCCTTTTCACAAAGTCTAGGGACATCGCAGCATGAGCTTCGCCCTTTGCATAAATTCCCTCTTTCTCAGCCCATGGAGGTACATGGGATTTCTGTTCAGCAGCTTTCTTTGTTAAATCCTGTCTCCTTTATTCTACTAAATTCAAAAATTCTTTTTCTTCTTCACGTAATATACATGTTAAATTATCCTCATTTGCTTTAACTATATCTATTGAACTCATTGTTAAAAAGAATTCACCCATGAACTGGGCATTTCTACTACTAACCACTGGATTCATATTCTTTCTAATAGGCAATTCTGAAAATACTACATCTAAGTTTGAATACAAATACTGAAGTTTCCCTGTTATGGAAAAAAATATTGATAAAACACTACATGATATACCATATGTTAAAGGTATATGGTGATACGTCACCCCTTCTGATACTGATGATGGTAACTTCATACAAACATAGCAATTACTAATCTCCATTGTATTAACGTACTGAAATAACAATTTAGTAAACACATTTAAAGACAAATCATTTTCTGATTCATTATGATAGCTTATCTCATCTTCTACTCCTATTACTATTTTAGTTTCTTTTATTCTGTCTACTTTATCATTAGTAATTGTATTATTCTTGTTACTTGTTTCCATCAACAAAGGTACTCCTATTGTTAGAAATAACCATACTAATACCACTAATAAAATTCTACATAAACAAAATCTTAAACATTTTCTTTTTAGACTTCGTTTCGGTCTTTCAGTGTCTTCAATTTCTGCCATCTTAATCAGAGAAAATTTCTTCTCTCTGTCTTTGTCTAAATTTTCTTAAACTTCAGTCTTTTATTTTAAGGAGGTCTTAAGTTGCTTTCATCAATCTGTGCAACATGTACTCTTTCTGATTCTTCACATAAATCTAAGTTTTCAAATTCTTTAAGAATAACATAGGTCCACTCAGGGGCCTTGTATTTTCTGTTCAGATTACTCAATCTTGGGCTTCTGCGTGTAAGTTTTACTAAGGTTTGGTTAGGTTGTGTCTGACTCATAACCTCATTTACTTGCTCTGGTTTCTTTTCTGATTTGCTTAGATAATATCTTAATTTCTTCACTCCTGCAGGCCAATTGTCTCCTTTTCTAACTCTTTTGACCTGAACTGCACTTTCACCTTCCCTGTCTCCTTCTAAAGTTCTTTTATTTTCCCTTAATATAGGCACAATCTGTCTTTTTCCCTTTCTAATTGTCTTTGTTCTGTATTTTCCGTATTCAGATCTTCTTCTACTTGTTCCTGTTCAGGTCTTACTATAGTTTGTTCTTCTTCTGCCTGAACTTGTTCTTCTAGATCTATCTGTCCCTATTCAGGTCTTATTTCAATTTGTTCTTCTTCTGCCTGAACGTGTTCTTCTAGATCTATCTCTCCCTGCTCAGGTTTCTGAATGTCTTTGTTTGTTTTTACCTGAGTGTGTTCTTCTTTCCCTGTTTTCTCCTCTCTACCTTCCTGTCTCTTCAATTTAGTTGTTCTTCTTGTTTCGACAGCAGCATCGGGTATTTCAATTACTGGTATCCACTCTTTCTGACTTGTACTTGGCTGTTCATCATATAGTTGTCTTTCAGAATCTATCACTCTAGATTCTTCAGCTTCACAGCTTTCAACTTCTGACGTCTAAGCTTGTTCAGTCAGTGGCTGCTTTTGTTGTTCAGATGGGCTCGGAACTCTTCTGGTATCACTAGCATGAATCCAATTGGGTAAACCTGCACACTTCACTGCTGTGGTAGTGACTAGTATGACTTGACGTGGTTTATCCCACCTGGGTGCTAGGCACGACTTCCTTGCGTGTTTCTTCACTAACACCCAATCTCCAGGATTCAAATCATGTGCTTGGTCTGGCTGTCTTTCAACTGCGTCTTCTCCAACATGGTGAGAGACAGAACGCACCATTTCAGCCAATCCTTTGCAATAGTCCAATACCAGATCATCAGTTATATTCATTAATTTATTTCCAGGAATAAATGCTTGTCTCATTGCCCTTCCCATGAGTACCTCATGTGGACTCAATCCTGTTTTTCTGCCTGGAATACTTCTGACACCCATCAGTACAAGAGGTAATGCATCTGGCCATTTCAGCATTGTGGATGCACACACCTTCCCTAATCTTGAGTTGATTGTGCCATTTAGCTGTTCAACTATTCCAGAAGCCTCTGGACGATAAGCACAGTGCAGTTTTTGTTCAATGTTAAATGCAGCACAGATTAATCGAATTATCTCATTGTTAAAATGAGGTCCTCTATCTGACTGGAAAACCGAAGCGAGGTATCAACTCCCTCAACAGTAGTTTAGCAACTGTAAGACTGTTGTTTCTTCTAGTGGGGTATGCCTCTACCCATCTTGAGAACAGGCACACTATGACAAGTACGTACTTCAATCCGTTGCAAGGAGGCAACTCAATGAAGTCTAACTGCAATCTGGTGAAGGGTCCTTCTGCCTTTCCAATCTTTCCTCAACTGACCACTGTCTTCCTACCTGGGTTTTGCTGCTGACAGATTAAGCATCTTTGGCAAAGGCTCTCTGCGACTACCCTAAACTTTGGACTGTACCAACTCTGTCTGAATAATCTGATCATCGAATCCCTACCAATGTTAGTTGTCCCATGGTATACTCTTGCCATTTGTGAGAGCAGACAATCTGGCATGACTGGTCTGCATCTAAGTACACCCATACTTCATCTTCTGTTCTTTTTGTACAACTTGATTTTATCCAGATTTCCTTTTCTTTTTCCTCAACTTCTTCCTGCAACTGTCTGACCTCATCCCATGTTTCTGGAACTGAGAAAAATATAAGTTGGCAGCTGGTTTCACCCGTTTCAATTTTTCTGTTAATTGACATTGTATTTCTTGCACAGTATCGAGCATTTTGGTCTGCATATCTATTTCCAGCCGTCACATAGTCATTTCCTGACTGATGTGCAGGGCATTTAACAACTGCTACTTCTTTTGGCAATTGTAATGCTTCCAACAAATCCTTTACATTTTTACTGTTTCTGATAGGAGATCCTGAAGAAGTCAGAAATCCCCTCTGCCTCCAGAGTTGGCCAAAATCATGCACAACCTCGAAACCATATTGACTGTCCGTAAATATGGTTATTCTCCAATTTTTCCCATTTTTGCATGCCTTTGTTAAGGCCACCAATTCGGCTACTTGTGCAGACTTGACTCCCGGTAAACAGAATGCTTCAACCACCCCTGTTATTTTACATACAGTATATGCAGCACTTAATCCTCCTCCTTCAGTTCTCAGACAAGACCCATCCACAAATAATTCATGTTCAGCTTCCTTCAATGGTGTTTCTTTTATGTCTGGGTGGGGCTTAGTACATAATTCAGTCACATCCAGACAATCATGATCAATCTCATCTTTCACTTCTTCACAACATGGATCTGGCAATAATGTGGAGGGATTCATTATCGTACATCTTATCACTGTCACATTTTCTGCTCCCAAAATCACCCTTTCATACTTAGTCAGCCGACTAGGAGTAAGACGTTGTGTTCCCGTTCTTGTCAAAAGAATCTCAACTGAGTGTTGAACGTAAACCTTTACAGGATGTCCCATCACTATTGACTCACTTTGCTCCAGACTCATACAAGTAGCAGCTACTGCTTTTAAGCAGCATGGTAAGGCTGAAGCCACTGGATCCAAGGTGGCAGAGAAATACGCCACTGGACGTCGGCTCAGTCCATGTCTCTGTGTTAAAACTGAAAGTGCACAATTTTCTCTCTCACAACAAAACAACGCAAATTCTTTTGAATAATCAGGCATGCCCAAGGCAGGGGCCTCACATAAACAATTTCGTAATTTCACAAAGGCTTCCAAACATTCATCATTCCAATCGATGGGATCTTTTGCTCTTTTCCGAGTTAATTGTATCAATGGCTTTTCTAGCATGGAGAAGCTATTAATCCACTGCCTACAGTACCCAACAACTCCCAGAAACATTCTCATCTCCTTTTGTGTCTGAGGTAGCTGCATTTCTTTGATTATTTTTATTCTTTCCGGTGTCACTTTTCTAACTCCTCTTTCTATGTTATGCCCTAAATATCTAACTTCTTGTTGACAGAACTGCAATTTTTCTGGAGACACATTGTGTCCTCCTTCGGCCAAATGGTTCAGTAATGCAATTGTATCGGTGACACAATCTTCTCGTGTTTTTGATGCCACTAATAGGTCATCAATGTACTGAAAAAGTGTCTGGAGTCATTAGTTATGCCTGGGAAATCCGGTGTTCGCACTGTATTTTTGTGAGTTCACAAAGCTTGGCATAGTAGCTGGTGGCACGTGATACTGTGGAGTAACTACCTGCTGTGGCTGATTCATAAGCACTTCATTCTGCATCTGTGGAATTAAATTTTGGTTTGGCCCATTTTTATTCTGAATACTCTTACACTCGTTTTTCCAATGTCCAATCTTTCCGTACGAATGACAAGGAAAATTCTTCTTCGCTTCCTCTCTATTCATCCGTCCTCTTACTTTACCACCATTCGCCGCTTGATCATTCTGACTCTGCTCTTTCATCTGATTATTAGTCTGAACATTTGATTTATTCTCCTGTTGCTCTGCTAATTTTACTTGTGCCCACATCATCTTCTCTTTTCGCTTTCTACGCCTTGCTTCTGTCGTCTCCACAATACTTAGCATATTTCACAATCTCATCAACTGTTTTGCTCTGCCAGCACAACATGTGCTGCTGAATCAGCTGACTAATCTCTGGTTTCAGACCATACACAAACCGATATACAAAATGTCCCATATCCTTGTCACAAATGTTCTCAAAACCACTATACTGTTTAAACACTTGAAACAACCGCTCATACTATGCATGTACGGACTCATTTGGCTCTTGAGTCGTTCTGTCTATCATTACCCAATCTGTCTCTTTAGGAGGGATTTTCCCTTTCAGGAAAGTAATTACTTGATGATATTTCTTCATCACCTCCTCTGAGGGTGCTCCTGTCTTGGAGTCTCTGGCATACTCCTCACTTGGCCAATCAATTGTGATCTTACACTCTGTCCATAAATCAGCAGGTACCACAATGTCAAATAAACCATCTAGATCTTTCAATAAAACCTTTGAAACTTTCACAACTCTTTCCACCTGTTTATATCATTCAACTGGTTTTTCTCTCAATTTGGGAAAATCATTCGTAAATGACAAAATATCCTATCTACTCCAAGGGACATGAACATATCCACCACCAGGAACTTCTCTCATTGGACACATTTTCTCAACCTTATCTGATTCTCTCACTGGAAATGCAGCTGATGCTTCTCTTGCTTGTACCTCCTCTTTCTTTCTTATCCACCTAATTCTCCATTTGTCAATGTCTCCCCATTTTCGCAAAATATTCATTAACTCTTTTATCTGTAGTCTCTTACCAGAAGCATTTACACTTTCTAAATCCTTGTCAGTAAAATCCACTCGATATGGTTTCTGCAATAATTTCGATTTCCCTATATCTATTCCAATTTCTGAAGCAACTTCTGTTAATTTCTCATGAAATACTCTTGCTCTGCTGGTTATGCTCTTCATAAAAATAACAATTCCTCATCATTATAAACGCTCAGTCTTTCTATGCTCACATTGCCAGTTATCAATTCTTCCAACTCTACTTTCAAGCTACTGATATCTAGAATCTTTGGTTGTGGGTTTCGATTGTCTATTTCCTGTGCCCATCTCTCTATATCTTCAGGGGTAACTACTGCTGAACCCCCAGTTCCTATAGGAACCAAAGATCTCTTTTCTATCAAATTTGCAGGTATAATTCTTTTCGGAGTTTCAGTTAAAGGTTCTACATTCGGTAGATCCATTAATGAAATAACTGATTCATTTTCACTGGCCTGATCATCCATAATTATTACTTCTTTTCTGGGACTAGTTAACGGAACTGTCACAGTTTGAGGTTTCTGACAAGTCTTTTTATCTCCATATAATGGGATTACAGGACCAATAGTCACTGGTACTGTCAAAGCTTCAGCATTTAAATTCAATTGGTTTACTTTCTGAACTAATTCTTCTCTAGTTTTATTTAAAGCTTCTCTCTCATCATTATCCTGCAATACCCTATTAAATGACGCATCATGCAAAATTTGTGGGGTTAAAGGCATTCCTATCACTGGTGCACTCGGGGTAACCTTACAAGGTGCTTCTTGGTATGGTGGAGGTTTTTAATCAAAATATCCTCTAATAGCTCATCATCTGATTCACCATATCCTGCCGTATTCATGTCTTTCGTTTTTTTCTTACAGTTTCCTACTAACTGTTCTTCAGCCATTAATACTGGATATAAACCCTCGGTCACCACAGCTCTTCTCCGACGCTTCATTTGATCTCCACTTGACTCATACTGATATGTAGGCAAAAATCCTCTAAATCTCCGACCACTTCTATATTTTTCACGATCAAATGCCTCAATTTCCCATTCTTCCAAAGCTTCATACTGTGTCATTCTAGGACTCGGTTCTAGCATATTCATTCGATCTCTCAAATTCTGAAGTATCTTCAAATTAAAAGTACCATGCTCCGGAAAAGCTAAAACTCCATCACCTTTAGTATACTCTATCCAATTTTCTAACCATACACACGTGTGATATCCTTTCTCCATCATCATAAAGGAAGCAGGTGTTTTGGGTGGCGGAATAGGGATTCCCTCTCTAGTCATTACAGGCTTGTCTTTCTTAAAGAAATTTTTAATTTTCTTCATTAACGTCATTTTCTTTGGTCTTCCGAACATTTCAGTCGGTCGATATAGGAAAAAGTCTTCCGTATATCTTCTAGCTCTATTACCTACGTCGCGTCCTATGTCAGCACGACACACACCCGCAGTCAAATCAGGACTCAGCATACAATTCCTTTTCGACCAATCCTAGCGTGACTTCTATCTATTAACCAATCAGACTCAGGCTCACGCTCGTGGTCTGGCCAATGCCAGCGCGGCCTTTTGTGACGTCAGTATTACACCTCACTACTGACCCCTCCTTTACAATCTGCTTCAGTCACACGCCCGCTGTTTTAACCAATCCCAGCACGGCAGTCTGTGACGTCAGTGCAACTCCGGCGAATGACCCTCCCTTCACAAGGTAATACGAAAACTTATTTCTTTTACTTTTCTGAAATAAAAACCGTTAGTAACAACATAAAAACATTCACTACTCTGTCCGTTCCACTAAACAAAAGGATAGATTTCAACTTATTCTTGAGTTTCAGAAATTACTCTTCTTCTACTGTGAGTAAAACCCCTGTTTACTCTTCATTCAAGCTCAGGAGAACCTGTTACTTCCCCAGTGTCACCCGTATTGGGAAATGAGACCAAAGTTTCACCAGCGAACCCCTTTTGCTATCGTTCACACTCTACTTTTATACGAAATAGTCCCTAGTTTAACACTGCCAGCCCTACGTAGCTTCTCAGTGTTATTCCAACAGACGAGTAACCTCACTGCAGTATGGCTTCTGTCACCACCCGCTATTCATTTTCCCGGGATTTCTGGACAACATAAAACAAGACACTAACTCTTTTTGTTAAACATAAATCAAAAATCAATAATCAATATTTATCACCAAACTAGTCAATAATAACCATAACTCTGCTACCAGAAAACTGATCCCGCGGTATACCAACAACAGATACTCCACTACCATATACTCACCTGGGCCCATAAAACACACAAATTGAGTAAACCGCTTGAGTTTGTCAAAGTTTTATATTTTTCAGGATTAGTTATTTAACTTTCCTAACTAACCTTTCACTGATCAAAAAATTCTTTCCTCTGGTCAAAGGACCATTGGTTGAACTAGTTGATGGTGATAATTAACTTAACCCTTAACTATTCTTTTATTTTGAAGTAAAAAATCACAGACTCAGGAAGTTTTAAAACCTTTATCTAAATTAAATGCATGTGAACCATCTCAAAATTACAGTGTAGTCACCCTCATTCTTAGGAGAGAAAATTCAATTGATTAAACATCAAGCATATACTTCGGACTCGTGCAATAACAAATGCTCAGAAAGAGAGAGGACAGAGAGAAAAGAACATCTACAAAATACATGAAAATATATTTACCAAGAATGGTGTGAAAGACCAACCCCCTGGCCAAAGGGCTGGTAAGGGTCCCAGGATAGGTCAGGAGACAAAGACTTCAGGACAGGATTCAGGACAGGATAGTTGACCTCTCTAGAATACCGACGATTGCGCCGCACCCCTCTCTGACACTCTCTTCCTCCTCGAGATTCTTCAGCGATCTTCTGATCTAACCCAATTAATTAGGATAGAAAGTTCTGCTTCAGATTCTGCATTCAGTTCTTCATCAGCATCTCACAGCTTCCCTCCAGCAACAGCATCCCCGACTCTGCACGCTGCATCTTCTGCTCCTTCTTCTGTCTGCTAACTAACTAACTAAAGCTACCTTAACTATACCTTCGTTTCTTCACGTTCCACCCACTAAAATTTCAATATTGTAAAAATACTAAATATAATTGGTCAGGCAAGGGGGGAAGCACCATCACACCATGCTTACATGTCACTTTATTCTGTTAAACCATTGTTCGCAAACCCATCCCCTTAATTTTTATTCAAAACTTTATTCCCATCCACCACATGTATCTATTTGAAACATTATTAACACTACGAAGAATAGAACATCTCAATGCTGAACTTTTCACCATCCGTTCCCAGGGTATGGCACTCCAATTTGGCTTCCGTTCAAGTGTTCTGTCATTGACCTTCATGGCTTCATTCAGTGAGCATGCGCAGGCATTGCGTCATTTCATTCAGTCCGGTCATACAAGAGAGGCCCAAATGCGCACTAATAATAAAGTCAAAAGACAAATGTTACTTTCACAAAATAAATGGTCTCACTGTATACCACCTACCTCTACTCTATTTCCCTTTTCTTATTAATACTTTCCCCGCATTAGCATTAGTAAAATAGCCTGTTTTAGTTTCAGCTAAACAGATGCCATGCACGCGAGTCTTCAAGAATCCATTTTAATATCTTCTGCTCATGCGCTAGAATTTCCCTCCAAGCATTGTCTCGTCATACTGCGTAGATGCAGTTGACACATGCGCACAACAGTTTTCCCATTTAAAACGGTATTAGTCCGTTTTCATTGTTATCCGCATTAGTACACACATAAGCAAGCTTCCCTAACCCGCGTGTTCATGTGGTGCGTATTAATTATTCACAAAACATGGTTAGTAACTTTATTAATGAGTTAAACGAGAGGATTGCCTCCAAGCAAGTCTCTTTCTTACGAGACCTTGCTCCATCACTAGGGTTCAAAGTCTACAGCTAGGCACTTTGCAAAAAAAGGGTCCGTTTTCACTGTGAAAATGTGGTGTGTCCACGTTGCATTTTGGGCCGTTTCCTGTCGCGGCCACTAGGCCTACCCACAGAAGTGAGGTACCATTTTTCTCGGAAGACTTTGGAAAATGCGGGGTGGGTGGAATTCCACGCAGATTCCAGAACTTTCCACCACAGAAATGTGGGGAAAATGTGGTTTTTCTGGCAAAGTTTGAGGTTTGCAGGGGATTGTGGGTAACAGAACCGGGTGAGAGCCAGTCAAATCACCCCATCCTGGATTCCCCGGGGTGTCTAGTTTTAAAAAATGTATAGGTTTGCTAGGTTTCCCTAGGTGCCGGCAGAGCTAGGGATCAAAATCTACAGCTAGGCATTTTGCAAAAAAAGGGTCTTTTTTCACTGTGAAAATGTGGTGTGTCCACGTTGCATTTTGGGCCATTTCCTGTCGCGGCCACTAGGCCTAACCACACAAGTGAGGTATCATTTTTCTTGGAAGACTTTGGGGAATGCGGGGTGGGTGGAAATTTGTGAATCCACACAGATTTCAGAACTTTCCACCACAGAAATATGGCAAAAGTGTGTTTTCTTTGACAAAGTTTGAGGTTTGCAAGGGATTCTGGGTAACAGAACCTGGTCAGAGCCAGACAAGTCACCCCATCCTGGATTCCCCGAGCTGTCTAGTTTTCAAAAATGTATAGGTTTGCTAGGTTTCCATAGGTGCCGGCAGAGCTAGGGTTCAAAATCTACAGCTAGGCACTTTGCAAAAAAAGGGTCAGTTTTCACTGTGAAAATGTGGTGTATCCATGTTGCATTTTGGGCCATTTCCTGTCACGGCCACTATGCCTACCCACACAAGTGAGGTACCATTTTTCTTGGAAGACTTTGGAGAATGCGGGGTGGGTGGAATTTGGTGAATCCACGCAGATTTCAGAACTTTTCACCACAGAAATGTGGCGAAAGTGTATTTTTTTTCACAAAGTTTAAGGTTTGCAAGGGAGTCTGTGTAACAGAACCTGGTGAGAGCCAGTCAAATCACCCCATCCTAGATTCCCCAGGGTGTCTAGTTTTAAAAAATTTATAGGTTTTCTAGGTTTCCCTAGGTGCCGGCAGAGCTAGGGTTCAAAAGCTACAGCTAGGCACTTTGCAAAAAAGGGTCAGTTTTCACTGTGAAAATGTGATGTGTCCACGTTGCGTTTTGGGCCGTTTCCTGTAGCGGGATCTAGGCCTACCCACACAAGTGAGGTATAATTTTTCTCGGAAGACTTTGGGGAAAGCGGGGTGGGTGGAATTTTGTGGATCCACGCAGATTCCAGTACTTTCCACCACAGAAATGTGGGGAAAATGTGTTTTATTTTACAAAGTTTGAGGTTTGCAAGGGATTCTGGGTAACAAAACCTGGTGAGAGCCAGTCAAGTCACCCCATCCTGGATTCCCCTGGGTGTATAGGTTTTAAAAATGTATAGGTTTGCTAGGTTTCCCTAGGTGCCGGCAGAGCTAGGGTTCAAAATCTACAGCTTGGCACTTTGCAAAAAAAGGGTCAGTTTTCACTGTGAAAATGTGATGTGTCCACGTTGCGTTTTGGGCCGTTTCCTGTCACGGGCACTAGGCCTACCCACACAAGTGAGGTACCATTTTTCTCGGAAGACTTTGGGGAATGAGGGGTGGGTGGAATTTTGTGGATCCACTCAGATTCCAGAACTTTCCACCACAGAAATGTGAGAAAAATGTGTTTTTTTAACAAAGCTTGAGGTTTGCAAGGGATTCTGGGTAACAGACACTGGTGAGAGTCAGACAAGGTGCCCCATCCTGGATTCCCGTGGATGTCTAGTTTTCAAAAATGTATAGGTTTGCTAGGTTTCCCTAGGTGCCGGCAGTGCTAGGGTTCAAAATCTACAGCTAGGCACTTTGCAAAAAAAGGGTCAGTTTTCACTGTGAAAATGTGGTGTGTCCACATTGCATTTTGGGCCATTTCCTGTCGCGGCCACTAGGTCTACCCACACAAGTGAGGTATCATTTTTCTCGGAAGACTTAGGGGAATGTGGGGTGGGTGGAATTTTGTGAATCCACGCAGATTCCAGAACTTTCCACCACAGAAATGTGGCGAAAGTGTGTTTTTTTAAACAAAGTTTGAGGTTTGAAGGGATTCTGAGTAACGAGAACCTGGTCAAAGCCAGACAAGTCACCCCATCCTGGATTCCTCGGAGTGTCTAGTTTTTAAAAATGTATAGGTTTGCTAGGTTTCCCCACATGCCGGTAGAGCTAGGGTTCAAAATCTACAGCTAGGCACTTTGCAAAAAAAGGGTCAGTTTTTACTGTAAAAATAAAGTGTGTCCACGTTGCGTTTTGAGCCGTTTCCTGTCGCAGGAACTAGGCCTACCCACAGAAGTAAGGTACCATTTTTCTCAGAAGACTTTGGGAAATGCGGGGTGGGTGGAATTTTGTGGATCCACGCAGATTCCAGAACTTTCCACCACAGAAATGTGAGGAAAATGTGGGTTTTTTGACAAAGTTTGAGGTTTGCAAGGGATTCTGGGTAACAGAACCTGGTGAGATCCAGACAAGTCACCCCATCCTGGATTCCCCTGGATGTCTAGTTTTCAAAAATGTATAGGTTTGCTATGTTTCACTTGGTGCCGGCAGAGCTAGGGTTCAAAATCTACAGCTAGGCACTTTGCAAAAAAATGGTCAGTTTTCACTGTGAAAATGTGGTGTGTCCACGTTGTGTTTTGGGCCGTTTCCTGTAGCGGGCACTAGGCCTACCCACACAAGTGAGGTATAATTTTTCTCGTAAGACTTTGGGGAAAGCGGGGTGGGTTGAGTTTTGTGGATCCACGCAGATTCCAGTACTTTCCACCACAGAAATGTGGGGAAAATGTGTTGTTTTTTACAAAGTTTGAGGTTTGCAAGGGAATCTGGGTAACAGAACCTGGTGAGAGCCAGTCAAGTCACCCCATCCTGGATTTCCCTGGGTGTCTAGTTTTTAAAAATGTATAGGTTTTCTAGGTTTCCCTAGGTGCCGGCAGAACTAGGGTTCAAAATCTACAGCTAGGCGCTTTGCAAAAAAAGTGTCAGTTTCACTGTAAATATAGAGTGTGTCCACGTTGCGTTTTGAGCCGTTTCCTGTCGCGGGCACTAGGCCTACCCACACAAGTGAGGTACCATTTTTATCGGGAGACTTAGGGTAACACAGAATTGTAGAGCAACTGTTATTACCTATTGACTTTCGATGCATTTCTGCCTTCCAAACGAAAGACAATGTAAAAAAGAAGTCACTTTGAAAAATGTCCTATAATTCTCATGCTAGTATGGGTACTCACAATGTCGGAAATGTGCAAATAGCTACTGTTTCTAAACTCTATATTTTGTTCCGATTTCAGAAATACATAGGTGTCTTTGATACCCATTTTTCCCTGTATATATTTTCCCAAATTAATTGCTATATACCCGGTACATAATAAAAAACCATTGCAAGATGCTGCTCAGTTATTGGCTCTGGGTTCATCGGGTTCTTGATGAACCTACAAGTCCTATATATCCCCACAACCAGAAAAGTCCAGCGGATGTAACGGTATATTGCTTTCAAACAGTTGTCATAATTAGAAGAAGTTACAGGTGAAAACGTTGGCACAAATGGCTGTTTTTTTCAACTAATTTTCAATTTGTCCTATATTCAACTGTTAGTTTCTATAAAGAAACCGTGAAGGATCTACACAAATGACCCCTTGCTGAATTCAGAATGTTGCCTACATTTTGAAAATGTATAGCTTTCCAGGATCCATTATTGCTTTTATACCCATTTCTACCATTAACTGGAAGAAGGTTGAAAGCACAAAAAATAGCAAAAATAGGCTATGTCCCAGTAAAATGCCAAAACTGTGTAAAAAATGTTGGTTTTCTGACAAAAGTCTGTCAGTCCCTAAAAGCTGGGAAAATGGTGATTTAAGCCCCACAAACCCTTTGTTGATACCATTTGCAGGGAAAAACCAGATGCTTTCATTTGCAGCACTTTTTTCCCATTTTTAATAAAAAACAAAACAATGTAGCTGTATTTTGGCTAATTTATGGGTCCCCTCCAGGGGAATCCACAAACCCTGGGTAGCTTTAGAATCCCCATGATGTTGGAAGAAAAGGATGCAAATTTGGTGTGGATACCTTATGTGGTCAAAAAGTTATAGGGGCCTAAGTGCAAACTACCCCAAATAGCCAAAAAAAGGCTTAGCAAGGGGGGGGGAGGCCTAGCAGCGAAGGAGTTAACATAGAAGCCAAAATGAATGCAAAAAAAAACACATCAAGTATTCAGACCAGTCTAATGTTTTTTTAAACAAAGGGTTATATTGTGGCAGCTGAAAACTTGCCTAACCCTATCGGAACCACCAACCGGGTCCCAAAACATCCACTATGGGCAGGTTAGTAGGTATGCATCTTGGTTCCACTGTCCAAATGGATGTAATACACATGGAATTCCCGATAGTTGTAGCCAACGCGTTTTGAACCACTAGTCTCTATGGGTTCTCTTCAGGGCTTCGGGCTGGTATACCTAAATAAAGAGAATATGCATAGCATGTTTGTAAACTTTCATCTAGCAGCTCTCTCAGAAAAGCTACATTTAAGCTGGCTACAGGGGACTTTTGTGGGTAGTGCTAGCACCTTGATCTGAACCTCCAGCTGACTCTGAGGACAAAGTGTCAGAAAATGTAAGAAACCGGTTCTTTGATCTCCCTTGATAATCCACTAAGGCTCGTCTAGATTCTGTTCTGGTGTAGAAATCGTCCTTTAAATATCGATAAACTGTTTCAATATTGAAATTTTTTCAATCTTTCTCAAATTTATTGATCTTGAAGTTTAAAGTGTTATCTCTAAAGGTGTTGATGTCTTTTTCAATTTTATCCAATAATATCTTTGCTTCCGCCATTGTTTAATTGTCCCTGATGGCTTGTTCAAGAATGGCGATCTCTTCAGATTGTTTCTTACAAATCCTATGTTTCAATAGAGTGGACCGTAATGTCCCTACTGCATTTTGTGCTTATGTAGCTGAAGCCTTTATTGTATTCAGGATCCTCTGTGAATATGACTGGTATGTTATTATCCTGTAAACCCCAAGGGATGGTTCCTGCTCTCAAATGTTCCAGTACAAAGTGGCCATGTAATTCTGTACCGACCAGTTTCTTCTTCAACTGTGTAAATGTATCTGTTTCATTTTGTTGTTGTGCTGCTTTACTCAGTGTAATAGATGGAAAGAGAGAGGGAGCTGCAATTAGGCTTTGGATGTGGTCTTCAGACAAAGAGAGGGTGTCTTTTTCAGACATCTTATAGCAAGGCAGGCACTGTGCCGACCTTGAGAGATAAATGCTCAATTATTTCTACTGCCAATATTCTGTTGGCTAAATCCCTTGCAAGTCTGGTACCTGCTCTTCAACCTTAAATACTGGGGGGTTGAGCCCTTAACAACAACCACCGTGGAACTCTGTCAACACGCAAACAACTATTACAAGAGTGGTTGGTTTAAATTCAAAGCTTTTACTGAAGGAACAGTTAATTAATAAACTGGACCTATGTTTTCATATCACAATTCATTAGATATAGTTAATGCATTTCAAACAAGTCTTCAAAGGAAAAACACCTCTTCAACAGAAATCCAATCTATACAATACATCGATGACAGTGAAATCATGTTCAAAAAAGAGATAGTGATTTAGCATAGTGCTATTAACGTAGAAAACAAAAATGGCCCAAATTAATACATTAAAAAACCCATCAATTAATCAATTGAATAATTGATGTGTTTTTTTCTATGTATTAATTTTGGTCATTTTCGTTTTCTATGTTAATAGCACTATGCTAAAACACTATCACTTATTTGTACATGATTTCACTGTCATCGGTTTATTGTACATATTGGATTTGTGTTGAACAGGTGTTTTTCCTTTGAAGACTTGTTTGAAATGCATTAACCATATCTAATGAATTGTGATATGAAAAAAAGGTCCAGTTTATTAATAACTGTTGCTTCAGTAAAAAACTTTAAATTTAAACCAACCACTGTTGTTATAGTTGTTTGCATGAACTTTCTAAAAATGGCATTTTCCAAATTGTAATTCAAGATCCGACTTTACCATTAAAGGGGATTTTCATTACAACTTCATAGATACCAATCATGAAAAGTGCATCTGTCCTTATTCAAAAGTTAGCACTGATTAAATGAAATAAGTTAACCCAATGTTATTCTATGGGATAGTTAGGCCTCACAGTAGTGAAAAAGAAATTTAGGAGTTTTTCACTATTAGGAGACATAAAGCTTACAGGCACATGTCCAACTTTTTTAATTACAAACCACAATGCCCTATCAGCTACTTAGGGTCTACCTTAGGGGTTACTAATATTCAATAAAAGGGGAGTATAAGGATTAGTAAGGGAGTTATATTGTCCCAAGTCACATTGGCAGCTTAAATCTGCATTCAGGCTGCAATGGCAAACCTGGGACATGTTTTAAGGGGCTACTTTAGAGGGTGGCTGTGAGAAATTGGGTTGTTTATTGACTGGGGTGTGATCCTGGTCAAGCATCAACCACAATCCTTGTCAGGGTGAGGCACAAGCCAATTCCAAATTAACCTGTGCTCAACCCTCTGTTAGTTTGGCACAGAGCAGTCAGGCTTAACTTAGAGGCAATGTAAAGTATTTGTGCAACACTTCAAACAGTTACAAAGTGAAGAACACCACGCAAAAAGGAATCCACACAAGGTAGCCCACAAGAGCACCCTCCGCCTCACCACCTCCAGCGAAACCTTCCCCTCCGCCGAGCACCTGCACTTCCAGATCCAGACCACCCCCAAAGCCACACTCCGAGGAACCCTCATCTACAGACCCCCGGCCCCCGAACACCCTTCGCCACCACCATCACCGACTTAATCGCACCCCACGCCATCGACTCAGCAAACTACATACTCATTGGAGACCTGAACTTCCACCTCGACAACCCCAGTGACCCCAACTCCACTATCCTTCGTGACAACCTCGCCAGCATCGGACTTAAACAACTTGTCAACACACTGACCCACAGAGCAGGACACACCCTCGACCCCATCTTCGCGGCAGGAAACAGGGTCCAATTCATCCACACAACGCAGCCACCATGGACCGACCACCACTGCGTACACTTCGCTATCAACAAACCCAAGGCACTCAAACCAGTCCCACGCCCACCTCGAAGGAACTGGAGCAAGGTTACCGACGAGCAACTTAACTCCACCCTCACAAGAGACAACCACACCTGGGCACCCGACGCAAACGATGCAAACAACGCAGCCAGAGAACTCCACACCTGGATCTTCAACTGCGCAGACAAGCTCGCCCCGCTATGCAACCCCGACAGACAATGCCCCAGGAAAGCCACCTGGTTCACCACCGCTCTCCAAGAAGCCAGACGCACCTGCAGACGCCTGGAGAAGAACTGGAGAAACACCAAGACAACCGAAAACCACACCACCTACAAGGACGCCTTGACGGACTACCATAACTAGATCAGAGCCACCAAGAGGAACTTCATCCACAACAAAATCCTGGCCAACTCCACCATCTCCAAGGAACTTTTCAGTGTCATTCAGGAATTCACCAACCCACACAGTGAAGCCACAGACATCACACCATCCCAAGACCTCTGCGACAAGCTTGGAACCTATTTCCACCGCAAGATCAAAAATCTCTATGACAACTTCATCGACCATCCACCAGGTGCCACAGATGGCCCCCGCCCCCCAGAAACACCAGCCAGCCCACCATCTCCAACTGGACACCGATCACGGCCGAAGACACTGCCTCGACCATGAAAAGCATCCACTCGGGGGCCCCCACCGACCCCTTGCCCCCCTCACATCTACCACAGAGCTGCGGCCGCCATCGCACCCAAACTACAACGCACCATCAACACCACCTTCAAAACAGGCACCTTCCCAGATGACTGGAAGCGCGCAGAAGTCAGACCCCTGCTCAAGAAGCCCACAGCTGACCCCACCGACCTCAAGAACTATCTGCCCATCTCGCTCTTCCCCTTCGCAGCCAAAGTTGCAGAGAAAACAGTCAACAGGAAACTGACACAATTCATTGAAGAGAACGCCGTCCTCGACCCGTCCCAATCTGGATTCCGAAGCAACCACAGCACAGAGACCGCCCTACTCGCTGCCACAGACAACATCCGCACCCTCCTGGACCAAGGCCACTCCGCAGCCCTCATCCTACTCAACCTATCAGCGGCCTTCGACACCGTCTCCCACCGCACACTAGTCGCCAGACTACATGATGCAGGCATACAAGGAACAGCCCTGGACTGGATCCGATCATTCCTCACCAGAAGAAGCCAAAGGATTAGACTCCCACCCTTCCTCTCCGACCCCACAAAAATCACCTGCGGAGTTCCACAGGGTTCATCACTGAGCCCCACCCTCTTCAACATCTACATGGCCCCCCTCGCAGCCATTGTCCGACAACACGGCCTCAACATTGTATCCTACGCCGACGACACCCAGCTCATCCTCTCCCTCACCAAAGACCCCAGCGCTGCCAAACTCAGCTTCCAGAAAGGAATGCAAGACGTCGCAGTCTGGATGACCAACAGCTGCCTGAAGCTCAATGCTGAGAAGACAGAAGTCCTCGTCCTCGGTACCACCCCTTCTGCATGGGACAGCACCTGGTGGCCGACCGCCCTTGGAAGCCCACCTACCCCCTCAGACCACACCAAAAACCTCGGCATCGTACTCGACTCATCACTCACCATGAACCGACAGGTCAACGCCGTCACCTCCAGCTGCTTCAACACCCTCCGCATCCTCCGCAAGACCTTCAAGTGGATTCCCCCTGAGTCAAGGAAGACAGTCACCCATGCACTCTTCACCAGCGGACTGGACTATGGAAACGCACTCTACGCCAGCATTAACAAGTCCCTACTCCGCAAACTCCAAACAATACAGAACACCGCCGCCAGACTCGTCCTCAGCATCCCCCAACATGAACACATCAGCCAACACCTACGAAGTCTCCACTGGCTCACCGTGGAGAAAAGAGTCACTTTCAAAATCCTCACTCACGCCTACAAATACTTACACAACAACGGACCCAAATACCTCAACGACAGAATCAACTTCCACGTACCCAAAAGAAACCTCCGATCTTCCAACCTTGCACTGGCCGAAACCCCGCGCATCCACAAAGCCAGAGCAGGTGGAAGATCCTTCTCTCACATTGCAGACAAGACCTGGAACGAGCTACTGGCAGACATCAGACGCGCCCCCTCCCTGAACACCTTCAGGAAGACCCTCAAGATCTGGCTCTTCGGCTAAACAGATCTGCAGACCCCCCCCTCAGCGCCTTGAGACCCTCACGGGTGAGTAGCACGCTTACAATTCCCTGATTGATTGATTGATTGTAGCTAAATAGAGTAAAATTGAATAAATAAAACAAGACCAAAAATTACAAAAATCCAATCAGCAGAGCCGAGGTAATACATTTTTAAAGATTTTAGTGAAAACAGCACCAAAAAGCACAGAGCATCAACTATGGATATCTGGTCGCACTAGACCTGGTCAAAGTCACATTTTCAGGCTGACCACGATGGGGCACAGGTCAGCTCAAGTCATCAGACTAGGGCTGCTGAATTTTACAATCTCAAATCTGTGCCAAGAGTCCCATTTGCGATGGAGGGGGCTGCGAGGAACAGGGAGAGAGTTGTGGGAGGCTGCTGTAGTAGTGCAAAGAGCAGGAAAGGCTTTGCGGGTGGGCAATGATAGAGCTTTGCATTGGCAGTCACCCACTATCGGCCGATGCTATTGTGTGAAGAGGTGGCTGCCGGAGCTTTGCATTGAATCACGGTGCGAGCAGTGAGGCTTTGGTCGAACGGACCTGTTTGCGGTTGAGAAGAGACCAAAAGCTGAATACAGCTCCCTGAGCCACACCAAGAGTCCAGGACTTGAGGGATCAGGACCTCACTTCAGCTGGGTCCAGGGGCTGGCACATGATGTTGGGATGCCTTTTATGTCCCTGATACTCAGATTAGGAGGCCAGCAGACTAGCCCGCCCTTGGAGTCACTCAGGGGTCCTGGGTTCCAGGGTGAACCTGCAGGTCCAGTTCTCTCCTCACTCAGGGAAGAAAGAGCAAACATCAGGTCAGCACAGAAGGGCAGCAGTTCCTACAGAGCAGCAGTACAGCAGAGTGGCAGTCCTTTCAGCAACACAGCAGCGGTCCTTCTTCCTGGCACATTATCCACAGGTCCAGACGTGTACTGAAGAGTTGGTGTGTGAGGTCCAGTATTTATACCCAGTTGTGCTTTGAAGTGGCGAGAAGCATCTAGAGGCATACCTTTGAAGTGCACAGGTGCCATGCTTTCCTGGCTCTGGCTCCAGAATGACATAGACCATTCAACTGTAAGTGGGGTTCGGCCCAGCTCCTCTCTCCCATCCTGCCAGTGATAGATTTTCAGTCACACCTAAGCTCCCCATTGTGTGTGGCTGTCTAGGAGAAATACACAAAGCCCAACTGTCAACTACACCATGTTGCCCAGAGACAGGGTGCACGCACCAAATGGTTAAGGCAAGAAAAAGGCAACTTTCTAAAAGTGGAATTTTTAAGATTGTAATTTCAAATCCAACTTCTCCATGAGTTAGGAGTTTTCATTACATTACACCAAACATGAACTGGTTACTCTATCCTATTTGGAAATTACACTTATAAAATGTAATATGGTAACTCCAATGTTATACTGTAGAAGAGAAATGCCTTGCAGTAGTAAATAACAAATGTAAGTGTTTTTCACTACCAGGACATTTAAAACTTAACAATACATGTCCTACTTTTCAAATACAGTGCACCCTGCTCTCTGGGCTGTCCAGGGCCTACCCTAGGGGTGACTTATGATTTATGGTTTTCAGTTCCTCTGTTCCTTGTTCATTTTTATTTTAATTCACTTTTATTTTCGCCATACTTCTAGCTGAGAGGGAAGCCTGCCAGTTGGATGTGGAGTTCCTGGGCTCCAGTCAGGGATTATTTGCCCCACCCCTGTTCTTGGTGTCTGCCATAAATCACCCACGCACTCTTTTAATTTTAATGCAGGCCATTTAGGCATGCCAGCTGTTGGCTGTGCCACTGGTGAGCCAGCGGAGTGCCTAAGGCAAGCCTGTCTGCACCTGGATGGAGCCACGGGCCAGGACCCCTGCACTTTGGGAGCCAAGCTTCAGGCACCATACTTTCATGGAATTATCACAACTAGCCCCCACCACGGGGAGAGATTGCTCTCACTTGCTGGATGTTTCTCAACTACCAGTGGGCTGTGGTAATTGTGGGTTTATGTTTTCGGCTCCTACGACAACAGCACCAACGGGAAGTAAGACTCTGCCATCTTCTTGTGCGGCATGTTGTTTTCCTCTTAACAGCTGCTCTCTAGCTAAACATTAAGTAGAGTTATTCAACTTCCTGGTTGATCAGCAGCTAGATAACCTATTTCTATATGAATAATTGCTATTAGAAAGCTTGGCACCTAAATATTCTTTCTGCAATCCCGTTTGGTCATGCAATAGTTAGGTTAGATAGATAGACACAAAGGGGAGGTGGGATCGCTATTATTTTTAAACTGACTATTCTGTGTACTTTTTCAGAGATAAACCTTGCAGACTCTGAGGCAGCTTTCTTTACTCTCGCTCTATCGAATAACCTCACTCGAGCGGGGCTTTTGATTTATTGCCCGCCGGGCTCTGCTTCTAACTTTATAGCCATCCTAGCAGACATTCTGCCTTCATTCTCCTTGTAATACGCCAAGTTTGTAGTTATATATGACCTTAATCTTCACCTGGAGAGCACAACATGTTGACCGGCTGCCGCACTAGTTGTGGATCTGGAAGCCCTTCATTTTACACAGCTGGTGCATGCTTCCACGCACAGTATAGGCCACACACTGGATCATATTTCTTCTAATTTTATTAGAATAGTAGTGGATCCACCTATTTCTCTGATATGGTCGGATCATTATGTCATACATTTTCAGGTTACTCTGACCACCTCAATACAAATCCCAACTGTAGGTAAACAGGTCAAGTCACAGAGATGGGCTAAGGCCACCCCGGCTGCCTTTACTGAGGCGCTGATACCTAATCACCCTATTTTGAGTAATTGCATAGACACGACGAATGCACAGTTAGAGGACTGGATAACAGAGGCTCTTGATCAAATCGCACCTATGACAGACCATGTGGCCAGTCACTCTAAACCCTCTGCAGAGTGGTTCAATGAGGAGCTGCCAAAAAAGGACCTGTAAACTCCTAGAACAAGTCTGGCGCAGAAATTTCAGCACCATTGACAAAGATAACTATCATAGGGCCCTGAAGAAATACCACAAGTTGAATAGCTCCACACGCTGACACTTCTAAGCCAGAAATATTGAGCAACCACAAAACTCCTCTCGGGAGCTGTTTTCCATTGTGGATTCGCTATCCTCTTTAGATCAAGTTTCAGCATATGTTGCTTCCTCGGTGGAAGGCTGTAATTTTATTGCTCAATTTTTCTCTGAGAAGGTCTCTGATATTTATGCTACCTTCCTGGAAGCAGTCAAAAATGCTCCCTGTCTTGAAGCCTGGTTTAAACCATCTGCCACTAAGGCAGGACTCTCAAGTTTCAACCCTTTCACCACAGAGGAGTTGCTCCCTCTGTTGACTAAGGGCAAATCAGGCTCACCTAGTGACCCTACCTCGCCCATGATCTTGGATCGAATGATGGAGTTAATTTTGCCTGGGCTGTGTGATCTGCTCAATAAGTACTTTGAGCAAGGTCAGATACCTATAAATTAGAAACGCGCTTCTATAATACCACTCTTAAAAAAGCTTCTCTTAAATCCCACAAAGCTGGAGAACTTTAGGCCCATTTCCTTGTTCACGTTTTTCTCCAAAGTAGCTGAGAAAAATGTAAATCATCTGCTATCAAGCTTCATCGAGGCTGAAGAGCTTCTTCATGAGACCCAGTTGGGCCTTCACCCACAGCTCAATACAGAGTCTGTGCTGCAACTACCCTCTGAATCTCTTAGGAGATTGTTGACAGTGGCAACACTGCTACACCAATAATGTTGAACCTAAGTGCAGCCTTCGATACCGTGTCCCACCGCCTTCTGCTTGAACGGCTGTGGAATTATGATATCGGTGACACAGCTCTCTACATGCACCCCGTAGCAGATGTCATTGCGAGTTACAACTTTAACATTGTGTCATATGCCAATGACACAGAGCTTATTTTTGCCTGGTTCCAGGATGAAGGAGACACTGTGGCTTGGTTAAGATCCTGTCTGTCTGAACTGGCTGAGTGAATGAACCGTAGTTGCCTCAAACTAAATGCAGGTACAACTGAGTTTCTTGTCTTAGAGAAGCAACCATCTGTCTGGTCCTCTGCTTGGTGGCCAGATTCACTTGGACCACTACAAGACCCCAAGCCGAAACTTTAAAAGCTGGGAATTTGGTTTGGTGCTAGTTTGTTATTTGACAGTCAGATCTCCAGCCTTGCGGGGAAATATTTTGGATTTTTAAAAACTTTGAAGAAGACCATGGGTTTGTTTACAGATGAAGCCAGAAAGTAAGTAGTCCAGGCTCCGGTAATATGCAGACTGGACTTTTGGAATGTGCTTTATCCAGGAGCCTCACAATTCAATTTGAGGAGGCTCCAGATGGTGCAGAATGTGGCAGCTCACCTGCTGCTCAACCTCCCGAGGGGTTCGCCTAAGGGGCAAGCTCTCGCCAAATTACACTGGCTGTCTCTGAGCAGGAGAGAGTCTTTCAAAGCTATGTGATTCTGTCACAGGATCTTGAATGGGAAAGGGCCTCGTTATCTGCACTCTCTTGTGAAGCCTTATCTACCTAGCAAGAGCCTGAGGTCTGCAGGGGCCTCTTGAGCCGTGATTGATACGGTGAAAAGAGCACGGATGGGAAGATTCTCTTTTAGCCTCTTAGCCTCAAAATAATGGGACACCATGCCCCTGAACTAGCCTTTGGAAAGAAACTTAAAACCTGGCTATTTAGACAAACTTACAGGTCATTTTGAGAGAGAGGATTAGGTTCTGTATCTGTGATTGGCTTTTTAGCGCGAGGACAGTTCCACTGAAGTAACCATGTACTCAATAAATCATTTACAATTATTAGTGATGAACTCCTGGAAGTGGGAACATGCAACACATGGCCGGACACCACACAGCACTAGAGAAGCAGAGGAGAATTGGATCAGCGACTAGCCTGATCATCACCAAGCCGTAGCCCAACACTTTAGGCCAATGGCCAGACTACAGAGGAAGTCGACCACTGAGAGGCCCTGTTGGCCAGCCCTGAAGAAGTTGCACACCTCTGCACCCAGAAGAAGAGACTCAAGTGACTAGAAGTCTTACCTGCATAATCCCAAAGATGGTGCATGCCACTGCACTCAGAAGAAGAGACTAGCAACAAGAAGCCTCAAATGCAAGAAAGAAGGTACGTGCCGAAGCACCATGGAGAAAGAGGAGAAGGATGTGTGACTTGCTGGTTCACACTGGGAAACCTGATGAGCAAGCCCAGAAGGAGGAAAGTTCAAAAGAGTGGGCAGGCCTGGAAGGTGTGCTGGAGAGTACTCAAGCCACAAATGGTAGGCATCTATCCACATGAGGAAGGGAAGCCACCTGTGCATACCCTCGGCTTTGTCAGTGGAACAGATCATTGCTGCCACCAATGATGACAAGGATATGACCATGGTCAAGGGTTTGATTGAGACACAATTGTAGAAATGACACCCCAAGCACACAACTGAGTAGAAGGAGGTCCAGAAATTCTGCAACGTTCAGGTTGAACTAGCAGTTACTCAAAAAGAGATAATACTCAGGGGATCAAGGATTGTCCTGCCACAAATCCTGAGAAAAAGGGTCATAGTTTATTTATTTTTTAATTTTACAGAGTTTTATATAGCGCGAACTTGACCTGAATCGGGTATCAGAGCGCTTTACATAGCACCAGTTGCATTACATGAGGACACATTCATTTTTGTTAGGCACAGGGAGATTAAGTGATTTTCCCAGAATCACAGGATGTTCAGCGTCATTGCCGAGACTCGAACCCAGTTCCCCAGATTCGAGGTCGACCGCCCTAGCCGTTAGGCCAACTCCTCTCCCCAGTTACGATTATCTTGAAATGGGAGGTTGGGCAGTACATAGCGCTCTTTGTAAAAACAGAAGCTGAGGCTCTTACCGGGTGTGTAAATGCCTCCTAATCCGAGCAGGTACTTGGAAAACGAGGGCTAATATGAAGGATGAAGTCACCATATATATCCGTGTTTATCAGGCAGTTTCGCAGTAAATATCTCCAGGTAATAACTTCAAAATGAAGAAGTCCAATACACGTGGTAAAATGAGTTACTGCACATACTGGAATTTCTCATCCTACTTAGGCCTAAATAAACTTGAGTGTGCATGCAGATACAAGGCACAGAAGAAAGTGGTCCCAGTGGAACACAATTGAAAAAACAATTCTTTATATGGTAGCATTCATTGAATTACTCACAATGTAAGTTCCTGTTCAATATTGTTTAATCATATTGAACACATGTTGATATGTTCAAAACACAGCACATCGCTGAATGATTTGTACAAAAGTGCCCCAAAGAAGGAAAAAGAGGGGTTTGACCAAGTGCAAAAGGGAGGGTTCAGTGGAAAAAGGAAGGGTAGTGACAATTTATACATCAACAGTATTACCTACAAAAGCCTGTCCAGCCTGACATAGGGCTAAAAACAAATATTCAAAGCCATTATGTTTAGTTTACCACTGTACCGATATTTACCCAGGTCCCAGTGACGTTTCTGGGTTATACCCAATATTTGTAACTGCAGCTACAAAGCAGCAACACTTTTAGAAGCAAGTTTATGAAATTACAATGGGGCTGATTCGCAAAGGTAACTTACAATTCCCATAGTAGCCACAAAAGAGCACTGAGAGAGAGGGTATCGTTTCCGAAGTTGGATGGGAGAGTGTAGAAGGAATTTTAAACATTCCACATCTGCAACTCTCTATCAACAAAGCCTATGCAGCATCCTCTAACAATGCCAGACCTCCCCACTCAAGCATGGGAGAGGGTTGCCATTGATTTCTTTGTGGGCCTCTTCCTGATGGCCAGTATCTAATGGTCCTCATGGATGAATACTCTCGATCTCCGCTAGACAAGGGAGACAAGGTGCTGGTACGGCAGAGACAATGACAGAAGATGGGCACCCCATGCGCTGTTGAGACCAAACTCATCAACAGACTGCAAAGAATCCAGAACGCCTCTGCACGCCTAATCCTCGACGTCCCACGCCACAACCACATCACCCCCCACCTGAGAAACCTACACTGGCTCGCCGTCGACAAGAGAATCTCCTTCAAGCTCCTGATCCACGCACACAAGGCACTGCACAAAACCGGCCCAGCCTACCTCAACAGTCGACTCTCCTTCTACGTTCCCAACAGGAGGCTCCGCTCCGCAGACCTCTCCCTGGCAACCGTTCCACGCATCCAGAGAACCACCACCGGAGGCAGATCCTTCTCCCATCGCGCCGCCAAGACCTGGAACACTCTCCCCCTCAACCTACGACAGACCGAAGACCTGCTGACCTTCAGGAGACGACTCAAGACCTGGTTATTCGACCAGTAACAGCAGCACCCCCCCCTCTTCCCCCAGCGCCTTGAGACCCTCGCGGGTAAGTAGTGCGCTTTACAAATCCTATGATTGATTGATTGATTGATTGAGAATGGTGGAATGGAAAGGACACATTGTAATGGCAACTTGACCAAGGAAATTCATCAACCGCGATGTGTCACACTTCAAACGAATACCTCACCACTCAGCTTCCCCAAATCTTTTCTTAGGAGTGGCATCTCAACCATACCTGTCCCCCAATCAGGATCCTGAATCTCAGATATCCAGTGATATCCCGCCCCAGCCACCTAGCACCACCCAGGCTGGAAGGCTGGTGTGACCCTCTCGCAGGCTGATTGAAGAAATGTAAGTGGACAAAGGACTCTTTACATTTTGTTTAACTCTGGGGAGGTGTTGTGTAGTGATGAACACTAACACCCTGAAGTTCGTCACAGTGCCTCTGGGACAGGCAATAGGTCAGAGGTGGAGGACGTGGCCTAGGCAGGGATCTAGGGAAGTGAGGTGGAGGGAAGAGAGTTGAGAAGAGAGATAAAGGTGGTTTAGAAGCTATTCTGAGTGAGAGTCTTCCTTTGTATGTATTAAAAAGGATAGTTAGGGCCTGGCAAAAGGTTTGCTTTGCCAGGTCGAAATGGCAGTTTAAAACGGCAAACCCACAAGTAGCATTTATGCCAATTGTGTATAAGCCAAAACAACACGTTTTAAAGAGAGAGCACAAGCACTTTAGCACTGGTTAGCAGTAATAAAGTGCCAGATTCCTAAGGCCAGCTAAACAAAGTCAGCAAAAGCAGGAGGTCTGAAGGCAAAACGCTAGGGGGAAACCACACCCAGGATGTCAGGTCTAACAGTGGCACAATCACTGCTACAGGCCCAGTAGTAGCATTAAATGTACAGGCCCTGTGTATACCACTCTACAAGGGACATATAAGTAAAATAAATATGCCAATCATGTGTAAACCAATTTTAATATGTTTAGAGGAGAGAGCACAAGCACCTTAGCACTGGTTAGCAATGGGAAAGCGCGCAGAGTCATAAGGCCAACAAAATGATTTCAGAAAAAATAGGAGGAGATCATTCAAAAAGTTTGAGTTGACCCTGCAGAGAAGGCCAGGTCCAACAGTGGTAAATATCAGCAATAGTCATGAGTGTATTTTCTGCATTAATCTGCATGTCAGTGGGCGCATTCTGGTTTGGGTCGATCAAACCCTCAGTGACTGGGTGCCTCAAGGAGACTCCTTCAAGGCACAGGGAGCATTTAAACCAAATTCAGTAAGTTTTATATCCTTATTGAGGGCATTAGCTGCCTAACCAAAATCTTTTGCATGTAGGAATATGTTTCAGGCTTGTTTGAAGTACAGTAAGTATGGGGAGATGTAACAGCTTTGTGCATGGGCATAAAGAAGATGTATTGGTGAACATACTACCAATTGGAGTGTCAAAAACGTCAAATAATAATACCAAGATCTCAGAGAAAGGGACAGGCCCAGCCTCTTCGGGCCACTGTCGTACCTGCCCTTGGCCCAGACTTTACCCTGGTTTGTCCTGTGCTTGTCCCATACTACTGCACAACTCCAAGTTCTTTATTGTGCCACAGGAAAGTATCATAGGTGGTGTTGCTCCTCACTCCATCTCCTCCTAGTGTGGTAAAGCCTTCTGGGAAAGATTGTATGCTCTCCTACATGGTCAGTGGGCTGCATCAGAGGGGAAGTCCTAAGTCTCCATAACACCAGAGGAAAGCCTCGTAAGAGAGAATCATCCTGCCTTCACTCTCATCCTATCATGGCAAAGCCTTCTGGGAAAGATAATTTGCACTCCAAATGGTCAGGAGGGTGAGTTATGTCTTGAGTGTTTTAATGATGCACTGCTTGAAGAACTTTCTGTTTTTCATTTGTTATACTTACAGTATGTTCATCTCTTCCTTCAAAGGTGCTGTCTGTGTCTTTCAGTGATGGTATCTCTAGTCTAGTGGGCCACCAAGTCCTACCATCTCCCAACCCCAGATCAGTGTGTCTCTCTCTCTGTCTCTCTCCTATTTCTGTTACTTGGGTTCTGGGCTGACGTTATTCCTCCAGGGTCTAGTCAGAGTTTATAGGAAGGTAGGGTTTGGCTTCGCACCATCACAGTTTCCTGAAACCCTGAGAGTGACTCTCTTTCTTCCCTAAAATGGCTGAAAAATATTCCTCCCTTAGAAGGTTTTTGGTGACTTTTTAAAATACAGTTTTTCTGAATACTACTCCCACCTCCTCCAAGTTAGGTCTAAACCATGCACATTTTTAGACACAGTGTTACAAATCCATTGTCCAGATGATATGGCAAGCTCACTGGAATTAGAGCGCTTGGTATCCACTAAATGCTAGTGCCACTTTGCAAAATAGTTAATGAGCTTCTTCACAGACAAGTTGTTCAACCATTCATAGGTCTCAAAATAAATAGTCGTTCAGGGACTTTAATGCAATGTACTTTCAAGGTTGTTAGGTCTAGTGGCTCGATTGGCACCTTCCATTTATTTAGCAAATGATTTTCAGGAATCATGCCAAACTACCTGTTTGGAGATTCCTTCATGTGTCAAAAATGCATAAAGTGTCAGTCTGTGGGTTTAAATTGCATCAGTGCTTCAATAACTATTTGACTGTCTTGACAGAAGCCTCAGGTTCAACTTACAGGCAAACCATTCAATCTTCTAACTATATGCTTCTTCATTTGGTTTTCTTGCCCACCGTTGTGTGGTGGCATTAGTCTAGACTGATGATTACTTAAAATGTACATTTTTGGGTGTTTAATCTGTAATTCCCAATGTGTATGTAACATGTATGTGCATGGGCTCATTTTATTTGTTGAACACACGTACGTAAGGAGTTTGGATGAAAGAAAGTTTCTATGGCATGATTATTTCATGCACCATGGTATAAACAAAAGTTGATTGGAGACTAATGCCTGCTGCACATCACATGTACATTGTAAAGAAGGTTAATATTTTTCCCCTAACTTAACTCTACATGGTACTTTTGGGGAGTGTTCATGTTCTTGAGAAGGACTTTCAGACTTAAATTGTTGTTGTCAGGTGTTATGACAGTCAAAAATGTGCAGTAGTCCAGAATTAGAGCCTAATTCAGATAAATGTTAATTTGTGCAAGTGGATTTGTCCCTTCACATATTTTAAAAAGTGTAAAAGAAAACAAATTCACATACAGCAACTGTAGGATCCAATCTGTAGATGCACACCCACAGGCATGTCCTTTTTTGCCTTGTCTGCTCTTATGAATAAAATTTCTTTGTGAGGATGTGGGTAGCCTCAATTGCAGTGCAGTTATCATTTTTAGGAGTACAATTCCCTTCAGGCGTGCACCAAGGTCAGGCTAGATGATAAAGACGATGATGATAATGATGACAGAAGGAATAATAAAAAACGATCTGTTGCGTGTGTCCATCTGGAAATATACTCCTCATATTTGCCTATAACGTTGCAAGGTCCTCATGATGATGCTGTCTGGTGACATAAGAAGCTGCTCGGTTCAGTTTGAAAATGTGCAATTTAGTATGGATGAACCACACTGAAACCCCAAATTAGTTTGCAGGGACGTTTGTAGTGACCTGCTGGTCACTGGTCTAGTGTTCCTATGTACCAGCCACTCCCAGAGGGCTGGCTCACACCCCACCCCACACCCATCCACCACAGGCGTCACAGGACATATGACCCTTAGATTAAAAGGGGCCGGGCGCACGTGCCCTGGGCCAGTTCTACCAACTAAGATACCGTGTCCCTGTGATTACTAATAGTGCATGCCGGCCCACTGCAGGGCTTGTGGCACAAAGACGAGGAGTGCCCGGTCAACCAGCAGGCGTGAGATGAGCCCTAGACTGTGACCATAACAGGAGCCCGCGGCAAAAGTGGAGTCTCCCCTTAAGCCCCGCAGGGCAGGGGGATAAGGAAAAGGCTGCGCATCGAAGAAGGGAGTGGTTAAGATTGTCCAGCGGCATCTGCATAGCCAAGCGGCAAAGGAAAATGAGCGCGTTGAGCACGAAGGGAATGAAGGACTTACTGACGTACTAGTCTGAAATCGAGAAGACCGCCAGTCCAGCCTGGACAAGTAAACTGGTAGGAAAATATGTTGGCGGCACTGAAGCAAGGCCAGGGACCGCAGCAGAGAGCAGTGTGAAGACCCGTGCAGGCAGGGAATAGTCAGTGACTGCTGCTAGAAAGGAAATGAAGCCACGCTAGCAATGAATATGCGTGGTGGCTTCGGAGGCTGTTATCAATCAAGGAAAACACTCGCCGTGCAAGAGGAGGTGGTGTTGGTCCGGGTTTTAGACCGCCGTCCAACCCGAGGCAAGCTAGCGGCAACTCCAGCCCTGCGCACCCCATGCGGTAAAAGAGGCTGCTGCGGAGTGGCGGGAGCACATAACAGGACTCAGGCGATCGGCCACACAGCAATGCAGCCATGTAAGGCAAAGTGAGGAAAGAGACACCCCCGAGGCCTGGTGTGCCCTCCCAAACGGCGTGGAAAAAAAACCAACAAAGACTTACCAATCCAATCCAATCCAAAAGACTTTATTCGGATAGCAACGTATCCATAAAAGTGAAACATGTACATGCTAAAAACACATATGAAAATAAATAGCAATGTCAAATGCATAATATGGCAAAATACAGTAAACATAGGTAAAGTGCATATTGTAGGTAGCAAAATACGGATAACTTCATAGGTCGCACATAGATTTCCGAGCACCCGTAGCTACTCTCAAAAAGACTTACCATTTAGGGGAGAAGGTGCCTCTGACATGCGGAGGGTCCCCCAGCGTGTGTGTGGACTGGTGACAGCATTCGTCAATAGGGCCCCGCCCGCAAGTGGGGCGTGCGTGTGACCAGAGGGAGCGCTACTGGCAGCATGAAGAGTCGCGAGGAGGTGCTGCTGCTGAGTGAACACTTCCTGCGGACAGTGTGGCGCAAGGCCCCTTGAAGCCAGTGATGGTGAAGAGAGCACTGCGAGGGTCAGAGAGCACGCCTATGCAGCCCAGCCAGGCAGAGGTTGTGGCCTGGAGGCCGAGAGCAGGAACGGTGGCAGCACCACCTATAGGTTGCGAGAGGCACAGCAGCCTGACATGAGTTAAAATAACAATTGTAAAAGAGAGTGCAAGGGGCAAGCACAGCAGCTCAGGGGCAGCTGCTGCCACTCAAAGCTGAGAGGTGAAGATGGACAATTGCCTTAACTGGAGTGGCAGACCCCCCCAAGTCTCAGTTTTGCTGGGTTTGCAAGTGAGCCCGTAAGGGAATCTCAAGAAGACAGGCTGCCAGGGATAGTGTGGTTTGTAGTGACGCCTACTGGCCATGGGTGGACACTGCAGGAGTGTTGACATCAGTGAGCAATGCATTTGGATGGCAAGTGTGGAAGGGGCAACAGCCCCAGGCAGCAAGCCCAAGGGAGTGAAGAATGTGCGCTGCATGCGTGCCCAGTGGTGAAAGGACGCCACCTGCGAGAGGAAGAAAGTTGCCCGACGGAGGAGTACCATCCGATGAAGAAAGGAGAGCGCAAGGATAGAAATGTGCCGAAGATTGTACACCATACACTGATGCTACGGGCTGGGGCCCGAGAGCGGCAAGTCAGTGAGGATGACCAGCAAGTCAGAGAAAGAAGATGACCCACGGGAGAGAAGATGACCTGCAAGAGGTCAGCGAAGATGGCCTGCAAGAGGTCAGCGAGAAGATGACCTGCCAAAGGTCAGCAAGAAGATGACCTGCCAGAGGTCAGCGAGAAGATGACCCTCCAGAGTTCGGTGAGAAGATGACCCACCAGAAGGTTACAGAGAAGATGACCTGCCAGAAGGTCACGGAGAAGACGACCTGCCAGAAGTTCACGGAGAAGATGACCGAGGAGAGGTCTGACAAGATTGACTAGAAGTCAAGATATGAAAACCTACGAGAAGTAGTGAAAGGGAGAAGGTTGCAATGACAGGTCTGGTCACTGAAAGAAGAGTATGCATTGTCCTAGGGGTAGGACAGGACCAGGGAGACCAGTGTGAAGTGCACGTCACACGGAGAGGCCTGGTCAGGGAAGAAGTGCAAGACCTGATGGGACTAGACCACGTAGTGAAATGAAAGAACCAGAAAGAGGAAGTTGTGTGGCATGACGGCACTGCAGAAGAAATTTCAAGAAGTAGAGAAAAGAAGAGAGGAGTGTGTGATCAGACAACTTGCACACCAGAAGGTAAAGAAGACGACTGAGTGCAAGAACATCTAGAGTGGAGCACAGTACCTTGGAGACATCAGTGGCACCATGAGAAGCTCGCTATCCAGGAGTTTTCATAACGCCAAGCAAACCTGGTGATGGCAGAGGTGAGCAAGCTGGACCATTGGTGACATCCACCTTTGGGGATGCACAGGAGACTGGCCGGTGAGATTGCTCAGACGTCTTGAAGAAGAGGATCCGACCACTCCACACCAGACCATGGCAACCCAGGGGCAAAGGCCTCAGGGTCGCTGGTGAGAGCGGGTCCCACCACAAGAAATGAGTCTACAGCCAATCCTCCACAGGTCCCAGGAAGATGAAGATCTCGTGCTAGGTGGTAGGTGTAATCCTATAAAGAAACAACTACCCTCCAGGTGGAGTAAAGGACTTGATGGTGGGACTCGTAGCGCTTCCTCCAAGAACCTAGAGGATGGCGTTGGAGTGACACGGCGAAGTACACCCAGTCCAGTGGAAGTCTGGTGAAGAGGGCCTCCGGGACATCCAGTGAGAGGGTAACGCCCACGAGAGGGGCATCCTGGTGAGAGAGGGATGTTTGTAACTACTCCGCCATGCTGTAGCTAGAAGCACTGCTGCCATTGTGAAGATGCAACTACAACCAGGACTGGTTATTGAAAACGTGACATCTACCAGTTTCATTATCACTCCACCTGCACCGTCATAGAGAACTGTACATAGTGAGACTATGGTGCCAACTTCTACGATTTGACTCCGAGGAGGACCGAACCCGCAGGGCACCACTGAACTGTGCCAAGCCGAACTGGTGATCCTAGCTGCAGTTGTACCATCATCTTGTTTCTGCAAGCAGCTGAACAAACTCAGTGGAAGTTCCTATTTATTGTTTTATTCTCTCCCACAAGTTGGACTTTGTTGTTCCAGTTTGAATAAAGTTTTAAAGGGATGTAGTGACCTGCTCGTCACCGGTCTAGTGTTCCTATGTGCCAGCCACTCCCAGAGGGCTGGCTTACAACCCACACCACACCCATCCACCACAGGCGTCACAGGACATGTGACCCTGAGAATAAAAGGGGCCGGGCACACATGCCCTGGGCCAGTTCTATCAACTGAGATACCATGCCCGTGTGATTACTAATAGTGCATGGGGGCCTAGTGCCCCGCACCATTACAACGTTGGCAGTGAAACAGCGAAATTACAATTAATGTCCCGCCACCACCAGACCATAAACAACATCATTACGCCGCCATTTGTTTATCTTCTCCACAGTCATGTTTTTTTTGCAGGTCACCTAGTTATCAGAGAATGCTTGATACGTTTTAGTCACAGATGAAGAGTTAGGCAAACACAATCAAGTGTGGATAATTTAAAGGCACACTACTGAGGTAAAACTTCCTGCCACCTACTTTATCTATAAAAACGTGAGCAGAGGGAAACAAGGCACATGCCTTATAACTTATTAGTAGGTGTGTTGTAAATTTGTAACACTGGCTGTCAGATCACTAGTAAGAGGCTGTCAATATGACGGGTAATATTTGCTTAGATACTTTGTGGTTATCATTGTCTTACATGAAAGACTGTGCCTGAACTGTTCTGTTAAATTGTTAATGCATTACATTAGGTAACTAAACAATGTATGGACTATGGCAGTCACCACTCTTTGGCTGTGCACCTCACCAAATGTTGGAAGTGTTTCTTTTTACTATTTCAACAACCAGACAATATGGAGAACTGTGTGGTTTCTTTTTAAGCCATATTCCACATCCACTTTCAACATGCAGTATTTGGGAAAACACACCTACAAGGCATTTGAGGAAATAGTATTCTCTTGTGGCAGCAAATAAGAGCTCTCTGGCCTTCGGTTCTGAAATGGGCGACAGGAAAAAGGCTCATCTGTCCAACAGGGTACATTTGTTTTTTGAATTTCTGGACTTGTGGATAATCCACCTATCTCAAAGTCCACAGATATACAAAAGAGTTAACTCTTAAAAGCCAGCTCAGGGACTTTTTTGCTCGCTGCTAATTTAAAAACTACTTAACAGATTTACTCCAAACCAACAAAAGCAAACTTTTTTAATACATTTCTAGTTTCATTCCGATCAACAGTTTGGGAAGTACATTCAAGCAAACTTTTCTATAAAAGTAAAAATGTTATAACACAATTTTTTTTCACCCCCAACTAGTTTTTTTTATAATCCCATCCACAGCTCTGCACAAAAATTGCTATGCCAGACATCAGATGACCACACCTAGCAACTTTGGTGCACATCCACCCATGGGGTCAGTAGTTATAGGTAAATCAAAAAATTACATTTCTGTGGAAAGAGTAAACTAACTAAATATAATTATCTATCTGTCTATCTATCTATCTATCTATCTATCTATCTATCTATCTATCTATCTATCTATCTGTCTATCTATCCATCTGTCTATCTGTCTATGTATCTATCTATCTATCTATCTATCTATCTATCTATCTATCTATCTATCCATCTATTGCCACTATCTATTTATAGTTAGGTCAAAGGTTTATAAAAGGATTTTATTTTTGTTTTCCTAATAACCTTTGTGCCGTTTGGCGAATTTGCATGAAACTTTCCAAAAAAATGTCATCCTCTTCGACTCCTTCATAAAAAGTTTCATGTGATCAGGCTAGAGCCAAGAAAAATGGGTGCTCCAAAACTTTGATTTCTCATAGGAAATTTTACACTCCCATATAGAAAGAGCAGCTGAAAGGAATTGCGCAGAATTGCACCATATTTGGCAGATAGCTAGCATGCTTTTATTGATTTGGTATAAATCTGTTTAACTGTTTTTAAAAAAATTGCATTTAAAGAGGTGCTCAGGATGGGTTGAAGGGATTAAAAAGTTAAGTATATCTGGCAGGTTGGTCCCGCAGTAGTCACGCAGTAACGAAATTTTAAAAAATAGGACACTATGATTGGCTGAGGGAGCTTTTTCTCAGATAGACCATTTTGGCACAGCAGAATAGGTCCCGCGGTACAGAGCAGTTTGAGTGGCTGGCCGCAACTCTGAACAAAATGTTGGACTCCGGTACTCTGTCTACTGTGTCCTGCAAAAGCTTTGCAAAAATACTATAAATGGGACAAGGTGGGGACACACTGACCCTTTGGCACTTGTGGGGGATTCAGAGGGATCTGCCCACAAAGTCAAAAACAATATAAAAATTGATTGCCTATGGTGGAGTCCTCAGGGAAGCTTTACAGTATGATGCTACTCTGGGTGAAGCTTGAGTAGTGGTCACTGCAGGAGAACCAAGGTACCCATAAAAATGTAAGAAGAAGAAAGAAAATGTGGGCTGAGCATATGCTCTGCAAGGGGTCGAATGCAGTGTCTTGCTGGAGGCCATAAATGATGCCATTTAACATGCATTTAGTGATGTAATATGTGAGGTCATAAGCAGTGCATGTTGGAGGTGCAAGTTATAGTTAGCTATGTAATCTTTGATGAATTTCAGTGTATTTTTGTTTTTTAAACCTTAGTTATTTTCTTATTTCAGTATCTATCTATAACGTGACTTTAAACTTTGATTTTTTTCAGTGAATTTCTAGGGTTTGTTTTAATGTAAATTGCAATCTTATCACCATAACTAATTATAGCTAGTTTAACCTTTGCTTTTGTTCAGCAAATAATAATATTGTATTCTGGAAAGATCAATGCAAGATGTGAAGGTGAGCAAGGGATTCGGAGAGGAAAGCTTTTCCTCTTGACATTTCCAGAATACCAGTGCTTTCCAAAGACTTGTTAAACCAGAGAACCATGCAAATACGACAAGTAAACCAGACTGCTATTAAATTCATTTTGTAATGAACATTAGTGCACTGAAAGAGAATTAATTAAAAACACAGGACATTAATAAAGAATTTTACATTTCAGCATTGAAGAGAATTTTACAGTGCACTATGGGAAATGTATTTTTGAACTGAGTCATGTGACAGAATGGTTTTTAAGCATGCACGATCAAGGCTGTACTTCAAGTTGAAACGTGTAAGGATAAGGAAACGTAAATGTGCTGCTGTTCTTTGGAATAAAACACAGTGTATCCTGGAATTGGGCTTCAGCTGTTCTGCTACAAATATATGTATATATATAGCTATATATACATATACATATATATATATATATATTACCTACTGGTGGTCGCCAGTAGGTAGTTATAGTTAGGACCTCGTTACTATTCAAAAAGCTTTTTTTGTTTTGCCAATAATTTTGGCGCCGGTTGACGAAACTTTACGAAATTTTCAAAACTAATGGGGCGCTCCGGTCAGCTCCTGTCTTGAAAGTTTCGGGGTGATTCGTTAAGCGGGGGCCGAGAAAAAAGGGGTGTCCCAAAACATGTTTTCCCCATCCCGGGCATGAGCTTCACTCTGATTGGCTGCCAACACTCTAAACCAGAATGTGTTGGCAGCCATCTTGTGACTCGGTAACCGAGTCACAAAAAAAGAGTAACAAAAAAAAGGTGAAAAACAAGAAAAGGGGGCAGGGTAGAAACACCCTGACCCCCTAGGCCTGCCCACAGGGACCCCCAGGACCCAAAAAAGCATTTTTAAAATGTTTTAAATCAGCAGACTTCGCGCTGGGTGCGCGAATCCTGCCAAAAATTTTAAAAACTGAAGCGCGGGTTCCCGCACTTCATTTTAATGAGGCCCCCGGGTGGGCCAGGTGAAGTTGGTGCCAGACACGTCGTGCTCCACAGTGTAGACCATGGCCGAGAACGAGAAGATCCCCATGGCAATGAAGAGCAGCAGGCAGCCCACCTGCTGGTAGCACTGGCCCAAGGTGAAGCCAAATGCGCGCAGCCCTGTGGAGTGGCACGCGAGCTTCAGGATACGGAAGATGCGCATGAAGCGCATGATGCGCAGGACCTGTCCTAATTTGCCCACCCGACCCACGGCTTCAATTTCCTGCTCGTGTGCGGCGCTCCTACCGCCTTGGTTCTCATCCCCGGTAAAGCACTCAAGGACGAGCTGTAGATACAGGGGTAGTATGGCAATGAGGTCCACGGCGTTGAGCAGGCTGCATACGAAGCAACGCGGGTCAGGCGTGGAGACCAGGCGCAGTATATATTCCAGGGTGAAGAAGGCGATGCATAAGGTCTCCACTTGTTCGAGGTATGGGCGGCCTGGAGGCTACCCCGGGTGCCCGTGGTGCTGCATCTCTTCCACCGTGTTCAGCGTCATGGCTACCACTGAGATGAGCATGAAGAAGCTGGAGGCCACGGCCATGACCTTTGCTGTGACTGAGGAAAAAGGCTTCTCCATGAGGTTCCAAAGACGCCGGCGCTGCGGGCCATAGGTCATGTCCCGGAAGAGCTCCTCGCTCTCGTCCTCCATCTCCGCGCGCAGCTCCCGCTGCACCTTCAGCTGCTTGCTCAGCTCATCTTGACGCTCTTCGAAGGAGATGCGGCAGCAGCGCGGGTGTGCTTTATGCGCACACCCCAATAGTTGATCTCTTCCATGAAGCTGCGTGGGCACAGCTCGACGCACACATGCAGCACGCCGGTGCAGTAGAAGTTGTAGATGTGGTGGAAGATGGCCGGGTCCCGGTCAAAGAAGTACTCATCTGCTGTTGCGGCATAGTCATCGCATAATCCAGTTTGCGCTTGTGGTCAGTGTACGTGGCCAGACGTCCTATGCATGTCTTTGGGTGGTTGGCGGCCATCACATAGGCAATCTAATAGCTGGTGCCACCCACGTTGATATTCAGCATATGGCTCTGGGGAAGGAGCGGACAAGTGAAGGCCAGCAAGAAGAGCCTATTTTCCTACCAGGAGGTTCTCTCTTCCCCGCCTTATTCCTCTTCCTCCTCGTCTTCATCCTCGATAAAATAGTCGAAGTTGCCCTCAAGATCTAGGCCTTGCATGGAGCCCCAGTGGGACACATAGCTGGCGTCCGACTTGAGTCGGATCCCTGTGGGTTCTCTGCGGTATGAGAAGGGGTACTCCCCGTGCTGCTTGAATTTCAGCATATTGCTTTTCCCTCCCCCTCTCTCTTGACCCTATAACCTTATTTTGTTTGTAAGAGATCCATCCCGCTGCCTGAAGAATAGAACTGGTGAATCTGTTAGCCACCCCTGCCCAGGCTGCAGCCCTCTGCTGAGGGCTCAGCGCGCCTCATCACCGCCAGTTGCCTAATCTCACACTGTCCGGAATGCACTCATCATGAGCCCTGCTGCTGCTGAGCTGCTTAATCTTGCTGACAGGAAGATCTGGGTGCTTAGACAGGGATTTGCAGACTATTATCCTGTTTCTGCCTGGCTGACACTGTAGCATGTGACGTGCATATCCACGTATACTGACTGACTGTACAGAGAATGTATACTGATGACATAGGCCAACCTCCAATAATCGAAGGCACTCACTTCACTGGGTGTGTGAATTTGAGGCAATTGGGTTAAACATATACACAGTTTGTTCTGCTTCACATGGGAAGACATAATTTCAGTCAAAACGGAAAAGAATTTCCACAGCTTTTCCTGGGGATTATATAATCGCTCGCCAGTCCCTGTCAGTGAATGTCCTACTAGCGTTTGTATGAACTGTCCCATTGCACATGATGTCTCAGACTCAGAGAGTTTTAACCCGACAATGCAAATCTAAATACAATACAACATTTGTGACTCTCGAATGGCTGGCTGTTGTTTTGTATTTACACATAGCCTTACAACTTACTCTTGTCCTGTGTGGCATTCTAGAGCTCAAAAACCGAGCGAAATTGAAACATTTTATAAGGGACATTCAAAATAAAATAGTTGTCATAAAAGCGACGCATAATACCTCACAACGGGCCAGATTTACTCATTTTTCATGCAACGCAGTATGACAACCAAATCTGATGTGTTGAATTGCGCGACGGGGAAAGCACACCGCAGAGCCATATACACTAATATTGGTCATCCCCTCTGTTGACAGTGCTTGATTTGTTAAAACAAAAGTTTCAGGGCCTCCGTTAGGTGGCCATTGTAGCTTGCACTACCCATTGCCACTACCAGCACTGCGAATGACTGCACCAATACACCTACTAACCATCACACCCCTACAATTGTGACAATTCAGACCATTCCAGGCCCCCAAAGCTATAAGAAAGGCTTGGGCGACAGATATTATTCATTTTTAATTTACTTTGAATTAATAAACAACAGTTGTGCTAATTTCTAATTACGTTGAAGTCAAGGAGAGGGGGCTCTGTAAACCATGGGGATAGAGCTCCCAATAACCATGAAGTTAAAAGAAAGGGTTCCCTTTGGTCAAAATCTATGTGGAATCAATCATATCTCAAATATAACCACACTCATATCTCCCAACATGCACTACTTGACAACTCACTCAGAATGTATCAAAGCACTTATATAACAACAAATTGTATGAAAAATATATATATTTTAATCAGTAAAAAACCTGTCCACATATTCGATTTACACCATGGAAGTATATTAAAAACAGTTTAAAAACACATAAATCCTAGACACAATGCACGATAAACACAATAAGCCAAAAAAAGGAGAATAGACACAGACAGTCTACTTTGTCATATCGACGTTAATTTGGATTCACTATAGACAGCAAAAAGCATGGGTCATAATTCCCTGTCTCTTGTTGACTGCTGAATTATCCAAATTTAACAAAAGCTCGGCGTCGACGCATTTCAGTGGTACATACTCAATAGGACCACCTTCTTCAGGACAAAAACAAATTTTTCTCCTTAAAATGCTTTGTATAGAAGTCTTTGATCTCACTTCTTAAAAGACTATCCACAATCTTCAACCGACTTCCTCTTTGATTCACGGATAATTTCACTTACTCCCTTAAAATTTGACTCTTTTTGCTGTCTATAGTGAATCCAAATTAACGTCGATATGACAAAGTAGACTGTCTGTGTCTTTTTTTGGCTTATTGTGTTTATCGTGCACTGTGTCTAGGATTTATGTGTTTTTAAATTGTTTTTAATATACTTCCATGGTGTAAATCGAATATGTGGACAGGTTTTTTACTAATTTCTAATTAGACAAACAGCGCCACCATGTGGCAAACTGTCATAAGTGCCAGTGTTTACAATTAAGTGCGAGCACTGGAAACCACAGGCTCAAATTAAGCACTGGTGCACATACAGGCTGCTTTGCACAACACACTGTCTCGCTCCAAGGTGCAGAGGTGAGTGTGTGCTGTCTAGTATAGGGTTTGTACTCAAAGAGCGCCCTTCCAGTACATATTCTTATGCCAAGATAAACTCAGAAGAACCGCATGAATTGCATTGTGTGCTCTGCACTACAGCACACATGCAATAAATGTTTTTTTTTTTAAAGCACAATTTCTCTATATTTTTTAAACCGATTTTATTGGATTTTCATATTATCTGCAAGCAACAAACAATAGCATAACATTGCAATGGTGTATCATGAAAACACCCATCAATCGTACACCCCATACCCCCCCACCCACAACTTTCCTCCCCCCTCCCCGAGTCGCACCCCAAGGTATGCAAGCCAAGTCGATCTCTGCAGTACAGTTCCCACCCATCTAATTTAGGCTGGTATCAAACCTTATCCCGAAGCACAGGGCCACAAAACTGAACCCGCATATCAGTAGTGGTAGTCTCTGCTACTCAAGTAGGTCTAAGCAGGGTACTGGGTCACCGAGAAGCCGGGTGATGCCAATTGTGATTAGCACAATTTATCTTCTTAACACAATAGTAAAGGTTTGTGATGCAAAGCTCCATCTGGCTATCTTCGTAGAATGGGTTTTGCATCAAAACCTATTGGTATTTGTGCTGATCATCCTCAGTACGGCCCTAGTAACTCCAATTGACACAAAGTGAAGCAAAGCATCACAAAGGTAACCACTTGGTAGCAGTTGTATTAATTTTCCCAGAAAATGCTGTGCTGGACGAGGGGTGCAGTGTGCTCTCACGAAATCTCCTGTCAGTGCCTGTCTCTGCACTACCTTGGCAGCGCTAGCTCTGTGGAGGCTGTTCTGGCTGAAGCGACCGAGCTGCCCCGGCTCAAGCGGCTCTGAGACCTGCCTGATTTACAAGTGCTGCCTCCCTTTGGCCGGTGTGGCAGATGGCCAAACTCGGAGCTGCTTCGGGGGCTGTGTGCTGTGCCATCTATTTAACTTTACCAGACCGTTATAGCCCAGTGGAGTCTCCCGGCGCCCCACTGCGTCCTGAGGTCTCCGACAGCTTCTGCAGAGCAGCCCAGGCCCCAGGGAGCTAGAGCAAGCAGCCCATCTACCCCCACAACTCTCCCTCTTGCCGGTAGCAGCAGCAGCCAGAGAAACAAGAGGACATTCCTTGCTGACGTATATTGATATAATTTGTAGTAGAGTTTACTTTATTGTGCGTTAAGGGCATAGGGGAATCTTTGTTCCATAGACGTCTGTAGCAATGGCGGTAGGTATAGTGCCAATATCAGCAACACTCCCCATCCCACATACAGCAATATTATTAGGAAATAAACCACACGACACCTTGTTTGTGGAGAAAATTGCTGCAGGTTTATTTGCATACCAAATATGCCAACATGGTGGGTTATCTTACGGGTGATCGAAGGGCAGGCAGCCCCTCCGCCGCCTGCCCGCCTGATGAGCCAAATTACACCGTGGACGTCGCCAATCGGTGCTTACCAATTTTGGGGGTGGGGATAACCCCTCCCACCGGTGGACCACCAGTCCACCCCCTTACTCACGCCCCGAAGGGGCGGAGCGTTCCAGGCAACCCCCGGTTGCTCAGGCTTACAACCACCCGTAGGACTAACGGGGCGCCGTCGCTCCTCCAGGGTCCAGCGCGAGGACTTGCTGGGGAATTTGGCCTTTGCACCCTTTGTGCTCCTGAAGAGGGTACCCCTGAGTACCTTTCCGCCTCTGGATCGCACTGTAACTCCACCTGCAACACAAAATAACAAGTTAGAACACCTCTCCCACCCCACCCTTGCACTTACGCCAGGTAAGCGGTATGGAGGGAAACAACGTCAAGGGCAGCGACAAAGAGGCCGCCAGGTGGGTGGGGAGAGGCACTTATACCTCATCCCCGCCCACCCCCTACCAGAAGTGATGCTGCGCACGGACCCCTAGGGGGTCCCACAACGATGGACTGTCTCGTGTGCCCTCATGTGGCACTAAGGCGGCCGCCCTCTTATGAGGGTCCCCTTCGTGGACCACGAGCAGCCAACATAGTGCCAATATCAGCAACACTCCCCATCCCACATACAGCAATATTATTAGGAAATAAACCACACGACACCTTGTTTGTGGAGAACATTGCTGCAGGTTTATTTGCATACCAAATATGCCAACATGGTGGGTTATCTTACGGGCGATCCAAGGGCAGGCAGCCCCTCTGCCACCTGCCCGCCTGATGAGCCAAATTACACCGTGGCCATCGCCAATCGGTGCTTATCAATTTTGGGGGAGGGGATAAACCCTCCCACCGGTGGACCGCCAGTCCACCCCCTTACTCACACCCCGAAGGGGCAGAGCGTTCCAGGTAACCCCCGGTTGCTCAGGCTTACAACCGCCCGTAGGATTAATGGGGCGCCGTCGCGCCTCCAGGGTCCAGCGCGAGGACTTGCTGGGGAATTTGGCCTTTGCACCCTTTGTGCTCCTGAAGAGGGTAACCCTGAGTACCTTTCCGCCTCTGGATCGCCCTGTAACTCCGCCACTGCTCTGGGTGTGACCACCATCACAACCAGGGCCCCCCACCAAGGTAGGCATCTTTACCTACATCCTGATGGTTCCAGGGCCTCTCCCAGGTCCAGCAAAACATGTCCATGCCCCCTCTGGACAAGTGCACCCCAACCTCTTCAAAACTCCCTGTGGAAATTAGCCTGCAGCAGGCCATGCCTGATCAACGAAACCCCCTTTGTTCAGTGACTCTGCGCCTGGCACTGTTAACTCTCCTGTGAGAGGTTTCCGCGGCAACCCCTGACTGGTCCCTCGCCACACTGACAGTGGGGTTATCTCTGGCCATCATAACACACATGCCCACAATTGGTTGCTAAACTTACACCAGGATGGTTTCATTTCTGGCAGCCGTGCCCTCCTAACCAGGGAAGACAAATCATTGCCTCCCAGGTGTATGGCCAAAATGTTGGGAGGAGAGACACCCCCCCTAATCTGTGCTGCAGCTTCTACAGCAAGCTGTTCCAGCGCATGCCTGGGACCCCCAACCCAATTATCTCAGTAGTGTGCCACAGCTTCTTCTGTAAGCTGTTCCAGGGCATGCCTGGGCCCCCCAACCAAATTAACTCAGTGGTGGAAAACCCATGCCTCCATTTCTTGAATTCCGCCAATCGTGTCACTCACAGAACGCCCGGAAGGCCCTTCCCCCAGACCATTGGTCCTGGCAAATTAAAGAAATGCTAGGTTGCTAAACACCCTTTGTTGAGCACTGCACACCATTCTATACAACTAATCCAGCTTGCACATAATTTGCCTAATAACACTGCACCCCAACAAACCTCAGGTGCCTCACAAGGGTGCCTATGGTATACTCACCATTCGCCTGTACATAAAACACTTAACCTGTCTTCCGGCCACTCCCCTGGGTGGCTGCAGATGGATGTACCTTTTAACACATTGGGATTCCCATCGTCTCACCTGCATGATGCGCTCTGCTGACAAGCCTGCCCAGAACGCTGGGCTTGCTGCCACTGCAAAAGAGTGATTGCAAAGTTGCCTGCCAGGACCCGCATAGCCTGACATTTAATCATGCCTTCCATACCTGTTCAACCCCAAATTGGTAAGGGGCGTGCTGTCAGCTGAACCAGAGAGTACCCCTCTCCCGATGGGCCAGGTAAGAGGCGACCAGACCCACTGGGCCATACATCTATCTCCCAGCTTGGTGTAACCAGAATACCCTTCAGTCAAGCCTGGTCGGAAAGTACCCTTCTCCCTACCCCTTGTAAGGGAGTACCACCCCAGCCCGCATCCCTAGGCCAAAATTGGGACAGTAGTCCCCTTGTCAGCTGACCGCTCCCAAGGATATTTTGCTTAACTGAAGCAACCTGTTTCATGCAGCTTTTGGATCTGAGGACAAGGAGTAAACCTATGGGCAATGTACCTGTACCCTCTTAACTATAAAAGCAAAATTTGCTCTGATAGTAGTCCATCTTTGTGATCCTGACCCTCTATTCCAACACTATTGGGGTAACCGCACCCTTTTGGGAATGGCAAATTCACGCCCCAGCTGACTGAATAGAGCCTATTCGTACTCGGTTTAATGACCTGACCGACACCTCAAATCCCGACAAGATGAGGCCTGCTAACCTGCCCCCACTCTGTGGAAACAACAACCTGTGCAAGCTTCGGGAAAGCCTGCCACCCCAAAACCTTCCCCGGCACCCGGGGGTCATGCAGTCGCTCCTTGGCCTGAAACTAACCAGGTTAACATATGGATGATGTCTAAGGACCCATCCCTCAGCGCATGCTTACAACCTGTCCCCTGCATTACCCTGGTCAGAGAAAACGACTGCAGGGAGCATGCAGAGCAAGTCGTTCCCATTTGCTGGCCCAGGTCCCCACCCTCACGTGAGTAGCCCATGGCCAGACTCCTGCTGACATATACCAGAATGCAGGCCTGTGTGTGGAAAAGCTACTGGAGTGGAGCGAACAATCAAGCAGTTTACCTGCCCTTTCTAAATATGTTAATGCTCAAAGTCCAATAACTTGTAGCCTTTGCTCTTTGTGCTGTAGCACTCCCAGCGCCAGTGGCATTTTCCTAAGAACCGGGTGGTTGAACCTGTGGGCATGTTGGAGCTGAAGAGGGAGGTGCCAGGCTGAGAGAAACCCCATGGGGGGACCGTGACCGTGAGGTAGAACCCAGGCCCCCGCAGTAGACGCTGTTGTCGCTGAGCCCGCAGAACCCAGGAAAAAGAGGTCCTGCTGAGCTGACAGAGTCCCATCCCAGTCTAACTATGGATAGAAGCAGGATGATGTGTAGCCAACCGGCGCACCCACCCTGGTGTGGATTACCCAGCACCCAGATTGGAAGTAATGCTGGGATGCAGGAGAGGAAAAATGCAGGTGGCTTTGCTACACTTTGTCCGCAAGCGTCCTATCCCCAGTGTACCCCGCACATAAGGGCACCTTGCACCACATGTGGACCGGGTATCCACTGTGTAAAGCTTTCCCCTGTGTTGTCCATTATGAGCTATGTTAGTTCATCCCGTCCACAAGCATGGAGGTAGACCCTAGTTGTGCCAACCCAAACCTGTATTTGCGTGCCCCACACCCGAAGGTATCTTGGCTCTGGATGGCAGATGTCTGTTACTGAACTAGGTGATATTAACACTGTCGACCTCAGGAGGCTGAGGGGCTGGGTGGACCTACTTGGCTGGGTGACAGCTAACCGGCTTGTCTCTATTCGTCCCTCACCATGTGATCCTCCTCCCCCCACAATGAGGCTCAGCAGGGAGGCCACCGCATCACTACCTACTCGCCAGCCCAAAGACCATTTATCCGTTGGTGACTGTCCCCACATGATATGTGCTTGCCCAGCTTCTGATGCAATTTGGAGCATGTGGCCCAGAGCAAAGGATATCATTAATAATGAAAACCTAATAAGCAACGCAATGAACCAAAACATACCTATAATGTCTCTGAGATGATGCAATTGGAGGACACCAGACAGGCAAATTCACGAGACTTCAGATGCCGTGAGCAGCCATCGAGGTTAGAAAGGACCAACAGATCCGAAAACAGCACCTAGGAGGTAAACCCAGTTGACCCCTAACCCTGCTTCCCACTGGTCCTGAACTGGAACAAGCGCATGTGGTTAAACGTGGCAGCAGCCCCTCCGCCACAGAAACTTTCAATGAGCAAATTTGTTCGCTGAGATTTGGGCCCCTGACCATATGAAGCTGCAGTTTAGATAGATATGAAGATGTTTGCTGAGATTATGGCCTCAAACAATGTCAGTCTCTCTGTCCCTGGCCTTCCCTCATTATTCTCCTTCTCACCCAATAAGGCTCTTCTGGGAAGCCGCTGCATCCCTGCCTACCCAACAGGGTGTTCCATGCACTGCTGCACACAACGGCGACCACCAACCAAGAAGGGCAGTTTGTAATCCTGGAATGTGACAATGCGATGCTGCCACTGCACCTTAAAACTGTAAACTGCCGCCTCCCTTGAACCTTAACATCAGGGTTTGAAACCATTACTTCCACCTAACCTGATCATACGTCATCACCCCCAATGGTGACAACTCATACCTTCTTGCCAGGCCCTCCTGGCCACAGCAGACCAAAGTTACCCCAAGGTTTCAACTTGCGCGACACACCACGTAGGTCGGTTGCCCAGACAGACCTGATATTGAAACAATTGAAACATACATGTTCTATGTTTTAACTTGGGCGTCATGAGAATGAGTCTTGAACAAGAACCAGCGGGCAGCCGGCCAACTGGAGGCAGTGGTCTGTCCAGTACTTAATGCCAGGTACAAATATGTAAAGCGTGTATCACTGGCTTTCTGTGGCCGGGGAGAAATGAGTTTGAGTCCCCCCCCTGCAGATTCAATATCCAAATGAAAACCTATATAATAATGTGTAAATGAAAGAATGTAATAGTCAACATTGTACATCACAATGTAAAACCCAATTAGGGACCCAGTGTATACATATCTTTATTTTAAGAAATGAAAGAACCATCACTGATCGGCAGAGTAACCTTATCTGTCTCTCAAAGAACTGCTGGCCCAAGCCAGGGAGGACGATGTACCAGAAGGATAATGGTAATTGATAATAAGTGCCAGAAACGGGAGCAGGCACGCTTTGCCTTGGGCACTTATACATAACAACGAGATAGTAAAGGTTTATGGGTATTTAAATGGTAATAGCGGAACACTGGACCACAAAAAGCCCCACAGGCACAAAAGAACGCAGCAAATACCGCTAGCAGCTGAGTAGGAGGGCCACCGCAGGCAGCAAAGGGGAGCCCATAAAAGCTGCGAGTAGCTCTTAGTTTACGCCCCTGATCAATCCGGAGCCAGCAGAATTCAACAAGGAAATCCTGATCCCTTATTACTAGATCTAGAATTATTCTGCACTTCGTTAGATGATTCTTGTTGCCCAACTCCATGGTACTTATTTTATCGACCTCAGATGGATGAAAGGCTGAGTGGACCCACCGGGAATTGAACCTGTGACCCTGAGCATCAAGTGGAGCACACCCTCGATAGTATATTTACCAACAATTCTTTTCTGGGAAAGTAAGTATGCTTCCCCTTCCTTGGTCCAATCACCTAACGGCGTCAAGGGCAGTGACAAAGAGGCCGCCAGGTGGGTGGGGAGAGGCACTTATACCTCATCCCCCGCCCACCCCCTACCGGAAGTGACGCTGCGCGCGGACCCCTAGGGGGTCCCACAATGCTGGACTGTCTCGTGTGCCCTCATGTGGCACTAAGGGGGCCGCCCACTTATGAGGGTCCCCTTCGTCGACCACGGGCAGCCAACACAGCGCGTTATTTCAGAGTTGCTTTAAGCCACTCAAGGTAAAATTTTGGAGTACCTTCTTTATAGGCGAGCGAGATTAAAAAAAAATCTGAAAAACATCAATGAAAGCGCTGCAACCTTTTCCTAATGTTGGCTGTACCTCTGCATTTAAGCATCAACGCAAGTCCTGCGGGTGGGGGGTCCTTTGGGGGCATTGAGAGGACCCACGCTGCCACAGCAACTTGTTTGCCAGAGTACTGTAAAGTATATTACATTATAGTGTTTACATGTATAGGCATTGACGTATTTAACACGATATGTACAGTGTATCTTTAGTTAGTGATAAGCAAAGTCATTGTGCATTGTGCCTTACTGCCTTATTTACCACATCGCAGGGCTTAGAAATGGGCTTAGACCATTTTAGTGCCACTTCAACGAAAGTAATAGGACAATTATGCTGCAAATATCTTAGATCAATGGGAAGATCTTAGATCAAGGGAAAGAGCAAGTACTAGCTCAAGGCTCTAAAACAGGCAGAAAGTGTGCCCAACAGCTTGCTGGTCTTCTGCTGCTTCGGATTTTATCCATAACCAGTAATGCATCTCAGTGGGTTCAGCGCTCACTGCAGTGATGCACGAGTGGGATCCATAAAGTAGTCTATAGACCTTTTCCAACCAAGCACCAAGAAGGGAAAACATAAATCAAAAACCCAGAGAGGGCTGGTGATGGCATGGACAACTGCCAAGTGATACCCCTGCCAGTCCTGGTTTCATTGCCAATGGCACTACACAACACACGCTTATAATGTCAACACTACCACTGTGTGTGTTGACCAGGCGACATTCTGCTGCACACAGAAATAAATCTGCGGAATTCCATGGAGTAGAACCCCGTGAGCTCCACCCACCCTAAGTTTCTACACACTGAAAGTGGAACTTTCAGTGCCTAACACCTTGTGCGTTGGATATTAAATACTCTTGTAAGACTTTGGGTCGCTGTGAATTGCCGCTAAGCCTCAGTAAATCTGGGCCAATGTGTGTTAACAAGGGAAGTGATAAGTAGCCAGTAGAAAGCATGGATTACCCAGCATGCTTTCAGGATGACCCTCTTCATTGCAAACTGTCAATACCGCGCGTTGTAGGACAGGCTTGCAAACTTTAGCTTTTTTAGCACTGCTCTACATTGTGCATTCAGATAATTTAACGCCCCTTAAATCATGATGAAAAAAATGTTAAGCAGTTAAGACCTCTTATCACTATTTGGTTAATGAGGGTCACTGTGCTAGTGGGAATCCCTCACTCCTGACTCCAAGCTCAGTGACTTGACCTCTACAGGGCTTCCTATCCTTTAATCCAATTGGATGATTCTATCTTCCTCTAGCTTTGCAACTGTTCGTGAGCATCTGTTCTTAGGTACTTTCCCTTATCCTTAAATACACATGCAAAATCCGAACACCCGTTTACTAAAATACCTAGCCTGGTGACGGGTCGGAATAAATAAGCTGCCTAGGTGTTGCCAGTTTGCTCCGAGGAGCAATTTAGTGACATATTGTATTTTGTAAGGATGTGTTGTTTTGCTTCATTTTGTTTTTACAGCGGTCAGTGCTGTGTTGAAGCAGAAAGAAACAACATTTGTATTTTGTCTACTCAGACAGTTTCATATTCGAAAGTGCAAGCAGAACTTGAACTGGAAAGATTGTTAAGCCTACAACAATTGTCAAAAAGACCTACTGCTAACCCTTAACTGCGCATGGAGCTCTATAAATAAGTCCAACAATCCTAAAAGGTTCACCTATTCATTCAACTAAGACGTTAACACTCAGAGAGAGATCATGCACACCCATGAGAGGAGTTGGGGGGGGGATCATATTTTTTTTTCCAAGCTCTCATCTCTGTGAAAAATAATAAAACTTCTCATTTCTTTATTCCAAACTATACAATACTATAAAATGACCTAGAGAAATTTTCAAAAACATTCATGACCAATCATATGTCATCAAAGATCCTCCACCCAAAACGTCTAACAGGGACAACCTCTCTGATCACTTCACCATAAAACTTCAAGGGATCCTGGAGGACACTGGCTTTATTGAGCCCCACTCAGAATACCTTCCACTACCCTGGAAAGGGCATTCTGTGGCATGGGCATCATATACCCCTAATTCAGAATCAGACTTGGAAAAAAAAGCCATTTCTAGCACTGGGCGATCACCTATTTCTCTGACCTTATACCTCCTTCCCTAGTCAAAGATACATATATATATATATATATATACATATATATATATATATATATATATATATATATATATATATATATATATATATATTTGCAATAATCCTTCACCCTTGCTTCCAGGATAAAAAACGGAACGGACTCCTATTTCATAAGTGCTTATTTTTTATTTGTGCTTCCTCGCCTTGACGCGTTTCGGGCTACACAGAAATGGCGGGCTACTGGATATTGCTTGTCCCCATTTCTAATTGCACGCAAATGTTCCAGTACTCTTTTCTTCGCTTTGTGGATGGTGCTTCCAATATGTGCTTCCAATATATGCTTTTTGACACGGACAAAAAGCCCGCCATTTCGAAATCCATCACAACAAAAATGAGAATTTATTGAGTTTTTGTGTACTTGACTCAATTAGATTGGACGAACGAGGAGGTAACAGAGTACAAAATCTCCGACGTCTTGAGTCCAAACTGATAATTCAGTATAGGACCCTGACACCTATTGGGCACAACTGCGATGAAGAGCTAGCAGTACATCTAGGCTAAGGATATGTGGGAAACATTGGAGTCTCGAAGTAATGAAGCAATGTAGTTAAAAGAAAGGCCACTGCCAACGACCTATTGTTTTTATTGTACACTGTGTAGGTGAGGGTGATGCACTTATGATGTTTTTTTTTTTGTTTCTTTGGTTATTTTAGAACGGTGAGGTGAAACGTCATAAGAGAAAGGCAAAAAAGCTAAAATATCATTCCCCTGAAGGCGGGGTCCCGAAAGGAAATTGAACATTATGAAATACGGCTGTAAGGTTAAGCTCTTTTTAACATTGGAATGCCCGTTATCCGTAAGGTAAAAATTGGACATGAATATGAGCCCACTGAGGCTGCAATTAAATGCCATGTCATTATAAAAGACAGGCGTGTGTCAAGTAAGGAAGAACACTGTGGAGAGCAGGTTATGTAACGACATTTAATGTATTGAATTCATTAGTATGTTACTTTTCTACCATGTTTACAATTTTTCACTTTAATTTTGGTGGGATTTAAAATATTGAGCATAGTACATCAAATATAATGTTATACACTTTTGTGAATGGTACAACCTGGTTAACAATGGCTGTAGATAGTATATGCTATAATAAGAAGAACATTGTGGAAAGCAGCCATTGAAAGTGAAAGCCTGAGGGTTAAGAAATTATGTTTTTTTGATGAAAAGCCCACTGGGGCTGCAGTAATGAATTTGAGACATTGGCTTCAAGTTAATGTATTTATTTATCATCTCAGAGACACTGTTTTGGTTGATCAAGTTCGGGTAACAAGCCAATTTATAAATTGAATTTATTATCATTTCACTGTTCTATAATGTATATAATTTTCCACTTATTTCTGGTGTTTCTAAATTAATGAATTAAGCAACTTAATGTATGAAAGAAATGCACTTTTTCGAGTGGTGTAACTCGGTAAACGGAAGTATGTCTTCATTGTTGTTTGAAAAACAAACCACGTGGTTATTTAACTTTACGAAATCACAGACACAGTACTCGTGAACAAGGGAGTTGTCCCGAAACGCGTCGAGCTGGTCTGATCACGGAATAAATACCGCTTTTGAAAAGCAATTTGTTGTCCTCAGCAGCTAATTTTTGAAAAAGAATGCAGCGTGGTTTGGTATATATATATATATGTATATATATATATAGATACATATATATAAATATATATGTATATTATGTGTATGTATATATATATATATTCACTGAAAAACCCATAGGTTTCAGGGGCGTTATAGTTAGTTGGACATTTCACTCGTACAAAACCATAGAAATTCCCCCGTTATAGTTAGTTCAGCTAACTATAACTCGCGCGCCCGCAATGCACTGCTGATGACGTCACATATTACATCACTCATGACATGGTCAGTGACATCACTCATGACATCACTGATGACATCTCAAATGACATCACTGATGACATCACTGATGACATCATCCTTGTGATAGAGTGGCACACCTCCTCTCACCCTAATATAACCTTTGATACACACACTCAAAAATACAAACTAACATTTTCAAAACAATGGACATACCAATACCAGTTACAACACACCTATTCAGTAATTCCAAGATCTACACACACATCCACTCATTCACCAACAGTCCCTATACAGTCACTCATACATGTACTCACTCATCATATGTACTCATACACCTATACATCCTGTTACACACCGCCACTCATCCATAGAGTTACTCACACACATAGTCACACATGCAAACAAAGTATCAAACATCCATTTACTTGCATATACAGTTATACACACACTACCACACTTACTTCTACAGAAACTTACACATACTTACTCTCTTAAACAATCACTTATAGAAACACCTACTTATTTGTACAGTAACTCTTCCAATCTCTCACTCTCACATATACTCACTTATATACACCAATACTCACATATACTAGTTTAAAACATATGTAGTTACTCATAAAGACACTATTGAGACAGTCATTCACTCACTAACACACCCATACACATACTCATCCACCTATACAGTCCTGCACACATGCTGTCTTCAACACATACAAACAGTGAGTCACTCATTCATGCATCTATGCACTAAGTAATACCCCCACCGAACCATACAGACACTCAGACACTCATACTGATACTCAAAAAACCAACTAATAACCCATATAGACACTCATGTAGCTACTCACCAACCCATGCAGCCACTTATACGCAAAGTGAGAGTCTGATACAGATATTTTCATATTTAAACATTACTCACTAACCCATGTATTCACTAAGATACACTTAGTCAGTTATACAATCAATTTTACAAAACAAAATCATCCATTTAGACACTTATATACCCATTTATTCTTCCATCGACCTTGAGATATACATATATAAAACATATTTAATTTTCAGAAAAACACACATTCACTGGATGATGTCATCAGTGATGTCATGAGTGATGTCACTGACCATGTCATGAGTGATGTAATATGTGATGTCATCAGCAGTGCATTGCGGGCGCGCGAGTTATAGTTAGCTGAACTAACTATAACGGGGGAATTTCTATGGTTTTGTACGAGTGAAATGTCCAACTAACTATAACGCCCCTGAAACCTATGGTTTTTTTCAGTGAATTTCTAAGGTTTTTTAAATGCTAATTTCTAACTATAACGTGCCTGAAACCTATGGTTTTTTCAGTGAATTTCTAAGGTTTTTTAAATGCTAATTTCTAACTATAACGTGCCTGAAACCTATGTTTTTTTCAGTGAATATATATATATTTATTATACTATGTATACATGTGAAAATGTCTCGGTCCCCTGTTTGCCTCGGTGGCACGGAAAAAATGGGTGGAACTGACGTCAGCACGCCGACGAGGTTCTCTTATGGCTCCGATGACGTCATACGGTGTCGCCAGCGGAGCCGTGCTATTATGACGTCCTCGTTGACGTGGGAGAGCTAGGAAAGAATTTCCATGGAATGCTGGTGCAGGGGATATTCACCTAAGTGTTCAGGCTAGTCCTTTGGGAGCAACTGTTTATGTTGCCACTCCAGAAACCGAAACCAGTGATCCGAGGGCAGAGGCCCTACAGATGGCACACGAGGTAGGGTGCCCAGTCGTGTGCACCGGCGGGGCAGCGAAGTGACAAGCACCACAACCCACAAAAAAGGTAACAAGGGCACTGAATAACACAGGATCTTCTCTTTGTATCTGGCAGGAACAACGAAGTTAAAATGCCCTAGTGCCAAAATGTAGAATTAGTGCTACAACGGTCTTCAAGAGGACCTGCGATGCCGCTTCTGCCTCCCGTACCCTGGAGGTGGCACATGGGTCACGCGGTACGGTCATACTGCGGTGGGACGCACACTCGTGGACCTCTCATGGCACTGCTCCACACTTCAGGGAGGACGCTTTCCATTAGCTATGTTTTCTGATGACATGTCGCGCCGGCCCCGTCCAACAACAGAACTCCTTTAGATCCAAACAGACTCTTCCACTCTCTCACCTGAAGTGAAACCAGGCCACGCGGACACTTTCACAATACAACAGCCGGGAATGCACTTTTCGGTAAAAAAACACATTCCTTCCTCCTAATTAATCAAATAAACGTCTCACTGAAGAACAGGGGCCAGCTTCGATCGGTAAACAGCCGTTACAACGACTTTTTACTTTGCGATACCATTACAACGCATGCATTACCACGCATGCATTGTACATCACAAAGTCATTACTACGCATTTTTAGAACGCATGGTCATTTACCACGCATGCCTTTACAACGAATTTTGTTGTAAAGGTATGTATGGTAAATGACCATGCGTTCTAAAAACATGTAGACGATCCATGTCGTTGTAAGGAAACAGAGGCTGTTCCGTTTCCTCACAACGACGTGCACCGCCCCTCAGAGACAACGTGAAGCAGGAACCACGAGGAGAGAGGAACCACGAGGAGTGAGAGGTAAGGGAGATTGGGCATGGGGTGGGGGTTTCTTTTCTAGGGTTTAGGGTAGTGCAGTGGTGTTTGGGTGGTGTAACGGGTCGTGCTGGGGGTAGTGTTTTAGGGTTTAGGGTAGTGCAGTGGTGTTTGGGTAGTGTAGGGGGTCGTGCTGGGGGTAGTGTTTTAGGGTTTAGGGTAGTGCAGTAGTGTTTGAGTAGTGTAGGGGGTCATGCTGGGGGTAGTGTTTTAGGGTAGTGCAGTGGTGTTTGGGTAGTGTAGGGGGTCGTGCTGGGGGTAGATTTAGGGTTTAGGGTAGTGCAGTGGTGTTTGGGTAGTGTAGGGAGTCGTGCTGGGGGTAGTGTTTTAGGGTTTAGGGTAGTGGAGTGGTGTTTGTGTAGTATAGGGGGTAGTGCTGGGGGTAGTGTTTTAAGGTTTAGGGTAGTGCAGTGGTGTTTGGGTAGTGTAGGGGTTCATGCTGGGGGTAGTGTTTTAGGGTTTAGGGTATGGCAGTGGTGTTTGGGTAGTGTAGGGGGTCATGCTGGGGGTTGATTTAGGGTTTAGGGTAGTGCAGTGGTGTTTGTGTTGTGAGGGGTTCGTGCTGGGGGTAGTGTTTTAGGGTTTAGAGTAATGCAGTGGTGTTTGTATAGTGTAGGGGGGTTTAGGGTAGTGCAGTGGTGTTTTTGTAGTGTAGGGGGTCATGCTGGGGGTTGTGTTTTAGGGTTTAGGGTAGGGCAGTGGTGTTTGTGTAGTGTAGGGGGTAGTGTTTTAGGGTTTAGGGTAGTGCAGTGGTGTTTGTGTAGTGTAGGGGGTCATGCTGTGGGTAGTGTTTTAGGGTTTAGGGTACTGCAGTTGTGTTTGTGTAGTGTACGGGGTCGTGTTTTAGGGTATAGGGTAGTGCAGTGGTGTTTGGGTAGTGTAGGGGGTCATGCTGGGGTTAGTGTTTTAGGGTTTAGGGTAGTGCAGTGGTGTTTGGGTAGTGTAGGGGGTCATGCTGGGGTAGTGTTTTAGGGTTTAGGGTAGTGCAGTGGTGTTTGTGTAGTGTAGGGGGTCATGCTGGGGGTAGTGTTTTAGGGTTTAGGGTAGTGCAATGGTGTTTGTGTAGTGTAGGGGGTAGTGTTTTAGGGTTTAGGGTAGTGCAGTGGTGTTTGTGTACTGTAGGGGGTCGTGCTGGGTTCTAGTGTTTTAGGGTTTAGGGTAGTGCAGTGGTATTTGTATAGTGTAGGGGGTAGATTTAGGGTTTAGGGTAGTGCAGTGGTGTTTGGGTAGTATAGGGGGTTGTGCTGGGGATAGTGTTTTTGAGTTTAGGGTAGTGCAGTTGTGTTTGGGTAGTGAAGGGGGTCGTGCTGGGGGTAGTGTTTTAGGGTTTAGGGTAGTGCAGTGGTGTTTGGGTAGTGTAGGGGTCAACCAACATGAATTTGTCCTTGTGTGATGTAACCAATGCTCATGTAAAGCACTCCAATACCTGACCAGTCTGCACTATATAAAACTGCAAAAAAACAAAAAATAAAAGTGTTTTGCACACTTCTGTCATTGGGCTATACGTGGGCTACCTCTGTGTGATATTTGTGCTACATTTGGGCTCTTTTTTCTCTGGTGGCCATCTTGGGAGACTTATTTGTTATGAAGTTTCCTAATTTCCTCATTTACTACAGTCTCCTCAGTAGGAAATGCTTTCAGTTTTTACTTTGATTCCATCAAGAAGGCATTCAGATGTGTCACACATTTGCCATAAATTCAGAATGTTAGCACTCTAGTTGTTCATTAGATCACTGTAGTAAAGCTACTGCTCACCAAGGAGTTAACTGGAAGTCTACTGCTGGTATTGAAAGTGATTGTTTCAGTCTGCATGTCAGAATTTTCTAATGAAATAGAAGAGGATTTGAGATCTCACTTAAAACATGCCCTAAATTTTCTTTTTGCAGCACTAACCATAATTTCTATGGCAAAATGAACCCCCTCATTTTGTTCCTTTTTAAATTAAATGTTTTAAGTGTTACCAGTTTATTCCAATCAAGATGGCTTCAGGTGTGCCATACTTTTGTCATAAGTAAGACTGTTAGTGCTCTAGTTGTTCTTTAGAACACTCTGGGAAGCTGCAGTAGAACACAAAGGCATCAACTGACAGGCTGCTCCTGTTGAAATATAACAGGAAGATATTTGAGATCACACTTGAAACATGTCCTAATTTTTCTTTCTACAGCACTAACCATAATTTCTATGACAAAATGAACCCCATCATTTTGTTCCTTTTTAAATTAAATGTTTTAAGTGTTACCAGTTTATGCCAATCAAGATGGCTTCAGGTGTGCCATACTTTTGTCATAAGTAAGGCTGTTAGCACTCTAGTTGTTCTTTAGAACACTCTGGGAAGCTGCAGTAGAACACAAAGGAATCAACTGACAGTCTCTGCCATTGTTGGATGTACATGTTTTACTGAGAATGTCAGACTTCATTCTCACATGACTGAGAAAGATAATGTGAATTTACAGAAAATATGCTCTCATTTTAGCTTCTGGAGCACCTTCCAAAACTGTATGGGACAAGCATGTGAAAATAGTTTTCTCTCAAACATGATTCATGATATCCCAGCAGAAGGTTTTTCACAGGGTAAAATCACCTTAGAACACACCACAATTCCTGAAATTAGTATGGTACCATCAACAAATGAATTCTAATGTAACTAAAGTCTGTTATCACCCTTTATAGTTCTCCTTTTGGTAACCCTCATAATCTTCGATTCAGTACAATGCATTTCAATGGGGTACTATCATTTATATTGGTCCCAAGATGGCTGCCAGCAATTCCAGGATGAAGTGCTGACAGCCAATCAGATCTCACGATGACATGTGTGGTTAGGCTCCGCCCAGATATATATGTGTTTTTACTTTTGATTTTCTCAGCAACTACTGAACGGATTTACACCATTTAACAAAAGGGTTCTTTCTGAACCAAGAACTACCTCTTTGCCAAATTTGGTGTAATTCCGTTCAGCAGTTCGGGCTGTAGCCTTGCATAAAGTTTCCTATGGGAAATTGATTTTTGACTCTTATTTTTTTAATTTCTCCGCAACTACTGAACGGATTTACACCATTTAACAAAAAGGGTTCTTTCTGAACCAAGAACTACCTCTTTGCCAAATTTTGTGTAATTCCGTTCAGCAGTTCGGGCTGTAGCCGTGGCTAAAGTTTCCTATGGGAAAATGAATGGGGAAAACACGTTTTGGGACCCCCCTTTTTTCTCGGCCCCCGCTTGACAAATCACCCCGAAACGTTCAGGGTAGGAGCGGACCGGAGCGGGCCATAAAGTTTGAAAATTTCGCAAAGATTCATCAACCGACGCAAGAGTTATTTCAAATAGAATGTTGCGGATTTCCTATGGAAAATAGGTCCTAACTATAACTATCTACTGGCGACCGCCAGTAGGTAATATATATATATATATATATATATATATATTATCTACTGGCGGTCGCCAGTAGATAGTTATAGTTACAACCTATTATCCATAGGAAATCCGCGACATTCTATTTGAAATAACTCTCTTGCCGGTTGACGTATCTTCGCGAAATTTTCAAACTTCGTGGGCGCTCCGGTCCGCTCCTACCCTGAAAGTCTCGGGGTGATACGTCAGCGGGGGCCGAGAAAAAGGGGGTCCCAAAACGCGTTTTCCCCATGCATTTTTCCATAGGAAACTTTAGACACGGCTACAGCGCGAACTGCTGAACGGAATTACACCAAATTTGGCAAAGAGGTAGTTCTTGGTTCAGAAAGAACCCTTTTGTTAAATGGTGTAAATCCGTTCAGTAGTTGCTGAGAAAATCAAAAGTAAAAGTACATATATATCTATGGGCACGGAGGATTCGCGCACCCTGAGCGCACCCTGCGCGCACCGTCCCGATCACGAGCTGCATGTTAATTGGCTGTCAGCTGGCTGTCAACATTCCGATTCAGGAAATGTTGGCAGCCATTTTGTCCCTCGGTAGAACCGAGGGACAGAAACAAGTGCGCAAAGCGCACAAAGGGAGCAGGGTAGAAACACCCTGACCCCTAGGTTTGCTCAGGGGTCCCACAAGGACCCCTGGGCAAAAAAAAAAAAAATTTTTTTAAATCGGCAGGATGCGCTCAGGGTGCGCGAATCCTGCCGAAAATCGAATCGCGGTCTCCGCGCTCGATTGTATTTTGCCCCCGGGTGGCCCAAGTCCTGGGGGCATGGTGGGGGGTTTAATTTTATGTGTGGGGGCCTCAAAGGGCCCCCAAGCCCCGGGACCGCCACCCCCGGGGCTTTCTTTTAAAAATGGTGCAGGAGGGCTCTGAGCCCTCCCGCAGCCCCGGGGACCACCACCTCCCGGGGCTTTTTTAAAAAAATTAAACAACCTGTGTGGGGGGCTCCAGCCCCCCACACGCCCCGGGGACCGCCACCTCCCGGGGCACTAACAAATTAAAATGGGGGTCCGTTTTGGACCCCCAAAGCCCCGGGACCACCACCTCCCGGGGCTGTGCTGATGTAGGGAGGGGGCCGCGCGGCCCCTCCTGGAGCCCTTGATGGCTCTGGGGACCGCCACCCCCAGGGCCGGCTCCTGCAGTGTCCCGGGGTGCCTACCCCGGGACACTGTAGTTTGCTATGGCAGGACGGGAGCCTCGCGGCTCCCGTCCTGCCATAGCAAACTGCTTTGGATATTGGAAGAGAGAGCAGGGAAACCTGCTCTCTCTTCCAATATCCAAAGCCGATTGCTTTTCCACATGGGGAGCAGCATGTCAGTAGTGGGCAAGTAGTGCCCAGGAGGGGGGCCACGCGGCCCCCCTCCCCAAAAAAGAAAACAAAAACAAAAAAAAAAAATGGAAAGGCCGGCCCCGGGGATGGGGTCCCCGGGGCCTTAAATGGCCTGAGGAGGGGGCCACGCAGCCCCCTCCCAAGAAAATAAAAAAGGCCATGCCCCGGGGGATGGGGTCCCCGGGGCCAATACAGGCCCAGGGAAGGGGGCCACGCGGCCCCCTTCCCGTTTTTTTTTAAATTAAATTAAAAAAAGGGGTAAGGCCCTGGGGGATGGGGTCCCCAGGGCCCTAAAACAGGAAAAAGGAAGGGGGCCACACAGCCCCCTTCAGAGGACCCAAAATTTTTTTTTTTTTAAACGATCGGGCCCGCAGGCCCCGCCCCCTTCCTTCACCACTCTGCAAACGCGCCCTCTGGCGCGTTTGCAGAGGAGAACAATTCCCCTTGAATACTGGGGGTCCCTGGGGGCCAACTAGCCCACCAGGAACCTCCAATATGCGCCAGGGGCTGCGTTGCAGAGACGTGTAGAGAGGCCACACCCCTTTTACACCTCTCTGCAACGCAGCTCTGTGGCGCTTTTGGAGGTATATGGTGGGCTAGTTGGACTCCGGGACCCTCAGGATTCAAGGGGACTTAATCCCCAACTTAAAACGCGCCACGGGGCGCGTTTGCACAGTGGTGAAGGGAGGGGCGGGGCTTCAGGTGACATGTGTGCAAACAGGCCCCGTGGCGCGTTTTAAGATGGGGAATTAAATCCCCTTCAATCCTGAGGGTCCCTGAGGGCCAACTAGCCCAACAGGTACATCCAGAAAGCGCCACAGAGCTGCGTTGCAGAGAGGTGTAAAAGGGGTGTGGCCTCTCTACACGGCTCTGCAACGCAGCCCCTGGCGCATATTGGAGGTTCCTGGTGGGCTAGTTGGCCCCTAGGGACCCTCAGGATTCAAGGGGACTTAATCCCCCAACTTAAAACGCGCCACGGGGCGCGTTTGCACAGATGTCACCTCAGGCCCCGCCCCCTCCCTTCACCATTGTGCAAATATTCTTCTAAAATCATCCGAAATACGAATTCCGATTTACTCACCTGTTATCAGGAGAGACCTCAGTGCTGTATCTTTCAGCCCAGTACTGGTCCTGAAAAGTAATTTTAACCGTACTTACCAGTAACTTGAATTTCCTTCCATAGGCTAACATTGACTGGTTTCACTTGGAAATTCTTCTAAGTGTGGAGTTTTGGAACTTTAAAATATTCCTCTAAAATCAGCCGAAATACGAATTCCGATTTACTCACCTGTTATCAGGAGAGACCTCAGTGCTGCATCTTTCAGCCCAGTACTGATCCTCAAAAGTAATTTTAACCGTACTTACCAGTAACTTGAATTTCCTTCCATAGGATATCATTGCCTGCTTTTTGCTGAAAAAGTTTCTAAGTGTTGATTTTTGAAACATACAAATATTCCTCTACAATCAGCCGAAATACGAATTCCGATTTACTCACCTGTTATCAGGAGAGACCTCAGTGCTGCATCTTTCAGCCCAGTACTGGTCCTGAAAAGTAATTTTAACCGTACTTACCGGTAACTTGAATTTCCTTCATAGGCTAACATTGACTGGTTTCAGTTGGAAATTCTTCTAAGTGTGGAGTTTTGGAACTTTAAAATATTCCTCTAAAATCAGCCGAAATACGAATTCCGATTTACTCACCTGTTATCAGGAGAGACCTCAGTGCTGCATCTTTCAGCCCAGTACTGATCCTCAAAAGTAATTTTAACCGTACTTACCAGTAACTTGAATTTCCTTCCATAGGATATCATTGCCTGCTTTTTGCTGAAAAAGTTTCTAAGTGTTGATTTTTGAAACATACAAATATTCCTCTAAAATCAGCCGAAATACGAATTCCGATTTACTCACCTGTTATAAGGAGAGACCTCAGTGCTGTATCTTTCAGCCCAGTACTGGTCCTGAAAAGTAATTTTAACCGTACTTACCAGTAACTTGAATTTCCTTCCATAGGCTAACATTGACTGGTTTCACTTGGAAATTCTTCTAAGTGTGGAGTTTTGGAACTTTAAAATATTCCTCTAAAATCAGCCGAAATACGAATTCCGATTTACTCACCTGTTATCAGGAGAGACCTCAGTGCTGCATCTTTCAGCCCAGTACTAATCCTGAAAAGTAATTTTAACCGTACTTACCAGTAACTTGAATTTCCTTCATAGGCTAACATTGACTGGTTTCACTTGGAAATTCTTCTAAGTGTTGATTTTTGAAACATACAAATATTCCTCTAAAATCAGCCGAAATACGAATTCCGATTTACTCACCTGTTATAAGGAGAGACCTCAGTGCTGTATCTTTCAGCCCAGTACTGGTCCTGAAAAGTAATTTTAACCGTACTTACCAGTAACTTGAATTTCCTTCCATAGGCTAACATTGACTGGTTTCACTTGGAAATTCTTCTAAGTGTGGAGTTTTGGAACTTTAAAATATTCCTCTAAAATCAGCCGAAATACGAATTCCGATTTACTCACCTGTTATCAGGAGAGACCTCAGTGCTGCATCTTTCAGCCCAGTACTGGTCCTGAAAAGTAATTTTAACCGTACTTACCGGTAACTTGAATTACCTTCATAGGCTAACATTGACTGGTTTCACTTGGAAATTCTTCTGTGTGTGGTTTTTGAACTTTATAATATTCACCTAAAATCAACCAAAGTACGAATACCAATTTACTCACCTGTTATCAGGAGAGAATCCAGTGCTGCATCTTTTAGCCCAGCACTGACCCTGAAAAGTAATTTTAACCGTACTTACCAGTAACTTATATTTTCTTCCATAGGAATCCATTGTCTGGTTTTCAGCAAAAAAGTTTCAAAGTGTTGATTTTTACAAACTACAAATATTCCTTAAAAATCACCTGTATGACTTAAACGCATTCTTTCAACTGTTTACAGGAGATGCACCAGTGCTGGATCCAGGATCCAACACTGAGTAAGAAAAAGTAACGATAACAGTTTTTACCTGCTAAGTGAATTTCCTTCCATAGGATAACATTGGTGATTCTATGAGAAAAAGTTTCTAAGTGTCAACTTTTAAAATACAATAATATTCCTTAAAAATCACGACTGTAACCAAAACGCTTTTACTCAACTGTTTACAGGAGATGTACCAGGACTGAATCTAGGATCCAGTCCTGTGGTTAGAAAAGTAATCCATAAAGTAACTAATTGCATTTAACTAGAAATTCACATTGAGCTGAATGTTGCATTGTGTTTGAAAATGTGTTGCCCATTGCAACAACTGTAACTACTGTACTTAAAAGTCTATTGCCTATGTGCAAAGTATTTAAACTAAAGTAATTCATTCTGAGAAAGTATTTTTTGTAATGTAATGTATAATGTAATTACAATGTAATTTAAAAAATAATATATGTAAAAAAAAATTGTTTCTAAAAATGTAGTAAATCAGTATGAAAAAAATTAATATAACAATTAATACATTTAAAAATTGTCATTTACAAAACCTTTGAAATTCACTGAAAAAACCGTAGGTATCAGGCACGTTATAGTCAGAAATTAGCATTTAAAAAACCTTTGAAATTCACTGAAAAAACCATAGGTTTCAGACACGTTATATTTACAAATTAGCATTTAAAAAACCTTTGAAATTCACTGAAAAAACCATAGGTTTCAGACACGTTATAGTTACAAATTAGCATTTAAAAAACCTTTGAAATTCACTGAAAAAACCATAGGTTTTAGGGACAGTTATAGTTTCTTGGACATTGCACTCGTACAAAACCCGTGAAATTCCCCCGTTATAGTTAGTTCAGCTAAACTATAACTCGTGCCCCCGCAATGCACTGCTGATGACGTCACATATTACATCACTCATGACATGGTCAGTGACATCACTGATGACATCACTGATGACATCTCAAATGACATCACTGATGACATCATCCACGTGATAATCTGATGCACCTCCTCACACCCTAATATAATCTTTGATACACCCACTCTAAATTACAGACTGCCATTCGCAAAACCATAGACACTCCAACACCAATAACCACATACCCACTCACTGAATCTTAGGTCTACACACACACATCCACTCACTCACCCGTACAGTCACTCATACTTACGGTCACTCAGTACAGGACTATCATATGCACTCTTACTCCTACATAGACACTCAAACAACGCCACTCATCCATAGAGATACTCAGACACCTAGTCAGTCATGCAAATAATTAAACACACTGCCATTTACTCACCTATACAGTTATACACACACCAGCTCACTTACTCATACAAATAGTAGCACATTGTTACGCTCTTATACAATCACTGATACAAGCACACACTCATCCATACAGCCACTATCACAATCACTCACTCTTGCTTATAGCTATTTATATACTCCAACACACATATATACTGCCTTTCACATATGTAGTTACTCACACATGTACCACTGGGACATACATTCACTCACTAACACACTCTTACACACACTTACCCACCCATACAGTCTATCACAGATGCACTCTTGAAACCATCCACCCAGTGAATCACCCACTCACACATCTATGCACAGAGTTGCACACACCCCTCCCACACAAACACTCAGGCACCCATACAGATACTCAGACAACCAATCAATAACTCATAGACACTCATTTAGCTATTCACAAACACATGCAGCCACTTACACAGCAACAGACAGACGGATACAGACATTCACCCAGTTTAGTCACTAACCCATGCATTCAGTAAGATACGTTAAATCACTCACTTATAGAGTCAGTCACGCACCTACTAAATCATCCATACAGACACTTACACACCCACTCATTCTTCAATACGTCTTTTCCTATATATATATTAAAAATATTTAAACTTTACAGAAACACACAGTCACTGGATGATGTCATCAGTGATGTCATTTGAGATGTCATCAGTGATGTCATCAGTGATGTCACTGACCATGTCATGAGTGATGTAATATGTGACGTCATCAGCAGTGCATTGCGGGGCGCGAGTTATAGTTAGCTGAACTAACTATAACGGGGGAATTTCACGGGTTTTGTACGAGTGCAATGTCCAAGTAACTATAACTGTCCCTAAAACCTATGGTTTTTTCAGTGAATATATATATATATATATATATATATATTACCTACTGGCGGTCGGTAACTATAACTATCTACTGGCGACCGCCAGTAGGTAATATATATATATATATATATATATATATATATATATATATATATTACCTACTGGCGGTCACCAGTAGATAGTTATAGTTAGGACCTATTTTCTATTCAAAAAGCGTTTTTTGTTTTGCCAATAACTTTGGCGCCGGTTGACGAAACTTCGCAAAATTTTCAAAACTAATGAGGCGCTCTGGTCAGCTCCTGTCTTGAATATTTTGGGGTGATTCGTCAAGTGGGGGCCGAGAAAAAAGGGGGGTCCCAAAACACGTTTTCCCCATGTTAATTTCCATTGGAAATTTTAGACACGGCTACAGCCCAAACTGGTGAACGGAATTACACCAAATTTGGCAAAAAGGTAGGTCTTGGTTCAGAAAGCAACCTTTTTTTAAATGGTGTAAATCCATTCAGTAGTTCCTGAGAAAATAAAAAAAGAAAAATATCGATATCTGAGCACCGAGGAGGAGTCGCGACTCGTCCCGGGCATGACCTTCACTCTGATTGGCTGCCAGCACTCTAAACCAGAATGTGTTGGCAGCCATCTTGTGACTCGGTAACTGAGTCACAAGAAAAGAGTAAAAAAAAACATGAAAAACAAGAAAAGGGGGCAGGGTAGAAACACCCTGACCCCTAGGCCTGCTCAGGGGGTCCCACAGGGACCCCCAGGGCCAAACAAAGCATAAAAAAAAAAAATCAGCAGAATTCACGCTGGGTGCGTGAATCCTGACGAAAAAAAAAAAAATGAAGCGCGGCCAGGTCCTGGGGGCTATACCAAAATGAAATAGCAGGGGTCCGCGGGGGCCCCCGCAGCCCCGGGGACTGCCACCTCCCCGGGGCTATGCTAATTATGTGCAGGGACACACGGCCCCCTGCAGCTCCGGGGACTGCCACGTCCCTGGGGCTTCTTTCTAAATGAATGCATGGGGGTCCCAACCCCCACGCTGCCCCGGGGACAGCCACCTCCCCGGGGCTTTTTTAATTGTATGCGGGGGGCACGCGGCCCCCCTGCAGCCCTGGGGACCGCCACGTCCCCGGGGCTCTGTTTTATAAAAATAAAAAAAAGAAGTGTGTGGGGGCAAGAGCCCCCCCACATGCCCCGAGGACCACCACCTCCCTGGGGCACTCTTTATTCAAATTCGGGGGTCCGTTATGGACCCCCAGCCCCAGGGACCACCACCTGCCCGGGACTTTGAAAACAGGGAAGGGGGCCATGCGGCCCCCCTCCAGGAGCCCTTGATGGCCCTGGGGACCGCTACCCCCCAGGGCTGGCTCCTGCAATGTCCTGGGGTGCCCACCCCTGGGACATTGCCGTTTGCTATGACAGGGAGGGAGCAAGGCTCCCGCCCTGCCATAGCAAACTCTGCTTTGCTTCATTGAAGCAAGAGCAGGAAAACCTGCTCTCGCTTCAATGAAGCAAAGCAGATTGCTTTTGAGCAAGGAGAGCGGCATGTCAGCAGATCCCCTTGCTCAAAAGCAATGCAGGCTCCCGCAGGAGGCGGGGAACCAGCGGGACCGTGGGGGCATTGGGGCTCCCCCCACGGTCCCCAACGGAGATGCCAGGCCCCGGGGGATGGGGTCCTCGGTGCCAGAAGTGGCCTGGGAGGGGGGCCACGCGGCCCCCCTCCCCTGTAATAAAAAAAAATATATAAAAAAAAAACACGGAGAGGGCAGGCCCCGGGGGATGGGGTCCCGTGGCCATAATTGGCCTCGGAATGGGTGGGTGTTCCAGGCCACGCCCCTTTTTACACCTCTCTGCAACGCAGCTCTGTGGCGCTTACTGGAGGTACCTGGTGGGCTATTTGGAGCCCAGCGACCCTCAGGATTCAAGGGGACTTTATCCCCCAACTTAAAACATGCCACGGGTCGTGTTTGCACAGTGGTGAAGGGAGGGGGCGGGGCCTGAGGTGACAAGTGTGCAAACACGCCCTGTGGCGTGTTTTAAGTTGGGGAATTAATTCATCTTCAATCCTGAGGGTCCCTGGGGGCCAACTAGCCTACCAGGTACCTCCAGTAAGCGCCACTGCGCTGCGTTGCAGAGAGGTGGCCCAGGCCATGCCCCTTTTTACACCTCTCTGCAATGCAGCTCTGCGGCGCTTACTAGAGGTACCTGGTGGGCTAGTTGGACCCCAGGGACCCTCAGGATTCAAGGGGACTTAATCCCCCAACTTAAAACGTGCCACGGGGCGTGTTTGCACAGTGGTGAAGGGAGGGGGCGGGGCCTGAGGTGACATGTGTGCAAACACGCCCTGTGGCGCGTTTTAAGTTGGGGAATTAATTCCCCTTCAATCCTGAGGGCCCCTGGGGGCCAACTAGCCCACCAGGTACCTCCCGAAGCACCACAGGTCTGCGTTGCAGAGAGGTGGTCCAGGCCATGCCCCTTTTTACACCTCTCTGCAATGCAGCTCTGTGGCGTTTACTGGAGGTACCTGGTGGGCTAGGTGGACCCCAGGGACTCTCAGGATTCAAGGGGACTTAATCCCCCAACTTACAATGCACCAGGGGGCGTGTTTGCAGAGTGGTGGAGAAAGGGGGCATGGCCTTTGTCTACCTCTCACCAATCCCACTGCCTGGGGCTTAATGGAGGTAAAAGGTAGGCTAGTTGGCCCCTAAAGGACCCCCAGCAGTGAAGGGGACTTCAATCCCCATCCAAGAGCGTGCCAGGAAGCGCGTTTGTAGAGTGGTGGGCAAAGTGGGCGTGGCCTGGTACGAGTACTTACCAATGCTGCTGTGTGGGACTGACTGGAGGTAATAGTTTGGGAAGTTGGCCCCCAAGGATGTCCTTAGGGGCCAACTACCCCTCTTGTTACCTCCAGTAAGTCCCACACAGTGGGATTTCTAAGACGTCTTCGGAGGCCATGGCCCCCTTTCTCTACCACTCTGCAAACGTGCCTCGTGGCAGACTACGGGATGGGGGATGAAGTCCAATTTAGTCCTGATGGAGTTTGGGGGCCAAGAATCCCTCCTGGTACCTCCTGTAAGTCCTACGCAGCGGAATTCCTGAGCATTGGTTGGACGTCCAGCACCCTTTCTCCACCACTCTGCAAACGCGACTACTACTTAAAGTAGCATATTTCTGCACCTCTGACTTAGAGGTAGTTTTAATTCCCCTGCCCTATTAGGTACTAGGGCCTTACAGAGGAGGTCATGCTAATCACAGGGGTACCCGAACGCATAGTGTTCCCTAGTGTATGTAGGTGTTTTCACTGTATTCTAAGTGTCTTTTAGCATAGCACTGGCTCTAGGCCTGGTTAGTCAGAGTCAGTTACCACCAGTCTCTGCCTGAAAAAGTTGTGGGCACAGGATGATTTTGCAACAAGGCCTCTTTCTGCTCCTCTGTTGGTTCTTTCTGCACATGTCTTGCTTCTTCCTGCACTTTTGTTCGTGTTTGTGGACTTCTGTTGCTTCTTTCTGCATTTCTTTTGCTTCTTTCTGTGCGTTTTTTCTTCTTTCTTCACATGTCCTAAAAACATAGGTTTCAGACACGTTATTGTTAGAAATTAGCATTTAAAAAACCTTTGAAATTCACTGAAAAAACCATAGGTTTCAGGCACGTTATAGTTAGAAATTAGCATTTAAAAAACCTTTGAAATTCACTAAAAAAACCATAGGTTTCAGGCACGTTATAGTTAGAAATTAGCATTTAAAAAACCTTAGAAATTCACTGAAAAAACCATAGGTTTTAGGGAAAGTGATAGTTAGTTGGACATTTCACTCGTACAAATCCAGAGAAATTCCCCCGTTATAGTTAGTTCAGCTAACTATAACTCGCGCCCCCGCAATGCACTGATGACGTCACATATTACATCACTCATGACATGGTCAGTGACATCACTGATGACATCACTGAAGACATCTCAAATGACATCACTGATGACATCACTGATGACATCATCCAGTGACTGTGTGTTTCTGTAAAGTTTAAATATGTTTAATATATATAGGGAAAGGCGTATTGAAGAATGAGTGGGTGTATAAGTGTCTGAATGGATGATTTAGTAGGTGTGTGACTGAGTCTACAGACGGATACAGACATTCACACAGTTTAGTCACTAACCCATGCATTCAGCATGGGTTAGTGACTAAACTGTGTGAATGTCTGTATCCGTCTGTCTGTTGGTGTGTAAGCGGCTGCATGGGTTTGTGAATAGCTACATGAGTGTCTATATGAGTTATTGATTGGTTGTCTGAGTATATGTATGGGTGCCTGAGTGTTTGTGTGGGTGGGGTGTGTATGACTCTGTGCATAGATGTTTGAGTGGGTGATTCACTGGGTGCATGGTTTCAAGAGTGCATCTGTGATGGACTGTATGGGTGGGTGAGTGTGTGTATGGGTGTGTTAGTGAGTGAACGTATATCTCAGTGGTACATGTGTGAGTAACTACATATGTGAAAGGCAGTATATATGTGTGTTAGAGTATATAAATGGCTATAAGTGAAAGTGTGTGATTGTGAGAGTGGCTGTATGGATGAGTGTGTGCTTGTATCAGTGATTGTATAAGAGCGTAAGAATGTGCTAGTATTTGTATGAGTAAGTGAGCTGGTGTGTGTATAACTGTATAGGTGAGTAAATGGGAGTGTGATTAATTATTTGCATGACTGACTAGGTGTGTGAGTACCTCTATGGATGAGTGGCGGTGTGTGAGTCTCTATATAGGTGTATGAGTGCATATGATAGTCCTGTACTGAGTGACCGTAAGTATGAGTGAGTGTACGGGTGAGTGAGTGGATGTGTGTGTAGACCTAAGAATCAGTGAGTGGGTATGTAGTTATTGGTGTTGGAGTGTCTATGATTTTGAGAATGGCAGTCTGTAATTTAGAGTGGGTGTATCAAAAGTTATATTAGGGTGAGAGAAGATGCATGAAATTATCACATGGATGATGTCATCAGTGATGTCATCAGTGATGTCATTTGAAATGTCATCAGTGATGTCATCAGTGATGTCACTGTCCATGTCATGAGTGATGTAATATGTGATATCATCAGCAGTGCATTGCAGGGCGCGAGTTATAGTTAGCTGAATTAACTATAACGGGGAATTGCTCTGGTTTTGTACGAGTGAAATGTCCAACTAACTATAACTTTCCCTAAAACCTATGTTTTTTTCAGTGAATATATATATATATACATATATATATATATATATATATATATATATATATAATGAAAAAAACAAAGGTTACAGGGACATTATAATTAGGGTCAGATTTCACTCGTACAAAACCACTGAAATTCGGCAGTTATAGTTATCTGAGCTAACTATAACTTCCTCTGCAATGCACTGCGTATGACCTCACATATTACATCACTCATAACATGGTCAGTGCCATCACTGAGGACATGACTCAAATTAAATTACTGATGACACCATCCAGTGAGTGTAAGTATTTTGTAAGAGTTTATGATTGTTAAACATACATACTAAGGTACTACAAAACTTAAAGTAGTATACTATGTGTACTACTGATGAGTGACACTACTTTTAATATATATCATATGAGTGGCTGTGTGACTGTATGTATCCTTGTGCATATGAGTGGCTGTATGGGTGTATAAGTGGTTGTGTAAGTAGCTTCTGTGGGTGAGTGAGTTGCTGTGTGAGTGGCTGTATTGTTGATTGAGTGGGTGTGTCAGTGGAAGGATGGGTGGGTGAGTGACCATATAAGTGGCTCTATCAGTGGGTAAGAGGTTGTTTAGTGACTGTATGGGTGAGTGAGTGGGTGTCTAAATGACTGTATGAGACAGTGACAGGGTGTATAAGTGGCTGTATGGGTGAGTGAGTGGCTATTTGAGTAGGTGTTTCATTAAGTGACTTCATGTGTGAGTGACTGTATTGGACAGTGAGTGTCTGTGTGAATGGCTGTATGGGTGAGTACAGGAATGTGTGAGTGTTTGTATGGATGTGTGAATGGGTATGTAGGTGGTTGTGTGAATGAGTGTATGAGGGCTTCTATGAGTGAGTGAGTGGCTGTGTTGAGAGGCTGATTGTGTGATTGAGTGGGAGTGTGACTTTGTAGGTAAATAAATGGGTGTGTGAGTAGCTCTATGGGTGAGTGTGTGGTTATGTGGCAGGTTGTATGGGTGGGTAACTGGTTGTATGAATGGCTGTATGGGTGAGTAAATGGTTGTGTGAGTGGGTGTGTAAGTACTGGTATGGGTCTGTGAATGGGTATGTCAGTGGTTGTACGTGTGTGGAAGAGGTTGTACGGGGTACGTGTAGGTGTGTGAGTGGTTCTGTAGATGATGTCATCAATGAATTTTTAAATGGCCCATTAGGGGTCAATGCTTTGTGGTACATGTTTTATGCATGAGTTAAATATTTATGTTAATTGTTATTGTTTTTTGTTATATTGTTTGTAAGTGGAGTGGAGTGGAGTAATGTTGATTGTTATGCCCATATTTTCGATGGTTGTATACAAAAGAAATTTGCAACAATCATGTACTAAATTCCAGTGATTAATTAAGGTAATCAGAGTTGCACTTGCTTCGCATATATTTATTTCTGCATTACAATTTTTCTTGTCTGTCGTCAGTGATGTCATTTGAGATGTCATGAGTGATGTCATGAGTGATTTCACTGACCATGTCATGAGTGATGTAATATGTGAGGTCATAAGCAGTGCATTGCGGGGAAGTAAGTATAGTTAGCTCAGGTAACTATAACTGTCGAATTTCACTGGTTTTGTACAAGTAAAATCTGACCCTAACTATAACGTCCCTGTAACCTTTGGCTTTTCTGTGAATTACTAAGGTTTTTTAATTCTATTTGCTAACTATACGTCCCTGTAACCTTTGGTTTGTTCAGTGAATTTCTATGGTTTTTTAACTAGTAATCACGTTTGCAGAGTGGTGGAGAAAGGGGGCTGGGCCTCTGATGAGCTCTCAGGATTACCACTGTGTAGGACTTATAGGAGGATTCAGGAGGGCTTCTTGGCCCCCAATGTCCACCACCCTGCTACCGCACCTGCTAGTGGACTAATGCGTGGGGGAAGTAGTCCACTTTAGTCCTGAGGCCCTCAGGAGTAAAGTGGAATTAATTCCCCAACCAGAAGCGCTCAAGAAGGTGCATTTGCAGAGTGGTGGAGAAAGGGGGCATGGCCTCCAAGTCCTCTCAGCAATCCCGCTGTCTGGGACTTACTGGAGGTAACAAGAGGGCTTGTTGGATTCCAAAGATTCCTCAGTAATCAAGGGGATTTCATTCCCCAACCACCACTGCACCAGGAGGTGCATTTGCAGAGTGGTTATGAAGGGGGTTTGCCTCCTCCAACAACTTGCCGGAGGTTTTTTTAATTAAATATTTTTTTCTAGGGAACGGGATGCATAGCCCCCCTTCCCTGGGCTGATTTTTGCCCTCAGGACCCCATCCCTGAGGGCACTCTTTTATGAAATGGGGAGGGAGGCAAAGAAGCCTCCCTCCCTGGGCCAATTACAGCCCCGGGGACCCCATCCCCTGGTGCCCAACCTTTTCCTTTTTTCAATTTTTTTTAATAAAGGAAAGGGGGGCCATGTGGCCCCCTTCCCTGGGCAAATATTGGCCCCGGGCCCCCATACCCTGGGGCCTGCCATTTATTTACATTTTTTTCATAGGAGGGGGACTGCGCGGCCTCCCTCTTGAGGCCAATTTCCGCCTCGGGACCGTATTTTCCAGGGCCAGGCTTTTAAAGGGGGCCACGTGGTCCCCCTCCCCAGGCCTATTTCAGCCTTGGGGACCCCATCCCCAGGTCCAGGCCTTCGTAATTTTTTATAAACGGGGAGGGAGGCCCGCGCGACCTCCTCTCCAGGCCGATATCTCCCTGGAGACCTCATCCCCCAGGGCATGGCCACCTCGACGGGGGCCATGGGGGAGCCTGAGGCCCCCAAGGTCCCTGCCAGCTCCTCGCATACTGTGGGAGCCGGCATTACTTTTGGATAGAGGAAGTTCCCTCTGTCCAGAAGCAATTCTGCTCCAATTCGTGGGCATAGCACACTGCAATATTCCGGGGGTGGGCACCCTGAGGAATTGCTGGAGCTGGCTCTGGGGGAGTGGCGGTCATCAGGGCCATGTAGGGCTCCATGAGGGGAACCTCACTCCTTTATTGAGTAATCCCTGGGGAGGTGGTGTCCCCAAGGGTCCGCAATGGACCCCCTTCATTACTGTATTTCTGCCCTGGGGAGGTGGTTGTCCCAAGGGCTGTGTGAGGGGGCTGGACCCACCCCCACGCATTAATATTTATTTTAACCCCCAGGGAGGTGGTGGTTCCCGGGTCTGTGGGGAAAGCCTTAGGGCCTCCACTGCATTATTGTATTACAACATTTGTGCCCCGGGGTGGTGGCGGTCCCTGGGGCAGTGGGGAGCCGCGAGGCTCTCCCACATATAATTATTTCACTGCTCTGGGGAGGTGTCAGTCCACGGGGCTTTGAATAGCCCAAGGAGGGGGGCCTTGTTTTCCCCCTCATTTATTTTTACCATGCCCCCGGGATTTGGTCCACCTTGGGGCTTTTGAAAAAAGACACACAGTAGCCCATGCATCTTTTTAGTTTTTTTAATTTTGATGCAGATTCGCGGATTCCCCCTATGGGCCACAACAAAATGTAAAAAAAAATTGAATTTAAACCACAGCGGTGTGCCTGTGGGACCCCCCTCCATATTCTTTATTTTTTACTTTTTTCTGGGACTCGGCTTCAAGCCAAGTCCCAAGATGGTTGCCAACACTTCCTGGTTGGAGTGTTGGCAGGCAATCAAATTTTAGTTGGGTTGGCGAGTCTACTGCAAGGACACACGTCCCCAGATATCTATATTTTTAAAACTTAAATTTCTCTGAAACTACTGAATGGATTTACACCAAATCCCAAAACACAGGCTTTCTGGGTCAACATCTAGCTTTCTGCCAAATTTGGTGTAATTACATTCAGCAGTTTAGGCTGTAGGTGTTTTCGAAAAATGAAATATCCCAATAGACTTAACATGGGGAAAATGTGTTTTGGGACCACTCTTTTTATTTGGCCCCCACTTGACAGATCAGCCCAAAACTTTCAACACAGCAGCGGAGCTAAAATGGGGAAGTTTTGTGAAAATTTAATGGAGATTCGTCAAGCGGCGCCATAAGTTATTGGCAACATATATATATAAAAACAAGAAAAGTTTTCAAGTTCGCCAGAGACAAGGTTGATTATGAGACCTGGCAAACCTTCACTTTTGCTAGGAAGTATGATACGGTCAAGCAACAGAAACTCAACAAACTAGGCCCCGCTACTCAGGAGGTCCGCAGTGGCATTCAAGGGTCAGACTCTACATCAGTCTCTGACTTGAGTTCAGCATTGGAGAGTGGCACCGACTCAGAAGATGGACGTGACAAATTAACCCTTGGAGAGACAAGTGCCAACAACTTTACCCTCGCTAAAGAATTGGATTTTTTAAGATTAGACCGGCGTCAAACACTACGCCCATGGATACCCAAAAACAAGGCACAGACGAAACCAAAAGAAACGCGAAAGGTGGAAATGCCGCCAATCAAAAGCCAAACAACAGAAGACAGAACAACTGGCGGCGGAAATGAATGCCAACATAAATACTGTTCTCAATTTCACAGACATATTTCTGAGCAAAGCTGAAATCCTACTTCTTTCCCTTGGTCTCACGTACTGCGCAGAAAGCGCTTCAACTACAGTAGAACACGTATTGACATTTATAAATTTATTCGTAAGCTCAAGCTTATCAAATTTTTCAAACTCAAACATTCCAATCCACCCTCCGACCATACACCTTTTACCACTGAACCTACTGATCGCAACCTCACTGTCTCAGATATCTCTACAATTTGGACTCTACACGAGCTACAATCTGAGCCTCCACCAGCTTCCACCAAACAGCTGCTGCGTATTGAAGGCATTGACACTGTCACTAGGGTCCCCAGTCCCTTTAAACCATAGTCTACCTTCACACCCATGATGCCCAGGGATGCCATTGACACTTTCAGCGATGTTGTGATTGATGAACTAAAAGACCTACACCATAAATGCATGCACTCTCGCTCTAGAAATCACAACAAACACTATCATGCCCTTGTCAAACGATTACGTAGTAACAACCAGATTATCATTAATAAATCTGATAAGGGTGGTAACATTGTTCTCTGGCCAAGATCGCAATACCTGGAGGAGGCACAAAGACTTCTCAATGATAGCTCATGTTTCAAGGAATCCAACTGAACTGAAAAAGAAGTTGAACGGCTTCAAAATGGAAGGCCTGATCACCAAAGACGAATTCCTCTTTCTTCACAATGAAACGCCAGTACTGCCTGTCTTGTATTTCCTTCCCAAATTTCACAAGGGAAGCTCACCTATTCCTGGTCGCCCTATCATATCAGCATGTAACAGCTTATGTGAACACATGTCGAAATATGTTGATTATTTTTTACAGCGATTTGTTGTATCTTTACCTTCCTATCTCTGTGATACAAGTGACTTTCTCACAAAAATCAAAGACATCCAATGGTTTGACAATTACACTCTGTTATCCATGGATATCACTTCCCTATACACCAGCATCCAACACGGTGACGGGTTAAGAGCATGTGAACATTACCTAAAGGGACGCCCTATACAATGTTACCGTCATAATGAGCTCATTCTGTTTATGATCAAATGGTGTCTTGACAATATTTTTTTTTATGTTCGATAAGGTGATTTATCAGCAACTACGGGGTGTTGCCATGGGTGCCTGCTTCTCTCCCAGCTATGCATGCTTGCAATTGGATTGATTATATGTAGTGATCAAAATAGGTGACCTTATACCTCTATGGACAATTTGTGATTCTTCTGTATATGAGTAAGCCCTGACGAAGTTCCCGTGGCACTAGGGAACGAAACGCGTTGGCTGTGTGCCGGTTTTAAAGCAAACAACTTTAATAAAAAGAAGAATTTTAAAGCAAACAACTCTAATGAAGGGAAGAGTTTTGAACTATACATGCCTCATGAACGACTTTATTTAGAGTGCACCTTCCTTGTGTATAGACTTTCCTGATTATTTGACATCCTTCAGTAGCGGATGTCGGGAGCAGTTGCACTCTTATGAATAATGTGGAACTAATGGAATTTAAGTGCTTGACCTGGGTCAGCTGCTGTGTGCGTTTTTGTTTGTAATTATGCATGCTTGCATGTAGGCTGGTGGGAGGAGCAGGTACTGAAGGTTATCCACAAAGAGGCATGGAATACCCATATTGTTACATGGCTCTGCTACATTGACGATGTTTTTGTCATTTGGAATGGTTTGCATGAAAGTGCGCTTGAGTTTGTCTCCACCATCAATAATAATGTGTTGAATCTTGAGTTTAATGCTAACATTAGCAAGACTGCTATCGAATTCCTGGATGTTACCATCTATGTAGATAAAGGGTCTTTACATTCTAAGTTACACCGGAAACACACAGCTGGCAACTCCACACTGCATGCTACTAGCTTTCATCCTAAGCATCTTATAGCTAGTATACCTTATGGAGAAATGCTCCATCTACGTAGGATTTGTAGCTCAGAGCCAGACCTGAAACTGAGTCAGGATGAGGCACACCATCGCTTCATCACCAGAGGGTACACTGCCACATCCATCACAAAAGCCAGAACTAGAGCGAACTTGCTACCGAGGGAGACACTGCTCACTGCTAATACCGCCAGTGTAGTCTGCGACACCACTACCAACTCTGACACTAACACCCCTGGCACTGTGGACACTCACCTCATTATCTCTTATAGCAAGGAGGAACGCGCTATCAGGTCCATTGTGAACAAACAGTGGTGCATTGTCCAAACTGACCCTATACTGGGTCCTTTAGTTGCCAACAGACCCACAATCACCTACCGCCGCGCATTTTCAATGAGAGGCGCACTAGTCAAGAGTAGCCTAGAAGTCATCACCAAGACCACCTGGCTCACAGACATTAAGGGGTTCCACAAGTGCAACACATGCAGAGCGTGTAGATTTGGCATCAATACTTCCCAGGTCCCTGCCAAATTCCGTACTGAACCCATAGTATTACAACACATGTATACTTGCAGAACAGAATACGCTGTATACATCCTTCAATGCAGTTGTGGCCTCAAGTACGTGGGCAGCACCAAACTCCAGGTGCATATGAGGATCCTCCAACACCTGAGAGCAATTGTCAACAATGATCCCACATACCCCGTAGCAAGGCACTTCAAGGAGACACACAATAACAACTTAGACCACCTCAAATACTTTGTGTGCCTGCATCAAAACAAGGGGGCAACCACGAAAAAAAGCTCAGACAGTTAGAAACACGATACATCCTAGAGCTTGATACCAAAACACCTTATGGTCTCAATATGAGTGAGGATTTGTACAACTACCTGTGATTGTTATTATTGACTACCATGTGGTTTTTGTATCTGCTGTATGCAATTTGCCTCCGCTATGTGTAATATGCCGCTGCTGTCCTCACATATGTCACAGCTTCATCTCCTCGGTTTCTGTTCCTACTGTTCGATCTGACTTTGGTCTTTTGCTCTACACTTACTTACCTTACCATTCTCAGTAGCTTCCCCCCTTGAGTCCTACTGCTTAAGTCTCTTCTGTGTATCTAGCAATATATTCCACCTCTATCCCGGCTGGGACAAGAGTATTTTTGACTTTATATTTCCGTTACCTTTTTTTTTTTGATCACACATAGTTCACGCTTTTGTATTCACACAGCTATTACTTGTTTCTCAATATGTACCAGTTTTTAATCTCACATGCCGTATCATATTAGTATTCCTTGCACTTTCACTCACTACAAGCACTATCTGTACATATGTGCACACCTGGGTGTTTGCCTCTCACTCACCTGGATGGACCCACCCATCTTCGTTTTATTTATCAATGCTCATCACTTACTTCTTGCTGTCAGTGTACAGCACGCCCGATTCACTTTCGAGTCATTCTGACATTTCTTTCGACCAAGTTTGTGTCGATTGTCCGGCTGCTGTAATTAGTGACACTATGTCATCAATTTTTTCTGCCTTGGGCTACCTCCACCTCAGGCTTGAATTGCACCTTCATTCATGTGCAACATAGCCCATCAGCCGGTCCCTCCTTTCATTTCCGTTCTTTTTACTTTTTCCTTTTAGTTTTTCGCAGACGTGAAGACACCTGGTTCATTTTGGCCATTTGTGCTGTACGTGACTGCTCTCCAGTTCTTTGTAACCATTAGGGGGTTCATGTGATCAATGATTCCAGTTTTTCACTTTTTCTCAGGCGCCTTGTACCCCCACTTAGCATTATGCAGTTATGTGCAGAGGACGCCTAGTAGTGATGTTCATTCTCCTTTTCCTTTTATGAATTGAGGTTAGGATTAGCTATTGTGCAAACTTGCATTCTCATACCCGAGCAGGTCACTATCACGTTGGCATATATACAGTCTTTTCTTCATTTCTTCTTTTCTATGTCTGCTGACTCACTCTTCTTTTACTTTCCTACATGTTGACTTGGGGCATTGTCGTAAGTCACGTTATGAGGCAAACCCACTGTAATCACAAGTAAAGCATTTGCAAGTCATACCTGCAAAATTACCATAAAGCATCTCTATGTGTAAACGTCACGTAAAGCAACTTACCTGCCTACTTATGCTGCTACTTGCACGTAGCGCGACATGTGATCAAGGCCGCAGGTCGGCGGCCGAAACACGTTATGTGGACCATGTTAACTACGGATTAAACTCTTCTGCAACTGCTATTGTGGTCTGTGCCCAGGTGTTCTTCTTGGCTGACTTACACCACGGGATTGCTTGGCTATATATATATGTCACTAACCATGTCATGAGTGATGTAATATGTGAGGTCATAAGCAGATAAGCAGTGCATTGTGGGGGGGTGAGTTATGGTTAGTCAGCTCACTATAACTGCTGAATTTCACTGGTTTTGCATGACTGAAATCTGAGCCTAACTATAATGTACCTGTAACCTTTGTTTTTTCCAGTGAATTTCTAAGGTTTTTAAAATTCTGTTTCCTAACTATAACATCCCTGTAACCTGTGTTTTTTTCAGTGAATTTCTAAGGGTTTTTTAATGTGAAATAGGATGCCCATTGCAATGGCCAGTGGGGGTGGGGTTGAACGCAAGGCATTGCCTGGCATTGTGCTTCCCTCACACCCAAACTTTCTTCTTCCGTCCCCTCCTCCTTGCCATCCATTGTCCATATTCACGACCCTGCTCCCTCATTACAGCCATGTGTGACTGTTGTTCTCACACTGACCTTCCTGGCTGTCATAAACAGTTAGCTTGCTGCCTCATCCACCTCCTCCCTACCCTTTGTTGTCTGACTCCATGCGCCAGCCTCTTCCTCCTGCCTTGCATAGTCCAATGTGCTGGCACTTCCTTCCATTCAGCTCAATGTCACTGCCCACTCCTCCTGCCCTCTGTTCCCCAGTTCTATGCAATATCATTGTCCTCCTGCTGAGCCTCTGTGCTTAGCTTGCTGTCCCTACTCTTCTTTCCCCTGCCCTCCGATGTCTGTGTGCATGCCCCTGCTCCCTCCTTTCCGCCCACCATATTCCATGGACCTGCCACCCTTCTATCTACTCTGAGTGTTCTGTTGAGCTGCCACTGCCCGCCCACTTGCCTAGCATGGTCAGATGGCTGCCGCCGGCCACTTGCACTTCCGCCCTGCCTGTCCAAGTTCCATGCCCCCATCCCTTCCCCCTGTCATCCATGGTCCAATTTGCTGCCACTCCCTTCTACCCTCCATGCTCTGTTTTGCTGCAACGACTCCTCCTGTCTGCCCTGCATGGTCTGTTGTGAAGTCCCTTCCCTTGCCCACTTTTGTCTGTGTCTAGCACCTACCCCTGCCTTCTGTCTTCCAGGGTCTTTTGTGTATGCCTCTGCCCCATCCCTCTTGCCCACCATAGCTGTTGTGCTGCCACTAACCCTCCCCCAAGTCATGCATGGCCTTCTGTGCTGCCCCATCCCCTCCCACCTGCCCTGTGTGGTCAGGTTGGTGCCCCGACCCCATTCCACCTCCCCTACGTTGTCTGTGTGTGTGCCATTATCTCACTGTTGCACTCAATAGTGTGTTGTGCTTCAAGTGCTCATCCCACATGCCTTCCATTTTTTATTTTTATTTAAAAATGTTTTATATAGCGCTGGCTGGACCCGAGGGTATCAGAGCGCTTTACATGGGTATTCAATGCAATATAGCAAGATTTACAATGAGGTAGAATTCAGAAACCAATACAAACGGTATAAAGCAGTTAATATATTACACAATCTAGATACAACAAGTTGTAATGGACTACAACAAATCCTGAGAGATTGGGCTAGTGTGAGAGGGAAAGAATGGGAAAGGGGGAGGTAGGGTATAGGAATGGGGAGAGGCTAAGGCGGGGGGTAGGTTAAGGCGATATCAGACCACTATACATGGATAATTCATTGTAATGTAACAGGCTTACAATGAGGTAATACTCAAAACCATCCAGATAGTGAAAACAACTCCAGTTTTAAACAATCAAATTACATGTATTGCAAAGGGTTATAGCAGGTCCAGAGAGATTAGCCTAGTGTGGGAGGGAAAGGATGGAGAAGAGGGGGGAAGGGTATGGGAATGGGGAGAGGCTGAGGAGGGGGGGGGGATGAGGCAATACCAAGTGGGACGAAGCAGGTCCTATGGGAAAGGTTAGTGGGAGGAGTTAGTGGGCGAAGGAGGATGAGAGAGGGGGAGGATAGCAGTAGGTGGTCGGGGTGGGATGAGTGCCCAGGGGAGGGGTTAAGGACCCCAGTATTTGTTGAGCAGGAGAAGTTTGAGGTCTTTTTGAAGCTGACGTAAGAGGGGTTGCACCGAAGATCTTTAGGGAGGGAGTTCCAGATGTTAGGCGCGTTACCGGAAAAGGAGCGAGATTGTGTGGTTTGCTTGTTTAGCAGAAGAGGGACAAGAGCGAGGGTGTTAGAGCTCCTCAGTGATCTAGAGCAGCCAGCTTTGTGAAGTTTGTCTGAGAGGTACTGCGGGGAGCGTTGATGCAGGGCTTTGTGCGTAATGCAGGCTGTCTTGTAGGAAGTTCTACCTTCAACGGGAAGCCACTTCAGTGCTTTAAGGGCAGGGGAGATGTGATCGAACCGTTTGAGGTCAGTTATGAGCCTAGCTGCCAGGTTCAGAACAGATTTGAATGGGGCTAGGTGGGCTTTAGGGGTTCCAGCGAGGATGGCGTTACCATAGTCGATTTTTGACAGGACCAGCGATTGGACGATTAACTTAAAGTCGTCTGCAGGAATGAAAGGTTTTATTTTCTTGAGGTGATGGAGTGTGAAGAGAGCGCTTTTGGCCGAATTTTTTATGTGGGGGATAAGAGTAAGGTTTTGGTCAATGTTAAAACCGAGGGATTTAACTGAGTTTGATATAGTGAGGGAGCAGTTGAGTGCGGTAAGGTCCGAGATCCAGGATAGAATGGGGAGCGTGTTGTTCTTAGGGGAGAAAAGAATGATTTCGGTCTTTTTGGGTTGAGTTTGAGGTGGTTGTAGTGGAACCAGGATTGGATCTTACTCAAGGCATCATTGAGGTGAAGAACATCCGAGCGGGATTGAATCTTATAGTAAAGTTGGGTGTCATCGGCGTATAGGTGGTAATTGATTCCTGCTTGTTTAAGGATAAGGGTGAGGGGTTCCATGAAGAGATTAAATAGAGAGGGGAGAGGATAGAGCCCTGTGGGACCCCTAGGGAGACGGGCAGAGGTTTGGAAAGGCATTCACGGATTTTGATTTGCTGGGTTCTGTGTTGGAAAAAGGAGGTGAACCATTTGAGGACTGAACCATTGAGGCCAAAACGATCTTTAAGTGTGTTAAGTAGAGTAGAGTGGTTAACAGTGTCGAAAGCAGCGGAGAGATCAAGGAGAATGAGAAGGGAGGATTCGCCTTTGTCGAGGGCGTGATGTATGTCATCAATTATGTTTAGCATTGCCGTTTCTGTACTGCAGCCCTTTCTGAAGCCTGATTGGAAAGAGTCAAGAAGATTGAATGAATCAATGTGTCTATCTAGTTGGAGCAGGGCGCATTTTTCAAGGGCTTTTGAGAGAAGAGGAAGGTTAGAGATAGGACGAAGGTTATTTAGGTCATTAGGGTCACCAGCAGGATTTTTGAGGATGGGAGTGATTTGTCCCAATTGGAGGGAAGCGGGGACGTAACCCGAGGTAAAGGAGGAGTTGATGATAGAGGTGCAATAGGGGGCAATGATATGTTTTAAATCTTGGAGAAGGTTGGAAGGGAGAGGGTCTTTAGTGTGAGATGACGGTTTAAGTCTAGAGATGACGTTAAGGACATCAAGTTCAGTGACTGGTTGGAAGTCAAGCCAAGAGGCATTATTTTTTAGTTCAAGTAAGATGGGGCCGGGTTCAGGAATCGGGATGAAAGGGGGGAACGGTGAGGAATCAAGAGGAGGCATAGCGAGTGAAGGAGAATTGCAGGAAATGTCCAGCGAGGGAAGTAGGTTAAGAGGGAGGGGAGTAAGGGCGAAGGATTGATCAATTTTGGAGATTTTTTCTGAGAAGTAGTTGGCAATTTCTTCGCATCTCTCGATGGTGGCAGTCACCTTGGGGGGTGCAGAGGATGTTTGGTTTTTAACAATGTTGAAGAGTTCCCTAGGTCTGTTTTTGGCCCGGTCGAGTTGGGAGCGGAAGAAGGAAGTCTTAGCATTGAGGATGTGTTTTTTATAGTTGGATTTAGCGGATCTGAGGAGAGAGAGGTTGAAGGGGGAAGGGTTTTGCCTCCATATGCGTTCAGTCGATCTAAGTGTGCGTCTCTCATTGTTGAGATCAGGATCATCAGCTTGCTGCTCCTGCCCAGCCCCTTTGGCCCCTGCCCTCCATTTTCCATGTGCAGACCCCTATCTCCTCCCTCCTGCCTTGTTTGGTCCACTGTCGCTCCCCTGCCCCCTCCCTCCTGCCCTTCATGGTCTGTTATGCTGCAACTGTCCCTCCTGTCTGTTCGCTTGCGCCTCTGCTCTCTGTTGTCCATGTGCATGGCCCTGTGCCCTCCCTATTGCTTTCCAGGATCCATTTGCTGCACTGTCATCCTGCTTGCCCTGTGTGATGTACTTTGCTGCTGCAACCCCTGACACCTGCCCTGTAAGGTCAGTTTGGTGCCTCTGCCCATCTCCCTCCTGCCCTCTCTTATCTGATTCCGTGTCCCTACCCCATTCCTACTGTCCTCCGTGATCCAATGTACCAAACTTGCCAACATTTTGAACTTGGTAAGAGGAAGATTTTGAAAAAAACCTGGGGAATTGATTTTCCTCATTGAATTACACTGAAAAAGAGGAGTTTTTAGGAAGGAGAAAAATAAACTTATACCCTCTTTTGGATTTTAAATATCGGGAGTCTCCTGCCTGCATCGGGTTTGTTGGCATGTATGGTTGTACTGCCACTGCCTCTTCCTTATGCCCTTAATGGTCTTTTATGTTGCCACAGCCTCTCTTGCCTGGACTGCATGGTTGGTTTGTTGCCCTTGCCCCCCTTCTCCCTGCCCTCCATGGTCAGTTGTGCTGCCACTGCCCCTCCCGCCTGCAGTGTGTTCACCTTGCTGCCTCTGTACCCTCCTCCATGAGAGGGTCTTATTCCCACAGAAATTACGGTTAGTGCTCTAAACAACTAAAAGGAGGACATATTTTCTGAGTTCTCAAATAGCAACAAAGCACTTTTTTTAGTAATTTGCTATCTTTAAGGTTTTCCTTATCCAATTGATCACGTGATTATGTGTTACACTTAAGGGAAAGGATGTGGCGTTACAGCCAGAACTACAAACTTTACAACTGGGGAACCAGTTCAAAGTGTTGGGGTCAGCTCAACATCTTGTGATTCTGGGCAAATCACTTAATCTCCCCATGCCTAAAACCAAAATCAATGTGCCCTTATGTAATGTAATGTAATGTAACTGATGCTCATGTAAAACACTCCTAAACCTTTTGGTCAAGTCGGTGCTATATAAAACTGCAAAAAAAGAAACTAATTAAGTGTTTTGCACACTTTTGCCATTGGCCTACACTTGGGCTACATTTGGGTGACATTTGTGCTATATTTGGGCTCTTTTGTCCCTGGTGACCATCTTATGAGACTTATTTGTGATGAAGCTCCCAAAATTCATAATTTATTTCAGTATCCTCAGTAGAAAACGCTTTCAGTCTCCTGCTTTGATTCCATCAAGATGGCGTTCATATGTGCCACACCTTTGGTATAGACACAGAATGTTAGCACTCTAGTTCCTCGTTTAGAACACTGTAGTAAAACTGCTGATTACCAGGGAGTTAACTGGCAGTCTGCTGCTGGTGTTGAAAGTGCATATTTCAGTCTACATTTGTGCATGTGTTGAAAGTGCATGTTTCAGTCTGCATGTCAAAATGTTTGAATGAAATGTAAGAGGAATATATTTGAGAACTCAGTTAATGTGTCCTACTTTTGCTTTCTACAGCACTAACTATAATTTCTATGACAAACTGAACCTTCTCATTTGTTCCTCTCTAAATGACATTTTTAACTTTTACCAGTTTGATTCAATCAACATGGCTTCCGGTGTACCATACTTTTGTCATAAGTAACACTGTTAGGGCTCTGGTTTAGAATACTCTGGGAGGCTGCAGTAGAACAAAAGGGAATCAACTGTCAGACTTCAATTTCATATGGCTGAAAAAGATAGTGTGAATTTACAGAAAATATGCTCTCATTTTAGCTTCTGGAGCACCTTCCATAACCTCTATGGGAAAATCACGAGAAAACCAACTTAGAACACACCACTATTCTTAAAATTAGTATGGTACCATCAACAAATGATTTATATTGCAACTAAAATCTGTTATCACCCTTTATACGTTCTCCTTTTTGTGACCCTCAAAACCTGCAATTCAATAGGGCGCTGTCATGTATATTGGTCCCAAGATGGCTGCCAACACTTCCTGGTTGAAGTGTTGGCAGGAAATCAAATTTCAGTAGGGACCCCCTGAAAACTTTCAACACAGCAGCTGAACCAAAAAGGGAACGGTTTGTGAAACTTTTGTGAAGATTCGTCAAAAGGCGTAAAAGGTATTGTCAAAACAAACAAGCATTGGCATAGCCAATAGGTCTCACCTTTAGTATTTTATAAGAGTTTATCCAGAGCTATTGGCTTTGCCAATGTCTTTAAGCTATGTTGTAGAGCAGTGTAGCTGCTGTGCAGCATGTTGAAAAGTTATAATAAAAAAGTGTTGCAACCATTTTTGTTACCTTATATATAACCAAGAAGACATTATGTACAACTAAATGACTCAATTAAAAAAAATAATTAACATTAAAAATATCTTCTAGTTTTCTTGTCCCTGCAATGCTGGCAACTTCTTCCTGCCTGTTCTAATGCTGGTTTGTTATAGTTTTTTTATGGGGGGGAGACACAAACAACAGGAGGGTGAAGGTTGTGAAATAGTACCTGAATTACAGCACTAGCAGTAGACGGATACTAGGGGAGAATCAACAGCTGCCAGATTCTGAAGTCAGACTGAGGTGGCAGGGCTGCAAATAAGACAAGGAGGCATGCCAGCAGGGCTGCAAATAAGACAAGGAGGCATGCCAGCAGGGCTGCAAATAAGACTAGGGGGCATGCCAGCAGGGCTGCAAATAAGACGTATGGATGCCTGTGGATGGGACTGGACCTCAATAACACTGCAGCATCACACAGCCAAGTGTGCAGGGAGAGAGCTGTATGGATGGGGCTAGAGTTTAAGAACACTACAGCATCAAACAGCCGAGTGTGTAGGGAGAGAACTGTGTGGTTAGGGCTAGAGTTTAAGAACACTACAGCCACAGTGTGCAGGGAGATAGCTGTATGGATTGGGCTACAGTTCAAGAACACTACAGCATCAGACAGCCAAGTGTGCAGGGAGAGAGCCCTGTGGATGGGGCTAGAGTTCAAGAACACTACAGCATCACACAGCTGAGTGTGCAGGGAGAGAGCCCTGTGGATGGGGCTAGAGTTCAAAAACACTACAGAATCACACAGTCGAGTGTGAAGGGAGAGAGCAGTGTGGATTTGGCTAGAGTTCAAGAACACTAAAACATCACACAGTCGGTTAAGCAAGGAGAAAGCCTTTTGGATGCCTGCACAATGGACTGGACCTCAAGAACACTACAGCATCAAACAGCTGAGTGTGCAGGGAGAGAGCCATGAGAATGGGGCTAGAGTTCAAAGAAAATACAGCCTCACACAACAGAGTGTGCAGGGAGAGAGCTGTGTGGGTGCCTGCACATGGGACTCGACCTCAAGAACACTACAGCATCACACAGCTGAGTGTTCAGGCAGAGAGATGTATGGATGCCTGTGCATGGGACTGGACCGCAAGAGCACTACAGCTGAGTGTGTAGGGAGAGAGCAGTGTGCTTGGGGCTAGAGTTCAAGAACACTGCAGCATCACGCTGCTGAGTGTGCAGGAAGAGAGACATATAGATGGATGCAGATTGGGCTGGAGTTAGAGGGCACTACTACAGCACATCAAAACTGAGTGTGAGGGAGGCACAAGTGGCTGGGGTGGTGCGTGAATTTTAAGAACCTTTAAGTTTCACAAGTCTGAGTGCGAATGGGGAGAGCTATGTGGAAGTCTGAACGCGGGCTGAAGTTCACAAATACAACAGCATCAGAGAGCTGAGTGTGTGTATTCGCAGAGCGGAATGCGGCCTGTTATTTTGGAACCTGCATCATAACTTGTCCGAATCTGGAGGGGTAGAGCTGTGCATGTGTTTTGGGCAGGGTGAGTTTCGGGAACAGCACATTACGATTACAAAGATAGCAGGAGGGTGTGTGTGCTTGCAAAGCTTCACCACTGTCTGAAGAGGGTGATACTACAAGGCAGGCAGGCAGGTTTATAAATAATCCATGTTAACAGCTGGCAGATGAATCAGTACAACAGCTGGAGACCCACAAGCCACTGACAGCTCGATGCACAGAGACCACTGGCCACACGCCATCACCAAGCCTTCCACAGAACGGCCAGAATTATATATCATATCAACACTGGCACAGGGTGCCCTCACCAAGGTTACATCGCCCCCTCGCAACCATCAATGAGAGCCCTCCCTGGGCATCATTCCTCGCCTGCTTGCACAGGAGCTTTAAACAGCGCACGTCACCCAAAGCCACTTTGCAGGCCGTGTTCACTTCTGGTTCCTGGCACCACATTTCCAATTCCAAGCAGTCCAATACAATTGAGTGAAATGTACATTATTTTGCTACATGGAATATTTCTATACACCAGTTTGGCACTGCATTGCCCCATCCTGCACCTCTCATGTTACCACCCATCTATTTAACCACATCGACGGCAAACGACAAAGTACACTTTACCAAGAATTACTGCCATTCAAAAATACAGTTAACTCGAGTTTTATCACTCAGGAGACTCCGAGGATAAAGTGTAACAAAAGGGAATGTCTTTCAGCTGGAATCTGGTGGAAAAGGGAGGAAGTCAGTCCGAATCCGGATCCCAGAGGGCGAGAATTGTTTCACCAACAGCCTTTAAATGATTTTCTTGAAGGCGACTGAGTTTGGTTGTGGGATGAACTGAAGTGTATGGATTTTCACATGAGATTTCCGCTATTCTGAATAATGTACCTTGTGCTACTCCTGGCGGTGTTTAAGCGGCACACTGAGATACCATTTCTGTCCACAGGTCATTAAAAAGTAGTGATGCGAAGAAGAGTGAAATGACAACAGCCATATAAGGGAGAATGTACGTGCGTGTGGCGGGGTTAAATACATAACATCACAAACTACGCCGACAATAAATAAAAAAAGTTTGCAATGCTATAGGTCTCGCATTTAAATGTGAAACCTATGGCATTGCAAACAAACGGCTGCATTAAGCGTGCACTCACGTGGCCGTCCGGCCGCTAGCTCAGCGCTGCCACCCAGTGCCGCTGGTGCACCCAAAGGCACCTGGAAGCCTCTAAAAGGACAAAGGGAGCTGGAGGGACCCACCCCAGGCAGCTGCTGCGTCTCTGGATCCTCTTCAGAGTGTGCGAGGCTCCACCCCAGCCGCTGCTCACGTGGTGCTGAAAGGAGGCAAAGAACAAATGCGCTTTGTGGCTGGGAAGAAAGTGCGACTTGAGAGGTGGGCAGAGGAGCTAGGCAAGGGGGACAGGGATGGACACAGGAAAGGGGAGGGTAAAGCCATTACTCGTAGAAAAATATGTGCAATGCTATAGGTCTCGCATTTAAATATGAAACCTATGGCATTGCAAACAAATGGCTGCATTGTCTCAGCTGCTTTAAAAGTGAAAGCGTGCACAGCGCGCTGAATGGAAACAAAGCACGTCTAGCTTAAAGTAGGAGAAACTCAATAAATAAAATACTACATGTAGCGTGTAACAACCAAGTAAAGGGGCCAGTAGCCATGGGAGGTGACAAATGATGACATGGCCATACTAAGGAGGGACTAACAAGCCTATTTAGGAATCAGAAGACAGCATTTACGAAGGACAAAGACACAAGCCAATGAAAAATATGGGCGGGGAAGTGGGCTGGGCTTCTCTCCCGTACTGAACTACAACAGATCATTCCCAGAGCAGCGCTACGTGCGCTGGCTCAGGCTCGACCTAAAAACGCTTATGCTATGGAAACTTTGGTCCTAACAATAACTATCTACTGGCGACTGTAAACAAAGTTTACAGAGATGTCTTAGTTAGGAAATAGAATTAAAAATCCTTAGAAATTCACTGTAAAAACAAAAGGTTACAGGGACGTTATAGTTAGGCTGAAATTTCACTTGTACAAAACCAGACAAATTCAGCAGTTATAGTTACCTGAGTCAACTATAACTCACGCCCATGCAATGCATTGCTTATGATCTCACATTTTACATCACTCATGACATTACTGATGACATCTCAAATGACATCACTGATGACATCATCCAGTAATTCTGAGTGTTTTCTAAAAGTTACTTAGTGCTAAACATATATACAAAGGTAACCCACTATGGAATGTTTTCAGCTTTTATACTTCCAACAGTGGTTTGTATAAAGCATCATCATCACACAGAGGGAAAAAACTATCAATGGATTGTAAAAAAAAAACAAATGTGCAAAGTACAACATTACAAATATGTAATCCTATACATTCCACTCACTACAAGTTTGATAGTAGTGGCTTGCTGATAAGTTACTGCCTTAATGAAAGCAACTATATGTTAAAAATGTGTCTGATATTTTTATATCTAGTACAAAATGTCCAACAATTATGAAGCAGACTTTATTTTATGATATCCTTTTTAAACCTCATCCCTGTTAGGCCAAATGATGTCTAAAATGTTCTTGGTCCATGTACGAAAAAGATAAGACACAGTACTACGTAGAAGTTGCTGTAGCAGAAACAAAAGGGGTCATTTTGTTTAGTGGTGAAGAAACTTTTTAGATGGAATGTAAGGCTGCTGGTATTATAGTACCTCCATTTAGTTTTTATCTGAAGTAACAGAATGTAGTCCTGTAATGTTTTATAAATCCCTTTCCCGCCGTTAAAAATATTCTTTCATTTCTAATAGCTTGCTGTAGACAGTACCCCTAATAGGCCGAATAATGTCTCAGAAACACATAATTCATATACATGTCAACACAATACTACACTTTGTTATCTTAAATTGTCCTTAGAACTTCGGTTCTAGAAACAGAAGATATGAGTTTGATAACTCTTTAGGTAGTCTTGATTTGATTTTCATTTGTATGTTATTGCACTCTGTCCATCCTCTTTGAAATCTTAAATATGTAGGGCCTAATTACAATGTCGGTCGGAAAGCCTCCGGCCGCTGGTCATAGGCTTTCTGTCCGACATTGTAGGTTTAAATTCCGACCACCATATTACAATGACGGTGGTCGGAGTGTAAACCGGCCAGGAAATCCGACTGGATTCTGACGAACTCAAGGAGGCTGTCAGCCAGTCGGTAAGGCCTCATAATCCCTTAAGGACGGAGTTTCCGCTGTCGGGATTATGATGGCACTTTCAGACAGCAGTTCCATGTTGGCCTTTCTGACATGGAACTGCTGTCGGAAAGTGTTTTTTGGGGCCCCTAGCAGGCCCCCTTTCCCCCTGGATCTCTGCATGTGGCCCTGGGGGGCACCTATTGTGCCCCCTTCAGATCCCTGCACCATGTGGCAGGCACCATGAGGTGCCTGACACACGGTGCAGGGATGTTTGAAAACTTAAATTATTCAATGGGAGCTTGTGCTGCGGGCGGTTTCAGCCCACCGCGAAAGCTCCCATTGAAAAATGGAAGTTTGCGACCACACCATGTGCAGTCGCATCCTAATTGTGGTGTCGGTACCGCTGACCTGAGGTCGGTCAGTTCCTCAACCGCAGCGATGTCGGTTGGAGGCAATTCCGACCGACATCATAATCAGGGCCATAGTGTCCAGAAGTTATATTAACTCCTTCATACTATAGTTGTGAAAGTTCTCCATGAAATGGAAATTTGTCCAGCTAAAAAGTTTGTAATTTCAGTTTCTAATTTAGTAACATCCACGCTGCATCGTTATAGCATGAATATGACATATTTTCCACACCTTTGTAGTAACAATGTAAACCTAAATTCTGATCTGCAGTTTGGAAAGAGGATGTCTTGATGGGCATTTTTGATTAATTTTTCATAGGCCACAGCTTTACTATCTGGTAAAGTCAAGTAGGGCAATCATTTTGAATTGATTTCAGTGCTAGAGATGAATTCACATTGTTCACAGTTATGGTTCCCTTTATAAATTAAACCAAATAATTCATTGATATTCACATCCGCTTCCTCTAATAATCCTAGCATTACCATTAAAAATTCTTGAGCATTTAGCTGAACATTTAGAGAAAACACAACTAATCCAGTACACTACTCTACTATTCAGATCTTTCCTCAGCTCCATTAGTGGTAACTTGCCTGTCTTTGGCTCCATTCGCACTATAGCCTGCAATAGATGTATATATACTTTGGATAAGAATTGACTCATAAACATTTAAACCTTAAAGTGGTTCCGGAATGGGAACCAGTTCTAACTTGTTATGTAAAGCTCTAACAGGCATTTTATTATCCTCAAATTTATTATAACAGTTCTTACATATAACTTGCAGCGGGGACAAGTCAAAGGGTTTCTCTACAAATAAGTACACAGCAAACGTTTGCCAGTTATAATTATTTTCTTTTTCACTTTTTATATACAAGTCAACAGTTTGTGTTTGAATCAATCAATCAATCAATCAATATGAACTTTATTTCTGCATTAGTGCCATAAAAGTTTTCAAATGTACAAAATCTTTTGAATCAAACTCAAGGGAAGACCGTCATAATGAGATGATTACCTGAGAGAATAGCAGAAAGTTCATAGATTTAACTTTACAATTGTGCTAAAAAGAATAAAATTGTAAACAAAATCTTAAAAAGTTAAAATCCATTTCAAGCTAAAAAGGAGCATGTGTACAAATAAGTAAAAATGGCTGGAAATCGCAGTGCTAAGTTATACACGGTGAAATCTCATACTTATTAACAATTTTAGCAGAGCCAGCCTTTGTGCAGTATAAAGAGAAGTGCTTGGATTTTGACTGTGCAACACATTGCTCCAAAACTCTTTTTGTAGCCCAATCCCACAGTTTTCAGATTTAAAAGAAATTATAGCAGAGGCTCCCTGAGACACAGACAGCAATATAAGTGAAATAAGTCAGCCCACTTCATGAACTATCTATTTGTGCCTTTTTTCTAATGCCCCAAATATGGCCAAGAAACTTGGCAAATGTACAAGCAAAGACTGATCTAGTGCACGATTTGAGAATACGCAAGGCAACCCGGCAGTTCTGTGTGCCCATTTGAGGGCAAATTGGTTTAATCCATTTTAATCTAGGGTGCACATAAGACAGACAGGCAAACATCACATGTGCCACAGACTGCAAGGATGCCTTGCAACGACAAATGCTCGATGTCAGAGTTTTACTATGCCATTTAGCCACTAGCTCATTCAAAGGAAGGGTACCAAACCTAAATTGTATGTATAGTTTCCTGTCGAGGGGTGTTTGAATTAGATCGAGATAGGGTTCCAGGGAGCTGACCTATTTGTGAATCATAAATTCTGTTGTAAGTTTCCCCCGGTCACTCCTGCAAGCATCTATTTGTGTAACCCAGTCCCAGTAATACCTCTTTACTATGTCTTTTTGGAGCAGGGATGGATCGAAATATTCACAAGCTCCTCGAAGCCCTATGTCTGAAAGGGGTCTCCTTATGTTGTTTATCCACCCAACTTTATTGGAGGTATCTAGGGGGTTACCTCCGCAAATGCTTTGGCATATGGCAAGGGTTCAGGGGTCCTCCGGATTCTGGCCCAAAATAACAGTGGCTGGAGCTTCGCTATGTCAGTGATGGCGTGTCGCCCCAGGTCTAGCATTAGATGGTGGAGTGGAGTGCTCTGGGGCAACATCACTAGACTTCTTAAGAATTTATGTTCTGACCTACTGAGCTCCTCTCCTGTCAAAGTCCCACAGCTCAGACTCATACAATGCAGAACTGACTGCTTTTAGGTCATAGACCTGAAGGGCAGCGGCGAATGGTCTACTGAAAGAGGAGCGATGTTCTTTCCCCAACACCCCAGTTATCTGCTTGTGTTTCGATGCCATTTTCGATATGTGGGGTTTGCAATGCATTTTCTCGGACAGTTTTACACCTAGGTAGTCAAAGGTGCTTACTCTTTCCAGGGGAGCCCCTCCCAAAGCTGGCCCGCCTCTATAGGACTTATGGGGATTAAAGGTCATGAATTTAGCTTTTGACATGTTTATTTCAAGGCCCCGAATATCACAGAAGAGTTTTAAACTGTTTAGCAATAGTTGTAGTCACCCTCGGGTTTTAACCACCAGCAAGGTATCATCTGGGAACAATAAGGTTACTATCTTTTGCCCGCCTAGAGATGGAGCATAGACGGGCACCTGAGATAGAAAGCTTACTACTTCGTTCATATAAAGGGAGAAGAGCGTGGGTGCCAGGACAAAGTTGTTGTCATGGAGTCGAACAACCAACTACAGGGGAGATTCCCATGTCTTTGAGGACTTGCCACAGCTTCTGTATAAGCACTAAATCAAAGGCAGTCTTTAAATTGATGAAAGCTAAATATAGACTGCCCTGACCAATGACTACAACTTTCCATCAGTGATGACACTGACCATGTCATGAGTGATGTAATATGTGACGTCATCAGCAGTGCATTGCGGGGGCGCGAGTTATAGTTAGCTGAACTAACTATAACGGGGGAATTTCTATGGTTTTGTATGAGTGAAATGTCCAACTAACTATAACTGTCCCTAAAACCTATGGTTTTTTCAGTGAATTTCAAAGGTTTTTAAATGCTAATTTCTAACTATAACGTGTCTGAAACCTATGGTTTTTTCAGTGAATTTCAAAGGTTTTTTAAATGCTAATTTCTAACTATAACGTGCCTGAAACCTATGGTTTTTAAGTGAATTTCAAAGGTTTTTAAATGCTAATTTCTAACTATAACGCCCCTAAAACCTATGGTTTTTTCAGTGAATTTCAAAGGTTTTGTAAATGACAATTTTTAAATGTATTAATTGTTATATTTATTTTTTGATACTGATTTACTACATTTTTTAAACTATTTATTTTTACATATTTTATTTTTTAAATTACATTGTAATTACATTATACATTACATTACAAAATATACTTTCTCAGAATGAATTACTTTAGTTTAAATACTTTGCAAATAGGCAATAGACTTTTAAGTACAGTAGTTACAGTTGTTGCAATGGGCAACACAATTTCAAACACAATGCAACATTGAGCTCAATGTGAATTTCTAGTTAAATGCAATTAGTTACTTTATGGATTACTTTTATAACCACAGGACTGGATCCGAGATTCAGTCCTGGGACATCTCCTGTAAACAGTTGAGTAAAAGCGTTTTGGTTACAGTAGTGATTTTTAAGGAATATTATTGTATTTTAAAAGTTGACACTTAGAAACTTTTTCACATATAATCACCAATGTTATCCTATGGGAGGAAATTCACTTAGCAGGTAAGTAGTGTTATTGTTACTTTTTCTTACTCAGTGGTGGATCCTGTATCCAGCACTGGTGCATCTCCTGTAAACAGTTGAAAGAATGCGTTTAAGTCATACAGGCGATTTTTAAGGAATATTTGTAGTTTGTGAAAATCGACACTGAAACTTTTCTGCTGAAAACCAGACAATGGATTCCAATGGAAGGAAATACAAGTTACTGGTAAGTACGGTTAGAATTACTTTTCAGGGTCAGTGCTGGGCTAAAAGATGCAGAACTGGGTTCTCTCCTGATAACAGGTGAGTAAATCGGAATTCGTAGTTCAGCTGATTTTAGAGGAATATTATAAAGTTCCAAAACTCCACACTTAGAAGAATTTCCAAGTGAAACCAGTCAATGTTAGCCTATGGAAGGAAATTCAAGTTACTGGTAAGTACGGTTAAAATTACTTTTCAGGATCAGTCCTGGGCTGAAAGATGCAGCACTGAGGTCTCTCCTGATAACAGGTGAGTAAATCGGAATTCGTATATTGGCTGATTTTAGAGGAATATTATAAAGTTCCAAAACTCCACACTTAGAAGAATTTCCAAGTGAAACCAGTCAATGTTAGCCTATGGAAGGAAATTCAAGTTACTGGTAAGTACGGTTAAAATTACTTTTCAGGATCAGTACTGGGCTCAAAGATGCAGCACTGAGGTCTCTCCTGATAACAGGTGAGTAAATCGGAATTCGTAGTTCAGCTGATTTTAGAGGAATATTTGGACAATGGTGAAGGGAGGGGGCGGGGCCTGAGGTGACATCTGTGCAAACGCGCCCCATGGCGCGTTTTAAGTTGGGGGATTAAGTCCCCTTGAATCATGAGGGTCCCTGGGGTCCAACTAGCCCACTCTGTACCTCCAGTATGTGCCAGGGAGCTGCGTTGCAGAGAGGTGTTCAGAGGCCACGCATCTTTTTGCACCTCTCTGCAACGCAGCTCTGTGGCGCTTTCTGGACGTACCTGGTGGGCTAGTTGGCCCCCAGGGACACTCAGGATTGAAGGGGATTTCATTCCCCATCTTAAAATGCGCCACGGGGCCTGTTTGCACACATGTCACCTGAAGCCCCGCCCCCTCCCTTCACCACTGTGCAAACGTGCCCCGTGGCGCGTTTTAAGTTGGGGAATGAAATCCCCTTCAATCCTGAGGGTCCCTGGAGTCCAACAAGCCCACCATGTACCTCCAAAAAGCGCCACAGAGCTGCATTGCAGAGAGGTGTAAAAAGGGGCGTGGCCTCTGTACACCTCTCTGCAACGCAGCCCCCTGGCGCATACTGGAGGTTCCTGGTGGGCTAGTTGGCCCTCAGGGACCCCCAGTATTCAAGGGGAATTCGTTCCCCATCTGCAAACGGGCCAGGGGGCGCGTTTGCAGAGTGGTGAAAGAAGGGGGCGTGGCCTCCGGCGCAATGCCGGTGTTTTTCTTTTTTTAAAGAAGGGGGCTGTGTGGCCCCCTTCTTTTCTAATTTATTGGTCCTGGGGACCCCATCCCCCAGGGCCTGACCCCTATTTATTTAAAAAAAAAAACAATTTGGAAGGGGCCGCGTGGCCCCCTCCCGAGGCCTTAATCGGCCCCGGGGACCCCATCCCCAGGGCATGGCCTTTTTTTTATTTTTATTGTTTTGGAGGGGGCTGCGTTGTCCCCCTCCTCAGGCCACTTATGGCCCCGGGGACCCCATCCCCCGGGGCCGGCCTTTTTTTTTTTTTGGGGCCCTCTCCGTTGGGGACTGTGGGGGGGTCCCCAATCCCCCCACAGTCCCGCCGGCTCCCCGCGTCCCTTGGGATCCGGCATTGCTTTTCATCATGGGGAGCTGCTAAGATGCAGCTCCCCATGTGGAAAAGCAATTTGCTTTGGATATTGGAGCGAGAGCAGGTTTCCCTGCTCTCGCTTCCAATATCCAAAGCAGTTTGCTATGACAGGACGGGAGCCGCGAGGCACCCCAGGACACTGCAGGAGCTGGCCCTGGGGGGTGGCGGTCCCCAGGGCCATTACAGGCTCCAGGAGGGGGGCTGCGCGGCCCCCCTCCCTCCATTGACAAAGCCCCGGGAGGTGGTGGTCCCCGGGGCTCTGGGGGTCCATAACGGACCCCCACATTTATTTTCTAAGTGCCCCGGGGAGGTGGTGGTCCCCGCACACATTATTAAATTTTAAAAAAAGAAGCCCCGGGGGGTGGCGGTCCCCGGGGCTGCGGGAGGGCAGGAGAGCCCTCCCGCACCTTTTTAATAAAGCCCCGGGGGTGGCAGTCCCCGGGCTTGGGGCCTTAGAGGCCCCCCATATAAACAATAAACCCACTCTCGCATGCCCCCGGGACTTGGGCCACCCGGGGCAAATTTGCATCGAAGCGCTGGAAACCGCGCTCAATTTTTTTTTTTTTCGGCAGGATCCGCGCACCCTGAGCGCATCCTGCTGATTTAAAAAGAAAAAATGCTTTTCTGCCCAGGGGTCCTTGTGGGACCCCTGAGCAGACCTAGGGGTCAGGGTGTTTCTACCCTGCTCCCTTTGCGCTTTGCGCACGTATTTCTGTCCCTCGGTTCTACCGAGGGACAAATGGCTGCCAACACTTCCTGATTTGGAGTGTTGACAGCCACTTGAAAGCCAATTAACATGCAGCTCGTGATCGGGACGGTGCGCGCAGGTTGCGCTCAGGGTGCGCGAATCCGACACGGCCATAGATATATATGTGATTTTCATTTTGATTTTCATAGGAACTACTGAACGGATTTACACCATTTAACAAAAGGGTTCTTTCTGAACCAAGAACTACCTCTTTGGCAAATTTGGTGTAATTCCGTTCAGCAGTTCGGGCTGTAGCCGTGTCTAAAGTTTCATATGGGAAAATGAATGGGGAAAACACGTTTTGGGACCCCCTTTTTCTCGGCCCCGCTTGACGAATCACCCTGAGACTTTCAGGGTAGGAGCGGACCGGAGCGGGCCATAAAGTTTGAAAATTTCGCGAAGATTCGTCAACCGACGCAAGAGTTATTTCAAATAGAATGTCGTGGATTTCCTATGGAAAATAGGTCCTAACCATAACTATCTACTGGCGACCGCCAGTAGATAATTAATATATATATATATATATATATATATATATATATATATATATATATATATATATATATATATATATTAAGCAAGGTAGAAGTTACTGCCAAAACGCATTACAGCAAACGTTTAAAAACGTGCAGAATTATATACTGAGCCAGCTGTGTCTGGTCTTTATTGGAAACTGGAGTTGGAGTTCATATATATATGTTTGCTGGGTTGGAGGAGGCTACATGAAATAAAAAAGCTTTAGACCAAGTTGCCTTTGTGTGCGTGCTCTTTCCCAAGTGGAGCAGAGGTTTAGTTGGATATTTCACAGCGTTGGCGGTTGACGCTGCTCACGCACCACCAGTCGATTTGGGCTGTCAATTTCAGCCGTACTTTGGAGGAGAATCAGCATGTAAGTGCTACAGTGGCAGCCCCCAGGACATTCGCCAGGATGAGGATCAGAGGATGACAGCAGTATGGGAGGCGATGTCCTGTATGCAAGGAAGTCTGGAGACTTTCAGCGCAGGACCCTGGTTTTTCCCCCTGTCTCGAAATGCCTCTCTCAGTATTTTCGACGGACTCCCGGTGACTGGGCACCGTGCAAGCTGACAGGCTTAAGCGGTGAGGACTATGCAGCTTTTCCATTTTTGTACAGATGGTCTCCCCCGACCCTGCTTAGATGTCTTAGCCTATATTTTATGCTGTTGCTAGACGCGGAGACTATGTGGTTTTAACTGATGGCCCCATACTCACGTGATGAGTTGAAGCGGAGCTTGTATGGGGTCAGAGTCCGGAAGTTTCCAGTTGACGGCTTTCATCGTTCTTGGGAATTCGGTTGCACAGCACTGGATATTTGTGTGTTCCTGTGACTCTCAATCATCAAACAATGCTGTTATTTTCTGTCTGTATTGAAACGTTCAGATGTCTACAAACTGACTGGGCCATGCGGTAATTTACGGACTAACACACTGATGCATTATGGTATGAGTAGTTCATGCTGGGGTTATTCAGTAATGCAGAGAGAGTTATTAGGCCAATAAGGCTGTTGAAGCGTGTTCTCAAGTTCCGCATTCACCCTGGCCCACATTTTGATGTCAGCACCCATTATGCTATCAGTGTGTTTCGTTGATGATTTCTTTGTGCCAAATTCCAATTTCGGTGATCATGTCTGTTAACCCAATATTGAAACGGAAATGCGAACAAGTTGTCCCGGACTCCAGCATTGGGTGATTCAGAGTGCTGTAGGAAGTAGATTTATTCCACTAAGTCGCCCCTGTGCCATATTTTAAATGCAGCATGACTTATTTTAAACTATGTAAGCGCGATATGCTTTTTCATTTTTAACACTTTCACTGAATACCCGTTTCTGAATATGACAAGGCAATGCTTTCCCTGTATAATGTGCAGTGATGTGGTTGTGCACTAAGCATTTAATGGGGATATTGAGATGCATTATGCATTCTTAAGACATGTATAATATTTGTCACGTAACACATTTAGTATGTAAAGTGAGTATACTTACATATGTATATGATTACAGGGAAATGCTATGCTTGACTATCTGCATTCTAGAAACCTTTCTATGTCCATGATTGAAAGCAGGTATTTAAGTGCAAGTAAAAATGGCGCTGTTGAGATTGAGAAAGGCTGCTGAGTCAGCCGAAACACGTCTCTCTTGTTTGCTGGGTCAGAGGAGGCTACATGAAATAAAAAATCTTTAGACCAAGTTGCCCTCGTGTGCGTGTTCTTTCCCAAGTGGAGCAGAGGTTTAGTTGGATATATATATATATATATATATATATATATATATATATATATATATATATATATATAGATATATATATTATCTACTGGCGGTCGCCAGTAGATAGTTATAGTTAGGACCTATTTTCCATAGGAAATCCGCAACATTCTATTTGAAATAACGTTGGCGCCGGTTGATGAATCTTTGTGAAATTCTCCAACTTGTTGGGGCGCTCCGGTCCGCTCCTATCTTGAAAGTCTCGGGGTGATTTGTCAAGCGGGGGCCGAGAAAAAAGGGGGGTCTCAAAACGCGTTTTCCCCATTCATTTTTCCATAGGAACCTTTAGTCGCAGCTACAGCCCGAACTGCTGAACGGAATTACACCAAATTTGGCAAAGAGGTAGCCCTTGGTTCACTGTCGTGCCTTTTGCTTAAATGGTGTAAATCCGTTCAGTAGTTCCTGAGAAAATTAAAAGTAAAGTCACATATATATCTATGGCCGAGTAGGGTCCGCGTACCCTCCCGATCACGAGCTGCATGCTAATTGGTTGTCAAGTGGCTGTCAACACTCCAAATCAGGAAGTGTTGGCAGCCATTTTGTCCCTCGGTAGAACCAAGGGACAGAAACAAGTGCGCAAAGCGCAAAAAGGGGCAGGGTAGAAACACCCTGACCCCTAGGTCTGCTCAGGGGTCCCACAAGGACCCCTGGGCAGAAAAAAGCATTTTTTTTTTAAAAAAAATCGTCGGGATGCGCGGATCCTGCCGATAAAAATAATTTGCCCCCGGGTGGCCCAAGTCCTGGGGGCATGCGGGGGTGGGTTTAGATTTTATGGGGGGGCCTCTAAGGCCCCCCAAGCCCCGGGGACCGCCACCCCCCGGGGCTTTAAATAAAAAATGGTGCGGGAGGGCTCTCCACCCTCCCGCAGCCCTGGGGACCGCCACCCCCGGGGCTTCTTTTTTTTAATTTAAATTACCTGTGTGGGGGGGCTCGAGCCCCCCCACATGCCCCGGGGTCCGCCACCTCCCCGGGGCACTAACAAATTTAAAATGGGGGTCAGTTTTGGACCCCCGAAGCCCCGGGGACCACCACCTCCCTGGGGCTTTGCAGATGTGGGGAGGGGGGCCGCGCGGCCCTCCTCCTGGAGCCCTCCATGGCCCTGGGGACCGCCACCCCCCAGGGCCGGCTCCTGCAGTGTCCCGGGATGCCTACACCTGGGACACTGCAGTTTGCTATGGCAGGGCGGGAGCCTCGCGGCTCCCGTCCTGTCATAGCAAACTGCTTTGAATTTTCAAACAGATTGCTTTTCCACATGGGGAGCTGCATCTTAGCAGCTCCCCATGTGGAAAAACAATGCCGCCTCCCGCAGGACGCGGGGAGCCGGCAGGGTCCGTGGGGGAGTTGGGGTCCCCCCATGGACCCCAAAGGATAGGGCCAGCCCCGGGGGATGGGGTCCCCGGGGCAGTAGGGCTCGGGAGGGGGCCACGCGCCCCCTCCCCAAATGTTAATTTGAAGAAAAAAAAAAAAAGGCCGGCCCCGGGGGATGGGGTCCCCGGGGCCATAAGTGGCCTGAGGAGGGGGTAAAAATTAGAAAGAAGGGGGCCACACAGCCCCCCTTCTTAAAATTTTTTTTAAAAAAATACCGGCACTCTGGAGCACTCTGCAAACGCGCCCCCTGGCGCGTTTGCAGATGGGGAACGAATTCCCCTTGAATACTGGGGGTCCCTGGGGGCCAACTAGCCCACCAGGAACCTCCAGTATGCGCCAGGGGGCTGCATTGCAGAGAGGTGTACAGAGGCCACCTCAGGGCCGGCTCCTGCAGTGTCCCGGGGTGCCTAGCCCCAGGACACTGCAGTTTGCTATGGCAGGGCGGGAGCCTCGCGGCTCCCGTCCTGTCATAGCAAACTGCTTTGAATTTTCAAGCAGATTGCTTTTCCACATGGGGAGCTGCATCTTAGCAGCTCCCCATGTGGAAAAGCAATGCCGGCTCCCGCAGGACGCGGGGAGCCGGCAAGGTCCGTGGGGGAGTTGGGGTCCCCCATGGACCCCAAAGGATAGGGCCAGCCCCGGGGGATGGGGTCCCCGGGCAAGTAGTGGGCCGGGAGGGGGGCCACGCGGCCCCCCTCCCCAAATGTTAATTTAAAAAAAAACAAAGGCCGACCCCGGGGGATGGGGTCCCTGGGGCCATAAGTGGCCTGAGGAGGGGGGCAAACAATTAGAAAAAGAAGGGGGGCCACACAGCCCCCTTCTTAAATTTTTTTTTTTTTAAATACCGGCATCGCGCCGGAGGCCACGCCCCCTCCTTGGAGCACTCTGCATACGCGCCCCCTGGCGCATTTGCAGATGGGGAACGAATTCCCCTTGAATACTGGGGGTCCCTGGGGGCCAACTAGCCCACCAGGAACCTCCAGTATGCACCAGGGGGCTGCGTTGCAGAGAGGTGTACAGAGGCCACGCCCCTTTTTACACCTCTCTGCAACGCAGCTCTGTGGCGCTTTTTGGAGGTACATGGTGGGCTAGTTGGACTCCAGGGACCCTCAGGATTCAAGGGGACTTAATCCCCCAACTTAAAACGCACCACGGGGCGCGTTTGCACAGTGGTGAAGGGAGGGGGCGGGGCTTCAGGTGACATGTGTGCAAACAGGCACCGTGGCGCGTTTTAAGATGGGGAATTAAATACCCTTCAATCCTGAGGGTCCCTGGGGGCCAACTAGCCCACCAGGTACGTCCAGAAAGTGCCACAGAGCTGCATTGCAGAGAGGTGCAAAAAGGGGCGTGGCCTCTGAACAACTCTCTGCAACGCAGCTCCCTGGCGCATACTGGAGGTACAGGGTGGGCTAGTTGGACCCCAGGGACCCTCATGAATCAAGGGGACTTAATCCCCCAACTTAAAACGTGCCACGGGGCGCGTTTGTACAGATGTCACCTCAGGCCCCGCCCCTCCCTTCACCATTGTGCAAATATTCCTCTAAAATCAGCCAAACTACGAATTCCGATTTACTCACCTGTTATCAGGAGAGACCTCAGTGCTGCATCTTTGAGCCCAGTACTGATCCTGAAAAGTAATTTTAACCGTACTTACCAGTAACTTGAATTTCCTTCCATAGGCTAACATTGACTGGTTTCACTTGGAAATTCTTCTAAGTGTTGAGTTTTGGAACTTTATAATATTCCTCTAAAATCAGCTGAACTACGAATTCTAATTTACTCACCTGTTATCAGGAGAGAACCCAGTGCTGCATCTTTTAGCCCAGTACAGATCCTGAAAAGTAATTCTAACTGTACTTACCAGTAACTTGAATTTCCTTCCAAAGGCTAACATTGACTGGTTTCACTTGGAAATTCTTCAAAGTGTGGAGTTTTCGAACTTTATAATATTCCTCTAAAATCAACCGAACTACGAATTCCGAATTACTCACCTGTTATCAGGAGAGAACCCAGTGCTGCATCTTTTAGCCCAGCACTGACCCTGAAAAGTAATTCTAACCGTATTTACCAGTAACTTGTATTTCCTTCCATAGGAATCCATTGTCTGGTTACAGCAGAAAAGTTTCAAAGTGTCGATTTTCACAAACTACAAATATTCCTTAAAAATCGCCTGTATGACTTAAACGCATTCTTTCAACTGTTTACAGGAGATGCACCAGTGCTGGATCCAGTATCCACCACTGAGTAAGAAAAAGTAACGATAACACTACTTACCTGCTAAGTGAATTTCCTCCCATAGGATAACATTGGTGATTCTATGTGAAAAAGTTTCTGTCAACTTTTAAAATACAATAATATTCCTTAAAAATCACTACTGTAACCAAAACGCTTTTACTCAACTGTTTACAGGAGATGTCCCAGGACTGAATCTAGGATCCAGTCCTGTGGTTAGAAAAGTAATCCATAAAGTAACTAATTGCATTTAACTAGAAATTCACATTGAGCTCAATGTTGCATTGTGTTTGAAATTGTGTTGCCCATTGCAACAACTGTAACTACTGTACTTAAAAGTCTATTGCCTATTTGCAAAGTATTTAAACTAAAGTAATTCATTCTGAGAAAGTATATTTTGTAATGTAATGTATAATGTAATTACAATGTATTTTAAAAAATAAAATATCTAAAAATAAATAGTTTAAAAAAATGTATTAAATCAGTATCAAAAAAATAAATATAACAATTAATACATTTAAAAATTGTCATTTACAAAACCTTTGAAATTCACTGAAAAAAACCATAGGTTTTAGACATGTTATAGTTAGGAATTAGCATTTAAAAAACCTTACAAATTCACTGAAAAAACCATAGGTTTCACGCACGTTATAGTTAGAAATTAGCATTTAAAAAACCTTGCAAATTCACTGAAAAAACCATAGGTTTTAGGGACAGTTATAGTTAGTTGGACATTGCACTCGTACAAAACCCGTGAAATTCCCCCGTTATAGTTAGTTCAGCTAACTATAACTCGCGCCCCGCAATGCACTGCTGATGACGTCACATATTACATCACTCATGACATGGTCAGTGACATCACTGATGACATCACTGATGACATCTCAAATGACATCACTGATGACATCACTGATGACATCATCCATGTGATAATTTGATGCATCTTCTCACACCCTAATATAACTTTTGATACACCCACTGTAAATTACAGACTGCCATTGTCAAAACCATAGACACTCCAACACCAATTACTATATACACACTCACTGATTCTTAGGTCTACACACACACATCTACTCACTCACCCGTACAGTCACTCATACTTATAGTCACTCAGTACAGGACTATTATATGCACTCATACACCTACATAAACACTCACACACCGCCACTCATCCATAGAGGTACTCACACACCTAGTCAGTCATGCAAAAATTAAGCACACACCCATTTACTCACCTATACAGTTATACACACACCAGCTCACTTACTCATACAAATACTAGCACATTCTTATGCTCTTATACAATCTCTGATACAAGCACACACTCATCCATACAGTCACTCTCACAATCACACACTCTCGCTTATAGCTATTTATATACTCCAACACACATATATACTGCCTTTCACATATGTAGTTACTCACACATGTACCACTGGGACATACATTCACTCACTAACACACCCATACACACACTCACCCACCCATACAGTCCATCACAGATGCACTCTTGAAACCATGCACCAAGTGAATCACCCACTCACACATCTATGCACAGGGTCACACACACCCCACCCACACTAACAATCAGGCACCCATACAGATACTCAAACAACCAATCAATAACTCATATAGACACTCATGTAGCTATTTACAAACCCATGCAGCCACTTACACACCAACAGACAGACGGATAAAGACATTCACACAGTTTAGTCACTAACCCATGCATTTAGTAAGATACGTTTAATCACTCACTTATAGAGTCAGTCACGCACCTACTAAATCATCCATCCACACACTTATACACCCACTCATTATTCAATACACCTTGGCATATATATTAAACATATATAAACTTTATAGAAGCACACAGTCACTGCATGATGTCATCAGTGATGTCATTTGAGATGTCATCAGTGATGTCATCAGTGATGTCACTGACCATGTCATGAGTGATGTAATATGTGACGTCATCAGCAGTGCATTGCGGGGGCGCGAGTTATAGTTACCTGAACTAACTATAACGGGGGAATTTCACGGGTTTTGTACGAGTGCAATGTCCAATTAACTATAACTGTCCCTAAAACCTATGGTTTTTTCAGTGAATTTGTAAGGTTTTTTAAATGCTAATTTCTAACTATAACGTGCGTGAAACCTATGGTTTTTTCAGTGAATATATATATATATATATATATATATATATATATATATATATGAGGTATATATATTACCTACTGGCGGTCGCCAGTAGGTAGTTATACTTAGGACCTATTTTTCATAGGAAATTCACAACATTCTATTCCCAATAACTTTGGCGCCGGTTGACGAATGTTCGTGAACTTTTCAAAACTTGTGGGGCACTCCAGTCCGCTCCTATCTTGAAAGTTTCGGGGTGATTCGGCAAGCGGGGGCCGAGAAAAAAGGGGGGTCCCCAAACGTGTTTTCTCCATGTTATTTTCCATAGGAAACTTTAGACAAAGCTACAGCCCGAACTGCTGAACGGAACTACACCAAATTTTGCAAAAAGGTAGCCCTTGGTTCAGAAAGAGCCCTTTTTGTTAAATGGTGTAAATCCGTTCAGTAGTTGCTGAGAAATTCAAAAAATAAGAGTCAAAAAATCAATTTCCCATAGGGAACTTTGTGCAAGGTTACAGCGGAAACTACTGAACGGATTTACCCCAAATTTGGCATAAAGGTACAGATTTGCTCAGAAAGCGACCTTTTCAAAAATGGTGTAAATCCGTTCAGTAGTTTTTTAAATATTAAAGGAAAAAGAACTATATATATCTGGGTGGAGCCTAACCACACATGTCATCGTGAGATCTGATTGGCTGTCAGCACTTCATCCAAGAAGTGTTGTCAGCCATCTTGGGACCAATATACATGATAGCACCCCAAAGAAATGCATTGTAGTGAATAGAAGATTTTGAGGGTCACCAAAAGGAGAACTATAAAGGGTGATAACAGACTTTAGTTACATTAGAATTCATTTGTTGATGGTACCATACTAATTGTAGGAATTGTGGTGTGTTCTAGGGTGATTTTACCCTGTGAAAAACCTTCTGCTGGGATTTCATGAATCATGTTTGAGAGAAAACAATGTTCTCATGCTTGTCCCACAGAGGTTTGGAAGGTGCTCCAGAAGCTAAAATGAGAACATATTTTCTGTAAATTCACATTATCTTTCTCAGTCATGTGAGAATGAAGTCTGACATTCTCAGTAAAACATGTAAATCCAACAAGGGCAGAGACTGTCAGTTGATTCCTTTGTGTTCTACTGCAGCTTCCCAGAGTGTTCTTAAGAACAACTAGAGTGCTAACAACCTTACCTATGACAAAAGTATGGCACACCTGAAGCCATCTTGATTGGAATAAACTGGTAACACTTAAAACATTTAATTTAAAAAGGAACAAAATGATGGGGTTCATTTTGTCTTAGAAATTATGGTTAGTGCTGTAGAAAGAAAAATTAGGACATGTTTTAAGTGAGATCTCAAATATCTTCCTGTTATATTTCAACAGGAGCAGCCTGCCAGTTGATTCCTTTGTGTTCTACTGCAGCTTCCCAGAGTGTTCTAAAGAACAACTAGAGCGCTAACAGCCTTACCTATGACAAAAGTATGTCACACCTGAAGCCATCTTGATTGGAATAAACTGGTAACACTTAAAACATTTAATTTAAAAAGGAACAAAATGATGGGGTTCATTTTGTCATAGAAATTATGGTTAGTGCTGTAGAAAGAAAAATTAGGACATGTTTTAAGTGAGATCTCAAATATCTTCCTGTTATATTTCAACAGGAGCAGCCTGCCAGTTGATTCATTTGTGTTCTACTGCAGCTTCCCAGAGTGTTCTAAAGAACAACTAGAGCGCTAACAGTCTTACTTATGAAAGAATTATGGCACACCTGAAGCCATCTTGATTGGAATAAACCGGTAACACTTAAAACATTTAATTTAAAAAGGAACAAAATGATGGGGTTCATTTTGTCATAGAAATTATGGTTAGTGCTGTAGAAAGAAAAATTAGGACATGTTTTAAGTGAGATTACAAATATCTTCCTGTTATATTTCAATAGGAGCAGCCTGCCAGTTGATTCCTTTGTGTTCTACTGCAGCTTCCCAGAGTGTTCTAAAGAACAACTAGAGCGCTAACAGTCTTACTTATGACAAAATTATGGCACACCTGAAGCCATCTTGATTGGAATAAACCGGTAACACTTAAAACATTTAATTTAAAAAGGAAAACAATGAGGGGGTTCATTTTGCCATAGAAATTATGGTTAGTTCTGCAGAAAGAAAAATTAGGGCATGTTTTAAGTGATATCTCAAATTCTCTTCTATTTCATTAGAAAATTCTGACATGCAGACTGAAACAATCACTTTCAATACCAGCAGTAGACTTCCAGTTAACTCCCTGGTGAGCAGTAGCTTTACTACAGTGATCTAATGAGCAACTAGAGTGCTAACATTCTGAATTTATGGCAAATGTGTGACACATCTGAATGCCTTCTTGATGGAATCAAAGTAAAAACTGAAAGCATTTCCTACTGAGGAGACTGCAGTAAATGAGGAAATTAGGAAACTTCATAACAAATAAGTATCCCAAGATGGCCACCAGAGAAAAAAGAGCCCAAATGTAGTACAAATATCACCCACATGTAGCCCATATACAGCCCAATGACAGAAGTGTGTGAAACACTTTTTATTTTTAGTTTTTTTGCAGTTTTATATAGTGCAGACTGGTCAAGTATTGGAAAGTTGCATCTTACTTGGACCCCTTATTGCGTATTTTGCACGAAGTACATGAGATTGATCTTGCAAAACATTGAACTTTACTATTCTGTTAACCTGAAGTTGCTCTGAACCGGGCTTTGTAACACCCGTTTTTACCTACTGGTTTTAATTAATTCTCACTGTATTGTATTAAGAAAGAGGATTTACTGTTTTTATGTGCACTTTTATGATCTATGTTTCTAAATCAGATCGAATAAAGTTTAATGAATGTAATTGAAGTCTCCCAAGATGGCCACCAGAGAAAAATGAGCCCAAATGTAGCACAAATATCACCCAGATATAGCCCACGTATAGCCCAATGACAGAAGTGTGGAAAACACTTTTTATCCTTTGTTTTTTTTGCAGTTTTATATAGTGCAGGCTGGTCAGATATTGGAGTGCTTTACATGAGCATTGGTTACATCATACAAGGACAAACTCATTTTGGTTGTAGGCATGGGGAGATTAAGTGATTTGACCAGAATCACAGAATGACGAGCTGAAGCAGAAACTCCAACTTGATAACACCACATTTTCTCCCCTAAGCGTAACATTTAATCAAGTGGTCAACTGGATAAAAAAACATAGAGATAACAAATAATTCAAAAGTGCTTTGTCGCTATTTGAGAACTGCTTGGCTCAGAAAGCAACCTTTTTAAAAATGGTGTAAATCCGTTCGGTAGTTGCTGAGAAATTGTAAAAAAACAAATATCGATATCTAGAGGCGCGGTGGATCCGCGAACCCTCCCGACCACGAGCTTAATTTTAATTGGCTGCCAACACTCCAAACCAGGAAGTGTTGGCAGCCATCTTGTGACTCGGTAGAACCGAGTCACAAGAAAACAGGGAAACAAAGGTGAAAAAGAAGAAAAGGGGGAAGGGTAGAAACACCCTGACCCCCTAGGCCTGCTCAGGGGGTCCCACAAGGACCCCCAGGGCTAAACAAAAGCATTTTTTTTTTAAAAATTGGTGAAATTCGCGCTGGGGTCGCGAATCCCGCCGAAATGTAAAAAAAAATGAAGCGCGGGATACCGCGCTTCATTTAATTGAGACCCCCGGGTGGGCCAGGTCCTGGGGGCATTGCCAACAAATATATGCAGGACTCGCGGGGCCCCCGCAGCCCCGGGAACCGCCATCTCCCGGGGCTTGTCTTTTAATGTTTGGGGGCCTCCAAGGCCCCCCAAGCCCCGGGACCGCCACCGCCAGGGATTTTATCAAATAGGGACCCTCAGGATTCAAGGGGAATTAATCCTCCAACTTACCCTGAGCACTACTGATGCAGTCCAGCCATCGCCCTGTCACTACCCATGCACTCCTCCAATCAACCAGCGAGCACCATGTACTTATCCAATCACTCCGCCAAAACACAAGCACTTATAAATTCACCATCCACTATCCTTGCAGTACTCTAATCATCCAGTCAGTACCCATGTACTCATCCAATGACCCAGGCACTAACTCATGGCAAATACAGAGGAGGTCATGCTAATCACAGGGGTACCCCAACGCATAGTGTTCCCTAGTGTATGTAGGTGTTTTCACTGTATTCTAAGTGTCTTTTACCACCAGAGACAGAGTCAGTTACCACCAGTACCCATCAGCAAAAGGTTGGGGGCACAGGAGTACTTTCTACTCCTCTGTTGGTTCTTTCTGCACATCTCTTCCTTCTTCTTGCACTTTTCTTCGTCTTTCTGAACTTCTGTTGCCTCTTTCTGCATTTGTCTTCCTTCTTTCTGCGCTTGTCTTCTTCTTTCTTCACATGTCCTACCTCTGTAGGCATAGTTAGAAACTAGCATTTAAAAAACCTTTGAAATTCACTTAAAAAACAATAGGTTTCAGGCATGTAATAGTTAGAAATTAGCATTTAAAAAACCTTTGAAATTCACTGAAAAAACCATAGGTTTCAGGCACGTTATAGTTAGAAATTAGCATTTAAAAAACCTTAGAAATTCACTGAAAAAACCATACGTTTTAGGGAAAGTTATAGTTAGTTGGACATTTCACTCGTACAAAACCAGAGAAATTCCCCCGTTATAGTTAGTTCAGCTAACTATAACTCACGCCCCCGCAATGCACTTCTGATGACGTCACATATGACATCACTCATGACTAAGCCCGGGCGTAGTTTGCGTAGTAGCACTTCACGTAGCTACGTGAAGTACAGCTTCAACTACACGTAGCTATGCAAATTGCGTAGTGCGTAGCTGTGTGCTTGACTGCACTGTACAATAATTACCAAAAGCAAACTTGTACAGTGCAAGTTAAGATAAAATAAATATCTCTGTCTTTATATGCTAAAAATGCATATAGTCATTTCACTAAAGTGAAAACAAAAAGTTAACAAGCAGTGAGAGAGGTGATGATTTTGGTATCCTCACTAACTTAGGGAGAGAACCAACAACCAAGCAGATGTCTTGAAAACAAAAAGCACATCTTATTGAACGATTCTCCTAGGACCACCCTAAGCTAGTTATGGGCAAAATACATCCCAAAGGCCTGCAAGCATTATGGGACTGAGATTAGCAGTGGGCAGTGAATATTATAGTGTCCAATATCAAAATAATTCTACAAAGAGCTGCAGTTCAACTAGTCGTCACTGGGTGTCGTCCCTCAAGAGTGAAATGCAAAAGTATTGAAAACCTTTCATGAAGCTTTTGCATTTGACTCGTGAGGGACGACACCCAGTGACGACTAGTTGAACTGCAACTCTTTGTAGAATTATTTTGATATTGGACACTATAATATTCACTGCCCACTGCTAATCTCGTCCCATAATGCTTTGCAGGGCCTTTGGTTGGGATTGTATTTTTGCCCATAACTGTGCTTGGGGTGGTCCTAGGAGGAAGGGACCACCATTGAATCGTTCACATGATATGCTTTTTGTGTTCAAGGCATCTGCTTGGTCCTCCCCCTAGGTTAGGGGGACTCCAAAATCATCACCTCTCTCATTGCTTGATATGTCAAAATTCATTTTTGTGAATTGGTTATATGCTTTTTAGCATAAAAAATTGCTTTATCAAAGCATTTGAAGGAGTTTGTTATTATTATTAAGCCTGGGCGTAGTGCTAGCTGTGTGCTTGACTCACTGCACTGTACAATAATTACCAAAAGCAAACTTGTACAGTGCAAGTTAAGATAAAATAAATATCTCTGTCTTTATATGCTAAAATTGCATATAGTCATTTCACTAAAGTGAAAACAAAAGCAGTGAGAGAGGTGATGATTTTGGTATCCTCGCTAACTTAGGGAGAGAACCAAGCAGATGTCTTGAAAACAAAAAGCACATCTTATTGAATGATTAGGTGGTGGTCCCATCCTCTTAGGACCACCCCAGCACAGTTATGGGCAAAAATACAATCCCAATCAAAGGCTCTGCAAAGCATTATGGGACGAGATTAGCAGTGGGCAGTGAATATTATAGTGTCCAATATCAAAATAATTCTACAAAGAGCTGCAGTTCAACTAGTCGTCACTGGGTGTCGTCCCTCACGAGTCAAATGCAAAAGCTTCATGAAAGGTTTTCAATACTTTTGCATTTCACTCTTGAGGGACGACACCCAGTGACGACTAGTTGAACTGCAGCTCTTTGTAGAATTATTTTGATATTGGACACTATAATATTCACTGCCCACTGCTAATCTCGTCCCATAATGCTTTGCAGGGCCTTTGGTTGGGATTGTATTTTTGCCCATAACTGTGCTTGGGGTGGTCCTAGGAGGAAGGGACCACCATTGAATCGTTCACATGATATGCTTTTTGTGTTCAAGGCATCTGCTTGGTCCTCCCCTAGGTTAGGGGGACTCCAAAATCATCACCTCTCTCATTGCTTGATATTTTATTGTCAACATTCATTTTTGTGAATTGGTTATATGCTTTTTAGCATAAAAAATTGCTTTATCAAAGCATTTGAAGGAGTTTATTATACTCCTGCTACGCTACGTTTATTAGTACAGTTATTCACTCTGCTACGTGCAATTTGCGTAGTGCGTAGTAGCACAAACTTTGCATGCTTCGTGAGCGTAGCAAAGTATTATGCCCAGGGTTACTCATGACATGGTCAGTGACATCACTGATGACATCTCAAATGACATCACTGATGACATCATCCATGTGATAATTTGATGCATCTTCTCACACCCTAATGTAACCTTTGATACACCCACTCTAAATAACAGACTGCCATTCGCAAAACCATAGACACTCCAACACCAATAACTACATACCCACTCATTGATTCTTAGGTCTACACACACATCCACTCACTCACCCGTACAGTCACTCATACTTACAATCACTCAGTACAGGACTATCATACGCACTCATACGCCTATATAGACACTCACACACCACTACTCATCCATAGAGGTACTCACACACCTAGTCAGTCATGCAAATAATTAAACACACTGCCATTTACTCACCTATACAGTTATACACACACCAGCTGACTTACTCATACAAATACTAGCACATTCTTACGCTCTTATACAATCACTGATGCAAGCACTCACTCATCCATACAGTCACTCTCACAATCACACACTCTCGCTTATAGCTATTTATATACTCCAACACACATATATACTGCCTTTCACATATGTAGTTACTCACACATGTACCACTGGGACATACATTCACTCACTAATACACTCTTACACACACTTACCCACCCATACAGTCTATCACAGATGCACTCTTGAAACCATCCACCCAGTGAATCACCCACTCACACATCTATGCACAGAGTCGCACCCACCCCACCCACACAAACACTCAGGCACCGATACAGATACTCAGACAACCAATCAATAACTCATATAGACACTCATGTAGCTATTCACAAACCCATGCAGCCACTTACACAGCAACAGACAGACGGATACAGACATTCACCCAGTTTAGTCACTAACCCATGCATTCAGTAAGATACGTTTAATCACTCACTTATAGAGTTAGTCACGCACCTACTAAATCATCCATACAGACACTTATACACCCACTCATTCTTCAATACGCCTTTCCCTATATATATTAAACATATTTAAACTTTACAGAAACACACAGTCACTGGATAATGTCATCAGTGATGTCATTTGAGATGTCATCAGTGATGTCATCAGTGATGTCACTGACCATGTCATGAGTTATGTAATATGTGACGTCATCAGCAGTGCATTGCGGGCGCGAGTTATAGTTAGCTGAACTAACTATAACGGGGGAATTTCACGGGTTTTGTACGAGTGCAATGTCCAACTAACTATAACTGTCCCTAAAACCTATGGTTTTTTCAGTGAATTTGTAAGGTTTTTTAAATGCAAATTTCTAACTATAACGTGTCTGAAACCTATGGTTTTTTCAGTGAATATATATATATATATATATATATATATATATATATATATTACCTACTGGCGGTCGCCAGTAGGTAGTTATAGTTAGAACCTTGTTTCTATTCAAAAGCGTTTTTCTTTTGCCAATATCTTTGGCGCCGTTTAACAAATCTTTGCGAAATTTTCAAAACTAATGACTTGCCCAGATCAGCTCCTGTCTTGAAAGTTTCGGGGTGATTTGTCAAGTGGGGGCCAAGAAAAAGGGGGGTCCCAAAACACTTTTTCCCCATGTTAATTTCCAGAGGAACTTTAGACAAAGCTACAGCCGAACTGCTGAACGGAATTACACCAAATTTGGCAAAAAGGTAGGACTTGGTCCAGAAATTATGCTTTTTTTTTTAAATGGTGCAAATCCGTTCAGTAGTTGCTAAGAAATTCAAAAAATAAAAATATTGATATCTGAGCAGCGTGGAGGATTTGCGACTCCTCCCAAGCACGAGCTTCATTCTGATTGGCTGCCAACACTCTAAACCAGGAAGTGTTGGCAGCCATCTTGTGACTAGGTAACCGAGTCACAAGAAAACAGTAAGAAAAGGTAAAAGACAAGAAAAGGGGGCAGGGTAGAAACACCCCGACCCCTTAGGCCCCCACAGGAACCCTCAGGGCCAAAAAAAGCTTTTTAAAAATAAATAAAAATTGGCTGAATTCACGCTGGGTGCGTGTATCCGGACGAAAATAAAAAAAACAAAGCGCGGTCTCCTGCGCTTCGTTTAATTAAGCCCCCGGTGGGCCAGGTCCTGGGGCAATCAAAAAATATAGTGCGGGGGCCCGCGGGGACCACCGCAGCCTCAGGGACTGCCACCTCCCTGGGGCCATGCTGATTATATGCGGGGGCACGCAGCCCCAGAGACCGCCACCTCCCCGGGGCTTTATTCAAATTAAAATGCGTGGGGGGGGCTTATTCCTCCCTCCACGCAGCCCAAATGGCCACCACCTCCCTGGGGCTTTAATAAATAAATGAGGGGGGCACCTGGCCCCCCAAGCCCCAGGGAATGCCACCTCCCTGGGGCTCTGATTTTTTAAAAAAAGTATGTGGGGGGGCTCGAGCCCCCCCACATGGCCCCAGGGACCACCACCTCCCCGGGGCTGTGCACATGTAGGGAGGGGGGCCGTGCGGCCCCCCTCCTGGAGCCCTAGATAGCCCTGGGGACCACCACCCCCCACAGCCGGCTCCTGCAATGTCCCGCGGTGCCCACCCCCTGGACATTGCTGCAAACACTGCTTTGCTTCTTGGAAGCGAGAGCAGGAAACCTGCTCTCACTTCCAAGAAGCAAAGCAGAATTGCTTTTGGGCAAGGGGAGCTGCATGTCAGCAGCTCCCCTTCTCCAAAAGCAATGCCGGCTCCCGCAGGAGGTGGGGAGCTGGCAGGGACTGTGGGGGCATTGGGGCTCCCCCCACTGTCCCCATCAAAGAGGCCGGGCCCCGGGGGATGGGGACCCTGGGGCCAACCAGACAATGGATTCCAATGGAAGGAAATACAAGTTACTGGTAAGTACGCTTAGAATTACTTATCAGGGTCAGTGCTGGGCTAAAAGATGCAGCAATGGGTTCTCTCCTGATAACAGGTGAGTAAATCGGAATTCGTAGTTCGGCTGATTTTAGAGGAATATTATAAAGTTCCAAAACTCCACACTTAGAAGAATTTTCAAGTGAAACCAGTCAATGTTAGCCTATGGAAGGAAATTCAAGTTACTGGTAAATACGGTTAAAATTACTTTTCAGGATCAGTACTGGGCTCAAAGATGCAGCACTGAGGTCTCTCCTGATAACAGGTGAGTAAATCGGAATTCGTAGTTCGGCTGATTTTAGAGGAATATTATAAAGTTCCAAAGGGCCTCCAGAATATCGGGGGCAGCATCCTCACTAAGCCACGTTTCCGTGAGGAACAGGACATCTATTTGACCTTCTAAAAGATGGTCATAAATGTTCAGTCTGTGCTTCCTCATGGAACGGCAGTTAATCAAGGAGAGGCACAGTCTCTGGCCAAGCTCTTTAGGCTTTAGCTGCGGGCTAATCGTGTAGGAGCAGTGATTACATTTTCTCCTACTACCATCTGCATCTAAGCTGTGCTTGCACTCCTCTCCCAACAAGGGGCACATGGCATAGAGCTGTTGGGGACTATACTGCACACCTAGGGCCGAACCGGCAGGGGTTCTGGCCCCAGGCACCTGCCGGCTGCGGACGGGCGCAGACGGGCTTGCCTTAAGCACGCCTTCGGCGCACAGGCGGCGCGCCCGCTGCGCACATCCGCTGCGCGGACGCTGGGGCATTGGACCTAAGTAGTCACGCTCTGCCTCCAACTAGAGCGCTAACCGCTCCGATGCGGAAGTGCCTGGCTCTCCCTGCCCCGCCCTCCGCGCAACGGTACTAGCTACCGCGTCGGACCGGGGAAGGCAGGAGAAAACACTGAGCCCAGGCCTCCACTCACCCAGTAAGTACAACAGCCCCCCTTGCAATTCCCCAAAAGTTAAACACAGTAAAAGTATAAAACCAGATTTAAAAACCAGCTCGGCAAAGGAGAGCAGAAGATATAGCTTAATCCGGCCGTACCGCTGAAACGGCTCATGGGGACACTGCCACCGTCCTCCCTACCGCAGCGCGGCCGCAGGAAACAGTCGACCTAAGTAGTCGCGCTCTGCCTCCAACTAGAGCGCTAACCGCTCCGATGCGGAAGTGCCTGGCTCTCCCTGCCCCGCCCTCCGCGCAACGGTACTAGCTACCGCGTCGGACCGGGGCGGGCAGGAGAAAACACTGAGCCCAGGCCTCCACTCACCCAGTAAGTACAACAGCCCCCCTTGCAATTCCCCAAAAGTTAAACACAGTAAAAGTATAAAACCAGATTTAAAAACCAGCTCGGCAAAGGAGAGCAGAAGATATAGCTTAATTCGGCCGTACCGCTGAAACGGCTCGTGGGGACACTGCCACCGTCCTCCCTACCGCAGCAGGTAAGTAGTGTTATCGTTACTTTTTCTTACTCAGTGGTGGATCCTGGATCCAGCACTGGTGCATCTCCTGTAAACAGTTGAAAGAATGCGTTTAAGTCATACAGGCGATTTTTAAGGAATATTTGTAGTTTGTGAAAAACGGCACTTTGAAACTTTTCTGCGGAAAACCAGACAATGGATTCCAATGGAAGGAAATACAAGTTACTGGTAAGTACGGTTAGAATTACTTATCAGGGTCAGTGGTGGGCTAAAAGATGCAGCACTGGGTTCTCTCCTGATAACAGGTGAGTAAATCGGAATTCGTAGTTCGGTTGATTTTAGAGGAATATTATAAAGTTCCAAAACTCCACACTTTGAAGAATTTCCAAGTGAAACCAGTCAATGTTAGCCTTTGGAAGGAAATTCAAGTTACTGGTAAGTACAGTTAGAATTACTTTTCAGGATCTGTACTGGGCTAAAAGATGCAGCACTGAGTTCTCTCCTGATAAGAGGTGAGTAAATCGGAATTCGTAGTTCTGCTGATTTTAGAGGATTATTATAAAGTTCCAAAACTCAACACTTAGAAGAATTTCCAAGTGAAACCAGTCAATGTTAGCCTATGGAAGGAAATTCAAGTTACTGGTAAGTACGGTTAGAATTACTTTTCAGGGTCAGTGCTGGGCTAAAAGATGCAGCTCTGGGTTCTCTCCTGATAACAGGTGAGTAAATCGGAATTCGTACTTCGGCTGATTTTAGAGGAATATTATAAAGTTCCAAAACTCCACACTTAGAAGAATTTCCAAGTGAAACCAGTCAATGTTAGCCTATGGAAGGAAATTCAAGTTACTGGTAAGTACGGTTAAAATTACTTTTCAGGATCAGTACTGGGCTCAAAGATGCAGCACTGAGGTCTCTCCTGATAACAGGTGAGTAAATCGGAATTCGTAGTTCTGCTGATTTTAGAGGATTATTTGTATGTTTCAAAAATCGACACTTAGAAACGTTTTCAGCAAAAAGCAGGCAATGATATCCTATGGAAGGAAATTCAAGTTACTGGTAAGTACAGTTAAAATTACTTTTCAGGATCAGTACTGGGCTCAAAGATGCAGCACTGAGGTCTCTCCTGATAACAGGTGAGTAAATCGGAATTCGTAGTTCGGCTGATTTTAGAGGAATATTATAAAGTTCCAAAACTCCACACTTAGAAGAATATTCAAGTGAAACCAGTCAATGTTAGCCTATGGAAGGAAATACAAGTTACTGGTAAGTACGGTTAAAATTACTTTTCAGGATCAGTACTGGGCTCAAAGATGCAGCACTGAGGTCTCTCCTGATAACAGGTGAGTAAATCGGAATTCGTAGTTCTGCTGATTTTAGAGGAATATTTGTATGTTTCAAAAATCGACACTTAGAAACTTTTTCAGCAAAAAGCAGGCAATGATATCCTAAGGGAGGAAATTCAAGTTACTGGTAAGTACGGTTAAAATTACTTTTCAGGATCAGTACTGGGCTCAAAGATGCAGCACTGAGGTCTCTCCTGATAACAGGTGAGTAAATCGGAATTCGTAGTTCGGCTGATTTAGAGGAATATTTTTATGTTTCAAAAATCGACACAGAAACTTTTTCAGCAAAAAGCAGGCAATGATATCCTATGGAAGGAAATTCAAGTTACTGGTAAGTATGGTTAAAATTACTTTTCAGGATCAGTACTGGGCTCAAAGATGCAGCACTGAGGTCTCTGCTGATAACAGGTGAGTAAATCGGAATTCGTAGTTCGGCTGATTTTAGAGGAATATTTGCACAATGGTGAAGGAAGGGGGTGGGGCCTGAGGTGACATGTCTGCAAACACGCCCTGTGGCGCGTTTTAAGTTGGAGAATTAATTCCTCCTCAATCCCGAGAGTCCCTAGGGGCCAACTGGCCCACCAGATACCTCCAGTATGCGCCAGAGAGCTGCGTTGCAGAGAGGTGTTCAGAGGCCACGCCCCTTTTTACAACACTCTGCAACGCAGCTCCGTGGCGCTTACTGGAGGTACCTGGTGGGTGATTCACTGGGTGGATGGTTTCAAGAGTGCATCTGTGATAGACTGTATGGGTGGGTAAGTGTGTGTAAGAGTGTGTTAGTGAGTGAATGTATGTCCCAGTGGTACATGTGTGAGTAACTACATATGTGAAAGGCAGTATATATGGGGAAACGACCTTAACAACGCGGTCAAAACACCGCAGTACATTTAGATCGCTGCTTTTACAACGCAAGTCGTTACCACGACTTGCACTGGAGGGCGCTCTAGACTAAGGAATAGTGTGATTTACTATTCCAACACCTTCCCTACTGTACGTAGGCTGGAGTTGGAATAGTAAATCATACTATTCCTAAATCCAGTGCCCTACAGCGCAAGTCGTGGGAACGACTTGCGTTGTAAAAACAGCGATGTAATGTACCGCGATCTAAATGATCGCGTTGTTACATCATACATCCGTTTATATGTGTGTTGGAGTATATAAATAGCTATAAGCGAGAGTGTGTGATTGTGAGAGTGACTGTATGGATGAGTGTGTGCTTGTATCAGTGATTGTATAAGAGCGTAAGAATGTGCTAGTATTTGTATGAGTAAGTGAGCTGGTGTGTGTATAACTGTATAGGTGAGTAAATGGCAGTGTGTTTAATTATTTGCATGACTGACTAGGTGTGTGAGTACCTCTATGGATGAGTGGTGGTGTTTGAGTGTCTATATAGGAGTATGAGTGCATATGATAGTCCTGTACTGAGTGACCGTAAGTATGAGTGACTGTACGGGTGAGTGAGTGGATGTGTGTGTAGACCTAAGAATCAGTGAGTGGGTATGTAGTTATTGGTGTTGGAGTGTCTATGGTTTTGCGAATGGCAGTCTGTAATTTAGAGTGGGTGTATCAAAGGTTATATCAGGGTGTGAGGAGGTGCATCAGATTATCACGTGGATGATGTCATCAGTGATGTTATCAGTGATGTCATTTGAGATGTCATCAGTGATGTCATCAGTGATGTCACTGACCATGTCATGAGTGATGTAATATGTGACGTCATCAGCAGTGCATTGCGGGGGCGCGAGTTATAGTTAGCTGAACTAACTATAACGGGGGAATTTCACGGGTTTTGTACGAGTGCAATGTCCAACTAACTATAACTGTCCTACTGTTTTTTCAGTGAATTTGTAAGGTTTTTTAAATGCTAATTTCTAACTATAACGTGTCTGAAACCTATGGTTTTTTCAGTGAATTTCAAAGGTTTTTTAAATGCTAATTTCTAACTATAACGTGTCTGAAACCTATGGTTTTTTCAGTGAATTTCAAAGGTTTTGTAAATGACAATTTTTTATATGTATTAATTGTTATATTTATTTTTTTGATACTGATTTACTACATTTTTTTAAACTATTTATTTTTAGATATTTTATTTTTTAAATTACATTGTAATTACATTATACATTACATTACAAAATATACTTTCTCAGAATGAATTACTTTAGTTTAAATACTTTGCAAATAGGCAATAGACTTTTAAGTACAGTAGTTACAGTTGTTGCAATGGGCAACACAATTTCAAACACAATGCAACATTGAGCTCAATGTGAATTTCTAGTTAAATGCAATTAGTTACTTTATGGATTACTTTTCTAACCACAGGACTGGATCCTAGATTCAGTCCTGGGACATCTCCTGTAAACAGTTGAGTAAAAGCGTTTTGGTTACAGTAGTGATTTTTAAGGAATATTATTGTATTTTAAAAGTTGACACTTTGAAACTTTTTCACATAGAATCACCAATGTTATCCTATGGGAGGAAATTCACTTAGCAGGTAAGTAGTGTTATCGTTACTTTTTCTTACTCAGTGGTGGATCCTGGATCCAGCACTGGTGCATCTCCTGTAAACAGTTGAAAGAATGCGTTTAAGTCATACATGCAATTTTTAAGGAATATTTGTAGTTTGTGAAAAACGGCACTTTGAAACTTTTCTGCGGAAAACCAGACAATGGATTCCAATGGAAGGAAATACAAGTTACTGGTAAGTACGGTTAGAATTACTTATCAGGGTCAGTGCTGGGCTAAAAGATGCAGCACTGGGTTCTCTCCTGATAACAGGTGAGTAAATCGGAATTCGTAGTTCGGTTGATTTTAGAGGAATATTATAAAGTTCCAAAACTCCACACTTTGAAGAATTTCCAAGTGAAACCAGTCAATGTTAGCCTTTGGAAGGAAATTCAAGTTACTGGTAAGTACAGTTAGAATTACTTTTCAGGATCTGTACTGGGCTAAAAGATGCAGCACTGGGTTCTCTCCTGATAACAGGTGAGTAAATCGGAATTCGTAGTTCAGCTGATTTTAGAGGAATATTATAAAGTTCCAAAACTCAACACTTAGAAGAATTTCCAAGTGAAACCAGTCAATGTTAGCCTATGGAAGGAAATTCAAGTTACTGGTAAGTACGGTTAGAATTACTTTTCAGGGTCAGTGCTGGGCTAAAAGATGCAGCACTGGGTTCTCTCCTGATAACAGGTGAGTAAATCGGAATTCGTACTTCGGCTGATTTTAGAGGAATATTATAAAGTTCCAAAACTCCACACTTAGAAGAATTTCCAAGTGAAACCAGTCAATGTTAGCCTATGGAAGGAAATTCAATTTACTGGTAAGTACGGTTAGAATTACTTTTCAGGGTCAGTGCTGGGCTAAAAGATGCAGCACTGGGTTCTCTCCTGATAACAGGTGAGTAAATTGGAATTTGTACTTCGGCTGATTTTAGAGGAATATTTGCACAATGGTGAAAGAAGGGGGTGGAGCCTGAGGTGACATGTCTGCAAACACGCCCTGTGGCGCGTTTTAAGTTGGAGAATTAATTCCTCCTCAATCCCGAGGGTCCCTAGAGGCCAACTAGCCCACCAGGTACCTCCAGTATGCGCCAGAGAGCTGCGTTGCAGAGAGGTGTTCAGAGGCCACGCCCCTTTTTACAACACTCTGCAACGCAGCTCCGTGGCGCTTACTGGAGGTACCTGGTGGGCTAGTTGGCCCCCAGGGACCCTCAGGATTGAAGGGGATTTAATTCCCCATCTTAAAACGCGCCAGGGTGTTAAAACGGTCAGGGTGTTTCTACCCTGCCCCCTTTTTGCGTATTGCGCACTTTTTTTACTGCTTTTACCGAGGAACAAGATGGCTGCCAACACTTCCTGATTTGGAGTGTTGACAGCCAATTAGCATGCAGCTCGTGGTCGGGAGGGTGCGCGGATCCTCCGTGCCTCTAAATATCAAAACTTTTATTTTGGATTTTCTCAGCAACTACTGAACGGATTTACACCATTTTTAAAAATGGTGCTTTTTTAACCAAGCACTACCTTTTTGCCAAATTTGGTGTCATTCCGTTCAGCAGTTTTTGCTGTAGCCTTGCATAAAGTTTCCTATGGGAAATCGATTTTTTCACTCTTATTTTTTGAATTTCTCCGCAACTACTGAACGGATTTACACCATTTAAAAAAAAGGTCACTTTCTGAACCAAGCGCTACCTTTTTGCAAAATTTGGTGTAATTCCGTTCAGCAGTTCGGGCTGTAGCCGTGGCTAAAATTTCCTATGGGAATTAACATGCAGAAAACGGAGAAAACGCGTTTTGGGACCCCCCTTTTTTCTCGGCCCCCGCTTGACGAATCAACCCGAGACTTACAGGGTAGGAGCGGAACGGAGCGCCCAAATAAGTTGGAAGCTTTCGCGAAGATTCGTCAACCGGCGCAAGAGTTATTTCAAATAGAATGTTGCGGATTTCCTATGGATAAAGGTCCTAACTATAACTATCTACTGGCGACCGCCAGTAGATAATATATATATATATATATATAGCATATAAGAAGCAAACTGCAGGCAACTCAGTGTTGCATGCAACCAGCTCCCACCCAAGACATCTAGTAAATAGCATCCCATACGGGGAGATGCTAAGATTAAAAAGGATTTGCAGTAACAAAGAAGACCTTAAACTAGCACAGCAGGCAAGTAAAACTAGATTCCTAGAAAGGGGCTATTCAAATAGATGTGTAGATATGGCAATCACCAAAAGTAATGCGCTAGCCATGTCAGACCTGCTTAAAAACATGAAGGCACAAGAACATACTCAGCCAGCAACAAGGACGACCAACATTGAACCAAGCGTTGGCGACGACACCTTTAGAATGATTTTAAATTTCAGCAAACAGGAAAGGGAGATCAAGAAAATCATTAAAAGAAATTGGCCTATAGTCCTTGGTGACCCTACCATAGGCCATTTGCTGCCAAACAACCTAGCTATCACCTACAGCAGGGCACCATCAATGAGGGATTGTTTGGTAAAAAGCAACCCTGAGAGCCATACAGGTGCAACGTGGCTGACACAACGTAAAGGATTTTACAAGTGTAAAACGTGTAAAGCCTGCCAATATGGCATCAACAAACTGACATATTTGGTGCCTTTTGGCAACAAAGAACGCACTATACCTAGGGTGTTAACATGCAAGACTGATCATGTCATTTATGTGCTGCAGTGTACCTGTGGCCTACGATATGTAGGAAGTATTAAACTTCAGGGCCTCAAGAGGATACTCCAGCACATACGTGCTATCAACAATGAGGATCAGACCTATCCTGTGGTGCGCCATTTTAGAGAGAGCCACAACTCCAATCTAAGGGATCTTAAATATTATTTAATTGACTCTGTACCACCAATAAAAGAGGAGGGAATCGGGAAAGGATTCTACGCAAAATGGAAACATGCTATATCCTAGACCTAGATTCCAAATATCCAGGCGGATTAAACGCCACGGAAGATTTGTATACCTGTCTCTAAACATGGTTAGGCCAAGTGTAGCCCAGAAACCAAGGGTGTCGCTTAGTTAATGAGATAATGTATTAACATATGCCATTAACACTGTTGAATTTAACCGCCCTCCCAGTAAAGTCTAAAGTCTACAGTCTTTTTAACTATTTTAGTCTTTTCACTTTGGTGTTACACGCACATGCACTTTTACACATAATGCACTAGCACTTTTACAGTCAAGATGTTTACAATATGGTCTTGTTTATGTGGAATTAACTGACATGTTTTATTTAAAAAAGGTGTATTATACAAAAAATTATAAAACATAGTTTTCAACATAATACGTCTCGAAACAAGATCAAATATGAGTCTAATATATATTCATTGCACTATACAAACGTGCCGATGTTTACTAAAACATACAGCAATACCAGCCAAACTTTATTGTATTTATACAATGATTGAACCTTAGATTTTTATTTATTTAAACGGATTTTATTGTTTTAAACTTGAATTCAATGGTTTTAACAAGGGCTGCTGACACGTTATGAGATGTATAAACATCAAGTCTATTGTCGATATCTATGACTACTAATTAATTGCACTTGTCACGTTGAGAAAATAGTAGAAAAGGCAAAATGAAGCTGTGGAGCGCGTCATGTGATCAAGGCTCTCTGGGGCTGAAACGCGTAATGGCTGTCAACAAAATAAAGAAATCTGCAAGCACTTACTTGATGGTCCGTGCTCCAGTCCTTGTGAAGGATTTACAAGCGGTGGGTGGAGTGCGCAAGATATATATATATATATCTGCTGAATGTCTATGGCTCTGTATGAGAAAAATCTAAGCCTAAATATATATTTATTTCCAACAAGGTAGTTTCTTCCCCAGCGTGCTCTCCTGCGGGTGCTGACGACTGGCTGAACCTTTAGAGCCCTCAATCGTATTTATGTACAAGGAACGTCACACTCAATGTTCTCCTTTTTCAAACACCTTTATTAGGTAGACACCCATGTCACACCAACGCGTTTCGACCTCACTGGTCGACCTGTGAGGTCGAAACGCGTTGGTGTGACAGGGGTGTGTCTACCTGATAAAGGTGTTTGAAAAAGGAGAACATTGAGTGTGACGTTCCTTGTACATAAGTATATCGTTTTTTTGAAAGTTTTTTAGAGAACTTATAGATATTTTTATAATTATGGTGTTTTTAGATACGTTTTAAGGAACAAGGTTTGTTCCGTGGTAGCACATTTTTTTAGGTATATTTGCACTTAGCACTTTAGATCGGTATAGAGTTGAACAACATATATGTATGTATATATATACAATTTTGCTACGTTACAAAAGTCATAGTATATCCTAGAATTTCAAAGGGAACAAATATGAGTATTTCAGAGGAAACCACCAGTAGACCATTGTACTGTATGAATTATTGTATTTTACGTGGACTATTCTATTTGGAAGGGAAATAAGAGTTTTTATGAAAAGACATCATATGCTTTTTAAATACTGTTTTTAAATGCTCTTTTAATAGAATTATATGTATTTTACATGAATTTATATTTAAGGCATTTTTAATCATATGTACAGTATTTTAGCTCCCCGGATATTTATGGCGATTTTTTGCACAGGTATAAGATGCAATATCAATTGTAAAGCAATGTATAGTATTTCATCTATATCTATACCCATCGTATCACGTGCACAGCATTTTTTGCACTTTAAAAATAGGAGGTGGCTCACTAAGCGCGTCATGTGATCAAGGCCGTGTCAGGCCGAAACGCGTCAGGCGGTTGTGGTGGTTGAGCATCAATAAACAAATTGCACTACACGAATGTGGTTCGACTCCGTCTTTTTCCCAGGAGAAGGGAAGTTACAGAAAACAGAAAAGAAGAATATATAGCGGACGATGTTACCTGAGGCCCACCGGAGGGCTGTCAAACATTGAAAATAGGCAGAATAAACATTGTTGGTGAATACATGGCTGTACTAAAACTGAAGAATTGGGACTTCTACTCCCGGCATACCGCTTACTGGAAAGCGAGTGCCAGAAGGGTACATGAGGTGGAGGTCTGTTCCATGTTTTACTAACTTGCCGCCCTATGATTAAGGTGCTTGGGGCACCGAAACGCGTCAGGGAAAGGTACTAATTGGGTGAATGGACGCCGTTTTCCTGAATAAATGGTTTTGTTAAACTTACCTTCGTGGAGTGCCTCTTCGAAGCTTGGGGCTTTTTTTGAAGATTTAATTACACGGCGCTTCCGGCCATGGAAGTATGCACCGCTAATTCAACTGGACATTGTCTGTAGGGCTGGTTATTTAAACTGCAGCCTTCACGCAGCACGGAGGTATCGAGAATGGGAAGCGGACGATGTTACCTGAGGCCCACCGGAGGGCTGTCAAACATTGAAAATAGGCAGAATAAACATTGTTGGTGAATACATGGCTGTACTAAAACTGAAGAATTGGGACTTCTACTCCCGGCATACCGCTTACTGGAAAGCGAGTGCCAGAAGGGTACATGAGGTGGAGGTCTGTTCCATGTTTTACTAACTTGCCGCCCTATGATTAGGGTGCTTGGGGCACCGAAACGTGTCAGGGAAAGGTACTAATTGGGTGAATGGACGCCGTTTTCCTGAATAAATGGTTTTGTTAAACTTACCTTCGTGGAGTGCTACTTCGAAGCTTGGGGCTTTTTTTGAAGATTTAATTACACGGCGCTTCCGGCCGTGGAAGTATGCACCGCTAATTCAACTGGACATTGTCTGTAGGGCTGGTTATTTAAACTGCAGCCTTCACGCAGCACGGAGGTATCGAGAATGGGAAGCGGACGATGTTACCTGAGGCCCACCGGAGGGCTGTCAAACATTGAAAATAGGCAGAATAAACATTGTTGGTGAATACATGGCTGTACTAAAACTGAAGAATTGGGACTTCTACTCCCGGCATACCGCTTACTGGAAAGCGAGTGCCAGAAGGGTACATGAGGTGGAGGTCTGTTCCATGTTTTACTAACTTGCCGCCCTATGATTAAGGTGCTTGGGGCACCGAAACGCGTCAGGGAAAGGTACTAATTGGGTGAATGGACGCCGTTTTCCTGAATAAATGGTTTTGTTAAACTTACCTTCGTGGAGTGCTACTTCGAAGCTTGGGGCTTTTTTTGAAGATTTAATTACACGGCGCTTCCGGCCGTGGAAGTATGCACCGCTAATTCAACTGGACATTGTCTGTAGGGCTGGTTGTTTAAACTGCAGCCTTCACGCAGCATGGAGGTATCGAGAATGGGAAGTGGACGATGTTACCTGAGGCCCACCGGAGGGCTGTCAAACATTGAAAATAGGCAGAATAAACATTGTTGGTGAATACATGGCTGTACTAAAACTGAAGAATTGGGACTTCTACTCCCGGCATACCGCTTACTGGAAAGCGAGTGCCAGAAGGGTACATGAGGTGGAGGTCTGTTCCATGTTTTACTAACTTGCCGCCCTATGATTAAGGTGCTTGGGGCACCGAAACGCGTCAGGGAAAGGTACTAATTGGGTGAATGGACGCCGTTTTCCTGAATAAATGGTTTTGTTAAACTTACCTTCGTGGAGTGCTACTTCGAAGCTTGGGGCTTTTTTTGAATATATATATATATATATATATATATATATATATATATATATATATATCCACCGTTCTCCTTTCTCCTACCGGTTCACTGACCGGTTCACTGTTTCTCACAGAACCAAAAAAGGCACGAACTCCACTTATTCAGTGCAATCTTGATTTATTTTGTGTGCATAGCCGCCAATATATATATACATAGTTAGGCTTAGAATTTTCTCATACAGAACCATAGAAATTCAGCAGATATAATTACCTGAGCTAGCTGTAACTTACACCCCTGCAATGCACTGCTTATGACCTCACATTTTGTATCACTCAAGATATGGTCAGTGACATCACTGATGATATCTCAAATTACATCAATGTCGTGAGTGAGTGCATGAGTTTCTGAGTGGGACTGTGAGTGGGTGAGTGAATCTGAGTGGCTCTGTGAGTGAGTGTGTTTGTCTCCGATTGGGTCTGTGAGTGGGTGCATAAGTATCTAAGTGGGTCTGTGAGTGGGTCTGTGAGTGTCTGATTGCTCTCTGTTTTGCCCTCTTCTGCTCTGTTTTGCCATTTCTGCTTGTTTTCTTGCCCTCTGCTTTGCATTCACTGCTAATTTTTCCGACCTCTGTTTTGTCCTCTTCCACTCTGTATTGCTTTTCCTGCTCATTTTCTACCTCCCATTTTGCATTTTCTGCTTGTTTTTCTCTTCTCTGTTTTGCCTTTCCTTCTCATTTTTCTGTCCTTTGTTTTTCCTTTTCTGCTCATTTGTCTACCCTTTGTTTTCCCTTTTCCTACTTGTTTTTCTCTCTCAAAAATTGTGGCAAAGCTGCCATAATTTCAAGAGGAGAGAGATGCTGCTCCGCCTCCATTGCCGGGGGCCAGGCCAAACTTGAATGGAGAAGGGGCCTGTGTGGGGACCGGCCATGTGTCCCTGGTTGCCCTGGTCCCAGCCAGGGTACCCAGAGTGAAGGATAGGGACCTCAGGGGGAACCTCAAGGTCCCCGTGATCCCAGTCAGCTCCCTGCCACCTGTGGAAGCAGGCATTGTTCTTGCACACAGTGAGCTGCTGAAAATGCAGCTCTCTCTGTGCAAGATCAATAGTTTCATCTCTTTCCCTGCCCACAAGTCTGTGGGCAGGGAAGGAGTTGAAAACTCCAATTCCATTAAGCAGGAGTGCTTTGGCAGCTCCTGCTTGCTGGGAACAGAGTGTTTGCTTTTGCTTGGCGGGAGCTATCAGCTTTCACCAAGCAGAAGTAAACAGCTATGTCCGGGGCGTGTGCACCCCATGACATAGCAGGAGCTGGCCTTGGGGGAATGGTGGTCCCCAGGGCCATTAATGGCTTCAGTAGGGGGGCCGCCTCCTTTCCTTTTCATGGGCTGGCCCGGGGAGGTAGTGGTCTCTGGGGCCATATATGGCCTGGGAGGGGGGCCACGTGTCCCCCCTGCCTAGGTTATTTGCCCCGGGGAGGTGATGGTTTGCAAGGCCCCATCATTACTTTCTATTTAGCCCCAGGGAGGTAGTGGTCCCTAGGGCCTGGGGTTCCGCGTGGCCCTGTCTATATTTTTTTATAGCCCCAGGGAGGTGGTGGTCCCCAGGGGGGGTCTGCAAGGCCCTAAGTTATAATTTACATATGCCCTGGGGAGGTGGTGGTCCCTACGGTATAAATATGCTCTTGGAGGGGGGGCACATGCGTCCCATCCAATGTTCAACTCTGCATATCCCTGGGTCCTGTCCCACCTGGGTGCTTAATTAAAAACAAGTGCAGGAGACTGTGCTTGTTCTTTTTATACTGAATACAAGTCCCAAGATGACTGCCAACACTTCCTGGTTGAGGTGCTGGCAGCCAATCAGAGATATGCAGATTTCTGCACAGGCTCGTTATTATTCGCTAAGTAGTCACGGCCACAGAGATAAAAATTTGGATTTTCCTTAATTTCTCACAAACTGCTGAATGGATTTACACTGGATAAGTGAATGTGTGATTTGCAGACTAAAAGCATATTTTCTGCCAAATTTGGGGCAATTCTGTCCAGCGGTTCTTGCTGCAGGTGTGTCTAAAGAGTCTACGGGAATTAACATGGGAAACACAGTTTTTGTATCTCCCCCTTTTTCTTGGGCTCCGCTTGACGGATCATCCCAAAATTTTCCATGCACACCTCGAATTACCAGCTCACTTTAAAAAAAAAAAAAAAGACTCATGAAGATCTGTCACATAGCGCCAAAGATATAGGCAAGTCAAAAAACGCTTTTCCTACAGAAACATGGTATGTAATATTTATACCCCCAGCACGCAGCACACTCGGACTAGTACAATGTTCCAATAGCCGAGTTTGCCGTGGGGTACCACATGGCTGAAGAGAGGTAACATATATCTCTTCCATCAGATGGAGATGGTGTATCAATCACCCATTATTTTCGTGACTTCATATAATCACGGCCAGTATATCCATCTGATTAATTTCATCATTTAATGCAGAGTGATGTGAATTGTTTACTGGTCCTGAAGAAAGCCTAAGAACTCGAGCTGGAGTCTATTAAAGGCAGAAACATGTTGACCACTAAGGGAGTATATTTGCTCTGAACCCCCTGTCCTCTTCATTTTTAACTCTATCCAAGGGTACCATTGAATAAATATATTGGGGCCCTTGAGATAGTTTTAACCTTTCACTTAGTTTGTTTTGCACTCAGCCCCTCACTCACTCACACTTCTCAATGGCATCCCCCATTCAAAACACCTCAGCTCCTCTCCACCTACTTCACTCGGTGAGCATTGTAGCCCACATCCAGGATCTTGCGGCCCCGGTGTGAGGAGGGAGCCCCTTGATGAAGCATGTCACCCTCAGGTGACTGAGGGTTCTCGTCCTTATAAAGGAACACTTTTCCTTATCAAACAAAAACCCTGGGGGCATATTAGCAAGCGATTTATCGCCGCTTTAGCAGCACTTTTTGCCGCTAAAGCGGCGATAAATCTATCGCCCTATCAGCAAGCTGTCGCTAACAGCAGTTAGCGACAACTTTCTGACGAAAGCGATCGGTTTGGGTGCCGCTTTGCATGTCAGCGATGTTTATCGCTAATGACATGCAAAGTAGGCGTTCCCGACCAACATACCCTGTAAACAGACGCTAACAGGCCTATCACCTATTAGCAAGGAGTCCCTGACCCCGGTTAGCGACGTGAAAAGTCGCGCTAACCGGGGCCATCGCCATTTTTTATCACCTGCTATTTTCCTGACTTAGCCATACATTACATGGGGGTGGATTATGCTGATACGACCACAGGGTCGTATCAGCAAGGTTTTCCACCTCCCCATGCAACATCGCTGGTTTTGTCGCGATGTTGGCCCTTCCCTCCCGCTATCGCTGGAATATTTATCGCCATAGCGCTAAATGTCGCTAATACAGCGTTAGCGTGGCGATATATTCCAGCGATAGCCGGCGATAAAAATAATCACGCTAAGCAGGGTTAGCGATGATTATCGCCTCTTCTTGCTAATATGCCCCCTGGTTTTTAGAGATTGTATCTTTTGTGAGTCTCATTTCCTAACTATAACTTCCCTGTAACCTTTGGTTTTTTTCAGTGAATTTCTAAGGTTTTTTAAATTCTATTTCCTAACTATAATGTCCCTGTAACCTTCGACTTTTTAAGTGAATTTATATGTTTTTTTAACTAATAGTCACATTTGCAGAGTGGTGGAGAAAGGTGGCGGGGCCTCCCAGCTCTCAAGAATCCTGCTGTGTCGGACTTCCTGGAGGTAACAGGAGAGCTTCTGGGCCTCAAGAACCTTCAGCATCCAAGAAGACTTCATCCCCCAACCAACAGTGCACCAGAAGATGCATTTGCAGAGTATTCGAGAAAGGGGGCATGGCCTACAAACACCTCTCAGCAATTCCACTGTGTGGGATTTACTGCAGGTAACAAGAGGACTTGTTGGCCCCCAAGGACGTTTTGGATCAACGGGCACTTCATCCCCCAATCAGCAATACAGCAGGAGGCACGTTTGCATAGTGGTGGAGAAAGGTGCTGAGGCCTCCAGAGTCTTCTCAGCAATTGTGCTCTGTGGGACTTACTGGAGGTAAAAGTAGGGCTTGTTGGCCTCCAAGGACCCTCTGAAGCCACAGGAACTTCTTCCCCAACCAGAAGTGCTACAGGAGGCACATTTGCAGTGGTCGAGAAAGGGGGTGTGGCCTCCAAACTCCTCTCAGCAATGTGCTCTATGGGACCTACTGGAAGTAACAAGAGGGCTTGTTGGCCCCAAAGGACCCTCAGCATCCAAGGGGGCTTGATCTCCCAACCAGACAGAAGTGCACCAGGAGGCATGTTTTCAGAGTGGTGGAAAAAGGGGGCAGGCCTCAGGAAACCTACAAAACTTAAAAAAACAAACATTTTATTCATTCCAGGAGGGGGGCCATTTGGCCCCCCTTCCTTATGCCAATTTTGGCCCCGGGGACCCAATCCCCAGGGCACGGCATTTTATTTTAAAAAAAGTGTTTTTATGTGTCTCGGCCCCCCTCCTTGGCCCATTTCAGCTGCAGGGTCCCCATCCCCGATCCTTTCTAATTATTGTTTTTTTTAAAACAATGGAAGGATGCCATGCGTCGCGAAAACATGATCGCGAAAACATCGCTAACATGCATTGACAGGAATCTCTTTTTGAAAGAGAGGGAAAGGGTTAACAGATACTAACCATTCACAAGTGGAGCAAGAGTAGTCTAAAATGAAAGACATGATCTTATTTACTGCGTTTGTCATGATCCCAGGGTGCAAAGTTGAAGAGGTTGCCATTTTATAGTTGTTTTGTATGAGAGTGGTGGACCATTCTTGTGCTTAGATTTGACAAATCCTAACAGTGTCAAAACTATAATATAAATATAACTAAATCAGATGAACTGTACCTGACAGAGGGTATGTGTTTAAGATGTTAGTATCAAATGTTTTGGGAAGTAAGAGGAAAATGAATTAGTGCCTTTTATTCCATTGTGTACTTTATAGAAAAACAGCGATATAGTTTTGTTGAAAGTTACAATGAGGAATGTATTTAAAACAAAGAATGTTTCAAATGTCTAAGCATTATGTGCAGAATAGATACATCTATGTTATTTGCATTCTGGGAATTGTAGTACTTTTAGTCACATTATCAAACAGGAGTAGTGTAGTCACAATTAAATGTGATGCACCTGTATATGAATTATAAAGTAGTAATACTTGTTAGGTATGTATTAGGAAGTGTTTGTCAATTTATTTTTTAAACTTTTATGGCCGGTTTGCATATGTTTAGCTGGTGAGATATGGTTTGCCTAGTTGCATATAGTTATATGTACGACGAGACTTTTGAGTTTACTTAAAGATGTAGAGAACTATATATTTCTGGTATGATGGCCTGAAGGTGTATATCTATTATGAACTCACATATATATTTTCATAGTGATCTATGTTCTTTAAGGCTGTTGAAAATGTCATGTATATGGTGAGGGTGGTGTATTTCTTTAAACATAAAGGTGTCGATTCCGATTTCGGCCGGAAAACGTACTACCCGACACGGACCCGTCATTTTTTCCGACCGAACAGTACACACGCCTTACAAATAGCTGAGTACGATGCGAAGCTTGAAAGTTACGACCGACTCGGCCGGAAAATATATTATACGTCCGAGTCAGCAGGAAAGGAGGCTCACGCGATAGACTCGTACGCGCAAAAATCGAGATAGCCAAGCGTCAACCTACAGACACGTACGCGAACGACTCCATGTAGCCAAGCATCAACAAGACCTGACCGACTCGGACACCAACGATGCCACATAGCCAAGCATCAACCCGACCCGACCGACTCGTACGCGAACAATGCCACATAGCCAAGCATCAACACGACCCAACCGACTCGTACGCGAACGATGCCACATAGCCAAGCATCAACATGACCCGACCGACTCGTACGCAAATGATGCCACATAGCCAAGCATCAACACGACCCGACCGACTCGTACGCGAACGATCCCACATAGCCAAGCATCAACACGACCCGACCGACTCGGACGCGAACGATGCCACATAGCTAAGCATCAACACGACCCGACCGACTCGGACGCCAACGATCCCACATAGCCAAGCATCAACACGACCCGACAAACTCGGATGCCAACGATGTCACATAGCCCAGTATGAATGGAACAGACTCGTCCAAAACAAATTACTCAAGAACAAGCATCAAGTGCTGTCAAAACGAATTACAAAATGAAAATAAAAAAGCAATGGAAACAGAAACAAGACTACCAAAAAACGCATTGTCATCTCCAAAAAACACATTTTCAAATAACAAGACACACCCACAACACAACCAATATAAAGGGAGCCAAAAGCTCCCAACACCATTTGCTACTTCGACAGACATGCAAGCACACCACACCACTAGACAGACAACCCATCTAGCTACCACAAACACACACATCCCATCCACCAAACAACATCCACACAACTAGCACCAAAGAAATACACCTCCACTCACACACACTCACCCTCACCTTCACACACACACACACATCTCCACCAACACCCATCACCATGCCCCCAAAGAAGAATCCACAGTTCTTAGCTGCTGAGTTGGAAGTGATGATAGATGGAATCATCCGAGTTGAGCCACAGTTATTTGGCAGCTTGGCCCAACAGACCTCCCAGTCCCAGAGAACCAAGATGTGGGAGAGGATTGTCAACAAGGTGAATGCCCATTCACCTACCTTGTGCACAAAGGAGGATATCCGGAACCAGTATTATGACGTTCGCAGGAGGGTAAAGAGGCTCATTGCCAGAGAACATGCCCTGAGCACCAAGACTGGCGGTGGACATCATAAACCGGTGCATTTGACCACCTGGGAGGTGAAGGTGCGGGACCTCCTCCCACAGGAGGCCATAACTGGACTAGCTGGAATCCCTGAACCTGGTGAGTACATGTACAAATAGTCTAAATTCGCCCCAAATACACAGACACCACAGCAACACATCTTCAATGTAACTATGTACACACTGTCATGGAACCCTGGAACATGCTGGCCCATTTGTCCTGTGTGGGAGGAGGAGTGGAAGCAATGACTACTGCCACCAGCACACACTAGTCCCCCCCAGTCCCACAAGAACACACCTGTCACTATGTTGTCCCTGAGAGTGAATGCAAATGCCCTGTCAAGATGGCTGACACTGGCCATGGTGTGGGAAACACAAGGCCCTGTAGGCAGTCCTGTACAGCATGACTGCAGGCACCACTGTCAGACATCTTGAATGTAACTTTGTACACACTGTCATGGAACCCTGGAACATGCTAGCCCATTTGTCCTGGGTGGGAGGAGGAGTGGAAGCAATGACTACTGCCACCAGCACACACTAGTCCCCCCCCCAGTCCCACAAGAACACACCTGTCACTATGCTGTCCCTGAGAGTGAATGCAAATGCCCTGTCAAGATGGCTACACAGGGCCACCCTGTACGAAATCTGGAAATATCTACTGCCAGTTCTTGGCCTACTCACACAACTACAGACCATAACCTTAACTGCACATTACACACACTGACAGGTATAGATCAGTCACATGTGCCCTCAATGTGCATGCTACAAATGTGTGTGGAGGACAGGACACACTCTAATTAGCTGTCACACTACATAACACAAAACACACACAGATAAACACACATCTGGGACAATGCCCACGGACAGTAGATGTGAGGTGTAATGCAAGACGGCTGATACTCTTGCGTTGTGTCATGTGCACAAGGCATTGTTGTGTGTAGCATTGCAATTCAACATCAGTCAGCGGTCTCCGCATCCTTCGAAAATACCACCCTCACTGTCATTGCTCCTCTGACAATGATGAGTAAGGTGGTCTGTTAGCCATTGGAAAGTGGGCTAGAAGTCAACACAGCCTAACTCAAGCACTAAACACACTGTACCTCACAGCTCTGACCATGAAAAGGCAAAAGACCATCCCTGGGAAAGATCTCTCTGTCCATGGAGAACAAGTAGAATGTACATGAAGTGATCATGTGCAAAAGTATGCAGCAACCAATAGCACCACATCAAGATAGACACATATGTGCAAAGTGAAGAAAAATATCAACAGAAATATGACTACTCACATTGCATACGTTCACAAACAATGCAAAAAATACACACGCATAACAACCACCATGTTGGGACATAGCAGAACAGCACAATGCGAAACCTCACACAAACTTGCTGTAGTCTCTGCGCAGGAGTACAAACTTGGATTATTCACCATTACAAGTCCAGTGTGGGCAACATTAGGGAATGTCAGATCATACTATTATCGCATAATACAACTACTCATGTCAGTTACTCCCCTACTGCATGCCAATGTAATTAGTTGTGTTTCAAGGCCTGCCATGTAACAATGCATTTGTCAGAAGAAACGCGTTGCTATTGCGTACGAGGTTACACATGTGAATGTCATTGATTGCTCACATCAACACATACATCCAAGCAAAAACATCTAATGATGACACATATTCAGGAGAGTGAGTTTGCATGTCACACCAGCAATGTAACTGTGAGAAACTCCACAAAGGCAAGCACAGATGCACCATTCCTGCCAAACAAAAGATTAGTTACAGTATGTATGTCATAGTGAAAACACTGATGTGTGAAATAACAACACACGTGGCTCATGCACAGTGTGACACTTGCCAAAAAACTAATAAGAACAGTCAAGGATTTAAATACATGCACATTGATGCACAGAGCTGGACATGCTCAGTAAACCACATGTCTCCAAAATAACAATGTCCAATTACATAAAAGCTCAGTGTCTGTGACGATTGATGAGTAGAAATAAGAAGGAAACGCAACATTATCCACAACATCTTCACATTTGGCTGTGCATGACAACATTACATCTGAAAATACACAACTAACATTGTGTCTCTCTACTACCCACAGGCACTCCAGAACAGAGGGCATCATCTGGAGAAGATTCAGAGTCCACCAGCAGCTCCAGCACAACGCCGGACACTGAGACCTCCAGTGTGGATGACTCTCACACCTCCTCGTGCAATGGGAACCAACCTGGCACCTCCGGTGTGGGTCAGCATGCGGCACCAGTATGATCAGCAGCCCCAGCGACCACTCCTGCAACGTCCAGTAACATCCAGACGCCCCGGATCCCCACGGACACACCCAGACAACAAAACCCTGGGAGCACAGCAAGACAGCCCAATCTGGATTTGGCAGGAAATACCAGCCCTGTCAACAATGAAGGAGGACAGGAGCTGTCAGTGCGTGCTACGCCAGGCAATGTCCGTGCGGGTAGGGAAAGGAGTGGTGTGAGGGTGCGTGGTGGGAGGACACGTCCCACAGCTGGTGTCGGACAACAAGCTGACCACGCGTTACAACGCATTTTCGATGTATATCGCAAATGCACCGGAGACTTTGACCAGGTTGTCGGGATCCTCAGGGACATGAAACATCAGCAGGCTGCACATTTCGACCGGATGGACAACCATATGGACCGTGTGGACCAACACATGGACCGTATGGACCATATGGAGTCCAACTGGTCGAAAATAGACAATCTCACGGCGGTGCATAGGGACATACTTACATGCCTACGCCAGCTAGCCACCAACATTACCACACCTCCCCGTGTGCACTCCACACCTGTTGCCTCTACATCGGCAACTGCCACAGGGAGGGATGAGGAGTCTGGCGTAGAGTCCCCTCCGCCGCTGCAGCCTGATACTGAGGGTCAACCCCCAACAAAGAAGAGGAGGGGCCGTCCAAGGAAGGATGGCAAGTGAGAGACTGATGGACATGCATCCCCCCTGGAACCAAATAAATGCTCTGGATATCCTCCACTGTGTGCAAATCATTCACTTAGTTGACAGTCCCTGGACTCTCCCACATGGGATGGAGCATGTAAGTTGGACTAAATGCCAAATGGACTGTGGATCTCGCTCAGAAGGATTTTCATCTGACAACACTTCCAACTCCTCTATGAACTGTGGATGATAAATTTGGGAATGCAATCACCTTTACCTGTTAGATTTTGTCACATGCACATTAATAAATTCATATTCACACAAACCCTGTGTCATCTGTGAATTGTACACTGTACCCACTTATTAGCTCATGATCTGTATCACCTGGCACTGTCTCACACTGAGGTGCATGAGTTCTGTGGTAGTGATTCTTCTCATACAGAAGTATGCACGGAAAAATAGGCCGTTGTCGAAGGATGGCTGGACATTAGTTTCACATCAGAACACACAATCCAATGACCTACTACCTCTGGTGTTTCATCATCTCAACAAAATATATGCAGAAGACACCCAATGATTCTACCACCCAGTAGCCAGCACCAACAACATCTCCGAAGCACGGTAGCAATGCACACATTCACGCTCACTCACCCATGCTTGTCCACCCAATCAGGAATCAGAGTGTGTGTAATGTTCAATAATTCACGTCTGAGAAATAAACAATCTCTGACTGTTGTCCTACAATGCAGCATACGAGCTAGCCCCTGCAGCAGTAAACATGATTCCCAAACAACATACAATTCCATAATCAAACATAATAGTACAGGTGAAATGTGTTCACAACCTCAGTGCGGAAAGCACCACCCTCCCTGTGATGGTGACAGATTCTACAATTCCTTTAACATGTGTTTTTAATTACAGAGACACAAGACTAGAAGACTGAACAGAACTAAGTACATATTTAAAGTTACAGTCAAGAGCACCATCACTATTGGATTGATTTGATCGCTAAAAGACTTTGTTTTTACCTGCCCACGAGACAGATGGGCAGGCAGTGTATACTAACTTGTCTGTTTTTACCTCTTCATTAGATACTACGTGTTCAGTATAACCGTATGTATTATATCTAGCGCTGACACAATAAGTGCGCGCACCATTGTTTTTCTTATTTTTCACTTTATTACAGGTTTGCACGGAGTGGTACACATGGGGCTGGCCCCCATGTTGTCCTGAAGAAGAGGTTAGGGGACACCTCGAAACATGTTGACTTAAAATATCAGGGACATTTAATTATTTTCCCTTTTATTAACCCCTATTTATCCTTTGCCGACTAGGAGCAAGAATAAAATCGTTTACGTTCACTAGTTAGGTAATTTTTAACAACCACTCACATCACTCCCCCTTCACTGCACCACACATAGTCATATCTTAAAAATTAGTGCTCCTATGTAACTATCGCAAGTCGCAGCACGCCCCAAGCAGTAGATGCTTGGGATGGCCCCAATGATGAAGCATGTCACCTAGGGGAAACCTTTGGTGAGTGAGGGGACTCAAGAAAAGAATTTTCTTTTCCCTTTATTGAGGTTTTCTTACTCATTTAGTAGACCCCTCCTCTTCCCTATTAGCTAGGTTCCCTGATCCATTATTTACGGATCTTCTTTTGCTTTACAAGTACCCAGGAGGACGAACCTAGCCATATCCTCCTCTCCCCCTCTCTTTGTTTTGACAGATTCTACAAACCATTGAAGACCTCTGTGGCAATACGGGTCGACCGCTCACCTCATAGTAGGAGTACTGGTCACAGCATATGCACAGCAAAGCGCTGGTGCGTATATGTAGATCTTCCATCTGTGTAGATTATTGCCCTGTGCGTCAATATAATGCAAGTATTCCACTTATGTGTAGCAAAGTGTAGCATTTCATGGTGAAACTATCCGTGCTGACTAGATCTACCATTACAAAGAGTCCTGTTTTTCAGCCTTGTGGCGCAGCGCTTCAACAGTACCAAAATGATCTCATGTGGACTCAAAGGCATCTTGCACAACAATCACAGAAAGAATGTGTGCTAAAATGTCACACACAAAGCTATTATGTCAGCTTGGCTCCGGTAACTTTTGCATAATTCAGCATGATCCTAGGGACCAGCTTACAATTCATCTACCGCCTCATGAAGAAATGTCACATGACACATACCAGAGATAGCCACGCAAGGTCAGCACAACACACATAGCAGATGCAACATTAAACATTGCACACACTGTTGTCAAATTAAATCCATTGAACCGCACAAACAAAGACCATTGTCTAATGAAATGAACACCATGGCAGAAAAACATGATATGAACGGTTGTAGCATATTTATGCAACGGAGAAGGCAAACATCAATGTGTGTAACAGGTTTATTACACAGGCAGAAGTTCTGCTCAACACAAAAGCAAACTGATTACAGTTCCAAGTATCCAAATAAACCAAAGAAGAGACAAATCTGACCAAATAGATTGGCTGTCAGAGAGTACTGGTCCAAATTGAAAATCCATTATGGAACAGAGAGGTGTGTACCCACACAACAGCCAAAGGAGCCTGTGAAGGAGAGACATAGTACAGTCTTAATCACAACTTGCCATGATGACATATCCAATCATTGACTCACTATTGTCCATTGTAAATTCTGACCAATTGCTAGGGTTGAATACAACAATGTAGTGGAGACCATCATAACTTAACATACACTGTACAACGGCAAGGAGCCTGTGAATTAGCTGACCCACATACATATCACAACATATTGTCCGACTTACAGACATCACGCTTAGGAAAGGCATCATCAGACATACATGCATACTTACACTCAAGCAAAGAAGTTGTCAATGAGCTGTCTCCTGACATCCACCTCCTCTTCCTCCTCCTCCTCACTGGCAACGCTCCCCAGGCATGGATCCTCCCATGAGGGGGGACGTTGGTCCCTGTCATCCTGAATGAGCGGTAGCTTATTCCTCACAGCCTTGTTGTGAAGCATGCAGCACACTATGATGACTTTGCACACCTTCTCCTGGGAATATTGAAGGGCACCTCCTGTCCGGTCAAGGCAGCGGAATCTGGTCTTCAGCAGCCCAAATGTGCGCTCAATCACACGTCTGGTCCGGCCATGTGCTCCATTGTAACGGACATCAGCAGGTGTGACCGGGTTCCTGAGTGGTGTTAGCAACCAGGGCATGTTTGGGTATCCAGAGTCTCCTGAAATGATCAAATATGAAGGATCAGTTAATGCAATCCCATCGCATGCTTTATGAATACTGTCATGTAATGTATTATGATATGAGCAATGTTAATAAAAAGATTTACAAAAAAAATAAAAAAAATATGAAGGATCAGTTGAGCAACAACAGGGTACAACATGACAGACAATGATCACACAACTGACACTGACAACTTGACTCACCAACAAGCCAGGCACGCTCATTCATGAAGTGGGACATCAGCTGGGGGATCTGACTCATCCTCATTATGTATGCGTCGTGTGCAGATCCCGGGAAACGCACACAGACATGGGAGATGATCTGGTCCGCCAGACATACCACAAGGGCATTGATTGAATGAAAGTGTTTACGATTCCTGTAAACCTGTTCATGTGCTCTTGGTGCAACCAAACCCACATGTGTCCCATCAATCGATCCAATCACATGTGGCATGTGTCCCAGGGCATAAAAGTAATCCTTAATGGCACGGAACTGTGGCGGTGTGGGGAAATGTATGTACAGGTCAAGGAACCTCAATATGGCCTCACACACGTCCTGGAGCACTCGACTGAACATCGTCTGGGACATCCCACCAGCATCAGACACAGTAAACTGGAACGAACCTGTGGCAAAAAAATTTAGTGCCGCCATCACCTTCACCTTGGGGGTCAGGGCAAAGGGATATGTGCGTCCAGGTAGCAAGTGTGGTGACATCTGGTCTGTCAATTCCAAAATGAATGCCCTTGTGAACCTGTATTTCCTCATGCACTCACGCTCCACCATGGTTTCAAGATCCGGGAAGGGTCTGTGGATATTTGGTGCCCTGAGGAACACATGACAAAGTATGTACACATATTACTATATGAATTAAACTTCAATTAATACAGTATCAACAGATTGCGTGGCACTTACAATGATGACACAGTGAAGTCAGATGTCTGAGGTTGACCTAATCCAGAAATTACAGCAATGTGAGCATGAACATACACACAATTATTTAAGGTATTACCAAATATTCCTGTGTAGTACTGTGACTACTCACTGTTATCTGACACTGTACATGTGATCAATTGTAACATGCACAACACACACACAATTAATTATCAGCCATAGGTTCTTATGTCACATTGCACATGCGTTGAATGTACACAGACATGGACAAGGTATTCCGACCTAGCAACAACACCACATACACACAGCTCGTCACCATGCACAACACTGTCATGGTCAGGACATTGTCATGATGTGATGTATGACCTACACAACACATTGATCCCCTGGGACAGTGGCCAAGCATAGGAGGATGATCTGTGAAGTGGTCACTCACACTAGTCATGTCCCTCACACATACTGCTATAGTTGCACTGTAAGCTAGGATCATAATGTCAGTAGTCTTGTCTATTGTGTCTGTCCCATTTGACATGTGCAGGACTACATCCACACAGGGCATACAGGATGCCATTATTCATACATACATTGTCTGAGTTGATGAGTGGGCATTGCATGCACGCGCCTGCCACATCCTGAGCGAGCCGGACTGACCGATTGAATGCTTTATTCAATGCTGTACGACGCGGGTGAGTTTTCAATACACGCGTCTGCCACATCCTGAGCGAGCCGGACTGACCGATTGAATGCTTTATTCAATGCTGTACGACGCGGGTGAGTTTTCAATACACGCGTCTGCCACATCCTGAGCGAGCCGGACGCACTGGTTGCCTGTTGGTTGTCATGGTGACAGACGCGCATTTTGCATCGTGCACGATTCGCGTAGGGTACAATTCGGTTAACTTTTGGTACAAATGTATCAAACTCAAAACTGTCATGATGCAGGTATTTTGAAAGTTGCGGTAGGCGTGTCCGATGCGTCCTATCTCATGGATGCGAACGAGTCTGACCTATCGTTTTGTACGCATGGGACCGATTCTGCCTCTGCAGCACTGATATAAGGCTGTGTCTTGCCCTGAGAGCTCACTTGCCTGCACTGAATGCTCCATACAGACATCTCTGCTACCACTGCTGCTGTCTCTGTATCCTCTGGCTCCAAGGATGGCATGTACTGTGGAGAGGGCCCCAGCATTCACAGAGGAGGAAAACCAGGCCCTGCTGGACAGCCTCCTACCACAGTACAGCAAGCTGTACGGGAAACCAGGGGAGCAGGTGAGTGTGCAGTCCACATCCTCTCTCATTGTGCATCTTGTCTGACTACCACTAATGGCATTGTGTGAAGCATTGGCTAGCATGTTCACTCTGTAGTTGTCACACCCAAAGTGTGCAGGTACCCTCACTGAACAGGTACTGTGCTATGAGAGCGCATTTAGAGACGGTCATAATTCCCAGCCAATGTTTCCATGTTGGTGATGCAGGACAAATGCCCATCCACATAGTTGCACTAACTGTGTACATCAGATGCCCTTGTGAATAGCACATGTTTCTCCAACTGTGTGATGCACAAACATGTTGTATATGTGTTAATGGCCCTTTAACTTTGTCATCCTCACAGGTTGATGCCCATCAGAAACAGGAGATCTGGCTGACCATTGCCAGGGCAGTTCGATCTGTGGGGGTCCACAGGCGTCGCATCCGCAGCTGCCAGAAGAGGTGGCAGGACCTACGTGGCTGGAGCAGATGCATTGCCAGAGTTCTGCTGAAGCTGTCGCCTCCTCGCAGTAGGGGCGGACACCGGACCCTGACCCCCCACATACGCCGGATTCTGCCAGTGGTCTTCCCTGACCTGGATGGGCTGTTAAAGGCCAGACAGCAGCAAGGAGGGGGTAAGTGCATGCCTTGTCTGTGAACTGTGTCTAACATGATCTTTGCATTCCTTCAGCCTGGTTACGCTACCGCAGTTTGTCTGTCTGCTTGAACTAGAATCATGTCCTTTATTTCTGTAATGGCCCTTCCTCATCTGATACACATGTGTGTCCCTTTCTGTTAGTGATATGTCTCACAGGGGGGCTGCTGTTGTCCAAGGTTGATGTGGGGTACCGCATCTGCTACTGGCAGTATGTATTAGCCTTCAGGAGTGTGTAATTTATTGACATGTATCTGCACATTGACAGATATGTGTGGGCCATACATACGTGTCCTAGTCGATGCTCTGCCTCGCCATATGTGCCTGGGGTGTTAGCCACACACACATGCAGCATGTGTGACAATGTTGTGATCTCTGAAGTATGTCCATCATGTGTGTCACACATGCATGGACACATGCCTACTGTTCGGGCTAATCCCATGTTGCACATGGACCAGGTCAGGTATGTCTACTCCGGACATGGTGTACACTCAGTTTTCATAATCATGTGTGTCAAAGTAAATTGGATGCATTGTGCAATGTGCAATCAGGTGTCTGTCTCATTGTGGAGTGGGCTGGCTTTTTAGACTCCTGGGGTGTCAATTATTTTTGGGTGGTCAGACAGCTGACATGTGGCTGTTGGATCTTCACGATGGGGTCACACATAGGTGTGTAATCACTTGACTGTGCCTGATGGTGTTTCCAAAATTTAAGTGCAGACATCTGTACTTCATTGTCATCAGACTGTGATGTGCTCATGTTGCCAGACTTGTGCTTGCTGTCACTCTACTGTGGCATATGTTGGAAGTGAGATCATCATTTGCCTTCACATGTGGGTAGCAGTGGGGCAACATGTGCACTTGACAGATGCAGGGCTTATATTCCCCACAACTACATGATTGAGATACAGGGCAGACTGTTTGTTTTGTGATGCACTGCCCAAGTGACAGAAGGCAGCAATGACTGATTACCCAGACTGCCCTGAAGCATGTTGTTTAAATTGCTCTAGTGTATCCTGCAGTGATGGAAGTTGTCCTGCATGCACTCAATTCTGCCATCGTCCAGCAAGACATGCGCACATCATGGTGTGTGGTGAAGGAAGCATATCCATATTACTGGCAATTACTTTGTCCATCCCTTTACCTGACACATGTACAAACTCAGTGGCAGGAGATGGTATATATGTGTGTACTGACACATTCCCATCACAAATCCTGCAGTTCATGCAACTGTTTATGTGGTGCATGTGTGCACAAATGAGTCGTGTCATACATGCACCAGACTGATGTCTCCATGGACATGTAGGATATGAGGGGCATGGTTTGCTGGCAGACTGACATGTGTGTTTTGCAAATATGTGTCTGCACTTAAGAGTATTTACTGCAAATGATGCACAAACGTGCACTGTCATGTGCTGTTCTGACTGTGATGTGTGATGTCTATACAGGTGACTGATGTTTCTCTGTTTGCCCTGTTGATTTGCAGTTACATCCACGGACTCTGGAGGAGACAGCTCCACGGACCATGAGGAGCCAGAGCGCCAGACAGGGTCCGCTGCGGAGGATTCGGAGGGACCCAGTGGACGGAGGGTGAGGGGGGCCACACTGAGGAGACCTCGGCTATGTCCACCTCGGCTGAGGAACACACCAGCTTCAGTGAAGACTCCCTTGTGGAGGCGGGTGCCAGCAGCCCCCAGTCAACACCTAGCAGGTCTAGCCCCGCCACCACCACCATCTCCACCCTCCCTTCTGCTCCCATTCCAGATGTCCGTGGAGGCTCCCGTGTAAGGGAGCATGTCTCCTTCATGCCAGGCACCGCACCACCTGCCCCTGTCTCCCCTGCTGCCCTGAGTGTGGAGTCTGTGGACTTACTGAAGCAGCTCCATGTAGGTCAGACAGCAATGCTGAGTGTCCTCCATTCCCCCACCAGTCTGTTGACACAACTGGTGTCGTTCATGGAGGGCATCTCATCAAGCATGTCTGCCCTACATCAGACCATTCAGGCCATGGCCTCCACACAGACGGCAGCAGTGTCCCTCACCCAACAGGCCCTCACCCCTGCTACCTGTGCCACATCCACAGTCACCACTCCCCTGCCTGTCCAACAGACACACACACCGCACATGCACGCACCACATCAGGCAATGGCAGCACACAGACACGCATGCCAAAGTCTCGAGCCACAAGCACGCACACTCCGGGGACTGATGGCACACACACAGGGGATGGGTCACAGACACACATACAGGCATCCACATGCACTCCGCATTCATCAGATGCCTCTCCCTCCAAAACACCTTCCCTTGCCTCACCTACTGCCCCCACTTTCAAGCAGCTCTTCCTCTGTGACCTTGGCCTCTTCCCCACAGAACCATCTGCTCAAACTTATAGGGGGAAGAGGAAGTCACCCCGCACAGAGGGGAGTTCCCCTGCTAAACGGACACCCTCCCCCAGGCGCATGGACACTGAGGCCCCCACCCGCAAGTCTCCCCGGACCAGGAAGGGTAAGACACCACCAAAGGCACAGGCTTCCACCTCACACTCTCCATCCTGCAGCCCCCGGACGCCAATACACAGGTCCTACGGCCATTCCTTGCACCAGGTTCACCCACACACCCATACCGCATATCCAGGATGCTTAGGCCCTCCCCCCCTTCCACATGCACTTCCACCCCCACCTCACATGCTCAGCCTGTTCCTGCCACTGGTGTAGAAACCGTGTCTCCCCCCTCTGTCCTGCCCACCTCATCTGAACCCCATTTCACTCCTCTTGATGTTGGCACTGTAGTAGGAGGGACATCCCACCCGTCTGCTTTGGGCACTGCAGTTGAGAGCCCGTCCACCACATCTGTCCTGCACACTGCAGTGGTGCAGGTTGACCCCACATCTGACTTGTGCCCAGCAGTGGTGATGGCGCCCACTGTGTCAGACCCCTCCACTGCAGTTGCTGGCGTCACTCCTGCACCCACCACACCTCCCCTGCCCCATTCTCCTGTCCCCTGATCCTGTCCCTGCAGTGCCTGGCCTGCCACTATGTATGCCCCTCCAAGGTGTGAGATGTCCCTGGTCCATAGCAGTGCAGGCAATGAATGGATTACAAGTTTTCACCTGTTACCCTGGTTGGACTCTTTGATGGACTGGCCATTGGCCTTTTTGCGTCGTGGCATGAACATTCATGGAGATTTTATTGCTGAATAAAGCCATTTTTGTTATCCAGTGGTGTTGCATATTATGTACATGATGTTGATGATGTGTATCATGAACTTGCTATTGTAATGGTGTCTGTGTTTGTGCTAGGGCAACACTGCACTGTTATGTCTTTTCCCGGCCAATGACAGTGTGTTTTTGGGAGGTTTTACCCTAGTGTCCCTGTGTCTCCTGGATCATCGGCCTGCACATTCATCATGTTTGGTATCTCCCATTGCTGACATGGTATGGAACTTGTTCACATAACATCTACATTCTCCACAGGATTCCTTAGTGTGTGTGTCTGTTGGTGTTGATATGTGTGTATTCCTCATGGTGCTCACTTTGCACATTGTCTGACTGTTCACTGGAGTCATTGTCAAGGGTCATGGCCATCGCTTGTCTGCACATGGCAGGGGTGGTTCTTGTGATATATGGCAATATTTGCCAAACCAAATCTATGTTTGTATGTGACACAACCACTACATTGCCACAACATTGCTTGTGCAATTTGTACACGGACTCATGCATGCTGTTTTGGAGATGCTGCTATTTTCAGGGACACAATGACCTTTTGGTCACTGTGGTGATGGGGGGTTTATGTCCCATAACAACGGTGATCAGTTGCAGCAGGATATTAGTGACACACATTTGCATTTTGGGCACACATGTGTTGTGAGTCACATTGTATGTGCACTGCCACATTCTGTGTTGTGAGCATTTGTCACATTAAAACATGCAATGTGGCAAAGATGGTAGAGGGGGTGGTTTGCTTAGTCTCCCTATGTGTGTGTATCCTGGTGTTGATGGGCATCCTGCCCCCTATGAGTGGGGATGGTCATTCAGATAGGCATCCACCCCCCTCTGGGGTGGACAATACTGTGAGTGATAGGCATACACCCCCCTATGGGTGGGATATGCTGGGAGTGATAGGCATCCACCCCCCTCCGGGGTGGGCAATACTGTGGGTGATAGGCATCCACCCCCCTCTGGGGTGGGCAATACTGTGGGTGATAGGCATCCACCCCTCTCTGGGGTGGGCAATACTGTGGGTGATAGGCATCCACCCCCCTCTGGGGTGGACAATACTGTGGGTGATAGGCATCCACCCCCTATGGGTGGGATATGCTGGAAGTGATAGGCATCCACCCCCCTCCGGGGTGGGGAATACTGTGGGTGATAGGTATCCACCACCCTCTGGGGTGGATAATACTGTGGGTGATAGGCATCCACCCCCCTCTGGGGTGGACAATACTGTGGGTGATAGGCATCCACCCCCCTCTGGGGTGGACAATACTGTGAGTGATAGGCATCCACCCCCCTATGGGTGGGATGTGCTGGGAGTGATAGGCATCCACCCCCCTCCGGGGTGGGCAATACTGTGGGTGATAGGCATCCACCCCCCTCTGGGGTGGGCAATACTGTGGGTGATAGGCATCCACCACCCTCTGGGGTGGACAATACTGTGGGTGATAGGCATCCACCCCTCTCTGGGGTGGGCAATACTGTGGGTGATAGGCATCCACCCCCCTCTGGGGTGGACAATACTGTGGGTGATAGGCATCCACCCCCTATGGGTGGGATATGCTGGAAGTGATAGGCATCCACCCCCTCCGGGGTGGGGAATACTGTGGGTGATAGGTATCCACCACCCTCTGGGGTGGATAATACTGTGGGTGATAGGCATCCACCCCCCTCTGGGGTGGACAATACTGTGGGTGATAGGCATCCACCCCCCTCTGGGGTGGACAATACTGTGAGTGATAGGCATCCACCCCCCTATGGGTGGGATGTGCTGGGAGTGATAGGCATCCACCCCCCTCCGGGGTGGGCAATACTGTGGGTGATAGGCATCCACCCCCCTCTGGGATGGACAATACTGTGGGTGATAGGCATCCACCCCCCTCTGGGGTGGACAATACTGTGGGTGATAGGCATTCACCCCCCTATGGGTGGGATATGCTGTGAGTGATAGGCATCCACCCCCCTCCGGGGTGGGCAATACTGTGGGTGATAGGCATCCACCCCACTCTGGGGTGGGCAATACTGTGGGTGATAGGCATCCACCCCCCTCTGGGGTGGGCAATACTGTGGGTGATAGGCATCCACCCCCCTCTGGGGTGGACAATACTGTGGGTGATAGGCATCCACCCCCCTCTGGGGTGGACAATACTGTGGGTGATAGGCATCCACCCCCCTCCGGGGTGGACAATAATGGGAGTGATAGGCATCCACCCCCCTATGGGTGGGATATGCTATTTGGGATAATCATCCACCCCCCTATGGTGGTGTTTCCTTTCGTGTCCTCGTGACATTTTGGTGTGTGATAGGTGTCTGACTTACCTTCTGCGTCGTGCACGTCGGTAACGATGGGCGTACAGTATAGGGAAGACATGCGCGATTGGATACATGGCTGCTCCGTCTCATCCCCGTTGTTCATGTTCTGGCGCGACTCGGAGCTTTCATTCATACGCCTCATCCGGATGCTGTGACGTGCTGGAGCCGGCGCCCTGTGCGACGCGTATTGGGGACGCATCGTACTTGCGTATCTGGAAATTGGTTTGTTTGCGCCTCCGTACGACTCGCTTTCTGTGTTTCCTGAGCCTGTTCGCTACTGACATAGTGCACGAATCGGAGCGGACGATTCGGTCGGAGATTTGCCTGTTATACGCATCGTATTTGCTAGTTTGTAGGAAAAAGCTCCGGATACGAGTCGGACGTAAAATTGAGGAGGGTTAATAGCGCAGAATGCCACTTGAGAGTTGCTGTGCTAGCTTCACTTGGCGCGCAACTTTTCTTTGAGAAATGCTGAATATTTGTTTTAAACACAACAAATATTTGAGAAATTATGTAGGTATGCCAATAAGAAATGTTTTGTGTTTTGAAAAGCTGAGAATTGCTGTTTTCAGTTTTAGAAATGCATGTGCTCACTGAGTAAGAGAGCTATGTATGCTCCCAGAGAGCCATATATCCAAGTATATATCAAGTGTGATATCTAGACTTCACTCACACAAAGGTCAGTAGAAAAGAATAGATACACTAAAACAGGTAGTTTGACTCTGACAGAAGGACTTAAACAATGAGTCACAGATATAATGTTACGTATCTAACAGCAATTTTTTTTTGTGGAGTTGTATATAGCGCAAACTAGACCCGAAGGTATCAGAGCGCTTTACATGAGCACCAGTTATGTTACAATGGAGGTACTTTCACAGTAAGCCAGGCACTACTCAGGCACTGATCCAATCACCCAGCCATTACTCAAGCAGTCATCAAATCACTCAATCACTATCCATGCACTTATTCAATCACCCAGGTATTACACACGCACTCTTCCAATCACACAGGCACTAATTATGTAGTTATGAACTATGCAGGCACTACCCATGTATTCATCCAATCACCCGGACACTAACTATTCACTTATATAATCACCAAGGCTGTACCTATGCAGTCACTCAAACACTCACGCACAACCCATGCACTCTTTGAAACACCCACTTACAACCCATGCACTCATCCAAATACTGAGGCACAACTCATGCACTCATCCAATTAAGCAGGCAGTACCATTGCAGTGAATGTATTACCCATCCAGAACCTATGTACTCATTCAATTACTGAGGCAAAACTCATGCACTAATACAATCACCCCAGCTGAACATTTGCTTTCATCCAATCAGTCAAGCTTTAACAATGGACTCATGCAATCACTTAGGCAGTAGTCATGCAGTCATCTAATCAGCCAGGCACTACTGATACACTCATTCAATTATCCAGGCACTACACTTGTACTTATCTAATTACCCAGGCACTACCTGTTCACTCAACCAACAACCCATGGGCAGCAGCTATGTACTCTTCCAATCACTGAAACACTACTCATGCACTCATCCAATCTGCCAGGTGCTATGCATGCACTTAAACAATCACGTACGCGCTATCCATTGATTGTATATTGAAGTAAAGCATGTAGTTCATCTGCAGATTTAAAACTGCAGCATAAAAAAAACAGTTTTTGTATTATGTGTAAGTCAGTAGTAAAGTAGTTTGTATGTTGGCTAGAGTAAAAATTAAAATACACTTATTTCTTTACAGAACAATATCTACATACCTACAGTCAGTAAGAATGTCTTAAAAAAGCTTGGAGGAAAAAGCAACAGAAGCAACTACAGTATCTATGCAGAACTGAGACACAAAAGGGTCAAAATGGAGAAACAAAAAAGAGCTACTGATAAGAGGACAAAGTTATTTCTTAAAAATATATTTGGACACCTGCAAAGATTACAAAATAATGAAAATAAAAAGCAAACTATGAGAAGGAATAAGTGTGTACAACATCTATATTACAAAAACAGGAAAAGAATGGAAGAAAGATGGACACCCCTTAACGAGGCGACAGAAGCAGTTTAAGGAAATCAGAACCAAGATGTTTCGTACTAAAGTGGTTGTAAATCTACTGAGAAATATGAAGAAGTATAGAAGAAGGAGAGAGGCACTGAAACAGAAAGAACGAGTTGAGTGAGTAGTTGATAACGCCTTTGCTTTGAAGAGAAAGCTTTTCGTTTTGTTATAAATAGAATGAAGACTCTTGACAAAAGTGGGTTGTTCATGAAGATACAAATCCAGGAGAAAGGATTAGTGAATAGAAGTAACTTTTGTAATTTTTTTACTGGCGAATGATACACACTTCGACTACAGAGCCTTTCTTTATTGAAGAAAGCTATCTCCAGGATAACACATTAGTTCATGCTATTGATGAAAGTGGATGATGTTATGAAATGAAGAATGGCACTCCTATAGTAAAAGAGGTGATGGCACCTAGAAATGTAGAACAAATTATAGCAGAAGAGGTACAGGGAAGATGTAGTCAGACCCTGTATACAAATAGAATTGTAGTAGTGTTTCTAGTATTCAACACCAATCCATTGATATATTAAGAACATTTATATATATCTTTACAAGGTGAAGTTTAAAACACAAAATAAATGCTTTGCAACAATTGGATCCTTGCCAGGTTAGATAGCATACAAATTTGGAAGGACATTCATTATGCTTGTTTATCAAGGAAAGTATGCCAAAGCACCTTCCATCATCTTAGGATGTAAGCTGTACACCACTCAACAATGCAAACTTTAGTTAGGAGGCTGTACTGTGTGATAACTCCTGCTTTATGTTTAGGAGAAATTAATAGAGCACTTTTGCATGGTACTGTGGCAGAAATAGAAAAGGTTTGTGATGATGTGCAGTTTTGTTTCTTTGGTCCAGAACAGGACTCTACGGAAAATGAAGAGTTGATAACAGGAGGAGTTGCAGAACAGGACACAGGCATTATAGTTGTTAGTTTTGAAGAAGAGATTACAAAATGTAATACAGTGTGCTCTGAAAAACCAGAGTTTGTTTGTATATGTTGTCGACACGCTCACTACAAGATTCAGACATGGACTGTTGACTTGTATTTAAAAGTGAAAAAGAAAATAATGATAACTGCAAAAGTTCGCTGTATACTTATTTAGAGAGGAACACTTTTACTTATTCACACAGCAAGTTATATGTAAGAACTGCTAAAATAAATTAGAGGATAAGAAAATGCCTGCTAGAGCTGTGAATAACAGGTTAGTGCTGATTCCCATTCCAGAACCACTTCAAGGCTTAAATGTTTCAGTCAATTCTTATCCAAAGTATACATCCATTTCAGGCTATAGTCGGTATGGAGCCAAAGAGAGGCAAGTTACCATCAACAGTGCTGCAGAGAGGTCTAAAAGGTAGAGTAGTGCACTATATTAGTAGTGTTTTCTCAAAATGTCCAGCAGGTTGCTCAAGAATTTTTAATGGTAATACTAGGACTATTAGAGGAAGAGAATGTGAATAGCAATGAATTATTTGCCTTACCTTATAAATGGAACCATAACTGTGAACATTGTGAGTTCACCTCTAGCACTGATATCAATTCGGAATGATTTTTCTACTTGGTGTTACCAGATTGTAAAGCTGTGGCTTTTAAAAATTTAACCAAAAGCGCCCATCAAGATATGACCTGTCCAAACTGCAGATCAGAACTTAGATATACGTTGTTACTACGAAGGGATGGTAAATATGTCATAGTCATGCTACAAAGATGCAGAGTGGATGGTACTAAATAAGAAACTGAAATTAAAGACATTGTAGCTGGACAGATTTCCATTTCAAAAAGAACTTTCACAACTATAGCAATTGTATTTCATGAAGGAGTTAATATAACCTCTACACACTACACAATATATTTAAAACATCAAAGAGGATGGACAGAGTGCAATGACATAGAAATGGCATTCGAATAAAGACTACCTAAAAACGTACCAAACTCATCAGTGATGTCATTTGAGATGTCATCAGTGATGTCACTGACCATGTCATATGTGAGTTCATGAGCAGTGCATTTTTTTTTCTCGCGCAAACTTGACCCGAAGGTATTGGGTATCAGAGCGCTTTACATGAGCACCAGTTTTGCTACAGAAAGTCTTCAGGGGAGATTAAGTGATTTGCCCAGAATCACAGAATGTTGAGTGTCGTTGCCGAGACTCGAACCCAGTTCCCCAGATTTTGAGTTCGACCGCCCTAGCCGTTAGACCACATCCTCTCCCGCATTGTGGGGGCGTAAGTTATAGTAAGCTCAGGTAACTATAACTGCTGAATATCTCTGGTTTTGTATGAGTGAAATGTCAGCCTAACTATAACATACATATAACCTTTGGTTTTTCAGTGAATTTCTAATGTTTTTTAATTCCCTTTCTCTCGAAACATTTCAGTTCTCTAACCTTCCTCATGGGGTAAAAACGGCAATTCAAAATTCGTCAAGCGACTGACATCATCTTATACCTGCTGAAGGGCCAACAAATTAAAATCATCCTTAAAGCAACACGATATTTCCTGATGTATTATGGTCATGATGGTAAGTCAAGGAGTCATTGTGCCCCTCAAACTTCCAATACATATTCCATTAATCATGCCACTCTAAAAAGTATTATATGTATATTTTCAAAGCTGAGTGGGTTCACCTTGCTCACATTTCTTTCAACAAGTCACCAGTTTGCAGTCCCAGAAATCGCCCTATTCCAAAGGCAGAATGGGCCCTCTACGCAGCCAGTCTGTGGCTGTTCCAGCCACCTATGTTTCCTCAGGAGGCATGGTCCCAACTTCTTAGCGAGGTGGTGCAGTCTCTAGCGGCGTCGGGCAATGCCGCCAATTAAACAAATAAAATCTCCCCAGTGCCCATGGAGAGAAATGAGACACACTCTCTGCAGGCTTCTAGTTATGTATTATTTAATTCAAAGCGTGAGCAAGGCTTGCCTCCTCCGACGTGTTTTGGTTCTCTAACTGTCCTCATGGGGTAAAAACGTAAATTCAGCATTTGTCTAGTGACTGACCTCATCTTAGACTCTCCGCTGCACTCTTGCTTGAGATAAAAACCCTGGAGAATGGCTTGAAGATTCAGATGACACAAGCTACATTCAAGAAGAAACTTGTAGAGAACAACAAAACCATTATTGAACACAGGAATATCTTACTCAAACCAGAATAAACAAATTCCAGGAAGATCTCAAGCACCTATGAGGGAGCCTTTCCATACTCAAGAGTTGATTACAAGCCAGCAAATTCTAATACCTCTGATCCCTCAGACACAGGTAGTACAGGCTTGGAAAAATATTCAAGTGATTCCTCAGGTGGAAGTTCATACCACAATCAAAACAGAAGAGGTGGGCGTCCATGAGGGAATAAAGGTTTCTTTACCCAATCAATGCCTTTTCCGCAACAACATCCATATGGATGAGGCTCATACACTCAACCTCCTTTCCAACCCCCACACATTATGGGTATCCTTGGCAACCGTTTTGGAAGAGGCCAGAACCAAGGAAGGGGAAGGAAGAGAGGACAGAAGGTATAGTGGCGGGGCAACTACAAGAGGAACCAGAGCAGGAACCTCAACCGAGCACAAGCAGAAACCCATGGGAATAGTAAATCTTAGTACCACATCATTAACAGAGGCACAGACAAAAATCTTAAGTAAAGGATTAGGGTTTGTCCTCACAACACCGTCAGACCTCTTTAACCTGAGAGTGGAACTGTCAGAATTTTTCCAACAAATAATTTTGTTAGTATACTTCAAAGATCAACCCCCACCTGTATCCAGTGAAGATATCAATACGGGTTTAAAGAAAAAATCGAAATTCAACCCACCTAACCACACAATGCCTCCAGCCATACTGGCTTTTGATAGAGCAGTGGCCCTTGAAGTTGACAAACTAAGAGAACAGAACATAAATATGGTCAACAACCTAGCAAAAACAGAACAGGAAGCAATCAAAGAAATTGACAACATGGAAGACATCATAATCAAACCTGCAGACAAGGATGGGGCAACAGTGATTATGCCCAAAGACATGAACTTCAGCGAATGTCCTAAATTACTAGGAAAGCAAAGGAATTATAAAAAAACTGACGAAAGATCCAACCAAAGAAATCACTACTGAAATCCACTTCATGGTGAATGAATCTAAAGAGAATGGTTAGATCACAACAAAAGAAGCAGATTTTCTCACTGGGAGTGAAAACAAGATATTATACTTCTACATACTCCCAAAAATACACAAGGGAATAGTACCACTCCCAGGCAGACCAAAAGTATCCGGGATCGGATCCATCCTTGAGCCCTTATCAAAGTTTACAGATTATTTTTTGAGACCTTTGGTGAGCAAGATGCCTTCTTACATAAAAGACACTAAAGACGTCCTGGTAATGCTACAGGACTTCAACTTTGAATCATCAACATACCTGTTTATCATGTTTGACATCGAGGCTCTTTACACGAGCATACCCCAGGAGGCCTCTCTTGTAGTACTAGAGACCCTAATGGACGAAACCAATAGGAACTCAATTACACCAAAGAGCTTCACCTTGGATTGCACCCACATGGCCTTAACACTGAACTATTTCCAATTCGAGGAGGATTTCTTTTTACATCCATTGGCAGCACATTTGCCCAAAGCATTGCCTGCCTATATGTTTATGATTTTGAATGGAAAAACATCTACAAGAGCACGAATCCCTTCAATCGAAACATCAAATTATGGAAACGATTTATCGATGACATTTTGGTGATTTTGAATGGATCAGCGTCAGAAGCCCGAGAGTTCATGGAGTGGTTAAACGTAAGGGATTCATTCCTGAGGTTTCCAACTAACCTCAACAAGGACATGATAACCTTCCTGCACCTCAAAAGTTGGGCAGAGAATAACCGCCTCATAATTGAGGATTTCTACAAGCCCACAGACGTGAAGAACTTACTCAGATGTAACAGCTTCCACCCAAAAGTCCTGAGAGACAATCTACCAGTGGGTCAATTCCTCAGGCTCCCGAGGAACTGCACCAAAAAATCAACCTACGTCAGCCATGCAGCACTTCTCACAAGTAAATTGGAAGACAAACTGTACCCTGGGCATCTGATAAAGAAGGCCAGAAAAAGAGCAAGAAACAACCAGAGTGATCCCCTACTGGAAACCCACAAGAAACCTCAATCCAACAGGCTGGTGTGTGTCACTACATATGGAACATATGCAAATATGGTGAAGAAGATTGTCCTACGACATTGGAAAACTCTTACGTCAGCAGCTATGGAGCTTGAAAAGCCAATGCTTGCCTTCAGAAGAGGAAGAGCCCTTAAGGACGTACTTGTCCACACAAGGCAAAAACAGAAAGAAAAAACAATATGTACACTACAAACGTTGTGGTATTTGCCAGAGAAAACAGGCCATTATCATTCTGGACAATGTAATGTTTGCCCACTTACTAAAGCAGCTAAAGAATTTGACTTGGGACTACGTACTAACCCTGGGCGTAGTTCGCGTAGTAGCGCTACGCATAGCTACGCGAAGTGCACTTCGCACTACGCGAGCTACGCGTAGCACTACGCGCACTGCGTAGTGTGGTAGGAAATGCTGTTTGCGATGATTGCACAGTGCCGGATGCTTGTCCGCACTGTGCAATCATTGCAAACGGCATCTTGCACAGTGCAAGCGGTCGTTTTCTGCCGCTCGAGTAGATTTGTACTCGAGCGGCAGCTTTCTCAACGCGGACTGGTAGTTTCTCATCGCGAGCGGTCGCGAGCATACACGACCACTCGCAATGAGAAACCTGACCTCCCCGCATTGAGAATCTCGCCGGGAGGTTTATTTTCCACGCTCGCAATCTGCAACTTGATGTTGCTGATCGCGAACGAGGAAAAAGTCTCGCCGGGATGTCATTTTGCTTGCTCGCGGTCGCCAACTTGACATTGAGGACCGTGAGCAAGCAAAAAATGACCCATACGCTACGCTACGCATGTTTGCACTGTGCTACGTGCAATTCGCGTAGTGCGAAGTAGCGCAAACTTCGCAAACTACGCGAGCGTAGCGTAGTACTTCGCCCAGGGTTACTACGTACTCGATGGATTTTACATGCACACACAAACTGTAACAGTGCGAATGCAGTATATGTGATCACATGCAAATGTGGCCTGAGGTACATTGGCATGACTAAAGGAAAGGTAAAACTATGCATAAACGAACACAGAAGCACCTTTCGCTGCAAGAAAACAATCACAAATATGATGTGCCACTTCCTATCAGAGGGGCATTCAGAAAACGACCTCACTTGGGCAGGAATAGAGAAGTTACCACCCACAGCAAATGAAGAGCAATTGTTGAGAAGCAAACAGAGATGGATCTACAGAATATCGAGCATGACATCTGGGTTGAAGGAAGAGATCCCATGGGCGCAACTGTCAAGGTTAATGATGGGCCCAGTAGGCAAAATATGGAAACATACATAACACACCAGTCCACAACCCTGGGTTGAATTAAGTGATCCATTGGACACAACTGTCATAATAAACAAAGGGCCCCATTAGGCAAAATATGAAAATATGTAAATAAAACACCAGTCCGCAACCTTATCAATACAATAAAAATTCAAATTCAAATAAAATTATGAAATTTTCTCCACCCCACTAAGCCTGGGCAAAGCACTACGCTACGCTCGCGTAGTTTGCGAAGTTTGCGCTACTTCGCACTACGCTGATTGCACGTAGCACAGTGCAAACACGCGTAGCGTAGTGCAGCGGTCATTTTTTGCTTGCTCGTAGTCCTCAACGTCAAGTTGGCGACCGCGAGCAAGCAAAATGACATCCCGGCGAGACTTTTTCCTCGTTCGCGATCAGCAACATCAAGTTGCCGATCGCGAGCGTGGAAAATAAACCTCCCGGCGAGATTCTCAACGCGGGGAGGTCAGGTTTCTCATTGCGAGTGGTTGTGCATGCTCGCGACATCTTGCGATGAGAAACTACCAGTCCGCGTTGAGAAAGCTGCCGCTCGAGTAAAAATCTACTCGAGCGGCAGTAAAAGACAGCTCGCACTGTGCAAGATGCCGTTTTCAATGATTGCACAGTGCGGACAAGCATCCGGCACTGTGCAATCAGTGCGAACAGCATTTTGCACAGTGCACTACGCAGTTCGCGTAGCTCCGCGTAGCTCGCGTAGTGCGAGGTGCACTTCACGTAGCTTCGCGTAGCACTACTTCGCGAACTACGCCCAGGGTTACACCCCACACACGTTGTGATTGTTCAAATAACGAAAAAATGAAGGTGATATACTCCTAGAGAAATAGACAACGGCAGGTAGTCAATCTTCTTCAAACAGGCTAAAGCAGGTTAATGTATGTTTTCTAAGAATCGAAGAAAAGGATTTAGAATGATACCTGGAAGACCGTAGAACAACATTATATTAATATAACAACTAAAGATAAGGACAGAGTTTGACAACTCCCCTAATTATGTCTTGCTATTAAAAGAAGCTAAACGATATATTTCCTAAAGAGGCACAATGATTAATTATACCACATAGCAGGACTCATTTTGTATAATAACCCTATTGCCGAGGCGATAAACATCTCTGAAATAAAAAAGAAGACCGAAATGGAACAGGACTACTACTCTCAGCATTCCTAGACGTCATGATCATAACGTCATCACAGGCACCCAGAGGGAGCAGAAGATGCTCTCTCTTGCTGAAAGTGGAGCATGTCTGTTTCCCTGCCTGCTCTCAAGCGAGCAGGGAAACAGACACATTGCTTTGAGATCCAGTGAGCTGCATGTTAGCAGCTCCTGGGTCTCAAAGCAATGCCGGCTCCTGCAGGGGAGCCGGCAGAGACCACGGGCCAAAATCAGCATGGGAGGGGGTCCCCTCCCTTTATTAAAAAAAAAATATATGAATATAAATAAAGGCTGGGCCCCGGGTAATGGGTTCCCTGGGGCCAAAATCAGCCTGGGAGGGGGACCGTGCAGCCGCCCTTCCTTGTTTAAAAAAAATGTTTTTTTTTAAAAAGGGCAGGCCCCAGGGGATGGGGTCCCCAGGGCCAAAATTGACCCAGAGAAGGGAGGCCATGTGGCCCTCCTTCTATTATTAAAAAAAAAAAGCCCTGGAAAAACCAAAGCTTACAGGGTTGTTATAGTTAGGCTTACACTTCACTCATACAAAACCATAGAAATTCATCAGTTATAGTTACCTGATCTAACTACAACTTACGCCCCCGCAATGTACTGCTATTGACCTCACATATTACATCACTCATGACAGAGTCAGTGACATCACTGCTAACTTCCCAAATGGCATCACTGATGACATCATCCAGTGAGTGAAAGTGTTTTGTAAATGTTTCTGACGCTCAAAGATATATAGTAAGCTACTGTATAAGTTGAATAACTATTCTTTCTATACTACTGAGTGATACCATTTCTAACATATGTCATCTGCATCACTGTTAGACTGAATATGTGTGGGAGTGGCTGTCTGAATGGCTGTATGGTTGTGTGACTCGGTGTGCAAGTGTGTGTATGGTTGAATATGTGGGTGGGTGAGTTGCTGTATGTGTAAGTGGGTGGGTATTTGAGTGGCTGTATTGGTGAGTGACTGTGTGTGTGAGTAGCTGTATGGGTTGGTGAATGGCTAAGTGACTGGCTATATGGATGGATATGTGGGTGTGTAAGTAGCTGTATGGGTCAGTAAGTGGGTATGTAAGTGTCTCTATAGGTGGGTGAGTGAGAGAGGCTAGATCAGTGAGTGTGTGACTGTGTGAGTAGCTCTATGGGTGGGTGAGTGGGTGTTCTAGTACCTAGTGATTGGCAGTATGAGTGGCTGTGTAGGTGAGTGTTTGGGTGTTTGAGTTGGTTTTTGGTTAAGTATCTTGGTGTGTGAGTGGCTGTATTAGAGAGTCAGTGTCTGTGTGAGTATCTGCATGGGTGAGTGTGCAAGTGGTTGTATGGATGTGTGAATAGATATGAAGTAGCTATGTGGGTTTGTGAGTGTGTGTATGAGTAGTTGTATGTGTGAGTTTATGGTTGTGTTCAGAGGTTGTAAAAGTGAGTGAATGGCTGTGTGGTTGTATAGTTGAACAAGTGGGTGTATGAGTAGCTGTATGAGTGAGTGTGTGGCTGTGTGAGTTGTTGTAAGGGTGAATGACTGCTTGTGTTAGTAGCTTTTGGGTGAGTGAGCGGCTGTGTCAGTGCCTCTATAGATGAGTGAGGGGGTATGTGAGTGGCTCTATGGTTGAGTGAGTGGGTGTGTGAGTGGCTGTATGGGTCTGTCAATTGGTCTGGGAGTGCTAAGAATAACATCCTTGTAAACTTTGGTTTTTTTCAGGGAGTTTCAAAGGTTTTTCAAATTCTATTTCTAAAATAATTTGTCGCTCTAATGTTGATTTTTTTTGTTAATTTGGGGGGGTTTGTTTTTAATACCAAGGGCATTACAATTTATTTTTATTGAAAAAAAAATTGTACTGTAGACATTCTTTTATTTATAAATATATTTTTATACATTCAAAAACATAAAAAGCACATTTGTAGTTAATGTAAAGTAAGTGAAGTTTTTTAATGTAATTAAAAAGTTTAAAAAATATATATTTTTGGGATACAACAGTACCTTCAAGGGTCTGCAAACGTAGATGGACTACTACTCTATGGTTTTTACTCCTGATCACATGATCGGAACGAATCCGTGACTCTGAATTCACTGATTCGCCAAACATTATTTATAAATTACTGCGCATATGTACACACCTCCATTGTCATTATTGTCATCAGTGTGAACATATTTACAAGTATATATAAACCACCTTATATCTGTTTTTCAAAAAACATACTAATTTTACCAGTTTCACAATATTGTGAATTTACAGACCGGATCCGCAAATTTGCTTGAAAACACATGCAAATCTTGCCTTCTGATTGGATACATTAAGACCCCACCCTCACACATGGAAAACCACACCCAAAGGCAGTTACTTCTCCAGTGAAGTCTCTAGAAGGAGGATTGAGAACCAGTATTGCTCTGCTTTTGCACAATGGCTAAAGGTACATCGTCTGTCCAAGATGAGCAACCACAACCAGTTGAGGATGAGGAGGGAGACACACCACCTTGTAGAAAAGAAAGTGATGTGTGGAAGCACTTTACTGTACCTTCTGCAGAAAAGAAGGGGACAGCAAAATATGTGCAGTGCAATATTTGCGACAAGCACATTATCCAGAGGGAATGCATACAGGAATTCACATGGGACAATTTCCATTAGAAGCGCCTAAAAACAATTCATGAAAGGGTATACAACTTTGTGATGAAAGAGAAAGCAGGTGCAGCAGGACAGTCAACCGCTACAGCAGTCTTGAGAGAACCATCATCAGCTGCAGTCATATCAATACCAGCTGCCAGCGAAGAATTGAGTGATATGGTTATTTACTGCATGAAATGCCACATGCTTATCATTGTAAAAATGTCTTCTGTGGGTGAGTTATTGGGTACAGTGAAGAAGCATCAGTATTATTATTATTTTTTGCTTCCAGTGACTACGTAATGTTTTTTTTAAACTGAAGCCATTTTCTTATTTGCATTTCCCCATCTTTACCCTTTTTACTACTCTGTTCACTTTTTATTCAAATAGAAAAAATAATTTAAAAACTGTTAAAAACCCTTCTAGAAAGAAATGTGGGTCTTGTTAGAACCACCACCTACTCATGTAAAGAGCTAAATCTGTGTTTTTAATGTGTCTGTGACTGTGTCGGTGTGAGAGTGGGTGTGTCAGTTTGTGCATGAGTGTATGCCTGGGTGTGTTATTGGATGCACTAGTTTTTGGCTGGGTGTGGCAGTGCCTGCTTTGGTGTATGCCTGGCAGTGTCAGTGTCTGGATTAATGTATGTCCAGGTGTGTCAATGTATGCATTAGTATCACCCTGGGTGTGTCACTGCATGCATCCCTGTGTGTCTGAGTGTTTATAATTTGATGCATTGGATTTAGGTTAGGTGTGTCAGTGTCTGTATTGGGGTATGTCTGAGTATGTCAAAGTCTGCTCTGGTGTATGCCTGGGTGTGTCAGTGTATGTGTCACTGCATGCCTGGGTGTCTTATTAGATGCATTAATGTTTGAATAGGTGTATCAGTGTCTACATTGCTGTATGCCTAGTTGTGTCTGCATCTGAATTGGTAAGTCACTGGGTGTGTCAGTGTGTGCCTGGGTGTGTAATTAGATGCATTAGTGTTTGGCTGGGAGTCTCAGTGTCTGCATTGCTGTATGCCTGGGTGTGCCATTGACTGCATTGGTAAGTCTCTGGGTGTCTCAGTGTGAGCGCTAGTGTGTGCCTGGGTGTGTTATTGGTTGCATAGTGTTTGGCTGAGTGTATCAGTGTCTGTATTACTATATGCCTGGGTGTGTCAGTGAATGCATTGGCATGCCCCTGGGTATGTCAGTGTATGTGTCAGTGTATGACTGGGTGTCTTATTGGATGTATTACTGTTTGGATATGTATGTCAGTGTCTGCATTGCTGAATGCCTGATTGTATCAGTTTCTGCATTATTAAGTCTCTGGGTGTCTCAGCTCAGTGTGTGCCTGGGTGTATTATTGGATGCATTAGTGTTTGGCTGGCTGTGTCAGTGTCTGCATTGCTGTATGCCTGAGTGTGTAATTGTCTGCATTGGTAATTCTCTGGGGGCCTTATTTACAAGGCCCCTGCACCACCGGAGTGTCACTTTTTGTGATGCCTCTGTGGCACTGTGTCCTGCTCCATATTCCTGTGCGCTCAATGCCACTGGAGTCAAGCTAGCATGGGTGATGAGGGGTGAAACCTCGATACCGGACCTAGGATGCTTGTTTTCCAGTCCAGAGAGAACCTGGCCTGGCACTTTGGGCTGGATTGTTCCCATAGGGAACAGGGTCAAGCCTGATTTGCATGTGGCTGGGTTTAAACTGGAATGGCATGGGGAGCAAAAGAACAATGAATTTAGGCCCAGACCTCTGTGCTGGGGTGGATGTTTGACCTTGTTCAACATTCTGTCAATCAATTGTTCTTTTTCCATATGTACAAGGCAGCGCCAAACCACTTTGCATGGCTTAATGCAGCCTTGTAAATATTGTTTCCTTTGACGCAGTTTTCTATATTAAAGGGGAGTGCAATGGGTGTTGTGGTGGCCGTTCCCAGCAACACCCATGGCTTTTTGACACTGGCCCAGATTTACAAGGAATCGTAAATCTGAGGCAGCGCCCAAAATTTATGCGTCCCCAGGGGAGGTGTAAGGGCGGTTCAATGAGGAGAAATATGTGTAATTCTCCCCTGTGTTTTGGTCTTTCTATGGGGCTGCATTCTGCATCACATATAGGAGGCGAAAATGCCTTTAATGATTGTTTTTGAGCAGGAAGGTGTCCCTTCCTGTACAACAACAATCAATCCTGTAACGCAGGCACCCTTGCACCATGGTGCAAAGGTGCCTACATTTGCTCAAGGCTGCTATTTGCAATCCTGCACAGGGGAGAGTACATGGTTGTGCTGTATTCTTGTAAATACTGTGCATCACTGCATTTTTGAAATGACAAAGCTCGGCGCAGCAACATTGATTGCGGCACAGTGTTACGCCATTTCATTGTAAATATGCATCTGGGGGTCTCAGTGTGTGCATCTGTGAGTTACTGGGTGTGTTCTTGGATGCAATAGTGTTTGTATGGGTGTGTCGGTGTCTGCATTGCTGTCTGCCTGGCAGTGGCATTGGTAAGTACCTGGGTGTGTCAGTGTGTGCATCAGTGTGTGCATAGGAGTGTTATTGGATGCATTAGTGTTTGGCTGGCTCTGTCAGTGTCTGCATTGCTGAGTGCCTTGGGTGTCTATGTATCGGTGTATGCTGGGTGTGTCAGCACCTGCTTTGGTGTTTGCCTGGTCGTGTCAGTGTCTGCATTAATGTATGTCCAGGTGTATCAGTGTATGCATTAGTATCACGCTGGATGTCTTTGTATGCGTCAGTGTATGTCTGGGTGTGTTATTGGATTCATTAGAATTATGTTAGGTGTGTCAGTGTCTGTATTGGTGTATGCCTGGATGTATCAAAGTCTGCTTTGGTGTATGCCTGGGTGTGTCAGTGTGTGCTTCACTGTATGCCTGGGTGACTTATTAGATGCATTAGTGTTTGGCTGGGTGGGTCAGTGCAGGTTTTCTGGCAGTGTTTCCATGCCGACCTTTCTGACTTGGAAACCCTGTCAGAAAGTGTGTTTGGGGGCCCCTAGCCAGGCCCCCTTGTGAGTGCGGCCTCTGGTTGGAGGCCGAGGGTGCACCTATGGTACCCCCTGTTAATCCCCTTGAGGTGCCTGCCACGGGGTGCAGGAATTAACACCACCTCCCATTTCCCCATGGGAGCATGTACTACGGCCGGATTCTGGCCGTAACACATGCTCCCATAACTAAATGTCAAAATGCGACCGAAAAGTGTTCGGTCGCATCCTAATCAGGCGGTCAGGACCGCTGACCAGAGGTCGGTCAGTTCCGTTTACGAGAAGGTGTTGGGCGAACACAAGTCTGCCCAACATTCTTATCGCCCTTTAGTGTCTAACTTTACTACTTTTCCGTATTCACAAAGGTAAGTTACTACTAGTAAAGTTATATCTTTGCTCTAAGTTTACCTTTGTGAATACGGAAAAGTAGTAAAGTTAGACTTTTGCCCTAAATTTACCTTTGTTAGTAAACTTACACAAATTGTATGTCTACCATTGTGAATCTGGCCCATGATTTTTTTTCCTAAATATACTTTTATGCACTACAACCTAATTAACATACCTGTAAAAGATCTTTGCTGTTCTCTCATTTGTATTTCTATGTCTGGTAACATCTGTTTTCATTTGAAATCTCCAGTCAGAAGAAAAGCAGGTAAAATGCCTACCCCTCACAATGTGCTCTTACTTATGCTGCTCTGGTTAACAAATCGCAGGCTTCCTTTCATCTTTCTTTTTGTTATACCACTTCTAATGGGCAGTATTTCTTTAACCCTTTCCATGTTTCCTGTGAAGAAGCCCAATTTGGTTGGGTTTTTGCACAAATCCACGGATCCACTGTGACGCTTAGCGTGGCCCCCGTGTAATTTCGCGACGAGGTTCGTGGATTTACACAGGGGGCCAAGCTGAGCCCCTCAACAGCTCTGCGGTTCTCGCAAGTGACCAAAAAAAATGGTTTTGGACATTTTATTGCCCATTAAACATGATTTCACCTTATTTACAACATACACAAGGAAAGCTCTCACCTGATCCCTTCAATTAGTATGCAAGCAACTTTTCAGCTCCGGGGACCATTTCCCAAGATATAAAATGGTGGTCGCAACTTTTCTGTGAGTGGCTCCATGGGTGGGTTAGTGTGTTTGTGAGTGGCTGTATGGGTGACTGAGTGGCTGTGTGAATGACTCTATGGGTGAGTGACTGGGTGTGTAAGTGGATGTATGGGTAAGAGATTGACTGTTTGACTGGGTGTGTAGGTAAGTGAGTGGGTGTGAGAGTGGTTGTGTGAATGGCTGTTTTGCACAATTAGTATTTATGTGACTGGCTGTATAGATGAGTGAGTGGGCATGTGAGTGATTGTATTGATGTGTGAATGGGTATGCAAGTGGTTTTGTGGATGAGTGAATGGGTGTGTGAATGGCTGTATGGGTCAGTAAGTGGGTTTGCGAGTGTCTGTATGGCTCTGTGAGTGGGTGTGTGAGTGTTTTTTTGTGTGTGTGAGGGGCTGTACTGTGTGTGAGTGGCTCCATGGATAAGTGAGTGGTTATGTGAGTGCTTGTGTGGGTCTGTAAATGGGTATATGAGTGGTTGTGTGGGTGAGTGAGTGGGTGGGTGTATGAAAGGTTGTATGGGGTCTGAGTGGGTGTGTGAGTGGTTCTGGGGGTGATATCATCAGTGATGTCATTTGAGATGTCATGAGTGATGTCATCCATGATGTCACTGAGCATGTCATGAATGATGCAATATGTGAGGTCATAAGCAGTGCATGGCGGGGGCATAATTATAGCTTGCTCACATAGTTCCATTGTTTTGTAAGAGTGAAATCTGAGCCTAACTATAATGTCCCAGTAACCTTTGCTTTTTTTAGTGAATATCTAAGGTTTTTTAAAATTCTAATTCCTAACTACAACGTCCCTGTAACCTTTGTTTTGTGAGTGAATATATATATATATATATATATATTTAGGTAGTTATAGTTAGGTCTTAGTTTCCATGGGAAGAGCATTTTTTGTTTTCCCAATAACTTTAGTGTTGCTTGATGAATCTTCGTGAAATTTTCAAAACTAGTTTGAAGAACACTTCAGCTGCTGTCTTGAAAGTGTTGGAGCGATTCGCAAAGTGGTGCCAAAAAGGAGGGGTCCCAAAACACAATTAACCAATGTTAATTTGCTTTGGGACAAGCACAAACTGCTGAACGGAATTACACCAAATTAGGCAGAAAAGTAGCTGTTGGTCCATAAAGGGCCTTTTTTGTTATTTGGTGTAAATCCGTTCAGTAGTTTTAGAGATATTAACTGAATTCCAAATTTGTATATCTGGGGACACGGTGGAACCGCAACCCCTCCCAATCTAGTGCTGAGATATGATTGGCTGCCAACACTTCAAACCAGGAAGTGTTGGCAGCCATCTTGTAACTCAGCTTGAACCGAGTCACAGAAAAAAAAGAAAAGGGGGCAGGGTAGAAACACCCTGTCCCCCTCAGGCCTCTTGGTGGGGCTCAAGAGGGACCCATAGGTCCAGAAAAGGATTTTTTTTACATTTTCAGCCGGAGGCGATCTGGATCTACGGATCCCGCAGAATTTTTTTTTTAAAACGACCCGCAATTCATTTCCAATTGGCCCTAGGATGCACCAGGTCCCGGGGACAAATAATAAATGAGGGAGGGTCGCTAGGCTCCCCCTCCTGAGGCTCTTTGATCCCCAGGGACCTCCAACTCCCCAGGACTTCTTTACCACAAAATGTGGGAGAGGCCTGTATGCCTCCCCCGCTGCCCCAGGGACCACCACCTCCCTGAGGCTTATTTATTTAACAATGGTGGACCAAATGGACCCTCCAACCCGAGGGACTGCCATTTTCCCAGGGCTTTAAGTTTAAAGAATGAGGGTGTTGCATAGACTCCCCGCAGCCCTGAGGGCTGCCAACTCCCCGGGGCTTTAAATTTGAGCAATGTAGAGTACTGCATGGACCCCCCCTTAGCCCCAGGGACTACCACCTCCCTGACTATTTTGACAAAGTTAATGCAGGGGGCTGCGTGGCCCCCTGCAACCCCAGGGACCACCACCTCCCTGGGACAAATTGTAAGATAGGAAAGGAGCAGAGCCCCCCCGGAGCCAACATGACCCTGGGGACTGCTACCCCCAAGGGCTGGCTACTGCTATGTCCCAGGGTGCCTACCCCTAGGATATAGCTGTTTGTTATGGCTTGTGCTCCCCTTTTAGCAAGCGAGAGCATAAAAAATGCTCTTGCTTGCTAGCAACAGAGCAAAATTGCTTTTGCAGAGGGGGAGCTGCATGTTAGCAGCTCCCTCTCTGTAAAAGCAATGCCGGCTCCCATAAGAGGTGGGGAGCAAGCAGGGACTATGGGGGCCTTTAGGCTCCCTCCTGTGGTCCCCATTAGTGGTGAATGGGAAATCAGCACAGGAGGGGGGCTGTGCTGCCCCCTCCCCTTATTTAAAAAAATAAAAAATAAAAAAGAGGCTGGGTCCTGGGGGGATGGGGTCCCCGTGGCCTAAATCAGCCCGGGCGGGGAACTGCATGGCCCTCCTCCCCATTTAAAAAAGATGTGGCCCTGAGGGTGGGATCCCCGGTGCCAAAACTGGCCGGGGAAGAGGGGACACGTGGCTTCCCTCCACTAATAAATAAAAATGTATAATAAAAAGTAGACCGGGAAGTCACCAGAGACCCCACCCCCTTTCTCCACCACTCTGCAAACACGCCTACCGGGGCACAACTGGTTGTTGGCGCTCAAGGAATTTCAGCATCCAAGGAAACTTCATCCACAACCAGCAGTTCGCCATGAGGTACGTTTGCAGAGTAGTGGAGAAAGGGGGCGTGGCCTCTGAACACCTCTCAGCAATCCCGCTGTATGGGACAAACGGGAGGTAACAGGAGAGCCTCTTGGCTCCCAAGGACCCTCTAGAGCCAAGGGGACTTCATCCCCCAGGCAGCAGTGTGCCAGGAAGCCCATTTGTAGAGTGGTGGAGAAAAGGGGCTTGGCCTCCTAAGTCCTTTCAGCAATCTGGCTGTTTGAGACTTACTGGAGGTAACAGGAAGCCTTGTTGGTCCCTAAGGACCCTCAGCAGCCAAGGGAACTTCATTCCCCAACCAGTGTTATGTTTTGTAATGTACCCCAATATAGGCCTGGGTAGTCACCTAACCTTTCACCTGCATTTTCCCTGCCATTGTACTACATAATGGTTTTTGGTATTGACCTTTCATCCAAGTTAGGTGCTGCATAAAATATCTTGTGATTTTCTTGGAAAACTAGCCTCATTAATTATGCATGAGGATTCTCAGAATCACAGCAGGATTACCATCTTCTGCGTAATAACTATGTATAAGGGTTATCCCTTCCGTCATACTCAGCTGACACAGCAAGGAAGAACCCCTGAGGGTACCTTTTGGGTATATATATACCATATCTTTGCTGGGGCAGGCAGAGGCAAAAGACTTCCATGCTGACACACTGATGTGAGGCGTTGAGGATCCTGCATGCAGACACTCCAGCACGCAGTGGTCTGATATCCCTCGCGTGGTGTCCATCTCGTGAACAAGATGGGGTCCTTCATTCTCTCACACCAGGTAAAGGGGTTGGCTTCATCCTAGGGGGATTCTTGGCTCTACACATACATATATGCTAGGTACACTTAGGTACATCTACTTAGGGTTGCATCGTAGGAGTACGCATTATTACTATCATGTATTTATATGCTTTTATATATATTTATTGTTTTAGCACTATGGTAGAAATCTATCATCCATTTACTCTGTTGGTGCTGATAATCATTTATATCTGTTTCTGTCTTATGGTTATTTCAGCACAAATATTTTACACTAGAATGACGCTGGTTTAATAAATACTTATTGGAAACGTCCCCACCGTATATTCTGTGTATCTCTCTGAGACAAAGTGAGCACGAGTGACTGCGCGAAAAGTACTGTACTGTTTCCACAATCCCTGATGGGACAAGGTTGTCATGTTCAATAGTTGCCAGGAACTATTCTCTCTTTGGTAAGAAACGCGCAGATCCTATAAAGATTTATAGGAACTACACAAACCAGCAGCACGCCAGAAGGTGCGTTTGCAGAATGGTGTGGAAACAGGGGCGATTTGCTGGCTTTTTTTTAATTTTCATTTTTTTAAAGAAGGGGGGGCATGACCCCCACTTTCCTTGGACCATTTTGGGCCCTGGGGACTCCATCCCCCAGGGCCTGCCCCTTTTTAAAATTCTTATTTATAAAAAAAAATTGAAGGGAGGGGGTCCATGCGGCCCCTCTGTCAGGCCAATTGAGCCCAGGGAACCCCATCCCCCGGGGCCTGGCATTTCATTTTTTATTATTATTAATATTTTTTTAATAAAGGAAGGAGGCTGTGTGGCCCCCCTTCCCTGGGCCATTTTTGGCCCCAGGGACCCTGCTCCTGTGGCCGGCCTTTTTGTATTTTCTGTTTTTTTCTAAAATAAAGGAAGGGTGCTGTGTGGCCCCCCTTCCCTGGGTGAATTTTGGCCCCGGTGATCCCATTTCCCGGGGCCTGCCCTTTATTTTATATATTTATTTTTTTACATGGGAGGGGGGCCGAGTGGCCAATTCTGGCCTTGGCGACCCCATCCCCCGGGGCCAGGGCTTTAAATATTTTTTTTAAAGGGGAAGGGACCAACGCGGTCCCCCTCCTTAGGCTGATACCGGCCCGCAGACCCAATCCCCCAGGGCCTGGCCACTTCGTTGGGGACCGTGGGGGAAGCCTGATGGCCCATGTGGTCCATGCTGGCTCCCTGCCTCCTGCAGGAGCCGGCATTGTTTTGAGACCTGACATGCAGCTCCCTGGATCTCAAAGCAGTGTCTGTTTCCCTGCTTGCTTCAAAGCGGGCAGGGAAACAGACATGCTCTTCTCTCAGCAAGCTAGAGCATCTTTGCTTGCACTTGCTGAAAGCAGAGAGTTTGCTATGGCTTGGCAGGAACAAGCCTTAGCAAACTGCAATGTCCCTGGGGGTACCCCGGGACATTGCTGAAGCTGGTCCTGGGGAGGGCTCCATAAGGGGGGCAGCGCGGCCCACCTCCTTTGTAAATTAAGCCCCAGGGAGGTGGTGGTCCCCGGTGCTGCAGTGGCCGTGCAGCCCCCGTATTTAATTTGAAAACCTTGCGCCGGGGCTGCTTATGGGGGCCAGAGAACCCCACACATTTTTATTTAAATTAGCCCCAGGGCGGTGGCAGTCCCTGAGGCTGCTGGGCCCACATGCCCCCCCTGCATTTGTGTCTTTTAGCTCCAGAGAGATTGTGGTCCTGGGGCTGCGGGGGAGGCCATAAGGACCTCCCCCGCATTCATTTATTTCAATAGCCCCGGGGAGGTGGCGGTCCCCGGGGCTGCGGCGGGGCACATTATCCCGCTGCATTCCTGTTATATTTAACACTGGGGAGGTGACAGTCCTTGGGGCAGCGAGGGAGCCAGGAGGCTGCCCCGCTAATAATGATGTGACTGCCCTGGGTAGGTGGTGGTTGTGGTTCCTGGGGCTTTGAAATGCCTGAGGAGGGGGCCCTGTGCGCCCTCCTCCTATATTTATACATGCTCTCAGGACCTGGCGCACCCGGGGGGCTGATTTCAAACGAAGTGCGGCAGCCCACGCTTATTATTTTTACAAATTTCGGTGGGAGTCACTGATCCAGCATGACTCCCGCTGAAATGCTTTTTAAAAATAGCTTTTTGGCCAACAGGGACCCCCAAGAGGCCTAGGGAGTCTGGGTGTTTCTAACCTGCCCCCTTTCCTTTTTTTAAAGTTTTTTCTTGTGACTCGGTTCAATCGAGTCACAAGATGGCTGCCAACACTTCCTGGTTTGAATTGTTGGCAGCCAATCAGATCTCAGGCATTTGTCCGGGAGGGGTTGCAGATCCTCCACTTCCCCAGATATACAAGTGAAAATGTCTTTGAATTTCTCAGCAACTACTGAACAGATTTACACCATTTAACAAAAAAAGTCACTTTCTGGACCAAGAGCTACCTTTCTGCCAAATTTTGTTTAATTCCGTTCAGCAGTTCGGGCTGTAGCCGTGTCTAAGGTTTCCTATGGAAATTACCATGGAGAAAAAGCGTTTTGGGACCCCCCCCTTTTTCTCAGTGCCCACTTGACGGCTCACCCCAAAATTTTCAAGACAGCAGCTGAAGTGACTGGCAAATTAGTTTTGAAAATTTCACAAAAAGTTTTCAGATGCCAAAGTTATTGGCAAATGAAAAAATGCTCTTCCTATGGAAACTACATCCTAACTATAAACCACCTACTGGTGAACATATATATATATACATATTAGGATCTTGCTTCCATAGGAAAATCGTTTTTTCTTTTGCCAATATCTTTGGCGCCGTTTAACGAATCTTCGTGAAATTGTCAAAACTAATGGGGCGCTCCGGTCAGCTCCTGTCTTGAAAGTTTCAGGGTGATTTGTCAAGCGGGGGATGACAAGAAAAGGGGGTCCCAAAACATGTTTTCTCCATGTTAATTTCCATAGGAAACTTTTGTTGAGGCTACAGCCCGAACTGCTGAACGGAATTACACCAAATTTGGCAGAAAGGTAGCTCTTGGTCCAGAGTGCACTCTTTGCTTTAAATTATGCAAATCCGTTCAGTAGTTTTTGAAATATTAAAAGAAATATCGATATATGGGCGGAGCCTAACCACACATCTCATCGTGAGATCTGATTGGCTGTCAGCACTTCATCCAAGAAATGTTGGCAGCCATCTTGGGACCATTATACATGATAGCAACCCATTAAAATGCATTGTAGTGAACGGAAGGTTTTGAGGGTCACCAAAAGGAGAACGTATAAAGGGTGATAACAGACTTTAGTTACATTATAAATCATTTGTTGATGGTACCATACTAATTTTAGGAATTGTGGTGTGTTATAAGGTGATTTTACCCTGTGAAAAAGCCTTCTACTGGGATATCATGAATCATGTTTGAGAGAAAACTATTTTCTCATGCTTTTCCTACAGAGGTTTGGAAGGTGCTCCAGAAGCTGAAATGAGAGCATATTTTCTGTAAATTCACATTTTCTTTCTCAGTCATGTGAGAATGAAGTCAGACATTCTCAGTAAAACATGTACATCCAACAAGGGCAGAGACTGTCAGTTCATTCCTTTGTGTTTTACTGCAGCTTCCCAGAGTGTTCTAAAGAACAACTAGAGCGCTAATAGTCTTACTTATGACAAAAGTATGGCACACCTGAAGCCATCTAGATTGGAATAAACTGGCAACACTTAAAACATTTAATTTAAAAAGGAACAAAATGAGGGGGTTCATTGTGCCACAGAAATTATGATTAGTGCTGCAGAAAGAAAAATTAGGGCACATTTTGAGTGACTTCTCAAATCCTCTTCTATTTCATTAAAAGATTCTGACATGCAGACTGAAACATGCACTTTCAATACCAACAGCAGACTTCCAGTTAACTCCCTGGTGAGCAGTAGCTTTACTACAGTGATCTAATGAGCAACTAGAGTGCTAGCATTCTGAATTTATGGCAAATGCGTGACACATCTGAATGCCTTCTTTATGGAATCAAAGTAAAAAACTGAAAGCATTTCCTACTGAGGAGACTGCAGTAAATGAAGAAATTAGGAAACTTCATAACAAATAAGTCTCCCAAGATGGCCACCAGAGAAAAAAGATCCCAAATGTAGCACAAATATCACCCAGATATAGCCCACGTATAGCCCACTGACAAAAGTGTGCAAAACACTCTATATTTTTTGTTTTTTTGCAGTTTTTTATAGTGCAGACTGGTCAGGTATTGGAGCGTTGCATCTTACTTGGACCCCTTATTGCGTATTTTGCATGAAGTACTTGAGATTGATCTTGCAAAACATTGAACTATTCTGTTAAACTGAAGTTGCTCTGAGACGGGCTTTGTAACACCCGTTTTTACCTACTGGTTTTAATTAATTCTCATTGTATTGTATTAAGAAAGAGGATTTACTGTTTTCATGTACACTTTTATGAACTATGTTTCTAAATCAGATCGAATAAAGTTCATTGAATTGAATTGAAGTCTCCCAAGATGGCCACCAGAGAAAAAGGAGCCCAAATGTAACACAAATATCACCCAGATGTAGCCCACGTATAGCCAATGACAGAAGTGTGGAAAACACTTTTTATTTTTATTTTTTTGCAGTTTTATATAGTGCAGACTGGTCAGGTACTGGAGTGCTTTACATGAAAATTGGTTACATCACACAAGGACAAATTCATTTTGGTTGTAGGCATGGGGAGATTAAGTGATTTACCAGAATCACAGAATGTCGAGCTGAAGCAGAAACTCCAACCGGGTTCCCCAGTTGCAAAGTCTGCAGCTCTGGAAGTAACACCACATCCTCTCCCCTAAGTGCAACATTTAATCAAGTGGTCAACTGGATAAAAAAACATAATGATAACAAATAATTTAAAAGTGCTTTGTCGCTATTTGAGAACTCAGAAAATATGTCCTCATTTTAGTTTTTTAGAGCACTAACCATAATTTTAATGCCAATAAGACCCTCCATTTTCTATAATGGAAATGCTTTAGGTATTACAGTTTTGATTACATCAAGATGACGTTAGGCGTGCCACACTTTTGTAATAAATATAGAATGTTAGCAATCTAGTTGTTCAATAGGATACTGTTGAGAGGCAGAGGTCAGGGGCACAGACTCTGAAAATTGAAGGCAGGTAGGAGGGTGCAGAGGCAACAATTTGATCACACTGGGCAGGCAGGAAGGGAAGTGTCTCCTGTCTACAATCTCCTCTTTTTCAATGTAAGTCAATGAGGAAAATCAATTCCCCATTTTTTTTCAAAATCTCCCTCTTACCAAGTTCAAAATGTTAGCAAGTATGGTACATTGGATCATGGAAGGCAGGAGGAATTGGGGTAGGGACATGGACTCAGATAACAGAGGACAGGAGGGACATGGACAGGTGCACCAAACTGACCTTACAGGGCAGGCATCAGGGTTTGCAGCAGCACAATACACCACACAGGGCATGCGGGATAGCAGTGCAGCACAACAATCCATGGAAAGCAATAGGGAGGGGACAGGACCATACACATGGACAACAGAGAACAGAGGGGAAAGAGGCAATGGCAGCAGGCTGACAATAATGGACAGACAGGAGAGAAAGCTGCAGTATAACGGTCCATAAAGGGCAGGAGGGAAGGATCAGGGGCATTACAATGGAACAGACAAGCTAGGAGGGCAGGAATAGGGGTCTGCACATGGAAAACAGAGGGTGGTGGCAAGGGGGCAGGGCCGGAGCAGCAAGCTGACCATGGATGTCAGGCAGGATGGGCACTAGAAGCACAACACACCATGGAGGGCAACAGTGAGACTATAATGGCATACACACAGACCATGGAGGGAAGGTGGGAGGGGGTCAGGGGCAGCTAGCTGACCACACAGGGAAGGTGGGAGGGGTTGTAACAGCACAGAAGACCATGCATGGCAAGCTGGAGGGTTAGTGTCAGCACAATGGCCATGATGGGCAAGAAGGAGGGTGCAGGGGCACACACAAAGGACCATGGAGGATAGAAGGGAGGGGTAGGAGCTAGGCACAGACAAGAGAGTTCAGAGGAAGGGACCTCACAACAGACCACACAGGGCAGGCAGGAGGAGCAGTTGCAGCACAACAGACCAGGGAGGGCAGAAGGGTGTGGCAGTAAAATGGACCATGGAGTACAGGAGGAAGGGATAGGGGCATGGAATGTGGACAGGCAGGGTTGAGGTGGCAGGGACAGGTTACAGTCATCTGACAATGCTAGGCAGGTGGGAGGAGAGTGGCAGCTCAACAGAACACTCAGAGTAGATAGGAGGGGCAGGTCCATGGAACATGGTGGGCAAAAAGGATGGAGTAGGGGCATGCACACAGACATCGGAAGGCAGGGGGAAGGAGAGTAGTGGCAGCAAGCTAAGCACAGAGGCTAAGCAGGAGGTCAATGATGGGGCATAGAATTGGGCAATGGAGGGCAGGAGGAGTGGACTGGGGCAGGTAAACGTCCTTCACAACGAATCCGTTATAACGAATCCTTTTACCTCGCATTCAATTAAAACGCATCCGACACTATTACGCATACTTTTTCTCCGCATACTTTTACCCCTCATATACTTTCACCCCGCAAACTATGACAACGATAATAGAAGATATGCAAATAAAATGTCACAAATAACTAGAGTTATTTAAAAAACGGAAAGCAGAAGTAGAGTAATAAAAAAATGAGCTGACCTGCACTTCCAATGTTGTTCTGGATTCAAGGAAACTTTAGCAGGAGACTTTCAGGCATACCCGACAATGTTGACATGGCGAACTTGCACAGGAGTCCTAGAAAAGTTAGTTTGGATGACCCTCACCTTGCAGTCACATTCTTCCGTTGAAAATGTGGATATGCCGCGGAACAGAAAAATAAAGCTTGGACAAGAGTCAAGGTAACTTCAAATTACATGTCCCTCACCTTTCGGAATTTTATTGAAGACCCTCACTTCCATTGAGACACTGGACGGCGCAATACTCCAACATTGCACAGGAGTGGCTGAAGAATATTACCCATGATAAAGCGCGTTTGAAGGTATACGTAGGCTATTGAACGTGTAAATTAGTCTCTTTTGTATCTTTATTACTCTTTCTATCGAAAGCGGCAAACCATTTTTTATTTTTACTTTACAGAGCGAGTGCAACGGGGACGGATGCAGGAGAGATCTGCTTGAAGGTAAGCTTGAATTTCGTTTGATTTATTGATTTTGATAGTAAGAGAGTGAAAGAGTAACGTTTAAAATAATTGAAATAATGTTTATTCGTTATTGAAAATAACTTTATTGAGCATTTTAAAGAAGAGTTCATTATTTTTTATAAGAAAGTGCTTGAGTATTATTTAAATTACTTACCCACCCAAAACCCCTGTTTTTCCTGACATCCCGTGCCAGTAGTTAAGTGTCAAATTTTGGAAAAAATAAAATAAATAAAGACTGAATTTTCGTGGCAATAGACAGCGTTGTGAAAACATGCGTGGAAAATGTACATTTCACAGTTTAAATACATTTTTCGTTATGTTGGTTTCGTTATTATATAATGTGGAGTTATGGCATTTGCGTTGTTAAAATTGTGGGCTAATGGTATGCGGAGAGATGGGATGCGGGGTAACGTCATACATTCACTGGGGCATCATGCTAAATGGAGAGCAGTGGCAGCACATCACACAGACCATGCATGGCAGGAGGGAGGAGGCTAGTGGATGGATTCAGACAACAGAGGATAGGGAGGAAGTGGATGGGGCAGCAAGCTAACTGTTCAGAGAAGGCGGGAAGGCCAGTGGCAGAACAATTGCCACACAGGGCTGTAATGAGGGAGCAGGGGCATGGCCTTGGACAATGGATGGCAAAGCGGAGGAGGGGAGGCAGGAGTAGCAAGCTTAGGTGGGGACAGCACAATGACAGGCCAGGCCCTGCTTCCAACCCCCCACCATCCATTGTGATAGGCATCTTACTTAACGTTTAAAAAAAACTAGAAATTTGCTGAAAAAAACAAAGATTCCAGGGATTTTATGGTTATACTCAGATTTCACTCGTACAAAACCAGTGAAATTCAGCAGTTCTAGTTACCTGAGCTAACTATAACTTATGCCCCCGTAATGCACTGCTTATGACCTCAGACATTCCATCATTCATAACATGGTCAATGACATCACTCATGACATCACCCATGACATCTCAGATGAGCTTTGAATGGCATGGAACTTTAATCGCTAGAACTTTATGAAGGGATAGTGTGTGTATATTAGCACCCCCTTTTTTTCTTTTCTTTCGTGTACAAACCAATATAATACGCAAAGTGCCCAGATCAATATGGCCTATAGCCTTTCACTTTAAAGTAATGTGTGGTCCATTTTTTATGTTGATGTTTGCAATCGTAAGTATGTTTATTATGAACAAGTCACGTTGACGAACATACAGGTACGGCGGTCACGGGGCAAGATATGCTGAAATGACATTGTGTGCATATTAACACTTGTTTTCTTTTCTTTATTGTATGAATTCCTGAATTTTTGCATCGTGACCAGGCCAATATGGCCGCCAGCTTTTGGATTAATGTAATATGTAGTCCTTTGTTAAAGTTGGCAACTAGAGGCATTTGTACATTTAAATAAGGACGGTACAATGACGTCTTGTATCGTTATCAAGGTTCAGACGAGCCGAAAAGCGTGGATCGCGTCTTTTCCAGATTAAATACTTCCAAACTACAACTTGAGTGCTGATTCCTTCCTTGTAAGAGTGAGAGGAGATTGAATGCATATATATAAAATTCACTGGAAAAAACACAGGTTTCAGGGACGTTATAGTTAGAAATTAGCATTTAAAATACCTTAGATATTCACTGAAAAAACCACAGGTTTCAGGGACGTTATAATTAGTCTGACATTACACTCGTACAAAACCAGAGAAATTGAGCCGTTACAGTTAGCTGAGCTAAGTATAGCTCAGGCCCCCGCAATGCACTGCTGATGACATCACATATTACATCACTCATGACATGGTCAGTGACATCACTGATGACATCACAGATGACATCTCAAATGACATCACTAATGACATCATCCAGTGACTGTGAGTGTTTCTAAAAAGTTTAAGAATGTGATATATATATATATATATATATATATATATAGATGATTCAGTCAGTGTGTGACTGACAGTATAAGTGAGTGATTATATGTGTCTGGGTGAATGTATGGGTGAGTGACTAATCTGTGTGAATGTCTGCATCAGTCTGTCAGTTGGTGTGTAAGTGGCTGCATGGGTTGGTATATAGGTACATGAGTGTCTATATAGGTTATTGATTGGTTGTCTGAGTACCTGTATGTGTTCCAGAGTGTCTGTGTGTTATGTGACTGCCTGCATGGATGTGTGAGTGGGTAATTCACTGGGTGTATGGGTTCATGAGTGCATCTGCGAGGTGCTGTATGGGTGAGTGAGTGTTTATATGGCTGTGTTGTTGAGTGAATGGATGTCTCAGTGGTATATGTGTGAGTAACTGCATATGTGAATGGCAGTATATGTGGGTGTTGGAGTATATAAGTGAATGTATGTGAGAGTGAGTGATTGTGAGAGTGGATGTATGAATGAGTGTGTGCTTGTGACATTGATTTATGAGAGAGTAAGTATGTGTTAGTATCTGTATGAATAAGTGAGGTGGTGTGTGTATAACTGTATAGGTGAGTAAATGGTATTGTGATTGACTCTTTGGGTGACTGACTAGGTGTGTGAGTAACTATGGGTGAGTAGCGGTGTGTGAGTGTCTGTATGGGTGTATCAGTGCATATAATAGTGGTTGTATTGATGAGTGACTGAATGTATGAGTCACTGTATGGGTGAGTGAGTGGATGTGTGTATAGATCTAGGAATAAGTGAGTGGGTATGTACTACCTGGTATTGGTGTGTCTATGGTTTCGAGAATGGTAGTCTGTATTTTAGAGTGGGTGTATTAAAGGTTAAATGTGACGTCATCAGCAGTGCATTGCGGGGGCGTGAGTTATAGTTAGCTCAGCTAACTATAATGGCTGAATTTCTCTGGTTTTGTACGAGTGAAATGTCAGACTAACTATAACGTCCCTGAAATCTGTGGCTTTTTCAGTGAATATATATATATATATATATATATATATATATATATATATATATATATATATACATCCGCAAAGTTTACCTCAACGAAGGAGCCCAAACCACGGGTGAGTATTGCTGTTCAAATTTTAATCAGGGCTGCAGCACAAGTCATCAGGATCACAAGCGGCATGTCCGTAAGCCGACGCGTTTCGGGCCTCTGCCCTTTGTCACAGGCTGGTTGTGCTGGCATTGCAAAGCGAGTGGTGCACCTGTGTTCCATTAAGTATCCCGCCTCAGTGGGCGTAGCCGCATGCACGGCATCTCGGTACTTGAAGTGCTGTCCGTTTTGCTCATGTGAGCTGCCTTGCAGTCAGTAAATGAAAACACAATGAAATCTGTATTTTAGAGTGGGTGTATTAAAGGTTAAATGTGACGTCATCAGCAGTGCATTGCGGGGGCGTGAGTTATAGTTAGCTCAGCTAACTATAATGGCTGAATTTCTCTGGTTTTGTACGAGTGAAATGTCAGACTAACTATAACGTCCCTGAAACCTGTGGCTTTTTCAGTGAATATATATATATATATATATATATATATATATATATATTACCAGTAGGTAGTTATAGTTAGGACCTCGTTTCTATTCAAAAAGCGTTTTTACTTTTGCCAATATCTTTGGCGCCGGTTGACGAATCTTCGCAAAATTTTCAAAAATAATGGGGCGGACCGGTCAGCTCCTGTGTTGAAAGTTTCGGGGTGATTCGTCAAGTGGAGGCCAAGAAAAAAGGGGGGTCCCAAAGCACGTTTTCCCCATGTTAATTTCCATAGTAATTTTGAAACAGGTTACAGCCCGAACTGCTGAATGGAATTACACCAAATTTGGCAAAAAGGTTGGACTTGGTCTAGAAAGTGTGCTTTTTTTTAAATGGTGTAAATCTGTTCAGTAGTTTCTAAGAAATTCAAAATAAAAGAATATCGATATCTGGGCGGAGCCTAACCACACATCCCATCGTGAGATCTGATTGGCTGTCAGCACTTCATCCTGGAATTGCTGACAGCCATCTTGGGACCACTATACATGATAGCACCCCATTGAAATGCATTGTAGTGAATAGAAGGTTTTGAGGGTCACCAAAAGGAGAACTATAAAGGGTGATAACAGACTTTAGTTACATTAGAATGCAGTTGTTGATGGTACCATACTAATTTTAGGAATTGTGGTGTGTTCTAAGGTGATTTTACCCTGTGAAAAACCTTCTGCTGGGATATCATGAATCATGTTTGAGAGAAAACTATTTTCTCATGCTTGTCACATAGAGGTTTGGAAGGTGCTCCAGAAGCTAAAATGAGAGCACATTTTCTGTAAATTCACATTATCTTTCTCAGTCATGTGAGAATGAAGTCTGACATTCTCAGTAAAACATGTACATCCAACAAGGGCAGAGACTGTCAGTTGATTCCTTTGTGTTCTTCTGCAGCTTCCCAGAGTGTTCTAAAGAACAACTAGAGAGCTAACAGTCTTACTTATGACAAAAGTATGGCACTTAAAACATTTAATTAAAAAAGGAACAAAATGAGGGGGTTCATTTTGTCATATAAATTATGGTTAGTGCTGTAGAAAGTGAAATTAGGACATGTTTTAAGTGAGATCTCAAATATCTTCCTGTTATACTTCAACAGGAGCAGCCTGTCAGCTGATTACTTTGTGTTCTACTGCAGCTTCCCAGAGTGTTCTAAAGAACAACTAGAGCGCTAACAGTCTTACTTATGACAAATTTATGGCACACCTGAAGCCATCTTGATTGGAATAAACTGGTAACACTTAAAACATTTAATTTAAAAAGAAACAAAATGAGGGGGTTCATTTTGTCACAGAAATTATGGTTAGTGCTGTAGAAAGAAAAAATAGGACATGTTTTAAGTGAGATCTCAAATATCTTCCTGTTATACTTCAACAGAAGCAGCCTGTCAGTTGATTTCTTTGTGTTCTACTGCAGCTTCCCAGAGTGTTCTAAAGAACAACTAGAGTTCTAACAGTCTTACTTTTGACAAAATTATGCCACACCTGAAGCCATCTTGATTGGAATAAACTGGTAACACTTAAAACATTTAATTTAAAAAGGAACAAAATGAGGGGGTTCATTTTGCCATAGAAAATATGGTTAGTGCTGTAGAAAGAAAAATTAGGACATGTTTTAAGTGAGATCTCAAATATGTTCCTGTTATACTTCAACAGGAGCAGTCTGTCAGTTGATTTCTTTGTGTTCTACTGCAGCTTCCCAGAGTGTTCTAAAGAACAACTAGAGGGCTAACAGTCTTACTTATGACAAAAGTATGGCACACCTGAAGCCATCTAGATTGGAAAAAAATGGTAACACTTAAAACATTTAATTTAAAAAGGAACAAAATGAGGGGGTTCATTTTGCCATAGAAATTATGGTTAGTGCTGCAGAAAGAAAACTTAGGGCACATTTTGAGTGACTTCTCAAATCCTCTTCTATTTCATTAAAAAATTCTGACATGCAGAACGAAACATGCACTTTCAATACCAGCAGCAGAGTTCCAGTTAACTCCCTGGTGAGCAGTAGCTTTACTACAGTGATCTAATGAGCAACTACAGAGCTAACATTCTGAATTTATGGCAAATGTGTGACACATCTGAATGTCTTCTTGATGGATTCAAAGTAAAAAACTGAAAGCATTTCCTACTGACGAGACTGTAGTAAATTAGGAAATTAGGAAACTTCATAACAAATAAGTCTCCCAAGATGGCCTCCGGAGAAAGAGCCCAAATGTAGCACAAATATCACCCAGATGTAGCCCACATATAGCCCAATGACAGTAGTGTGTAAAACACTTTTTATTTTTAGTTTTTTTGCAGTTTTATATAGTGCAGACTGGTCAGGTATTGGAGCGTTGCATCTTACTTGGACCCTGTCTTGCGTATTTTGCACAAAGTACTTGAGATTGATCTTGCGAAACATTGAACTTTACTATTCTATTAACCTGAAGTTGCTCTGAGCTGGGCTTTGTAACACCCATTTTTACATACTGGTTTTAATTAATTCTCATTGTATTGTATTAAGAAAGAGGATTTACTGTTTTTATGTACACTTTTATGATCTATGTTTCTAAATCAGATCGAAAAATGTTTATTGAATTGAATTGAAGTCTCCCAAGATGGCCACCAGTGAAAAAGGAGCCCAAATATAGCACAAATATCACCCAGATGTAGCCCACGTATAGCCCAATGACAGAAGTGTGGAAAATTCCAGAACCAGTTTGGGCACTTTTAGAAGTCAGTTGGTAATATGTCTAACCAATAGAAATGTGTTTTATAATTCGAAATAATGTAGGAAGGAATGTGATTTGTTACTTACATGTATTTGTGTGGAGAAAGAGAGGGAAACTTTGCCATTACTGGTTTTGCCTTGCTGAGAGCAGTGCATTACATTTATTGTGTGCATAAGAAAATCTTTTCTGAGTTTCTGATATTTTATATTCTACAAATCAATTTGGAAGGTGAGTGATAAATTTGTGAGGTGTATTATGTGTAAGCTTTATTTTTCAAGTTAAATAATTATTCAAGAACTTTGATGCTTGAAATATATTATTAAATGTAAAGATGTTTATTGTAGTTTGTTTTATTGTAGTTAAATGTTGTTTGAAATAGATTCTGTATAGTATTATGTGTATATTGGAATATGGATTAGTGATTATGGTAGTTTGTTTTAGTGTGTGAATATGTATATTTGTAGTATACCGCATAATTATAGCTGTTGCTTTAAATTTGGAGGTGGATTCTGTCAAATTTTAAGGTGTGCATGGACTTCTGTCCCAAGTATGTTTCTACTTGTATATGTACTTTCATATGTCTTATACATTTGGAGGTGCATGATGTATAACAAAGAGGCGTTGTTGCTTTTTATGTGGTAGGCTCAAGACTGTGAGTACTAGTAGAATGGTGAAGATGCAGCACAAACGTGTGGTGTAAAAGATGGTGACATAAGGTGTTATTAATTAGGCTTCTTTTTTTAAGTTTCTAGAGCGGTACAGTGGAAGTATGCCGCATAATTTTTGATGTTTGCTTGAAATTGGAAGTTTGTTCTGTGGGTTTTTTTAGGTTTGGATAGTGTTATGGTACAGACATATTCATGTATGGTTTTAGTAATATGGTGAGACTTTTACTAAAGATATGTGAAGGGTTCCTACTTTCTATTTGGGTAGGTATAATATTTTAAGTAGTTGTAGAATGGTTAAGCAGTAGCCTGAAAGTGAGGTTTGAGATGTTTGTAGAGATGTTATTTATTAGAGTAATTTGTATGATTTGAAAAAGTTATATTTCATATATACCGCATAATTTTCAGTGTCTGTTTGAAAATTGAAGTGTACTCTGTGAAGTTTTGAGCTGTGCATGGTGTTGTGACTGATGTATGTGTCTACTTGCTCATACATTTATAGAATCACCCAGGCACTACCTTTGCACTCCTGTAATCACTCAGGCAGTACCTTAGTACTTCTGTAATCACCCAGGCAGTACTCATGCACTTTTAAAATCACCCACTCATGTCCTATGTATTCCAGTAATCCTCCAGATATTACCCCTGTAGTCATGTAATCACCCAGGCACTAGGTATGTACTACCTCTGCAGCCATGTAATCATGCAGTGTGTATCTATGCACTCATGTAATAACCCACACACTACTCTTGCAGTCATAGAATCATGCAGGCTCTACTGTTGCACTCATCTATTCACATACGCAGTACATAATGACTCAACTATGCCTTCAGTTGCTATTTAAACACTTATCCGTGCTCTAAACGTCTATATCTGCACTCATGCAATTAGTCAGTCACTTTTCATATTCTCCTGCAATTACCTAGTGACTACCCTTGCACTCATATAATCACCCAAGCACTACCCATGGAGTTATGCAATCACTCAAGCAGATCTATTACATGTCTCAGTTTCTAGGTTTCACTATATTCCAGAAATATTGTATACATATTTGTTTTAGATATGATGATGATTTGAAAAGGTAGATTCATATGTATGTGTGCTTGTAACAATATTGAGAGACTTATAGTTGAGTCATGTAATAGTCTGCTGCTATATATTTGGCGAGGCCCAACATTCATGCAGTTATAATAACACCCAAGAACTCGCCATGCAGTCTTCCAATGATGCAGGCACTATATATGCAGTGTTGTAATCACTGAGACATTACTGCTACACTGATGCAATCATCTAGGGAATATCTATGCACTCATGCAGTCATTAAGGTATTACCCATGCACTCTTTCAAACATGTAGCCACTACTCATGCACTTATATAATCACCCAGGCACTATCGTTGCAGTCCTTCAATCACGGAGGCACTACCCTTGTACTCATGTAATCACTCAGCCAGTAGTCATGGTGTTGTGAAATCACCCAGGCACTACCTTTGCACTCCTTTATTCACTCAGGCAGTACCTCAGTAGTCCTGCAATCAGCCAAGAAGTACTCATGCACTTAGAAAATCACCCAGTCACTTCCTATGTAGTCATGTAAATCCCCAGATATTACCCCTGTAGTCATGCAATCACCCAGGTGTTAGCTATGTACTCCTTTAATCCCCAGACTTTATACCTGTACTCATGTAATCATGAATGCATTAGATATACAGTACTTCTATCAGTCAGCCACTATCTTTCCACTCTTTCAATCACACAGGTACTACTCTTGTACTTATGTAATCACTCAGCCAGTACTCATGCACTTATAAAACTACCCAGGCACTACCTTTGCACTCCTGTAATTACTCAGGTAGTACCTTTGTACTTTTGTAATCACCCAAGCAGTACTCATGGACTTATAAAGTCACCCATTCACTTTCTATGTATTCCAGTAATCCCTCAGATATTACCCTTGCAGTTATGCAATCACCCAGGCACTACATATGTACTATCCCTGCAGTCATGCAATCATGCAGGCTGTACCTATGTTGATAAGAATTCACCCAGGCAGTATGTTAACACTCCTTTATTCACTCAGGCACTAACTCAGTAGTCGTGCAATCACCCAAGAAGTACTCATGCCCTTATAAAATCACCCAGGCATTACCTTTGCACTCCTGTAATTACTCAGGTAGTACTTTAGTACTTCTGTAATCACCTAGGCAGTACTCATAGAGTTATAAAATATTGTAAACCTATTTCTTTTAGATATGATGTTGGTTTGAAAATATAGAGACATATGTATGCATGCTTCTAAGAATATGGAGAGACTTGTATTTCAGTGATGTAATAGTCTGCTGCTTTATATTTTGCTAGGCCCAACAATTATGCAGTTATAAAAACAGCCAAGTACTACCCATGCAGTCTTCTAATGATCCAGGCAGCACATATGCACTGTTGTAATCACTCAGGCATTACTGCTACACTCACGCAATCACCTAGGCACTACCTATGTACTCATGCAATCGCCAAGGTATTACCCATGCACTCTTTCAATCATGTAGCCATTACCGTTGCTCTATTTCAATTACGGAGGAACTACCCTTGTACTTATGTAATCACTCAGCCAGTAGTCATGCTGTTAAGAAATCACTCAGGCACTAACTTTGCACTCCTTTATTCTCTCAGGCACTACCTGAGTAGTTCTGCAATCATCTAAGAAGTACCCATGCAGTTATAAAATCACCCAGTCACTTCCTATGTAGTCATATAAATCCCCAGATATTACCCCTGTAGTCATGCAATCACCCAGGCGTTACCTATGTACTTCTTTAATCCCCTAGACGTTACCTCTGTACTCATGCAATCACCAATGCATTAACTATACAGTGCTTCATTCGGCCAGCCACTATCTTTCCACTCTTTCAATCATGCAGGCACCACTCTTGTACTTATGTAATCACTCAGCCAGTACTCATGCACTTATAAAATCACCCAGCCCCTACCTTTGCACTCCTGTAATCACTCAGGTAGCACCTTAGGACTTTTGTAATCACTCAGGCAGTACTCATGAATTTTTAAAGTCACCCATTCACTTTCTATGTATTCCAGTAATCCCACAGATATTACCCCTGCAGTTATGCAATCACCCAGGCACTACTTATGTACTATCTCTGCAGTCATGCAATCATGCAGGCTGTACCTATGTTGATAAGAATTCACCCAGGCAGTATGTTAACACTCATTTATTCACTTAGGCACTAACTCAGTAGTGGTGCAATCAGCCAAGAAGTACTCAAGCCCTTATAAAACCACCCAGGCACTACCTGTGCACTCCTGTAATTACTCAGGTAGTACTTTAGTACTTCTGTAATCACCCAGGCAGTACTCATAGAGTTATAAAATATTGTATACATATTTCTTTTAGATATGATGTTGGTTTGAAAACGTAGAGACATATGTATGCGTGCTTCTAAGAATATGGAGAGACTTGTATTTCAGTGATGTAATAGTCTGCTGTTTTATATTTTGCTAGGCCCAACACTTATGCAGTTATAAAAACAGCCAGGTACTACCCATGCAGTCATCTAATGATCCAGGCAGTACATATGCACTGTTGTAATCACTCAGGCATTACTGCTACACTCACACAATCACCTAGGCACTACCTATGCACTCATTCAATCGCCAAGGTATTACCCATGCACTCTTTCAATCATGTAGCCACTACTCATGCACTTATATAATCATCCAGCCACTGCCGTTGCTCTATTTCAATCACGGAGGTACTACCCTTGTACTTATGTAATCACTCAGCCAGTAGTCATGCTGTTAAGAAATCACTCAGGCACTACCGTTGCACTCCTTTATTCTCTCAGGCAGTACCTGAGTAGTTCTGCAATCATCCAAGAAGTAATCATGCAGTTATAAAATCACCCAGTCACTTCCTATGTAGTCATGTAAATCCCCAGATATTAACCCTGTAGTCAGGCGTTACCTATGTACTTCTTTAATCCCCTAGGCGTTACCTCTGTACTAATGCAATCACCAATGCATTAACTATACAGTGCTTCATTCAGCCAGCCACTATCTTTCCACTCTTTCAATCATGCAGGCACTACTCTTGTACTTATGTAATCACTCAGCCAGTACTCATGCACTTATAAAATGACCTAAGCACTACCTTTGCACTCCTGTAATCACTCATGTGGTACCTTAGCACTTTTATAATCACCCATGCAGTACTCATGGGCTTATAAAGTCACCCATTCACTTTCTATGTTTTTCAGTAATCCTTCAGATATTACCCCTGCAGTTATGCAATCACCCAGGCACTACTTACGTACTATCCCTGCAGTCATGCAATCATGCAGGCTGTACCTATGTTGATAAGAATTCACCCAGGCAGTATGTTAACACTCCTTTATTCACTCAGGCACTAACTCAGTAGTGGTGCAATCAGCCAAGAAGTACTCATGCACTTATAAAATCACCCAGGCGCTACCTTTGCACTTCTGTAATCACTCAGGTAGTACTTTACTACTTCTGTAATCACCCAGGCAGTACTCATAGAGTTATAAAATATTGTATACATATTTCTTTTAGATATGATGTTGGTTTGAAATGTAGAGACATATGTATGCATGCTTCTTAGAATATGGAGAGACTTGTATTTGAGTGATGTAATAGTCTGCTGCTTTATATTTTGCTAGGCCCTACAGTTATGCAGTTATAAAAACACTTAAGTACTACCCATGCAGTCTTCTAATAATCCAGCCAGTACATATGCACTGTTGTAATCACTCAGGCATTACTGCTACACTCATGCAATCACCCAGACAATGCCTATTAACCCTGGGTGTAATACTTCGCTACGCTCACGGAGCATGCAAAGTTTGTGCTACTACGCAAATTGCACGTAGCAGAGTGAAAAACTGTGCTAATTGACGCAGCGTAGCAGTAGTATAATAAACACCTACAAATGCATTGATAAAGCAATTTTCTATGCTAAAAAGCATATAATCAATTCACAAAGGTGAACTTTGACAATGAAAATATCAAGCAATGAGAGAGGTGATGATTTTGGGGTCCCCCCTAACCTAGGGGGAGGACCAAGCCGATGCCTTGAACACAAAAAGCATATCATGTGAACGATTCAGTGGTTGTCCCTTCCTCCTAGGACCACCCCAAGCACAGTTATGGGCAAAAATACAATCCCAACCAAAGGCCCTGCAAAGCATTATGGGACGAGATTAGCAGTGGGCAGTGAATATTATAGTGTCCAATATCAAAATAATTCTACAAAGAGCTGCAGTTCAACTAGTCGTTACTAGATGTCCCTCACGAGTCAAATGCAAAAGCATTGAAATTATTAATACATCAAGCTGCAGTTCCACTAGTCGTTACTAGATGTCCCTCACGAGTCAAATGCAAAAGCATTGAAACCCTTTCATGAAGCTTTTGCATTTGACTCGTGAGGGACATCTAGTAACGACTAGTGGAACTGCAGCTCTTTGTAGAATTATTTTGATATTGGATACTATAATATTCACTGCCCACTGCTAATCTCGTCCCATAATGCTTTGCAGGGCCTTTGGTTGGGATTGTATTTTTGCCAATAACTGTGCTTGGAGTGGTCCTAAGAGGATGGGACCACCACCGAATCGTTCAAAAGATGTGCTTTTTGTTTTCAACGCATCTGCTTGGTTCTCTCCCTAGGTTAGGGAGGATCCCAAAATCATCACATCTCTCACTGCTTGTTAATTTATCGTTTTCACTTTTGTGAAATGACTATATGCATTTTAGCATATAAAGACAGAGATATTTATTTTATCTTAACTTGTACTGTGCAAGATGCCTTTGGCAATTATTGTACAGTGCAGTCAAGCACACAGCTATGCACTACGCACTTGGCATAGTTACGTGAAGTTCAAAATGTACTTCGCGTAGCTACGTGTAGTGCTACTACGCAAACTACGCCCAGGGTTAATGCCTATACAATCATACAATCACCAAGGTATTACCATGTACTCTTTCAATCATGTAGCCACTACTCATGCACTTATGTAATCATCCAGCCACTACTGTTGCACTATTTCAATCACAGAGGTACTCCCCTTGTACTTATGTAATCACTCAGCCAGTAGTCATGCTGTTAAGAAATCACTCAGGCACTACCTTTGCACTCCTTTATTCACTCAGGAACTACCTGAGTAGTCCTGCAATCATCCAAGAAGTACCCATGCAGTTATAAAATCACCCACTCACTTCCTATGTAGTCATGTAAATCCCCAGATATTACTCTTGTAGTATGCAATCACCCAGGCGTTAACTATGTAGTTCTTTGATCCCCCAGAAGTTACCCCTGTACTCATGCATTCATCAACGCATTAGATATACCGTGCTTCATTCAGCCAGCTACTATCTTTCCACTCTTTCAATCATGCAGGCACTACTCTTGTACTTATGTAATCATTCAGCCAGTACTCGTGCACTTATGAAAATGCCCAACTACTATCCATGCAGTCTTCCAATGATGTAGGCACTACATATGAACTACTGTAATCACTCAGGCATTACTGCTGCACTCATGCAATCACCAGGGTATTAACTATGTAGTCTTTCAATCATGTATCCACTACTCATTCATTTATATAATCACCCAGCCACTACCGTTGCACTCATGCAATTACCCAGGCATTACCCCTGTAGTCATGGAATCACCTAGGCATTATTGCTGTAGTATACAATTACACAGTCATTACCAAAGCACTACTTAAATCATCCAGCTAGTACATATGCACTTCTGTAATGACCCGGGCACTACCGTTGCACTCTTCAAATCACCCAGGCACTAGGCCTGTACTCTTTGAATCACCCAACCAGTATCTATGCACTTATAAAATCACCCATGCACTATCTCTGCACTCCTCCAATCACCCAGGCACTACTACTACACTCATACAACCTCACACACATTACTCCTGCACTCATGCAATCACCCATACTTTACTTATGCACTCCGCCAATCTCCTTGACATTACCCCTGCACTTATGCAATCACCCTGGCATTACCCATGCACTCTTTCAATTACTTAGACAGAACACATGGACTCTGTACCTCTGTTCTTTCTTTCTACACTTCTTTTGTGTCTTTCTGCTTGTGTTGCTTCTTTCTGTACTCCTGTTAGGTCTTTCTGTAGCCCTGTTTCCTCTTTCTGCATCCGTGTTACCTCTTTCTACACCTCTGTTCATTCTTTCTGCACTTTTTTTGTTTTTTTCTGTACATGTCTTGCTTCTTTCTGCGCCTTTTATGCCTCTTTCTGCACCTCTCCTCTCTTTTTGCACCCCTCTTGCCTCTTTCTACACCTCTGTTGCCTCTTTCTGCATTCCTCTTGCTTCTTTGTACACCTATGTTGCTTCTTTTTGCATCCCTCCTGTATATTTCACACCGTCTTTGGTCTTTATATATGAGAATATTTGTATATAATTATTGTATTAATATTAAATGATTTAATGAAAGTATTTAAACTTTTCTTTCTTTTCAGATACTCACCATTATTATTAATAAAGATTGAGTATGACAAGAAAATATCAAAAGAAAAGAAAAGAGTACTATTTAAAAGAAACAGAAAAGGAGAAATCAGACAAAAAGGCTTCTGGTAAGAGAACTAAAGAATTGGTTAAAAGAGTTTTAAAGAAGATTACGAATTTAGAAAATGGAGAAAAGAAAAAGAAAAGTAGTACAACCATTCAGAAGTAAACAAAAAAAGGAGATATTAATAGAAAATCATGTTTTGGGAAAATAATCTATGATGAAAGAAGGATGAAACAGTATAAGGATATTAGGAAACTAATTTTTAAAAGTAGAGTATTGCAAAATGTAATGAAAGATTGCAGGAAATATAAAAGAAGATCTGCATTTTACAAGAAAAAGCAACAGATTGAAAGTGTAGTCAAAAACGCTTTTGAATTGAAAAGAAGATTGTTTATATTAGTTTTGAAAAGAATGACAACATTGAATAAAACAATGCATTTTATAAAGAAGAAAAGTAAAAGTAAAAGAATGGTCAATAGAACTAACTTTTGCAAAAAAAATGTGGGTGACTGGAAGCACACTTCTAGTACTGAACCTTTTTTAATGAAAAAAGCTATTTTCAACAAAACACATTAGTTTACGCAGTTGATACCAATGGTCGTTCTTATAAGGTTAAAAATGGTTGTCCAATTGAAAAAGAAAAGATGGTTCCTAGAAATGTAGAAGAAGTAATAGCTGAAGAAGTTCAAGGGAGACGTTCACAAGCTCCAGTGTATAGGTGGGATTGTAGTAGTATTTGTAGTATACAACAGGAATCTATTGATATTTTACAAACGTTCTTACGAGAGTATGGTAAAAAAAGTGTTAAATAGAAGATTAAGTTGTTGCAAGGACTAGATCCTTGTAAAGTGAGAAAATATATTGGCTTGCAGGGTCATTCTCTGGCTTGTCTTTTGAGAAAAGTATGTCAAAGTACTTTTCATCATTTGAGAATGTTAGCAGTACATCACTCAAAAATGCGGAAGTTAGTAAGAAGATTGTAATATGTAAAGAGTCCTGCATTATGTTTAAGTGAAATAAACACTGCTCTTTTGCGTGGTTCAGTATTGGATGTAATAAAAGTTTGTGATGATATACATTTTTGTTTCTTTGGTCCTGAAGAGTAGTGTAGAGAAAGTGAGAGTTTCATAAGTGTAGGTGTTGAAGAAGAGGTGGAAGATAGTAGTACTCAGAAGTTTGCAGAAGAAATTACAAAGTTTAAGGTAGTTTGTTGTGAAAAACCAAACTATGTTTGTATATGTTGTCGACGTACTCACTGTAGAAGTCAAACTAGGAATGTTGATGTGTATTTAAAAAGTGAAAAGGAAAACAATGATAAGTGGGAGCAATTTGGTGCTTATTTGTTGGTGGAAGGTCGTTTTGAGTTGGGTAGTGATCAACATATTTGTAAATATTGTTACAGCAAACTAGAAGAGAATAAAATGCCAGCTAGAGCTGTATATAGTAACCTAGAGTTGGTAGGTATTCCTTCAGAACTAGTAGATTTAAATACATATGAATCTATTCTTATTCAATCTGTGCACCCGTTTCAGGCTATTGTTCGTATGGAGCCTAAAACAGGTAAGCTGACTCCAACAGATTTACAAAGAGGTTTAAAAGGAAGAGTTGTGTATTTTCCTTTAGATTTTAAGAAAAATATTGAAACTGGTGGTATAGAGAGAGAGGAAAGTGAACCTGTAGTGTTAATGGTGTACCAACAAAAAGTCGGAAAATATGGCAAGAGTTAGTAGATGTCACCAAACTTCAAAAAGCTACATTATATCTTATACAAAACAATATTTATTATAAAAATATACATGTGGACGAAGAAGAAATATCTTAAGGAGATGATAGAGAAAATTCAACTGGCCAAATCAAAAAAGTGGATGTCTCCAGGAGTGAAGAAATTTATGAACATTATAGTATACATCCTTTACATTCAAAAGAAGTGATTGGAAATACTATTGAATTATTCCAAGTGAAGAAAGCGAAGGGAACTCCTATGAGTGTTTGGGAAAGAAGTTTAGAAGCCCGTTGTTTTCCACAGCTCTTCCCCACTGGAAAAGGTGGACGATATGATGAACCACCAGTGCAGATTCCAGCTTCAGAATATCGTACAACAAGATTGTACTCAGAAGATCCAAGATTTTGACAATGTATTCCATATATATTTCATCTTCTGTTTGAAAGTGACTTGTCTGGACTTCCATATGCAGTGAACCACATATTAAAAACAGGCGTTCATCTTACACATGTTTCTGCAAAGGAATTCATGGACAAAGTACAACAAAGAGATGATCATTTAGAATCTCAGTTGATTAATTTGATGGCGTGTAAACGTGGTACTAATGAGTATTGGCATCATCGTCACGGAGAACTTAAATGTATGTTAAGGAACTTAGGAACCCCTACGTGGTTTGTTACGCTAAGCTGTGCTGAATACGCATGGGATGATTTACTTGAATTTCTACGAGAAGCAAATTCAAATATTAAAAATATTGAATTGAAGACAGCTGGAGAACTGTGTTCCTTGGATCCTGTAAATGTGTGCAGATTTTAATCATAGGTTTCAAGCTATGATGTCTTTTATCTGCAATAAAAATAACCCACCTCTTGGAGAAGTTATTGATTTCTTTTGGAGAAAGGAGTACCAAGCCAGAGGTGCTCCTCATATACATATGCTATTATGGATCAAGGATGCAACTAAATTTGGAACCGATTCTGATGAGACTGTTTTATTTTTATTGAAGACTATGCTACCTGTGCTATTCCAAAAACAGGGGGAGAAAATACCTTAAGACAACAAGTTTTACGGTTTCAAAGTCATCGATGTGGGAAATATTGTTGACGGAAATACAAGTCAAAGGAAAAATGTTATACAAAATGTCGTTTTGGATTCCCACGTCCAGTAATTTCCAAAGGAAGAGGCAACAGTTTCATGTCAGCAGTGAGGCATACTATAACTCGAAAATCTCCAAAGAATACTTACAATATAAAAAGAAGTGAAGATTCAAAGTATATTAATGATTACAATCCAGTGATTTTGATGATGTGGAATGCAAATATGGATATCCAGTATGTTGCAGATAATTCAATTGCTGTTGCTCGCTATGTTACATCCTATATAACAAAATCTGAAAAGACAGATTTGAAAGAAATGTTCATCACCTGCTTGTCGCATATTACTTACTCTCTTGTACAATCCCTGATACAAGCACACACTCATCCATACAGCCACTCTAACAATCACTCACTCTCACATATAGTCATTTATATACTCCAATACTCACATATACTGCCTTTCACATATGTAGTTATTCACACATGTACCACTGAGACATCCATTCGCTCACCAACACACCCATACACACACTCACCCACCCATACAACCCTTCTGAGATGCACTCTTGAACCCATACACCCAGTGAATCACCCACTCACACATCTATGCACAGAGTCACACACCCCCCACTAACCCACACAGATACTCAGGCACCCATAGAGATGCTCAGACAGCCAATCAATAACCCATATAGACACTCATGTAGCTACTCACCAACCCATGCAGCCGCTTACACACCAACTGATTGAGACATTCACACAGTTTAGTCACTAACCAATGCATTTAGTAAGACATGTTTAATCACTCACTTATACAGTCAGTCACGTACCTACTAAATCATCCGTTCAGACACTTATACACCCACTCATTCTTTAATACACCCTGGCATATATATATATCAAACATATTTAAACTTTACAGAAACACATAGTCACTGGATGATGTCATCAGTGATGTCATCAGTGATGTCATTTGATATGTCATCAGTGATGTCATCAGTGATGTCACTGACCATGTCATGAATGATGTAATATGTGACGTCATCAGCAGTGCATTGCGGGAGCGCAAGTTATAGTTAGCTCAACTAACTATAATGGCCGAATTTCTCTGGTTTTGTACGAGTAAAATGTCCAACTAACTATAACGTCCCTGAAACCTGTGGTTTTTTCAGTGAATATATATATATATATATTTATATATATATATATATATAAACAAATACACACATTTTTCCTGTTACCACACAGATTTAAGTGATAGTTGCTCCTCCCCCTCCTTTGATCATGCATGCTTCTCCTGGCACCACCAACTGTGCTGTGCGGTCCCTTATTCTGTAGATCTGAGATTGGGTACTACTGTCGCCAATACTTTGGGCAGTTTAGGAATGTCCTTGGATTGTAGCATCCCAGTGTCTGGCCGACATGAGTTGGAGTCACTTTTCATCATAAGTGGCCATATAGGGTAAGAGGGGAGCACCAATAGTGGCTTTGGATGAGGTATAACTTCAGCCGACTAACCCCCAAGTGCCAGCAGAGCTGTTTGTCTGGATCACCGGGCCCAGGTGCATGAAGCGGTGTTTAGTAGGGCAGTTTCTCTGAGGCCATGACCCTTGTTGGAGGATGCGCTCAGGTCCTACTCTGCTGCTTTTCTGGCTGCCACATGTCAGAAGAACCCTTTGAAGAGCAGACGCCACATTCAACTTAACAGTAGCTTCAAACAGGGGAGTTTGAAGCTTGAAATTTAAGCAAGGGAAAGCTGGCGGCGACAGAGCATTTGTTAAGAGCGGTGAGTAGAGTTTTCTGTCTATTACTGTCTATTTATGTGTTAACACCATATGCTTTATCCAGTAGCTGAGGGCCTACTTGTCCCATAACTCTCCGGCTGTTTGTGAAAGTGGGAGAAATGCTCTTGCAAATTTAGTGGACTGAATAACATTAGGTGCTGTAATGCAACTCCAATCTAAATCTCTGATATCCTGATGGAGGGAGTGTGTTTATGGCATCTCACTATTTCTATGGGCAAAAAGGCTGTGTGGTATTGAACCACTAAGGTGAAACATCACTGAGAAATAAAGTACCTGTGTGACTAGCCTTCGTTTCTTATCCTTTCTGGACACCATGGATAATCAAAAATAGGATGTACTAAATCAACCACAACCTCTAAGAACAGCACGCTGGACTCTTTTTTGCAGTAGCGGTCGGTGGTGGGAGTGCCGCCGGGCGCTGATGTGGGGCAGGGGAGGGGCAGGGTGGGGGGAGTAAACTACGGATTACGGCCGATTACAGGTAAGTACACATATAAATAAATAAATAGAATTTCGTTTCGCGCTCTGCATTGCCAAATGCGATGCAACAAAATTCGTTTGATTTATTTATATGTGTACTTACCTGTAATCGGCCGTAATCCGTAGTTTACTACCCTCCACCCTGCCCCTCCCCCGCGTCAGCGCCCGGCGGCACTCCCACCACCGACCGCTACTGCTTTTTTGGAAACGGTAGTTAGAGTCATCTTCAAAGAGATTTCTTGGGCTGAGAGACGACTATCCTTGGACATCAATGACCCTAATGACCCCATCTTTATTGCTCGGGGTGAGAGACAACTATCCTTGGACATCAATGAACCTAATGACCCCATTTTGATTGCTCCACAGGACTTGGATAGCGGGCCCCTGTTAGGGGAATCGCTGAGCCCTGAACTGATATTAATCATGAATCTGTAACTATTGATCACTCTTCAGTGAGTGAGAATAGAAATTATTTCGTTCATGTATTATCATATGTAAGTTAGCATTCGCGGCACCATTTTTTAATTGGGCACCATTTTGAATCATGATCGAAACTGATCCTTTGCTATTTCTGAGAAAAGGCCTCTGCTGAGTTGTGTTTCCCCAAGGCCGAGTTTTACTTCACTAATGAATACATTGTTCTTATTAGCGCATACCTTTCCCTCTAGATAGAGACCTACTCCCCCCTGTCTAGTGGCGGGCATGGGCAGAGTGACCTTGAGCAGTAGATAGTGTGTACCCAGCCTCAGAATCGAAACTTATTCTTTGTACTTCACTATTTTGCTGCATCTCCCTGGAAAATTCCACAGTGGGCGTGCCTTCATTGGTTCTGGGATGTACATAATGTATCTTTATACTTGCTGATGTCAGTCCCTCTGCAGCACTCCTAAGCGACTGGGCAGACCGGGCTCCACTCTGAGTGTACCTGAACAAACAGCTATTGGTTTGTATTCTCTACTGTCTGACGACTCTTAATTTGTTATGGAAGGCTGAGAGGTGGTCGTGAGTGACCCGAGTGACCCTTATCGGGGCACTTCAGGGACTCCTTCGGGTGAGTGACCCATCCCCTTCCACTGACGGGAGAGGTCGAGGCTATCGTCAGTTCGGACTGACGGATCAGGGATCCCTGCACGAAGAGTTTTTGATACTCGCAGCTGCCCCTTCTGTCCCACCAGACAGTGCCTCGCCCAGCCATCATCCCAACTGGAGTCCTAAATGGCAAAACCCTTGGATCTGACCGTTTGGTCTGAAGAGTCGGCAGTGGAGAATTAGTTTGCTTGACTTGCATATATCAGGTGAGTTTGTCTTGGTTCTTTGTGGATATGGTACCATTTTGGTTTGAATTTGGTACGGTCTGAGGACCGTCTTTGGGATAAAAGCATTTGCAATTGCTTTGCCAGGCATGAATAGTGAACTTGTTTTCTTTTGAGAATGCCTGGTATCAGTAAACTGGTTTCTTTGTGCTGTCGCTGTTGTTCTGCAGATGCTCGATTGGAAGAAGCTCAGCCAGCGCCTCCAGAAGGCACTCCTAATTTTGATATGTATGTGAAGCATGGTCTTGGCCCTATTTAGTATATTATGGCACGAATATACAAGGGACAATGCCGAGTTGCAGTGGCCATTGACAGGCACTTTCAATTAACAAAAGATTGGGTATTTACAGGAACAGTTGTTTAAGAGACGAAGTAGACAGTCTATGTTTGATTCCCTTAGAAAGTGGCAGAAAGCAGCTAGGCAGAGACGATTAAAGACAGAGAAAGAGGCACGGAAAGGGAAGATGCAGACGCTGACTCAGAAAGCTGTAGCATATGATAGAGAAAAACAGGAGAAGGGAGTTGAATGTGAAGATAGGAGATTTCGATTGCATGTTGATAAATGGTATATGGCCCAGGAGGAAACTGATACTTTTGTGGAAGAATTGTTAGACACCCGACCCCCGCCCTCCTATGCCCCGCAAAGGATATATCTTACTGTCCCTGCGCCATCACAGCTGCCTGTTACAGCTGTTCCCACTGTCCCTGTATCTACTACTGTCGTCTCGACGGCTGTGGCTTTGGCTCCTCCTCCTCCTTCTTTGCCTTCGCCGTCCGTGGCACCTGTGACTGTTAGAACCCCTATCATACCTATTGTCTCGGCATCCCTGTCTCCAGCTCTTTCTCCTGTGGCGCACCCGCTTGCAACGATCTAACCCGGTGCTTCTGTTGCTTCTCCATCTTTGATGGTTCATTTCCCAGCACAATTGGGTGCTGAGACGCCAACACGTGGATTTGAGGATAGAGATTTGATAAAATTTAATGAATGTATGGGTCTTTTTGTACGGTCTGCGGTGGGGGATGAGGAGAAGAAGGTAGTAGCTAATCAGGCTGCGCAGTGGGGTCGTAATCCCATTTACAGTGTGGAGGATGTTTGGGGTGTGATGAAAGATTATGAGCCTTTTGTACAGCAGCATGCTCTTAAACATATGTCCTCTACGTTGATTGGCCTTTGTCAGCAACATTTTGGGGACAACGAGCCACAAATTTAATTCGAGATTAGAGATCGCGTGAATGCTCGTAGCTTGGACCTTGGTCAAGTTTTTGGGAACATTACCACGTTGGATGCTTATAGAGGTTGGTTGCATGAGAAGAGTCCTACCCCAGTGTCTCAGTTTCGGATGCGAGAGGTTCATCCAATATATCACCCAGAAATACCAGAGTTAATGGACCAGCACGGAAATTTTACCAGACCGGGTGTAGCAGCCCGTTTTCAGGAGCAATGGGTGTATACTCTGTGGAAGAGGAGTGAGGTTTTATCCCTTAAAGCTCATTTGCCCGACCCTAGAAAAAATCCTGCTGCTTATTATAAAGAACTGACTAAGGCTACGTCTTCTACTGAAATGACTCTTGAACTGTTCTTCCGTCTTCTTGTTCCGGTTGATATTTGGAGACAGGTTCATACTCAAGACCAAGTTCCGGAGCTGTGCGGTACATGGATGTGATTAAAGGATGGAACCATGAAAGGAAGCCAGGTGATAAGCCTCGCGCTAAGATACTTGCTTTGCCAGGTCGCATTATTATGTATATGCACTATCTTATCCCCCCAAAGAAGGTAAGTTGGGACAAGTTGACGGCTTGCCGACAGAAGAAAGATGAAAGTGTGTCTGATGAAAGTTGAAGATACGTTCTTGGATTATAGCGGGCAGGATATGTCTATTAAGGGAGGTGTTCGATTGTTTGTTGTCAGGTTTGTTTCTAATTTGCTTCCCAAAATTGTGACTCGTTTGAAGGCGTCTGAGAGTACCTGGACCATCTCTTCCCCCTCTGTTATTTTGAATATGGCCCAATACTATGAGCATCGTGGTCAGGAAGAGAAAGAAAAGACAGATAAAAGGAATAAGGATTTAAAGACAAAGGTGCTGTTGCAGCAAGCGTTTAGAGGGAATGGTAGAGGACGTGGTGGCCCTGCCAGACGACTTCCACGCACTAGTAGACATTCCACCACAACTCCTTTGGGGCCAAATCAATGTGCATATTGTAAGGAAGAGGGCCATTGGCGTAGCAAGTGTCCTGTGCTTTTGCAGAAGGTGACGGTTCCGCGAGGGCGAGGCCCTCAGGACGAAGTCGAGGGACAGATCAGGCTCAGGCTGCTGCTGCCTCACAGGGTCGTTACGATAATAATTATTTTGATGACCCTTGCGATGGGCAGTACTACCATGATGACTGTGATATGGATGAAGCAACAGGAATGTCTCACAGCTAGGACAGCCAGGGACAGAGTGGGGGACCAGTTACGATGCCTGTAGACCAGCGTGATCCCTATGTAACAGCAGAACTGCAAGGTTCGATTAAGGAACTTTTGTGGACACAGGTGCGACAAAGAGTTCTGTTTCTTGACATATGGTCCCTGGGGCGGCTCTGTCTGGCCATAAAAATGTTTCGGTAGGCTTTTCAGGTGTACCGGTTGTGAGCCCCATTTCAAGACCCCTTGCATTGACTATTGGTCCTTTCACTGTGGATTCTCCATTTTTGCTAACATCTAATTGTGGTGAGAATTTGATGTGTTTGGATTTGTTGAAGAAATTGCATGCCACTATTTATTGTTCCCCGGGAGGTGTCTATATGACAATGGGCCCAGACGTAGTAGGTGTTAAACAGTGTTTGTCCAAGGATGCGCCTCTTCCTGTTGAATTTGCTGATGTGCCACCCACTTTGTGGGCGACAGGGGATACAGACGTAGGGCTGTTGCATATACCACCGGTTTCGATACAGGTCAAAGACAATGCTATTTTGCCTCCTATCCCTCAGTATAAAATACCACAGGCAGGAGAGCTAGCCTTATTGCAAATTATTCAGGATTTGATCAAGAAAGGAGTGGTTGAAGAGATGTCTGCCAATATTTGTAATAGTCCCATTCTTCCAATTCTCAAAAGGGCACCCTTGGGTTCTCCTGATGATCAAGAAGATGTTTACCGTTTTGTGATTGACTTGCGCGAAGTTAATAAAATAGTGATTCTCCAGTTTCCAGTGGTTCCAGATATTACCACACTTTTGACGATGATTCCTTCCACTGCCAAATTCTTTTCTGTGCTTGATTTGAAAAACACATTTTTTAGTATTTTTATTCATTCAGAAAGCCGCTACTTGTTTGGGATTACCCTAGCTGGCAGAAGCTTTAGATTCTGTCGAGCTCCTCAGGGCTATACTGAGAGTCCAAGTATTTACAGTCAGGCTTTAAAGAGTCAGTTGGATTCCCTTTCGCTTCCTGCAGGTAATGTATTGGTGCAGTATGTTGATGACCTCTTTATTGCCTCTGATACAGAGCAGGGTTGTAAAGATAGTACAGTTCAATTATTTTTGCATTTGGCTCAACATGGACATAAAGTTTTTCTTTCTAAATTTCAGTATTATCGACAGGAGGTCACCTACTTAGGTCACCTACTGTCGAAGGAGGGTAGGAGGTTGACCCCTGAGCGCATCATTACCATTGTGAAAATGCCTATTCCACAGACTCAGAAAGATGTGCACGCTTTTATAGGTAACACTTCCTACTGTCGGAAGTGGATGCCTAACTACTCCCTACTAATCAAACCCTTGCTTGCCTTTACAATGAAAGAAGTGCATGAGCCTTTGCCTTGGACGCCTGTATGTCAGCAGTCTTTTGAGTAATTGAAAACTGCGCTTTGTACGGATCAGACAATTGGCTGGGCTTGTACAGGATACTGACCTCACAGTCATGGTACCCCATGCTGTGGATACACTTATGAATAAGACAAAGACACAGCACCTCACCAGTGCACATCTTACTGGCTATGAATTGACATTGTTTTCTAAACATATCATGATCAAAAGGTGTGCTACTCTGAATCCAGCCACGTCACTACCCTTGAGAGTGATGAAGTCGACAAACATGACTGTATATTCCGGACGAAAGGACGGGCAAACTTGACTGCCGCTCCCTTATCTGACCCACAAGGGGAACTATATGTTTATGGCTCTTGTTTCAAATTAGCAGATGGCACTACAACTGCGGCTTATGCTATTACCACACTGCGTACAGTAGTAGAGACATCACAAGTCCCTTATCAGTCGGCTCAAGCTGCTGAGCTTGCTGCCCTTATTTGAGCTTGCGAATTGAGTGAGGGGTTGGTTGTCAATATCTATACTGACAGCCAGTATGCCTTCGGGGTCGTGCATAATTTTGGGCGACTCTGGACTGAGAGAGGGTTCCTTACTTCCCATGGCACCAGAATCCAGCATGGGCACCTTATATTGAGGCTTTTGTCCGCTTTAACGCCCCCCAAGAAATTGGCAATAGTGAAGTGTAGCGCCCACCGGAAGGTCACGGATGATGTAGGTAGGGGAAATGCTTTTTCAGATCAGACAGCTAAGGAAACGGCTCAGACAAAGATGAAAAGAATGTTTGTAGAAGGTCCGGCTAGGTGGGTGCCTAAAGTTGTCATGTTCGAGGACACCCTTGAGAATATAAAAGAGATACAAAGAAAAGCCACAGTAGAAGAGTTAGCAGCGTGGCAGGAAAGTACAGCACAATTAAACAATGAGGGATGTTGGATTGATAAATCAGGGAAGCAGAGATGGATGTTGCCCGGTGCATATGTTCTCCCTGTGGTTACGACGGCCCATGGTCCAGCCCGTATTTTTAAGTTGTTGGACCCTGTATGGCAGAATGACAATATCCCTAAGACAGCTGCACATTTAGTGAAGTACTGTATGGTGTGCATGATGCACAATCCTGGAAAGGGTACCCCTACCCCGCCTGGTAATTTTGTACCGCCCACCTTTCCTTTTGAAGTCCTTCAAATGGACTATATTGAATTAGAGAGATGCAATAATTTGAAGTATGTTTTGGTGGTTGTCTGTGCATTTAGTAAATGGGTTGAGGCTTTTCCCACTAAAGACAATACAGCCATTACGACTGAAAAGGTACTCCTGAAGGCGTTCTTTCCACGTTTCGGCTTGCCCCGATTGATTTGGAGTGATAACGGAAGTCATTTTAATGCAAAAGTGTTCCAATTGATTTGTGAAGGTTTACACATACAGCAAAAATTCCAAGATGCCAATCATCCACAGTCAGCAGGTTTGGTTGAGAAGTATAATGGTACTCTCAAGCTCGAACTGGCACAAATTCAGGAGACCACAGGGTTAAAGTGGCCAGATGCTTTACCGTTAGCTCTTTTGTCAACGAGAACGACAGCACATTCTATAACAGGATTGTCACCGTACGAGGTCGTGTTTGGACACTCGGCAAATGTCTTGGATGGTCCGCGCCCTCTGCGGTTTTCAGATATTGAGTACCCATTGTTGCTTGATTAACTTGGCCAGTTAACAGAAAGTTTGCGTTCTATTCACCAACAGGTCCGGGATACCCTGCCAGCCGCGCCAGAGGGACCCGGGCATGACATCCAGCCTGGTGATTTCGTTTTGGTTAAAAACTTCCAGAGGAAGAAAAGTTTGGAGCCACGTTGGAGAGGGCCGGAACAGGTCCTGTTAGCAACGCGCACCGCAGTAAAAGTCGCTGGCCATAAGAACTGGATGCAAGTGACTCATTGTCGCAGGGTCCCTCTGCCTTTGCCTTATGATCAGTGGGTGAAAGACGGCATTGGGGAATCTGAGACTAAGCAGGTGCCTTGGTTTGTCACGTTCAGCAATGTCCAGCTAATTTGTACTCAAACAGATCAGGAGAATGAAAATGTGCTGAATGCAGCTGTTCCTCCAGAAATACAAGCTATCAAAGAGCCGTTGTTTGTTGATCCTACAGTGCCTGGTGCTGCCAGGTACAATTTGCGTCCTCGGCTGGGGGACGGTGTACCAAAAGAGAAGAAAGATTAGTTAAGGATGGACTGTGTAAGTAAGGACGTACTTTGCTATAGTACCAACGGAATTAGTTAAGGGTGATGAGAGTTTTGTGCACTGTTTGAACATTGGACAGGATAGATCGAAGTATCCCTTGGGGGCATATTATCCTGGTCGGCGTGGGATACGAGCTTAGGACAGAGCAAGCTCCACCGCCGGTGCTTAAGAGCACCAACGTATTGATGGAGAATAGGAGCTTGTGCCAGTGAGGCTCTGACGGACACTGGGAATGTGCATATTTCCTTGTATTTTGCCCCCATTTCTTCATTCGTTATGCATCCCTTTGGTAGAATGGTTGCTGAGGAGGAGCAGCCAGTGATTCTTGTTGCCCAGCACAATGCAGTGTGGACCCGTAAACAAAAGTTAACATGTATTGCCCTTGTGATTTTGCTGTTAATCATGTTATGTGGGGTATCATGGGTTTTGGAATGGGACCAAAGTGTACCTTTACATGTTAGGGATAAGGTTGTTCCTCAAGTTCGAAAGAAAAGGACAGCCCCAAGTAATGTATTTCTAGATACACACAAGAGGTTCTTTGGAAAAGGGACTGCTTGTTACCCCACTGAATGTGTCACTAGTCTATGGACAGCATATCCATTGTCAATTGTCAATTATACCTATACTCGGCCCCTTGACTTTGTAGAAGTGCGAGGAGTATTTGGGTTTGGCTATACAGGTCCTTGTCTATATCATAGAAAGCCACAAGGCATGGGTTATCCGGGGTGTGACAACAACACTTATTGCGACAACTTCTATACGGAAAAACAGAATGTAACTCTGGTGGTTTACCAGTATAAGGAATTGACAGTTCCCTGAGAAGCTGGTTATTACCCTGCTTGTTGTCCAATTATCAATTTTACTGACACTATACTGTATGTCAATTGTTCAGGGATAGTATTGCGTAAGGGGCCTAAGGGCACGTACTCTTTGGTAAATACAAAGAACCCCAGTACCTTTGGAAGGAATTCCGGGTATTCTGCAGTAGAATATGATAGACCGGTGTATGCACACCCAGGGTTTTTCTTTTTGTCTGATGAGACTTATTCGAATGTCCATAATGGTACGGATGATGTGGTACTTGGGATGGCATTGCCTTTGGGTGTACCTTGCAAACATGTGAAGCCTAAAGTAAGATGGGTTAAAAGGACATTCACCAACGAATTCTGTGAAAGAGTGACAGATCTCGAAGTCAATAACTATAGTAATGGTATTACTTTTGGATATTTTCTTTCCTCCATTATTACATTTAGTGGTACTGCTATGGCCAGGGGTGAGAAAGCTAGAGAATATTTCAGATGTAAGCTGCAAATATTGTCTATATCCACAGTAGCAGTGTTGCATGACATCACCACCCAATTGGAAAGTATGCAAATATATTCCGAGCAGACTAGATATGCAGTCGATTTCATCATAGCTAAGAGTGGTGGTGTGTGCGCGGTAGTAGGAGACCAGTGTGTAGTCGGGATCACAAATATGGAAAAGAATATTACCCAACACATTTGAGACATCCTATAAAATGTTAAAGGAATGGAAAATGGGAACTGGAGTTGGTCTCTTTTTGGCAGCTGGGGTTGGATCCTTGAAAAGGCGATTTATTTAATTGTGATCTTGGTCTCTTGCTGTGTCCTTGTTCAATGCCTTACCTTCTCTTGCTCTTATTGCACCACTCTTCTCACTTCTAAGAGGAAAATATCAATTCATGATACCAAAGCTGTGATCATGGTCCAAAAAGAGATAGATGGCATGATGCAGATAGATGAGGGCATTTTTAAGACTTCTTCCCTCCTTACAGTCTCTCTTCCGGATGCTGAAAGCATGGAGTGTACATAAGTAATGTATTCATGGTTTTCTGTTTTATCACTTTGTCTGTTCTTTGCTATTATTAGAAAAATGTTTTAGCTCATGCTAAAAGGAGGGTCTGTTAGAATAGAAATGGTTTTGTTTAGGTATTATCATATGTAAGTTAGCATTCGCGGCACCATTTTCTAATTGGGCAGCATTTTGAATCATGATCGAAATTGATCCTTTGCTATTTCTGAGAAAAGGCCTCTGCTGAGTTGCGTTTCTCCAAGGCCGAGTTTTCCTTCACTAATGAATACATTGTTCTTATTAGCGCATACCTTTCATTCTAGGTAGAGGCCTACTTCCCCTTGTCTAGTGGCGGGCATGGGCAGAGCGACCTTGAGCAGTATATAGTGTGTGCCCGGTCTCAGAATAGAAACCTATTCTTTGTACTTCACTGCTTTGCTGCATCTGCTTGGAAAATTCCACAGTGGGCGTGCCTTCATTGGTTCTGGGATGTACATAATGTATCTTTATACTTGCTGATGTCAGTCTCTCTGCAGCACTCCTAAGCGACTGGGCAGACCGGGCTCCACTCTGAGTGTACCTGAATAAAGAGTTATTGGTTTGTATTCTCTACTGTCTGACCAACTCTTCATTTGGTATGGAAGGCTGAGAGGTGGTCGTGAGTGACCCGAGTGACCCTAATCGGGCCACTTCCTTCACCATATTCAAGAATAAAAAATGAGGTACCTGTGCATCAAAAATCATAGTGGGTTTGGATTCTCCTTTCATTATTAATAACCCTGTGATGCCAATATTGGGGGAAGACGCATCTATTTGGGACCCAATATGTGAGAGAGAGGTCCAAGCCCCTAGCCTGCCTGTAGAGTCATCCCACCATCCTTCTCAACCTAGGTTGCATAGATTTACGTGTTTTTATAAACAACTCTTGTGTTGATTTGTGTGTTTTTTGGAATTGTATTAGCAAATCACTTTTTACTTCATTTAGCAATTGTGACAATTGGCAACACATTGTGTACATGTTACTCATGGAAGAATATTTCATCTGTTTTCTTTTTGGTCATTGATACCCTACAGTTTGACTTCAAGAAAAAGAATTAAACCTGCCAGATTTCTTTTATTCCTTTAATTTTTATTGTCTTTGCCAACGATGTTGTTTCATTTGTTAGTTTTATCTGGTTGATGTGAAGGGTACTTAGAATCTGCTGACAGGGCTCTATGGGTGAAAGCGTTTTTAAAAGAAGGTGTAAATTTAGATTGGAAGAAAACAAATTACATCAAGAATCTAGGCCTATTTGAGGTTATTGCTCTATAAATCAAACACTTTTTCTTTATCACTTTATGATAGCACATTGAAAGGGTCGGGGATATGCCTTCGTCTATGCAATCTTCATAACATTGCCTCCTCTAAGTGCAAAAACCAGTATGGATGCATACCGACTTGTTGGCGTATGCAATCATTGATGATTATATGGAAAGTTGTGTTTAATCGATGAACTGAGCTGGCCTCAGATATTGAAATCTCCATATCAAAATTTTATCTAAAAATGTTAAACAGCTCTATTGATTTACCCGTATGGAATGATCTTATTGCATCCCATTGAATTCACACTGAAAATGTTTAGTATTTCTTTTACATGCATCATTCATACATTACTGTATATGTGCTACCTCCAGTATTACTCATTGAACAGAACTCTTTTCTACTTTTACTGTATCTGTTAGAAATGAGGGTCTCTAATTGGCAGAGGCACGTACTTTTGTCCAAGTAGGGTCCCTTGCTTCTAGTCAAGGTAAGGGGAATACACACTTTAGATAACCCCTGCTCACCCGCTTGATAGCTTGGTAGCTTGGCACGAGCAGAAAGGCTTATCCAAAATGCAATGTGTAAAATATTTAGTAACACAGTGAAAACACCACAAATGGACACCACACCAGTTTAGAAAAAGAAGGTATATTTATCTAAACCAAACAACAAAATCCAACAGACATATATCAAGAAAGCACTTAAAAACAGTTACTGGCAGAAATAGCACTTGTAGAAACAAATAGCTCCACCCGGGGCTATTACGTCATCGTGACAGGCATAAATCCAAAGTACGGTGCCTACCGCGAGGTGCATGGCATCGGGCACGGAGTCACATGGACCACCAAACTACAGTACCTTGGAAAGCAAAGTCTATGGACAATGTACGGCATCGTGGAGGTGAGGCGTCGGTGCTGAGGTTGAGGCCGGTTCCCTGGTTGACACGAGGGAGGCAAGGCTTTGTGTCCGCAAGGAGGCGTCTTGTCATGTCCAGGACTGGGGAAGTCGGCAGCGTCCTGGGTGAGGCGTTGGTTCCGGTGAGTCGATGCGAAGAGTTCGTGGAGTCACCCTCATTGGTTATTGGCTCTGCGATAACGGGAATCTAGCACTGGCGGTGATGGCATCAGTGCGAGCGTTGGGGTCGAGAAGGCCGGTAACTGCAGGCGTCAAAGGGTGTCAGAGCTGCGGTGCAGGTGGGGGGGTACGTTCTGCACTTCGCGAGCGGTGTTCCTGGCCTCGGTGCAGGTCGTGGCATTGCTGACAGCATCGGAGTTGTTTTTCCTGCTTTCTTTAAGTTTCTTCCAGCTCCCAACAGAAGTAACAACATCCAGAGGCCCAAAACTGGAATAGGCACCTCCTGGCAGATCAGAACTCTCAGCAGTGGAGTTCAGGGGAGCTGGTGGTGAAGTGTTTGTGTCCCTGAGACTTCAGAACAGGAGACCAGCACAACAAGCCCTTGGAGATTCTTCTTCAGGCAGGTTCTCAGCAAAGTTACAGCCTTTGTCCTCTTCCTTGGCAGAAGCAGCAACTGCAGGCCAACCCAGCAAAGCACACAGCAAAGGGGCAGTACTCTTCCTTACAGCTCTCTAGCTCTTCTACTTGGCAAAAGGTTCGTCTTGAGTCCAGAAGTGATCTAATTTTCTGGGGTTTAAAGTCCACTACTTATACCCCATTTGGTATTTGTTCTCTTTGTGGCAAGAGTCTCTGAGCCCAATCCAAACCAGTTATATCCTCTCTACTGCAGCATCACTACAGGAGGTGGAAACAGCATTGTGCCTATTCAGGTGTAAGTGAAACTCCTCCCACCACTCTAAATGCAGCCACCGTCTATTCAGCTCAGCTCTGAGTCACCCAGGAAGGGAAGGACACACATCAACCCCCCTTGTGGCTGTTTACAGTGAATGCACATCCCCAGCCCTGTCACTTCAAATCCAGACAGTTAATACACAAACCAGCAGAGGCACACAGAATGGTTAAATAAGAAAATGCCTACTTTCTAAAAGGAAAACACACAAGATGATGGACGGAATGCTGCACATTGGCAAACATTCACCCCCAGTCACAGATCTGGGTTTAATCCATCGTTATTTTGCTTCACCACGCCACCCCAGTTCAGACATAGCCATATGCAAATCAGTCTTGACCATGTGCCTCATGGGAACAGTCCAGACCGAACTGCCAAGCCATGTCTTCCCTGGACCGGAATCAAGCATCCTAGGACCGGTTTCAGGCTATCAGCCTTCATCAGCCAGGATAGCTTGACTCCAGTGGCGTAGTGAGCACGGGACCCACGTCTGGGCATACCCTTCCCACTTAGGGCGAAATGCAAAACACACAAGATGATGGACGGAATGCTGCACATTGGCAAACATTCACCCCCAGTCACAGATCTGGGTTTAATCCATCGTTATTTTGCTTCACCACGCCACCCCAGTTCAGACATAGCCATATGCAAATCCGTCTTGACCCTGTGCCTCATGGGAACAGTCCAGACCGAACTGCCAAGCCGTGTCTTCCCTGGACCGGAATCAAGCATCCTAGGACCGGTTTCAGGCTATCAGCCTTCATCAGCCAGGATAGCTCGACTCCAGTGGCGTAGTGAGCACGGGACCCACGTCTGGGCATACCCTTCCCACTTAGGGCGAAATGCAAAACACACAAGATGATGGACGGAATGCTGCACATTGGCAAACATTCACCCCCAGTCACAGATCTGGGTTTAATCCATCGTTATTTTGCTTCACCACGCCACCCCAGTTCAGACATAGCCATATGCAAATCAGTCTTGACCCTGTGCCTCATGGGAACAGTCCAGACCGAACTGCCAAGCCATGTCTTCCCTGGACCGGAATCAAGCATCCTAGGACCGGTTTCAGGCTATCAGCCTTCATCAGCCAGGATAGCTTGACTCCAGTGGCGTAGTGAGCACGGGACCCACGTCTGGGCATACCCTTCCCACTTAGGGCGAAATGCAAAACACACAAGATGATGGACGGAATGCTGCACATTGGCAAACATTCACCCCCAGTCACAGATCTGGGTTTAATCCATCGTTATTTTGCTTCACCACGCCACCTCAGTTCAGACATAGCCATATGCAAATCAGTCTTGACCCTGTGCCTCATGAGAACAGTCCAGACCGAACTGCCAAGCCATGTCTTCCCTGGACCGGAATCAAGCATCCTAGGACCGGTTTCAGGCTATCAGCCTTCATCTGCCAGGATAGCTTGACTCCAGTGGCGTAGTGAGCACGGGACCCACGTCTGGGTATACCCTTCCCAATTAGGGCGAAATGCAAAACACACAAGATGATGGACGGAATGCTGCACATTGGCAAACATTCACCCCCAGTCACAGATCTGGGTTTAATCCATCGTTATTTTGCTTCACCACGCCACCCCAGTTCAGACATAGCCATATGCAAATCAGTCTTGACCCTGTGCCTCATGGGAACAGTCCAGACCGAACTGCCAAGCCATGTCTTCCCTGGACCGGAATCAAGCATCCTAGGACCGGTTTCAGGCTATCAGCCTTCATCAGCCAGGATAGCTTGACTCCAGTGGCGTAGTGAGCACGGGACCCACGTCTGGGCATACCCTTCCCACTTAGGGCGAAATGCAAAACACACAAGATGATGGACGGAATGCTGCACATTGGCAAACATTCACCCCCAGTCACAGATCTGGGTTTAATCCATCGTTATTTTGCTTCACCACGCCACCTCAGTTCAGACATAGCCATATGCAAATCAGTCTTGACCCTGTGCCTCATGGGAACAGTCCAGACCGAACTGCCAAGCCATGTCTTCCCTGGACCGGAATCAAGCATCCTAGGACCGGTTTCAGGCTATCAGCCTTCATCAGCCAGGATAGCTTGACTCCAGTGGCGTAGTGAGCACGGGACCCACGTCTGGGCATACCCTTCCCACTTAGGGCGAAATGCAAAACACACAAGATGATGGACGGAATGCTGCACATTGGCAAACATTCACCCCCAGTCACAGATCTGGGTTTAATCCATCGTTATTTTGCTTCACCACGCCACCCCAGTTCAGACATAGCCATATGCAAATCAGTCTTGACCCTGTGCCTCATGGGAACAGTCCAGACCGAACTGCCAAGCCATGTCTTCCCTGGACCAGAATCAAGCATCCTAGGACCGGTTTCAGGCTATCAGCCTTCATCAGCCAGGATAGCTTGACTCCAGTGGCGTAGTGAGCACGGGACCCACGTCTGCCACTTAGGGCGAAATGCAAAACACACAAGATGATGGACGGAATGCTGCACATTGGCAAACATTCACCCCCAGTCACAGATCTGGGTTTAATCCATCGTTATTTTACTTCACCACGCCACCCCAGTTCAGACATAGCCATATGCAAATCAGTCTTGACCCTGTGCCTCATGGGAACAGTCCAGACCGAACTGCCAAGCCATGTCTTCCCTGGACCGGAATCAAGCATCCTAGGACCGGTTTCAGGCTATCAGCCTTCATCAGCCAGGATAGCTTGACTCCAGTGGCGTAGTGAGCACGGGACCCACGTCTGGGCATACCCTTCCCACTTAGGGCGAAATGCAAAACACACAAGATGATGGACGGAATGCTGCACATTGGCAAACATTCACCCCCAGTCACAGATCTGGGTTTAATCCATCGTTATTTTGCTTCACCACGCCACCCCAGTTCAGACATAGCCAGGGGCATCTTCAAACACACAATTTAAAAACCGTCTCCCTAAAAAGATGTGTTTTTAAATTCTGAGTTCAGAGAGCCTAAACTACACTTCTCTATCTTGTCCCAATGGAGAGTTATACTTGTAAGATGTTACAAAGTAACTCCCATGTTAGCATAAGGGACAGATAGACTTTCAATATTGAAAAACGAAATGGGCAGTATTTCACTATCAGGACATGTCACACACACCAGTACGTGTCCTACCTTTCACTTACACTGCACCCTGCCCATGGGGGTACCTTGGGCCTACCTGAGGGGTATCTTATATGTAAGAAAAGGGAAGGTTAGGGCCTGGCAAATGGGTGCACTTGCCAGGTGGTCGACATTACAGTTTAAAACTCCGTGCAGACACTGCAGTGGCCGGTGCGAGTTACCGTTACTGGGCTACTCATTTGGGTGGCACAATCAGTGCTGCTGGCCAACTAGTAGCATTTGATTTACATGCCGTGGCATATGCAGTGCACTTTACTAGGGGCTTACCAGTAAATCAAATATGCTAATCATGGATAACCAATCATAATAATAATTTCCACAGGGAGCACTTGCACTTTGACACTGATTAGCAGTGGCAAAGTGCCTAAAGCATCTAAGCCAGCAAAAACGAAATCCAGCACAGCATCAAAAATTCAGAAGGTAGAGGCAAAATGTCAGGGGAAACCACACCAAGGATCCCAAGTCTTACAGTACCCCGCCTTCAGTAAACGCTGGGTAGCATTCTCTCAAACTCTATACAAGTGCCAATTTATGTCCCAACATTTAATCATGCCATCTGTATTCTTTCAAATATATTTATTACAAATATTTTGTTTGTCTCAAAACAACAGTTATAATGTGTCCGAAAGTTCATGCTAGATCATTTGGGTTTAAAGCACCCTGTGCCGGCCAATCATTATGTTGTAAATTATTCCCTTGCCATCTCATATGTTTATGTATCCCACTAGCTTCACACCATGCCATAGTCCATGTTTGCACACCAAGCACTGAAAGGGCATATATATTCAAGCTTCCCCTTTTCTATCCCATACCTTTCCACACCACAGACAGCTCCTCGCTGCCGAACACCCTTTTAGCTACATTTTCACTCTTAAACCAACCACGATGACACTTTCACCATAATTTTTACTGCCATGCACATAATTGACTTATTCATTTCAGTCAATCCACATCCCTTCACCCTCTTTCATTCTCTGCTTCCACTGACTGCACTGAGTCCCAGATTGCAAAGCCTGTGTGTTGAATTTCTGTTACTGTTTTAATGCAAGAATTACACAAAGTGTTAGGTAGGGATATATAATCCAACCCAAAATATAATTTGGGCTGTCTTGCAACCAAGGTATCACAAAGCAGTGCAATGTGCTGCCTTGCATTACTTTGCATCAAGGGGGCATTCCATGGGTGGTTCATGGGAGTTCCCATCCATACACTCATGGGTTTTGGCTCAAATCCGTATCTACAACGAATTGTAGACTGGGATTTGGGCCAAAACCCTTTGTCTCTCTGAGGCAGAGGTAACAAGGAGAAATATTTTAGTTTCTCCTCATTTTTCCCTCTTTGCATGTGTGCTGAATTCTGCAGCACACATAAAATAGGGAAATGTGTTAAAGCATAGTTTTTATAAAGGAAGGGACTACTTCCTGCACACACTCTATGCTTACCACAACGCACTATCCCTTGCACTATGGGTCAAGGGTGTCTGCACTGATACAGGGCAACCAAAGGTGTTCGAGCACAGTATCCTAGTAGGTATGGTGCTGTTCTGTTCCCTCCTATTCACAAAGCACATCAACTTCACTTGTTGCCCTGCGTTGCATGATTTGTGTGTAAGCCTGGCCCTAAATATTTAATTCTGGGACTTCTAGGATTAGATGGAGGTAGAAGTTTGCGCTTTCTCTTCAGCCGGTTGGACATAGGTGCTCTGGCGTGGTGCGCCTTCTGATGAATGTGTGACTACAAAGGCCACCACCCCTCCTTTACCGAGGCTCTGGTATCCCCTAAAAACTAGGGTATTTGACGACTTGTGTATAAGAATATCTCAGGTAGGATTTACTTGGGCATACCTTAGATGTACTCCCCCACTTTAGCATGCAATAGATGTAGGGAACACCTGAAAGCGATCTCATAGGGATCCGACAGCCCTGACGAATGCCCCAGACCTCTTAGGCTCTGAGCTTGGGCAGAAACATGTTGGCTTATTGGAGGATGGACTAAGAGACATTATGCTCTGTAGACTCCATCAACGTAGTTGTTTTTAACGTACCTGAGGTCCTCACTCCTTTCACCAAGTCTTCGCGGAGGTTGAGTCTGCCCTGGTAGTACAATCTTACCAGGGTGGAGAGAGGATGCCTATGATGAAGCATGACACAATATTGTATGTGAGGCATCCTCTTCCATTAAGGATGGCCTCTTCTTAGCCCTACGTGAACTACAATATTACATTTTCCAGATCTTACCACGATCTCTTTGCTCAGTTTATGGGTACAGGTAACCTACTTCTTTTGTGTTTGTTGTATTATTTCTGGGGACAGTAGGTTTGCCTTATCTTCCCCCGACTCTCTCTTTAGTGGTACAAGGTCTGGGCAATACAGTCAGCTAGTGTAACCTACCTTGAGTACAACTTGCCTTGACGAACACAGGCTGCTGTTAAGGAAGACCCCGGACCAAATAGATTACCAGGAACTGAGACAGAGGAACAAGTCCTGGCTCTGCACAATCACTGTTGATGGAGTAAGGTAGCTGGGTGGAGACGCTGCAGGAGAGGCCATAAAGATCAGGCTGAGGAAATACAGGAGCAGGAGAGCAGGCCCTGAGCTTTCCCTGGTTGGAGGGAGAATAGTAGAACAATCAGCTTCTGAAAACATCCAAAAACTTAGATCCAAGGATGCCTACAATCAACACTTCTGGTGGCTAAAGCATGACTACTGGACAAAATTCCAGTTTGCCATAAAAAAATGGCCAATGGGGCACAAGATAGCTGCATTTATTTGTCCCCTTAGAGATGGATCCCCAGGCCGCTGGACCAAAAACGTATGTATGTAAAAATGGGTTTTCATAAATAAGCCCAAAAGGAGGACCTGCTGGGTCTGTCCCACAGACCTTGATGTTCCTGTAAAGCTGAGCACTTTAATGACATCCATGGCCCAAGAGAACTCAAGAATTTCCACAGACTAGTGAATTTCATGCCCAAAGGAAATGGTGTCCAATTACCAAAACAAACGTTAAGCTTTCCAATGATCATTCCCAGTATAAATCTCTGCCAAATAACTAGAACAAGCAGTAGAGTAAGTCCCCTTGTGATTTCAACAACTCATGTTGGAAGTATTAATGGCCAGCTTGGCCCAAAGTTGCCAATCTGTGTACCAGGTCTGCATATTCTTGTGAGAAGAAAAGAACTGCATGACTGTTGTTGCTCTTGGGTGTGGTCCTATTCAAACCATGCCGAGGAATATTCTGGGGATTAGTCTTCGAGACTTCTTACCTGCAGCATCCTCACAGTTGATCTTCGTGGTCTGCAGAATGCTCAATCTTCAGCTCCGCCGCTGTCAGAGGCTTCCTCGGCCCTGGAAAGAGAAATCAGACGACTGGATAAAAGCTGTAGCACGCTGCGTTGGTGCAAGTTAGAAACAAGATTTTCATGTGCTTTAATTTTTTGGTTGAACCATTGAAATACTTTAGAACTTCTGAACTCTGGAAGAGCTAGTTAACGAGTTGAAGAGACTAAAGCTATACTTAGACGTCGGACTCTGCAAAGAAAAGAAAGACAAGATGCAGTGGCGGCCGGCATGGTTCGCGGTGGTGAGCTGGGAGCTCTGGGGGTGTCGGGAGGAGGGGTGGGGGAAATGGTAAAAAAAAAACACTTAGCTTGCCGCGCCGGTCCCGCGTCTCTGCTCCTGCTCTCCCCAGGCAGAGGAAGCACAGAAAAGGCTCCCCTGACCAATCACAATGCAACGTTGTGATTGGTTAGCACCCAGGCTCCATTGACCAATCACAATTGTGATTGGTTTTGAGCATCCTGGTTCGACGCTCAACCAGGAAATGGGGGCCTGGGCTTGCTCCCCAAGCAGGCTGTAATGCAGCCTGCATGGAGAATGGGGAAAGTGTGCATGACAGGCTTCAGTGGCCGAGAGGGCCGACCAAACAGTCATTGCGCACTTAGGAGTGGGCAAAAGGCTCCTCCCCTGCCCTGCTCCGAGAGCAGAGCAGCCCCGCCCGCAAAGCAACAGTAACATAAAATGATAATAACTCAACGTTATTATCATTTTATGTTTCCTTTGCAGTGCACTGCTTAAAAGCAGTGGGGCGACGCTCCTCTGCCATAGCAGAGGAGCCGCCCCTGAGAAGATGTAATTGTATGTTTTGAATGTCAAACCTTGTACAGACAAAATTTGAGATATTATTACATGATTGTATGTCGAACCTTGTAAAGACAAATGCGAGATATCATTGTATAACTGAATGTCATATGTATACATGTTTTTATATTGCAAAGTAGATGACAGAATGTCATGTAATTATGATTGAGCAAAGATAACTTGATAAGTCATCAGTATGGAGTGGGGAATTTGAATCGCCCGACGCTCGGGACATGATAATTTCTGCTGCAGACAAGAAGTTTAAATTTGTACTTAGTCTGCCGGACAAGCATACTTTCTACTATGCCCTCCCGCAACTTATGCAAGCACTAAGTCAGCTATATAAAATTGCATGTTAAAAACGGCATGAGTGCTCGTTTTCATCAGTAAATAAGGTAACCATAAAAAGCAGGGATAGAGCTATGAGCACTCTCCTGCTCACAGGTGATAAACGAGGCGAAAACAGATCCAATCTATTATTGGTTGTGGGCACAGACACTAAAAATAACATACATGCTGGAAAGATGCTCCCCAGAGAGTGAAACACTGCCCAGTCACATCTCCCGGAGGTGCAATTTAAGTGGGAAATATCAGCTGTCTGGTCCCTGTGTGTTTGAAATAGTGTGGCAAATCTAGGTGAACTCCTTGCTACATTCCATCTACGATGGAAATTGGAAGAAAAATGTGGGCACAAGAGGAGCATGATCATAGTGGTGGTCAGGATGGCATGCCAATAAGCTGATAGTGAGCGAACTGCTTACCAGTAAAGGCCTCACTGTGGCAGTCACCCCGAGTGGGGTTTGCTTTCAAATCTTTAAGAGTACTTTTACTGCTTTTTCCCAAGCTGTAATGTTGCTGAGATAGGGGTAACACTGATTGTACTCTGGTTCCCCGCAGTGGGCAAGCCAACAAATTAACAGGAGAGTCCAGAATAGACTCTGGCTCTCAGAGTCCGTGCATGAGCCAAGCCTTGAAAATATTTGACATGTCAGTCATGCAACAAAGATCATGTAATAATGTGACAAAGTGTCTTCACAACTCAATAGAGCATATTTCCTTAGCACAAGGAAGCTTTTCAGCATAATACATCAAATTATATCACATAATTGAGAGGCATTTAATAAATGTACGAGTTTTCAAACATGCACTACAAAGCATTCCTGCCTCCACCCTTGATTGCTCTTATACTTATTGCATCATTATAGGCTATTGATTTCAAACACAAGATGTTTTTGTAGAGAGAAGGAGGCTTGGTGAAATAAAGAATTTGCCTTAGATCACTCAATTTGGTAAAGCAGGGAAGCCAAGAGTCATCACAGGTTCCCTGTTTCACACTGTACAATTCAGCCATCTATTTCTTTCTCACATCAAGGGTTAATGCTTTGTCCTTAATTCTTAGAGAATGAGATTAGAGCGTCTGTGATGGGAACAATCCGCGTTTTAATTTTTACTGTTTTACACAGCGCAAACCTCGCCCAATAAAATAACATCTCTTCACAACAGACACAGACTGCGTTACACTTATTTTCATCACAGAGAGATTAGCTGGAATTCACAGGATGCTAATCCGAGGGTGAATTTGAACCTGGTTCCACATGTTGTTTGGTCAACTCAGCTTGTCTGAATCTGTTTCCCTGTTTTTTTTCTACTTGCACTCAGTTTATACCAATTAACATTGTGGCATTTAATTCATGTTACATCATTTGTAAGTGAGTGTGTGCTCTTCATTGAGAGTTTGAACGGATATTTTGGCTTAAATTGTAATTTTTTTATCATCTTGTCATCACTGCACAGGACGCATTAATGTAGCTCTCCACAACACACCCCCAAGACTAGTGTTACAGCTGGGCAGGTTACAGGGCTGCTGGGGGACATGAAGCAAAGTAGGCTAGTTCAGATAAAGGGGCTGCTGACAATTCTTCTATTAGATAAGCACAAATGCCACCGGGTAAAGAAAAGTGTGCAGTCTGAGGTGAAAGAGTGTAAGGCAAGGGAGTTGCAGCAGGTGACCAGAGCAGAGGAGGGAATTTTGGAGTTGAGGTGAAAGAAAGATACATGCAGCCTGTGGTGGGAGTGGAGGCGGGACAATTAAACCTACTGTGAGAAGGATGAAGAAGAGGACAATCACGAAACCTGTGGTAACATTGGACACGGGCTTTCAGCCGTTGGTGGGAGAGTGGAAAAGAGGGTAGGAAACCTGTAGTGAGAAAGGTGGGGATTTTTATGTATGTATGTCTGTATTTCTTCCTTTTTATATAGGGTGGACCTATCTGTAAAGAAAGTGCAGTATTAAGCCTAGATTGTATGGAATAAAGAAAGTATGATGGATTCTCTGCGTCAGTGGAAGAGATATGGGCTCAGAAGTCAAGGAGTGAAAGTTAAGTGGTTTACACCTACAGCAAGAAAACAGCTTGTTAGATTTAATGCTGGTCTAAGAGGATTTGAAAGGCTGCTTACTAATGTAGGGTAGGGAGCCTAGAGGCTGAGAAGGGCAAGTTTACTTTGTAGCCTGTATTAATGCATCCATGCAAGCCCGTCTAATTGATTTATATGGTAGGTAGGACAAGTGCATTTCTTTACACGGCTAGAAGATCACTGTGGAACTTTGTCCTTTGGACAAGTAAATTTTTTCAAAAATTCCACACCTCTGCCTTCCCTAACTGGGGCTCTTACATTACCCCTCATCATTTCATTTTTGCAATATTTTCCAATAAATCTGTTTTTGATTCCGTAAACATCAGTTTCTTTACTCCAATCCTGTTACAACTTTAATACTTGAAGACTCATCACCCAATCTAAACTCAGCACTTTCACAACTACTGAATAATGCCAGCGTGGCACTCTGTGTCATCATCAACTAATAGCAGTGCAACTGTACACCAACCAATCAATCTAATAGAGGCACACTATAACATATTTTCTCACTCCTCGCAGCAGTTCATCCTTCTTTGCAATTCTCTTGTATGCAAATTCTACAACTATAAGCAGGCGTAATAAAGAAATAACTTTGTCTGCTCCACAAATGAAAATCAAGAGTTCTTCAAGCATACAAGAATCAATCGGAAATAAGGTTTTAAACCCTATGACTTACCTACACTTACACACACATACACACAGACATACACACACATACAAACACACGAATGACATCTAGACCAGCGAGAAATCTCTCTGATGTAGCTTCCCCATTACGTAATAGGTTTTACTGACACCAATCAATATTAGTTCAATAACAACAACGTTATAGTCCGTATCTCAATTGGTACCTCTCAGAGAGACAGCAAATATTGCTGTACATCAAGAGCTCTTAAAGAAAGAGTCTGCTTCACTAGAAACCTCTTTCTAACTAGCCTAGGAACAGGCACTAATATAAACCCACATTTTCTATGCTACAAAATAAATGTTATTTCTTCTTCTAGTTTACCAATAATATTTCAGCACCCTCCTAGGAAAAGGTCTACTCCCCATCTTCTCACAAGAGTACAATCGTCTTTCAACCATGTGTTCTTAAATGTTGCGGGCACATACTTCCTTGTTTGTAATGTAGCCTTCCCATGAATCATCCTCCATGTCCTCTACATGTTCTGTGGTGTGAACCTCACTATCAGTCATCTAATACAACAAATGTCTATTCATCAACTAATAAACAGTAGCTTTCAAAAAGGCAACGTCTACAGCAAAGAGAAGAAAAAACTTGCACAATTGTCGGTTAAAGTAAAAACTAACTTTTCCTTATTAATGGGCCTTTACGTTAAAGCATGGTGTCATATGTCAACTTAAAATAAAATTCAGGCCTCATTACTAGGATACATGCCTATAGGTTTTAAGTGTGGTTGCCTACTACAAATTTTGCATTAAACATACTTTATTTTAAACATGAAATCTGCATCTTAGTATTTTTGTTGTTCAAATATTCTTTATTGAGTTTATTACAACAAGCATCAACATAAGGACAGTGGAAAAAAACAAAACTCAATAAGTGAAAAGCGTGCAATCGTCATAACACATTTGGAGTTTCAAGAGTATTAGTATTTTTAATGATGCATTTGGTAAATAATTAATTATGTGTTAGCAAGTTTGAAAGTGAAAGTAAAATGAGCCTCTCAGCTCATTTTGCTTCTAGTTGCCTTGTCTTTGGAAGCATATTTTTGTCCCCCCAGCACTAATCTTGATGGGATAGGTTTTGTTGAAAACAGGAGAATCTTCCCCTTCCAAATGATATATCTCCCTCATGTATCCTGATTGGGGATCACCACAGGAGGGAGATCCCCAAGCAGGGATCCACACACTAGACTCATTCAGGCATGGGCAAGTGCTGCCCTCCCAAAAAAATGAACCACCAAATTTGCAGAAAGCCCACTAGATGCCAGGGAAATTCTCTGAACAAAAATGGGGTAGGGCACCCCATCCAGGCACAGGGTTGTGCCCCTACCCAACAACAGTCTTTCACCTACCAGGGGTAGATTGAGGTTGTGGGATTATTTTGTTGCCTAAGTTTGGGGTTTGCGGGGCTTTAACAGTAAAAAAAATTCTTGGGATCAGGATCTAGGCCACCCTGGATTGCTATAGGAATCTGGATTTTGATTATGTTCATGTCTGGTAGGTTTCCCAAAATTCTGCAGCTACCCTCATCGCCGAAGAGGGTTGATTCTGAAAATGTGATGTCTCCTTGTTGCGTTGTTGAACCTTTTTAGTTATGGTCATTTGGCCAACCCACACAAGTGGAGTACCGTTTTGTTAAACCTGTCATCCTTAGGGTGGTCTTCCCCCAAATGTTTTACCTGCTTACCTCCTCTTTTTGCTGTATCTTTTTGTTGGCCTTAGGACTCTGAGCACTTTACCTCTGCTGACCAGTGCTAAAGTGCATGCGCATCTCCCCTAAACATGGTGGCATTGGTGTGTACATGAGTGGCATATTTTGTTTGCCTATAAGTCCCTTGTAAAGTGGTATACCATATACACTGGGCCTGTAATCTAAATGCTACTAATTAGCCTGCAGCACTGGTTGTGCCACCCACACAAGTAGCCTTTCAGACCTTTCTCAGGCCTGCCATTGGAAGGCCTTTGTGTGCAGTTTACTGCCACTTCGACTTGGCATTTAAAGCCACTTGCCAAGCCTTAAACTACTCTAGGTAGCCCTAAGGTCAGGGTGCTGTGTAATTAAAAGTTAGGACATATACTTGTAAGTTTTTCATGTCCTGGTTGTGCCAAACAGCTAAATTTGTTTCTCACTACTGTGAGGCCTCCTCCAAGCCTAGCATTGGGAATTCCTTAAAACACATTTAAGTTGTAATTCCTGATTAAAAAGGAGTAGTGTTTTTATTAACGTCGGCAATCTGTGCGTCTCTGCATTTGTTTTGCAGCACTGCTCTTCATTAAACCAGTGGCGTAGCGAAAAATAATGACCATCCCCTCTTTCTCCCCCCCCTACTTCAGAATGTGAAGAGGGGCCCCTGAGTCTCCCATATCTCGCAGCTGTTGATTGGCCTGAAGGGTTGAGGGGCCCATGAAGGTTCGGTGCCACCTCCGACCCGCTGAGCCACAGGGGCTTTCCTTATCTGCATCAAGCCACATAGGTAAAAAGGCTCGTGCAGCCTTGAGCTGCTTGACAAGCACAAGAGTTCAGTTTCTGTGACTGTTCACAAGCCGCAACGACTCGTGGTCCATTATGTTACAACATCACTGTTTGACATTTCTAATTCATTTCTCTTATTCGTTCTCTTTGAAGATCTTTTCCAAAATGTGGCTGTCTTCTGTTCTATTCAGCGCGTTTCCCCTCTTCGGGATCTACAATTTTCTCTTAAGTACATCTATGCTTTTTCTGTCATCTATATTCACCTTAATGTTCTTAAGAACCTGCTTTTCTCTGTTTTCAATGTGTAAAATTCGTTCGTATAAAATTGTAACCACCTACTATCGTTTTTCCATTTTCTGCCTATTTTCTCCTGACTTTTCTGTTGCTGTAATACTTCACACCGCCATATGTTAATAAGGACGCATAATTAAATGTACTATATTCAGTTTTCTGTGGCCACCATATTGAGAACTATACATTATTATTCTGATGGAAATTGCACTACCAGCCATTAAAAAGCCTCTTAAACTTATTCCAGTGTAATTTTTTTTTCTCCTGGTTTTCTGTAATGTGATTCTCCAGTTATTCCTAGAATTTAACTAGGGGAATAACTAACTGACAGAATCGGAGAATATTAATTTAAAATGATAATGCATTACATAGAACTGTGGTGGGTGCACTCCCTGTCCCCTGAATGCATCATTGGTTATACCAGAACGTGCATTATATACTCCTCAGGTCTGCCTACATCATGCACAAATTAAACAACAGAGGTGAGGGTGCATTCAGTCTACTGTTAATGAAAGTTTCGCAGCTTCCCCAGGCATTCACAGTAAAGTGCCTATTAAACTAAAGTGCTTGGCATTTGTGAACTCATGATGAACCAATAAAGCGTCCTCCAAGCAATCAAAGGGAATAGGCGTTTTTATTTTCTGAACAGCATGGTGTACATTTGCAATAGCCTTTGTGGTTATTGAAGACAAGATCAGCTTAGCTACTTCAAAATTAACATTGACTTCTATCAACTCTAAATCATGTTTTGTGACAGCCCGTTGTACCGTTGAATATACTACGAGTAGATAGCGTGCTTCAGAATAGAGACCACCTACGAGTGGGAATTACCCTTTATCTCCCAATTTCAATTATTTCTAAATCTGTTTTGGAGGAGATGGAATCGGGCGATAGTCTAATAATTAAATCTGATAAGAAGATGTAAGAAGGTGAATGCCTGTTGCTTAAATGGGAACACGAGAATGTTATTTTGTTTTTTTCGCCATGGCATTTTATAACGGCTGTTACTTCCGCATGAACTCATTCGGATAGCATACGGCAGCATCACATCATTTCTATCCTTTTACAAAACGGGTATTTTTTTTAAAGGAATGTGCACAAGATGATGACAATGATCAGAATAATGATAGCATAAGATGTAAAACCAGCCGCAAATGTCAAAGTAGTCTTGGGTTAAGTCTCAGCACAAATGTAAATGGGACCAGGCACTGGAAAAGCCAATAGTTCTTGTTTTTATATATGTTAAGGTTGTTAATTGACGTGTGTGTGTTGTGTGTGTGTGTGCTGTGTGTGTGTGTGTGTGTGTGTGTGGTGTGTGTGTGTGTGTTGTGTGTGTTGTGTGTGTGTGTTTGTGTGTCTGTATAAGCAAGAAAGTGTCAATGGATGGAATGAGGATGTATTGGTGACTGCACAATGATCTTTTGAGTGCTGTTTGCTGCGTGCCTTCCACCTCTCCTGAGTAGGCATTGGACTTCTCAGCCTCCCTTCCCTGAGGAAATCAAGTGCTAGGGGTATTTGGTTCCCAGTAGATGGAAGGTTCTAGTCTTATTAGTTGAGTGGACCCACATCCTTCCCAACTAATAACTTGCTTTCTTACAACCATTAAATTAGATTTTGAAAAATTAACTTAGTGTAATGTATTGTTATTGTTGATCTTTTTCCTTGACCAACGGATCATTGGAAGTTCACCAGAGACAGTGGAAAGTCTTGAACCTTTTGGACGTATTGTTGAAATTAGGCTGTTTGAAGTAGTGTGAGCATAGAAGAACTGTGACCATTATAAATATACAGAGTGAAAATTACCCATTATACAGTGAGAATTTGAATACTTAAAGATGACGATTTGAAAAGATACTGTGCTGTGAGTTTTTGTGGCAAGTTGTATTTCAGGGTATAGTAACCCTACTGATGGGCGCCGGCTAATGATGGAGCAACCTAGTTGTCATCTATCAGAATACTATTGATCCAGCGGTGTACTAACAACAGATACTCCACTACCATATACTTACCTGGGCCCATATAACTTATTCCACTAATACCAAGTAGACCGCTGGAGCTTGTAGTTTATAAAATTCATGTTTCAGGAATAGTTATATTTCTGTGCTAACTAAACCTTTCACTGATCAAAAAGTTCTTTCCTCTGGTCGATGGACCTATTAGTTGGAACTAATTAATGGTGATAATTAACCTAACTTATTTAACATTCTTTAATTAAAGTAAATAATCACAGACTCTGGAAGTTTTAAAATCTTTATCTAAATTAATGGAATGTGAACCATCTCAAAGTTTCAGTACAAACACCCTCATTCGTAAGAGTGTCAATTCAATCAATACTCAATAAGCAATAACAATTCAGATTCACACAATAACTATGCTCAGAAAGGAGAGGACAGAGAGAGAAGAACATCTATCAATACGATGAATTTATAGTTACCAAGAATGGTGTGAAGATCAACCCTCTGGCCAAAGGGCTGGTAAGGGTCCCCCGGGATAGATCAGGAGACAAAGACTTCAGGACAGGAAATCAGGACAGGATACTTCACCTCTCTAAATACCGACAACTGCATCGCACCCCTCTCTGACACTCTCTTCCTCCTCGTGGTTCTTCCGCGATCTTCTTTCTAACCCAATTAAGTTAATATAGATGGTTCTGCATTCGATTTCTTCATCAGCACCACCCCCTGCACCAACAGCATCCCGAGCTCTGCTTCTGTGCTCCTGCTTCTGCTGCTTCTGCTCCTGTGTCTGTTCCCGTGTCTGCTCCCGTGTCTGCTAATCTAACTAACTAAAACTACCTCAGTTATACCTTTCCATAACCATGTACCACCCATTAATGTTTCAATTTTATAAAATACTAACTCTGATTGGACAGGCGAGGGGGATGATCGTCACACCATGCTTACATTTCACTTATTTTCATTGAACCATTGTCTTTTAAACCCATCCCCTTAAACTTTATTAAATCATTTCCTTTCCCATACAGCTCCAAACTTTATTAATACAAAATGTTTCAACTTCATGAATAAGTCTTCTTCATATGAACTCTTCACCCTCATGTTCAGGGCACATCTTCTCTGGCCTTGGATGGGTGACAAATCCTTAGTCATCTTTCCTTATTCTCTCTCTGGTGCGCATGCGTGGGGTCCAGTCAGTCAGCTCAATTCAGACAAGTGTGGAAGGCCCAAATGCGCACTAATAATAAAGTCAAAAGAAAAAATGTTAATCTAAAAAATAAATGGTTTCACTGTACACCACCAACCTCTACTCTAACCCACTTTAATTATTATTACCCTTTCTGCATTTGCGTTAGTATAAAACTTATTTTCTATTTCAGCCAAGCAGATGCCATGCATGTGAGCTTTCAATATGCCATTTTAATATCTTTTGCGCAGGGGCAAGATTTTCCCTCCAAGCATTAGTACGTCATACTACGTAGATGCAGTAGACGCATGCGCAGTAAAGATCCCTTGTTAGAGTGCGTTTTAGTCCTTCGTTTATGTTGTTATGGTTAGTAAACACATATGCAAGCTTCGTTGTCCCGTGTATCTTTCGAAAATGCGAATTATTAATTACAATCACATAGTTAGTAATTCGTTAATGAGTTTAAAACGAAAGGATTGCTTCCGAGCAAGTCTCATTTATGAGTCCTTGCTCCATCTATTCCCTCTCTGTTGGCATTTTAAGCCATCACAAAAATTACCCATCCCATCCCAGAAACCAACTTTAGCACATCTCAGTTCTCTATTTCTCTTCTCAATTTTTCTCATTTCCTTCTAAATCCTTCATTTTCTTATATAATTTGCCTTTCATTTCTTCCAACTGTATTTCATCATGTTTCCTTTTCCGTTTCTTTCCCTTTCCTTCTCTTTCAAAATGTATTTTCCCTCTTCTTCCTTTTCTACAACACTTATATGTAATCATTATTATTATTACTACGGTTATTATCATAACTAATGGTATTATTATTTGACCTAGGAAACTTTTCCCAAAATCAGCAAACCATTTCCCTATTGATGTTATACTTTTTGTTAGTTTTCTCCACACACTGTCAACCTTCAGTTGGGTCAAGTCTTTATGCATTCTTGTAATGTTTTCAATATATCCTTTAATTTCTCTGCTCTTGTCTGGAATGTAAGTGCAACAATGTTGAATTTTCAACATACCACGAACTCCACCTTCCTTTGCTAGTAATATGTCAAGAGCAAGACGGTTCTGTAAAACCATAGACCTGATTGCAACCATCTCCGTGTTAATCATTAAGAATCCTCCTGCAGTATCTGTAGAAAGACGATCAACTATGGTTGATAACTTACAAATTTTCTGTGAATTAAGAATGACTCCAACTGAGGGAATCAGTGCACTAAAAATATCTCCTACAATTTCAGAAAAACTAGCTCTTCTTCTACGTGTCAGTCCATTAAAATTTCCATTGGTTCCACTGATTCTGTCTACATGATAGATTTTTGAATAAACTATTCCAAAATAGCAGCTCCCATACCATCTTGTAGGTAACCTATAATAGGCATTGTTCCCGCAAACATAATACACTCCTGGAAATACAGGATGTGTTCCCCCTTTTAGTCCCCACCCTCCTAAAATTAGGAAGTCGTGTTCACATTCACTGGAACCAATGTAATTATTGTTATAATCTGTCTTTAATCTATGGAGGCAGAATTTTCCCCTTTTCACAAAATACAGGGACATCGCAGCATGAGCCTTGCCATTTGCATAGATTCCCTCTTTCCCAGCCCATGGAGGTACATGGGGTTTCTGTTCAGTCGCTTTCTTTATTAAATCCTGTCTCCTCTCTTCTACTAAATCCCAAAAATCTTTTTCTTCTTTTCTCAATGTACATGTTAAATTATCTTTATGTGCCTGAACTAAATCTATTGAACTCATTGTTAAGAAAAATTCACCCATAAACTGTGCATTTTTACTACTAACTACTGGATTCATATTCTTTCTAATAGGTAAATCAGAAAATACTACATCTAGATTTGAATAAAAATACTGAAGCCTCCCTGTAGCATAAAATAGACTTGATAAAATACTACATGACACACCCTTTGTTAAAGGTATATGGTGATTCATCACCCCTTCTGATACTGATGAGGGTAACTTCATACACACATAGCAATTATTAATCTCCATATCACTAACATATTGAAATAACAATTTAATAAACACATTAGAGGACGTATTATAGTCTGATTCATTATGATAATTTGCTTCATCTTCTACCACTATTTCTATTTGAGTTCCTTTTATTGTATCTACCTTAACATTAGTATCTGTATTATTCTTGTCACTTGTTTTCATTAACAAAGGTACTCCTACTGTTAGGAATAACCATACCAATGCTACTAATAAAATACTACAAAAACAAAATCTAAAACATTTTCTTTTCAATCCACGTTTTGATCTTTCGGTAACTTCAATTTCTGCCATTTTACTCCTGAGAAAATTTATTTTCTCTTATCTTTTCTTTGTCAATTTGACTTTCTTTTCATTCTTAAGGAGGCCTCAATTTGCTTTCATCAATCTGTGCAACATGAACTTCTTCTGTTTCCTCACTCAGATCTAGGGATTCAAATTCTTCAAGTATGACATAGGTCCATTCAGGAGTCTTGTATCTTCTGTTTAAATTTCTCAATCTTGGACTTCTTCAAGTTATTTTCGCTAAAGTTTGTTTAGATTGTGTTTGACTTGTGATTTCATTTACTTGTTCTGGTTTTTTTCTGATTTTCTCAAATGATATCTTAATTTCTTTACTCCAGTAGGCCAATTGTCTCCCTTCCTGATTCTTTTGATTTGTACTGCACTTTCACCTTCTTTATCTCCTCTCAAAGTTCTTTTCATTTCACTTAATCTAGGCACAATCTGTTCTCGTTCTCTGTTTTCTGTGCTTGAACCTTCTTTTACTTCCACCTGCTCAGGTCTTATCATACTTTGTTCTTCTTCCTGAGCTTGTTCTTCTAATTCTATCTGACCCTGTTCAGGTCTGATTTCAAACTGTTCTTTTTCTGCCTGAACTTGTTCTTCTAGCTCTATATGATCCTGTTCAGGTCTTATTTCAAACTTTTCTTCTTCTGCCTGAACGTGTTCTTCTACTATTCCCTCCTCAGGTTTCTGAAAGTCTTTTTCTATTTCCACCTGAGTGTGTTCTTCTTTCCCCGTCTCTTCCTGACTACTTTCCTGTCTTTTCAGTTCTGTTCTTCTTCTTGTTTCAATAGCATCATCAATCACTTCAATCACTGGTATCCACTCTTCCTGACTTGTACCTGGCTGTTCGTCATGTGGTTGTCTTTCAGAATCTATCACTCTAGATTCTTCATTTTCACAGCTTACAACTCCTGACACTTCAGCCTGTTCAGTCAGTGGTTGCTCTTGTTGTTCTGATGGGCTCGGAACGCTTCTGGTATGACTGGCATGAATCCAATTGGGCAAACCTGCACACTTCACTGCTGTGGTAGTGACTAGTATGACTTGACGCAGTTTATCCCACCATGGTGCTAGGCACGTCTTTCTTGCGTGTTTCTTCACTAGCACCCAATCTCCAGGATTCAAATCATGTGCTTGTTCTGGCTGTCTTTCAACCGCCCTCATCGCAGCCACCGACGACATCAGGACCCTACTGGACAACGGCGAAACCGCGGCCCTCATCCTCCTAAACCTCTCGGCCGCCTTCGACACCGTCTGCCACCACACCCTACGCACACGCCTCCACGACGCAGGGATCCGTGACAAAACCCTGAACTGGATCACCTCTTCCTCACAGGCAGAACCCAGAGAGTCCGTCCCCCCCCTTTCAGATCCGAAGCCACCACGATCACCTGCGGTGTACCCCAAGGATCATCCGTCAGCCCGACCCTTTTCAACATTTACATGGCACCGCTCGCCAACATCGTCCGAGCACACCACCTCAACATCATCTCGTACGCCGACGACACCCAGCTAATCCTCTCGCTCACCAAGGAGCCGGCCACCGCCAAATCCAACCTCCACGAGGGAATGAAGGCCGTCGCTGAGTGGATGAAGACCATCCGTCTGAAACTGAACTCTGACAAGACGGAAGTCCTCGTCCTCGGCTCCACCCCCTCCGCATGGGACGACTCCTGGTGGCCAGCCGCATTGGGAGCTGCCCCAACACCCACCAACCACGCGCGCAACCTGGGTTTCATCCTGGACTCAACGCTCTCTATGACCCAGCAAGTCAACGCTGTCTCCTCCTCCTGCTTCAACACCCTCCGCATGCTTCGCAAGATCTACAGATGGATCCCCACCAACACCAGGAGGACGGTCACCCAAGCCCTCGTCAGCAGCAGGCTGGACTACGGCAACGCCCTCTACGCGGGAACCACGGCCAAACTCCAGAAAAGACTCCAACGCCTACAAAACGCCTCCGCACGCCTCATCCTCGGAATCCCCCGCCACAGCCACATCACCGTCCACCTGAGAGACCTGCACTGGCTCCCGAACAACAAGAGTATCACCTTCAAGCTCCTCACCCATGCCCACAAAGCCGGACCGGCATACCTCAATGAACGACTCACCTTCTATACCCCGTACCGCCAGCTTCGCTCCGCAGACCTTGCCCTCGTCACCATCACACGCATCCTCCGAACAACCTCCAGCTGATCATTCTCCCACCTCGCCGCCAAGACCTGGAACACCCTCCCCATCCACCTGCGACAGACCCAGGACCTGCTGACCTTCAGGAGACTCCTCAAGACCTGGCTGTTCGATCAGAAGCTGCGTCACCCCCCCCCCTCCAGCGCCTTGAGACCCTCACGGGTGAGTAACGCGCTCTATAAATGTTTTGATTGATTGATTGATTGATTGATTCTCCAACCTGGTGAGAGACAGAACGCACCATTTCAGCCAATCCTTTGGAATAGTCCAATACCAGATCATCAGTTATATTCATTAATTTATTTCCAGGAATAAATGCCTGTCTCATTGCTCTTCCCATGAGAACTTCATGTGGGCTCATTCCTGATTTTCTGTCTGGAATGCTTCTGAGACCCATCAATACAAGAGGTAATGCATCTGGCCATTTCAGCATTGTGGATGCACACACCTTCCCTAGTCTTGACTTGATTGTGCCATTTCACTGTTCAACTATTCCAGAAGCCTCTGGTCGATAAGCACAGTGCAGTTTTTGTTCTATGTTAAATGCAGCACAGATTAATCGAATTATTTCATTATTAAAATGAGGGCCTCTATCTGATTCTAAAGTGACTGGAAAACCAAAGCGTGGAATTAACTCTCTCAACAACAATTTAGCAACTGTAAGACTGTCATTTCTTCGAGTGGGATATGCTTCTACCCATCTTGAGAAGAGGCATACTATGACAAGTATATATTTCAGTCCATTGCTAGGGGGCAACTCAATAAAATCCAACTGTAATCTGGTGAAGGGTCCTTCTGCCTTTCCAATCTTTCCCCAACTAACTATTGTCTTCCTACCTGGATTTTGCTGCTGACAGGTAAGGCATCTTTGGCAAAGGCTCTCTGTGACTACCCTGAATTTCGGATTGTACCAACTCTGCCTGAATGAAAATGATATTTATTTATAAAGCGCATGGTTACCCGCGGGCATCCCAGCGCTGTGGGCAAAGTCGAATAAAGCTGAGGCACGGTCATTTAGGGAAAAGCCAAGTTTTAAGCATCTTGCGGAAGGTCATATAGTTGGGTTCCTTCCGGAGCTGCAGAGGAAGTGAGTTCCATAGCTTAGCGGCGTTGTAGGAAAAAAGACGGCCACCGCTTCGAGCCTTCTTGATTCTAGGGACAAAGGCCAAATGAAGATTGTTTGAGCGAAGGGCCCTTTTAGCTAAATAGGGCTGGATCAAAGATGAAATAATAGGAGGTCCTTTCCCTCCTATCAGCCTGTGAGTAATACATAGAGCTTTGAACTGGACTCTCTCCAGAACTGGGAGCCAGTGGAGAGCCTTTAAGGCTGGCCTTGCTGTTTGGCGGATGTAAGTTCCCATAAGAATCCTAGCAGCACAGTTCTGCACAGTTTGAAGTTTGGCCAGCACCAGGCTAGGGCAGCGAGGTACAAGGCATTTCCGTAGTCCAAGTGGGATAAGATAAGCGCTTGGACTACAAGCTTTCTGACCTGGTGGGGTAGCAGAGGAAGCACTTTGCGCAGCATTCTTAGAATGCCGAAGCAGGAGGCAACAACCTTTCTGGCTTGAGTTTTAAAGCCGAGCTCGGAATCAAGCCAGACACCAAGGCTCTTTATCTCTGATTTAGGGGCCGGCATAGAGCCCATACATATAGGCCAGGTGTAGGCTATTTCAGAGAGAGAAGGATTGCCAAGGAGCATGAGCTCAGTCTTGTCCCCATTTAGTTTAAGGTGGGAATGTTTCATCCATCTCATCACTTCCTCGAGGCATGGGCCAAGGCAGGTAGATGCTTTGTTAGTATGGTTCAGAGCGACGACCAATTGAGTGTCGTCGGCATAGGTGATAATTTGCACCCCAAAAGGAAGAACAATGTCAGCAAGAGGAGCCATGTAAACATTAAAAAGAGTGGGCTCAAGGACGACCCCTGAGGAACCCCACAATGGAGAGGCCGAGGAGTTGAGATGGCCTCACACTCGGCTACTTGGAAATATCTGTCCTCCAGAAAAGATCGCAGCCAGTCCAGGGCAACTCCTGTAATACCCAAGTCCTGAAGCCGTTGGACTAAGATACGGTGATTAACCATATCAAAGGCCGCGCTAAGATCTAAAAGAAGCACGGCCAGAGAACCTCCTGCATCGAGGATCCTTCTGGAGTTCTCGACGACTGCTAATAAGGCAGTTTCCGTCCCATGTCCTGGACGGAACCCAGTTTGGGACGCGTGAAGAAGGTTCTCCCTTTCTAGGTATCTGGAGACCACCAAATTGACATGCTTTTCTGCGATTTTACTCACCCCAGGGAGGAGCGAGATAGGACGATAGTTGCCGAGGCAGTCGGGGTCTAAGTTCGGTTTTTTCAATAGGGCTTTTATCAAGGCTTTTTTCCAAAGGGGAGGGACCACCCCGGAAAAGAGCGAGGCGTTGATCAATTCCATAATAGTGCGGCCTACTGAGGCAGCTGCAGATTTCAAGATATTGAGAGGGGCCGAGTCTCTAGGTGATCCACTCTTAACCAATGCAAAAATGGTTTTGAAAGTCTCCATGTCCAATGGCGGGAACACTTCAAAGGAATGTTCTTTACTCCATACCTTTGTTTCCTCTGAGGGAGGAATGGGCGCGGAGTTGGGGAACAAGCAGCAAATGGTAAAAATGTTATTATGAAAATAATCCGCGAGTTCATTGCATCGGTCATCTGTAGCTTCATGGGAGTCCAAGGGTGTGGGTGCATTCAGGAGTTTTTTTACAATGCGAAAAGTCTCCCGAGGGGAGTTAACGGCGGCGGAGATTTTTTCGCTAAAGTAGTGAGCTTGCGCTTTTTTGATTTCACATTTGTATGTACTAATGGTGTCCCTGTATTGCTTTTTCTTAAGGAGAGAGAAATCTTTCCTCCAGCTTCTCTCAGCCCTCTTACACACTTGCTTTAACTCGCGGAGATTAGGCGTGTACCAAGCTGCTTTGTTGGGCCCTATGTTTATCTGGATGTTCTTCTTGGAATAGTCTGATCATTGAGTCTGTCCCTATGTGTGTTGCTCCATGATACACTCTTGCCATTTTTGAAAGCAAACAACCTGGCATGACTGATTTTTCATCTAAATACACCCATACCTCATCATGTGGTCTCTTTGTACAAGCTGCCTTTAATCAAATGTCCTTTTCCTCAACTTCTTCCTGCAATTGTCTAATCTCATCCCATGTTTCTGGTACTGAGAAAAACATAAGTTGGCATCTGGTTTCACCCGTTTCAATTTTTCTGTTAATGGCCACTGTATTTTTGGCACAGTATTTAGCCACTTGGTCAGCATATTTATTGCCAGCACTCACATAGTCATTTCCTGACTGATGTGCAGCGCATTTTACAACTGCTATCTCTTTTGGCAATTGTAATGCTTCCAATAAATCCTTTACATTTTTGCTGTTTCTAATAGGAGATCCTGAAGAAGTCAGAAATCCCCTTTGCATCCAGAGCTGGCCAAAATCGTGCACAACCCTGAACCCATATTGACTGTCCGTAAATATGGTTACTCTCCAATTTTTCCCCAATTTGCATGCCATGGTTAGGGCTACCAATTCGGCTACTTGTGCAGATTTGACTCCAGGTAAACAGGATGCTTCAATTACCCCAGATATCTTACAAACAGCATATGCAGCACTTAATCCTCCTTCTTGTGTCCTGAGGCAGGATCCATCTACAAATAACTCATGGTCAGCCTCTTTCAAAGGGGTCTCCTTTATATCAGGCCGGGGCTTCGTACATAACTCAGTTACATCCAAACAATCATGATCACTCTCATCTCTCACTTCTTCATTGCATGGGTAGCTGGGTTCATAATCGTACACCTTATCACTGTCACATTCTCAGCTCCCAAAATCACTCTTTCATACTTCGTCAATCGACTAGGGGTGAGATGTTGTGTTCTTGTTCTTGTCAAAAGAATCTCAACTGAGTGTGGAACATAAACCTTTGCCGGATGTCCCATCACTATCGACTCACTCTGCTCCAGACTCATACAAGTAGCAGCTACTGCTTTTAAGCAGCCAGGTAATGCTGAAGCCACTGGATCCAATGTAGCTGAAAAATATGCCACTGGACGTCGACTCAGTCCATGTCTCTGTGTTAAGACTGAGGGTGCACAATTTTCTCTCTCACAACAAAACAACGCAAAGTCTTTTGAATAATCAGGCATGCCCAAGGCAGGAGCCTCACACAAACAATTTCGCATTTTCACAAATGCCTCTATGCAGTCATCATTCCAATTAATCGGATCTTTTGCTCTTTTTCGGGTCATTTGTATTAATGGTTTCGCTAACATAGAAAACCCATTGATCCATTGCCTGCAGTACCCAACCACTCCCAGGAACATTCTCATTTCTCTCTGAGTCTGTGGCAATTGCATTTCTTTGATTATTTTTATTCTTTCCGGTGTCACTTTTCTAACTCCTCTTTCTATTTTATGCCCTAAGTATCTAACTTCTTGGTGACAGAACTGTAAGTTTTCTGGAGACACCTTGTGTCTTCCTTCAGCCAAATGGTTCAGTAATGCAATTGTGTCTGTGACACAATATTCTCGTGTTTTTGATGCCACCAGTAGGTCATCAATATACTGGACCAGAACAGATTTTCCAGGCATAATCAATGATTCTAGACACTTTTTCAAAATCTGATTATAAATTGAGGGACTCTCTGTGTACCCTTGAGGAACTCGACACCATGCGTAAATACGATCCTCAAACTTAAACGTAAAAAGATACTGGCTGTCTGGGTGCAAAGGAATAGAAAAGAACGCTTGGCATAAATCAATTACTGTAAACCAACCTGCATTCCAAGGTATCTGATAAAAGGATCACTGCTGGATTTGGCACTATTGGACAACATGGCACTACAATTTTATTTATTTTCCGTAAATCCTGCACTATTCTGTACTTTCCGCTAGGCTTTTTCAGTCCCATTATTGGCGAATTACAGGGACTACCCATCACTTCTTTTAAAATAACTTGTTTACCCATTTGTTCAATTTCTGGAATAACTCCTGCTTTTACTTCTGGACTCATCTTGTACTGTTGGGTGTTTGGATACACTGCACCTTCTTTCACTGTCACTTTAACTGGGTCTATATTTGTCAATAACCCAATGTCTTTTCCTGTAAAATCCCACACTTCTGGATTAACTGTGGCTCTCAATTCTTCTGGTAATTCATTTTCAGTCACTAGTGAAAACATTTCATCTACTTCTGTTCCCTGCTTGGCTAACATCATCTTCAGTAGCGGTCGGTGGTGGGAGTGCCGCCGGGTGCTGACATGGGGCGGGGGAGGGGCAGGGTGGGGGTAGTAAACTATGGATTACGGGCGATTACAGGTAAGTACACATATAAATAAATAAAACGAATTTCATTTCTCGCGCTGCATCACATTTGGCGATGCAACGCGAGAAACGAAATTTGTTTTATTTATTTATGTGTACTTACCTGTAATTGCCCGTAATCCATAGTTTACTACACCCACCCTGCCCCTCCCCGCCCCACGTCAGCGCCCGGCGGCACTCCCACCACCGACCGCTACTGATCATCTTGTATACAATGTCTTCATCAGGGGTTTGGAAAGCTACACCATCTGGTGTACAATAGATTGCTCAATTCATCTTGCACAGTAGATCTCTTCCCAACAGATTTACAGGACTGGAATCGCAAACTACAAACCGATGCATTTATTTGAAGTTTCCAATGTGTACCTCCATTGGTTTTGTGATTGGGGTTCTAATCTGTTGGTTAGACACGCCTACAACTTGGATTGATTCTCCCGAGAGGGGTAGGTTTAGGATGTCTGCTGTTCTCACAGTAGACCTGGTAGCACCAGTATCCAATAGGAAAGTAATGTCTTTACCTTCTACTTTCCCATCAACAAATGGACCTGACTGATCTACCGGCAAGGATGCTCCAAGCACGCACTCCTCTTCCTCCCCCCTCAGGCACCGTCATTGTGTGAAATCCGAATTTTCCTCATCATTCTGCAACAAATATTGTGTAATTGTTCTATTATTCTTACCACTTTCTCCTTGAAATCCGGTGTTTGCACTGAAACTCTGATGATTCACAAAATTTGGCCTAGGAGCTGGTGGCACCTGATATTGTGGAGTAACTACCTGCTGCTGCTGATTCACAAGTACTTCTTTCTGCATCTGTGGGATAAAATTTTGATTTGGCCCATTATTACTCTTATTATTCTGAGTACTCTTACACTCGTTCTTCCAATGTCCAAGCTTTCCGCACGCATGACAAGGAAACTTCTTTTTCGCTTCTTCTCTGTCCATTCGTCCCCAATATTTATTACCATTCGCTCCTTGATCATTCTGATTCTTCTCTTTCGCTTGATTATTATTTGGGGCATTTGTTTTCTCCTCTTGCTGTTCTGACAGTTTTACTTGTGCCCACATCATTTTCTCTTTTAGCTTCCTACGCATGGCCTCAATGTCATCTCCGCAATATTTTGCATACTTTAAAATCTCATCCACTGTCTTACTTTGCCAACACAACATGTGCTGCTGTATCATCTGACTAATCTGTGGTTTCAAACCATATACAAACCGATACACAAAATGTCCCATATCCTTGTCACCGATATTCTCAAAACCACTATACTGCTTAAACACCTGTAATACCTCTCATAATATGCATGTACAGATTCATTTGGTTCTTGAGTTGTTCTATCTATTTTCACCCAGTCTGTTTCTTTAGGAGGAATTTTCCCTTTCAAATATGTAATCACTTGGTGATACTTTTTCATCACCTCCTCCGAGGGTGCTCCTGTCTTTGAGTCTCTAGCATACTCCTCATTAGGCCAGTCAATTGTGATCTTACATTCCGTCCATAAATCAGCAGGTACCACTATATCAAATAGACCATCCAAGTCTTTCAATAAAACCTTTGAAACCTTCATAAATGTCTCTACCTGTTTGTACCATTCAACTGGTTTTTCTCTCAGCTTTGGGAAATCATTTGTAAATGACAAAATATCTTGCCTACTCCAAGGAACATGAACATATCCTCCTCCCGGAACCTCTCTCCTTGGACACAATTTTTCCATTTTGCTTGATTCTCTGACTGGAAATGCAGCCGCTGCTTCTCTCGCTTGTACTTCCTCTTTCTTTCTTATCCATCTAATTCCCCATTTTCGCAAAATGCTCATTAATTCCTTTATTTGTAGTCTTTTTCCAGAAGCATTTACACTTTCTAAATCTTTATCAGTAAAGTCCACTCGATATGGTTTCTGTAACAACTTTGATTTCCCTATGTCTATTCCAATCTCTGAAGCAACTTCTGTCAATTTCTCATGAAATACCCTTGCTCTTCTGGTTATGTTCTTACATAAAAATAATAATTCTTCTTCATTGTAAGCATTCAATCTTTCTGTGCCCACACATCCTGTCATCATCTCTTCCAATTCCACTTTCAATCTGCTAATGTCTAAAATTCTTGGTGTTGGGTTCTGATTATCTCTTTCCTGTGCCCATCTTTCTATATCTTCAGAGGTAACTACTGTTGCGCCTTCAGTTCCTGTATGAACCAAAGGTCTTCTTTCTCTCAAATTCATGGGCGTAACTTTCTTTGGAGTTTCCGTCAAAGGTTCCACATTAGGGAGATCCATTAATGAAATAATTGACTCACTTTCGCTAACCTGATCATCTGTAATTATTATCTCTTTCCTAGGACTATTTAGTGGCATTGTCACAGACCGTGGTTTTTGGCAAATCTTTTTTATCTCCATACAATGGGATTACTGGACCAATGGTCACTGGTACTGTCAAAGCTTCAGTATTCAAATTTAATTGACTTATCTTTTGAACTAGTTCTTCTCTAGTTTTGTTTAAAACATCTCTTTCATTATCCTGTAACACTTTGTTATATGACGTATCATGTAAATTCTGTGGGGTCAATGGCATTCCCATTACTGGTGCACTTGGGGTAACCTTACTAGCTGCTTCTTGATACGGCGGTGGATTTTTAATTAAAATATCCTCTAACAACTCGTCATCTGATTCACCATATCCTGCTGTGTTCATGTGTTTCGTTTTCTCCTTACACTTTCCTCCAGACTGTTCCTCAGCCATTAACACTGGATATAAACCTTCTGATACCATAGCTCTCCTCCATTGTTTCATCTGCCCTTCGCGTGACTCATGCAAGTGTCTCGGAAATAATCCTCTATATCTCCCACCTCTACATCTCTCTCGTTCATATGACTCAGTCTCCCATTCTTCCAAAGCCTCATATTGAGTTAAACTAGGTCTAGGTTCTAGATCGTTCATTTTCAACCTTAAATTCTGAAGAATTCTCTCATTAAACGTACCATCTTTAGGAAATGCTAACACTCCATCATCCTTCGTATATTCTATCCCGTTTTCCAACCACACGCAAGTATGATATCCTCTTTCCATCATCATGAAAGATGCTGGTGTTTTTGGCGGCGGAATAGGAATTCCCTCTCTAGTCAACACAGGCTTATCTTTTATAAAGAAATTCTTAATCGTCTTTATAAATGACATCTTTCTTTTCTCTCCATACATCCTTGAGGAACGATGTATAAAATTGTATTCTGCAAACCCTTGAAATCTTCTACCTGTACGCCTTGCACTAACAGTCAAATCAAAATCCCGCATACACTCTCTCTCTCCTCCAATCCTAACGCGGCTTTTAACTAGCTATCCAATTAAAATCAGGCTCACGCTCATGATCTGACCAATGCCAGTGCGGCCTTTTTCTGATGTCAGTTCTGCTCCTTTCTACTGACCCCTCCTTTACAAGGCTGATCTTGTCACACGCCCGCTGTTTCTACCAATCCCAGCGCGGCTCACTGTGACGTCAGTACAACTCCAGCAACTGACCCTCCCTTTACAAGGTAATACAAAAAACTTATTTCTCTATATTTTCCTCAAAATTCTTTGTTATTAACGACATAAAACATTCGCTACTCTGTCTGTTCCACTAGATCAAAGGATAGTTTATTTCTTTCCACTGCGAGTAAAACCTTCCGCTTACTCTTCATATAAGCTCCAGAGAACCTGCTACACCTCCGGTGTCACCCGTTTTGGGAAATTTGAGACCAAAGTTTCACCAGCGAACTCCTTTTGCTGTCAATCTAGCTAGGAAGAACCTGCTACTCCTTCAGGGTAACCCTTTCTAGGTGATATAACGCCTAAAGTTTCACTAGCGAACTCTTTGCTATCAATCACTCTCACTTTTTTACAGAAAATAGTCCCTTTTTTAACACTGCCAGCCACACCTAGCTTCTCAGTGTTATTCCAACAGACGAGTAACCTCACTACAGTGTGGTTTCTATCACCACCCGCTATTTATTCCCCGGGAATTTTCCAGACAACATAAAACAAGACACTAACTCTTTTGTTAAAACATAAATTAAAAATCAATAATCTATCCTTATCACCAAACTAGTCAATAATAATCATAACTCTGCTCCTAGAAAACTGATCCAGCGGTGTACTAACAACAGATACTCCACTACCATATACTCACCTGGGCCCATATAACTTCTTCCACTAATACCAAGTAGACCGCTGAAGCTTGTAGTTTATAAAATTCATGTTTCAGGAATAGTTATATTTCTGTGCTAACTAAACCTTTCACTGATCAAAAAGTTATTTCCTCTGGTCGATGGACCTATTAGTTGGAACTAATTGATGGTGATAATTAACCTAACTTATTTAACATTCTTTAATTAAAGTAAATAATCACAGACTCAGGAAGTTTTAAAATCTTTATCTAAATTAATGGAATGTGAACCATCTCAAAGTTTCAGTACAAACACCCTCATTCGTAAGAGTGCCAATTCAATCAATACTCAATAAGCAATAACAATTCAGATTCACACAATAACTATGCTCAGAAAGGAGAGGACAGAGAGAGAAGAACATCTATCAATACGATGAATTTATAGTTACCAAGAAAGGTGTGAAGATCAACCCTCTGGCCAAAGGGCTGGTAAGGGTCCCCCGGGATAGATCAGGAGACAAAGACTTCAGGACAGGAAATCAGGACAGGATACTTCACCTCTCTAAATACCGACGACTGCGTCGCACCCCTCTCTGACACTCTCTTCCTCCTTGTGGTTCTTCCGCGATCTTCTTTCTAACCCAATTAAGTTAATATAGATGGCTCTGCATTCGATTTCTTCATCAGCGTCTCACAGCATCAGCACCACCCCGAGCACCAACAGCATCCCGAGGTCTGCTTCTGTGCTCCTGCTTCTGCTGCTTCTCCTCCCGTGTCTGCTCCCATGTCTGCTAATCTAACTAACTAAAACTACCTCAGTTATACCTTTCCATAACCATGTACCACCCATTAATGTTTCAATTTCATAAAATACTAACTCTGATTGGGCAGGCGAGGGGGATGATCGTCACACCATGCTTACATTTCACTTATTTTCATTGAACCATTGTCTTTTAAACCCATCCCCTCAAACTTTATTAAATCATTTCCTTTCCCATACATCTCCAAACTTTATTAATACAAAATGTTTCAACTTCATGATTAAGGGCCATATGTATGAAGTCCATTTGCGATCGCAAAAGCTGAAATTCGCAGAATTTCGGCGTTTGCGATCGCAAATTAGCAGTGTGCAATGTATCACACTGAAACCCCTCGCAAACTAAGGAATCGCAAATTTTGCGATTCCCTATTTTACGATTGCATTTAAGGAATCGCTAATTGTGATTCCTTAAATGCAATGTAAGAAGCACCCAAGTTGTGCGAATTGTGCTTAAGGAATCGCAAATTACCACCAACTTTAAGTTGGTGGTAACTTGCGATTTCACTTAAAAATGCACTATTTTGCATTTTTTAAAGTGCCATGTGGCGCACATACATGCCCTTAGGGCACGTATGTGTGCCACATGTGCACACATGCACATTTCAGGGGTGCAACAGGGTGTCCTTTTGACACCCTGGCACCCTTGAAATTGCATTATCAATTTACGATTCTCTAATTGCTAATCGCAAATTGAGAATGTCTTCCCATTCATTCCTATGGGCCTGTAGGCCCATAGGAATGAATGGGAGGTATTCCTTAATTGCGAATCGCAATTTGCGATTCGCAATTAAGGAATATGTAGGATTCGCAAAATTTACTGCAAATCCTACATACATAGCGTTTTGCGATTCTCTAATAGCGATTCGCAAAAAATCGCTATTTGAGAATCGCAAAAGGACATTTTGATACATATGGCCCTAAGTCTTCTTCATATGAACTCTTCACCCTCATGTTCCCAGGGCACATCTTCTCTGGCCTTGGATGCGTGACAAATCCTTAGTCATCTTTCCTTATTCTCTCTCTGGTGCGCATGCGTGGGGTCGTCAGTCAGCTCAATTCAGACAAGTGTGGAAGGCCCAAATGCGCACTAATAATAAAGTCAAAAGAAGAAATGTTATTCTCAAAATCAAATGGTTTCACTGTACACCACCAACCTCTACTCTAACCCACTTTAATTATTATTACCCTTTCTGCATTTGCGTTAGTATAAAACTTATTTTCTATTTCAGCCAAGCAGATGCCATGCATGTGAGCTTTCAAGCTGCCATTTTAATATCTTTTGCGCAGGCGCAAGATTTTCCCTCCAAGCATTAGTACGTTATACTACGTAGATGCAGTAGACGCATGCGCAGTAAAGATCCCTTGTTAGAGTGCATTTTAGTCCTTCGTTCATGTTGTTATGTGTAGTAAACACATATGCAAGCTTCGTTGTCCCGTGTGTCTTTCGAAAATGCGAATTATTAATTACAATTACATAGTTAGTAATTTGTTAATGAGTTTAAAACGAAAGGATTGCTTCCAAGCAAGTCTCATTTACGAGTCCTTGCTCCATCACTATGACTACAGATCTGAATTGTTAGGAGTTTGTTTGTAGATAAAACCTGCATATCATTTCATTGTATGACATGTGAAACAATGTATAATACATTTCATATAATATGATATATTTAATGAATAAAAAAGCTATAAGCAGTTGATATAAAGAAATGTGAGCATCTTGGAGTAAGGCTGAGATTTCTTTAGTTTACAGGTGAATTTCTCTGTAAAGGTTGGATGCAAGGAGGAGAGTTATATGAACACTGATAAATAATTTTTCTTTTCATTACAAGTCTCCCTCCCCACAGTCCCCTTCCTGCAATCTTTCCCCTCATCTAGCTACTCAAATGCTCTGTGCTTTTACCAGCAACCAGAGTCAATGGAATCTGAAGGCGAGTCCTCTTTGAGTATTGAAATGTATGTTTGAATTATAATGTATATGTTCTTTCTTTAGTGCAAACCTAACCAAAATATCAAAGGAGTGCTGAACCGAATCCCACAGATATGAGGATTCAGCATAATTAACTTCACATATATGTGCATTGAAATCTATATAAAAGTATCTTTAAGGGGTGTAAACATTGAGCTAAGAATAGTAAATCTATATTGTTCTATATGTATTTACTTTCACAGTGTTTTGCTTGTTGATATTTTGGCCACAAAATCTTTCAGGACACTTTCTCTGCCTAGATGTTCTTACATATAACCATTGTGTTGCATTACTATTTAATTTCTGATTGTGATTTGTTTACTTTTACGAATTTTATTCCAAGTTGTACTGTAAGTATATTTATACACTTAAATATGTTAAGCTGTTTGTTTTTTTAACAGCCTTAACTGGACCTTGAGATATGTGATAAATGTGTTGTACTGTAGCTTAACTCACTCTGCCCTTCTTCTCTTGAGCTAGGGATTGGATACTCATCTGTGTCTTCTTGGAGAGGTAAGGAGGCCAACTCTCAATTGCAGACCAAGTATCTAGAGTCCTAAAGTGAATAAGAGACCTGCACTTTCACAATTAATAGTTCTTGGTTGTGCCTGTGGCAGCACCTAATAGGGGCACAGCCAGATGGAGGTCTAGATAGAAAGGAAAACTGAAATTATATTGGTCTGCGATTTGCAATTAGGTCAATACTGGGAGACAGAACTCATGTTTTCTGCTCAGAGTAAAGTAGAAAGGGAAAGCAAAAATATACCTGAACAGATGGAACCAAGTTCAGACTGACTTCTTTGGAGCTATCCACTTGAATGTGAATGGCTGACAGCAACCTTCGGTTGAAATCTGCTTAAGCGCTGAGGCGGGCCATGATGCATCTAGCCACAAAACCCTCAAGGGAATAGCCAGTGTCAAGGCCTACAATGCTTACACAGGAGCAGAATGTAGCCCATGCCACCCACACCTTGATGTCACCTTTGGAAGATTGACTACCATAACATTTTCTAACAAAATGTCAGGGGAGAGGGTTTAGGAAGGGGTCACCAGGGACTAGATCCAGTTGAAGAGAAGTTGAATCCAGTCATTGGATGTGGAATTCAAAGACTTTTTTCTATTAGATGCTGTATTTAGACAAGTATTACACTCCCAACTGATCGTCCTCTTAGACATAATGCAGAAGATATGATATCACTGAGTATGCTCCCTAGGTATTGGGTAGAAGGTAGTTGGGCAACGAGGCAGGTTCTGTAAAGGTAATGAATAAGTTAACAAATATACATATGATCAACTATGATTCAACATCAACTTGTTTCATGTTATCTAACTACCTCATCTGTACTACACACAGACTGTTGTGTTTTTGTGTTAAGGAATAAACCCAAGACTGTCCATTAAAGTATTACATTGGAAGTCAAGTGTACTATTGAGTTCCACATCTCTTTACAAGATCCAAAACAGAGTTTTTCCCACATTCTCCCTTAGGGGAGATGCACATCTACTGCTCATTAGGAAGTAAATAGTTTCAAATTGTCATGAGTCTGGAGGGGGTCACAAATCTCTTTAGAAATCTGCAAGGACCAAAGTCTCCTTTCCTGTCAAGAACTAGAGTCTCCTTGATTGCCCAAAAATAAAAAATCTCCTTAATTGCTCAAAAACAAAGGGGCATATTAGTAAGACCGGCGATAAAATTATCGCCGTTTTAGCGGCAGGAAACTGCCGCTAAAACGGCGATAATGGGCTTGCTAATATGCGTTATAAAATTCAATAGAAGCCCAGGTTAGATGTGCAGGACATCTAACCTGGGCTTCTATTGGAATTCTATAACGCATATTAGCAAGCCCATTATCGCCGTTTTAGCGGCAGTTTCCTGCCGCTAAACGGCGATAATTTTATCGCCGGTCTTGCTAATATGCCCCAAAGTTTCCTTGGTTGCCTAAAAATTAAAATCTTCTTGGCCAAGGGTGAGCATTCACAAAAAGAAGTAAAGATTGTATAACCTTCCTTGAATGGAGAAGACACTGGCTGCACCCCATCCGTGGTTGTAAGGATGTCTGCAAAAAACTCCTTCTATGCAACAAGGATAAGTTATTTCTTTTTGTGGGAGCACAATGTTGTTCTGAAATGGTTTTTGATAGCAAGCAATTTAAATACCAGAGTCCCATCCAAGATGGCTGTGAGATTTTGCAAGATCCCACAAGCAGTCCCATGAGACCACGCACTCCTCTGGGAATGTCCAATTAATGTGGGGCAAGGCCTACAGAGCCTTGTATCCAAACGGAAATGGTGCAAAAGACTACACCATTTCGGCGCACAGAACAGCCCACACAATGGAACCAGCACCAGATGACTCTTGGGGAGTTGGTGTGGAAGTGGCAGTAAGGCAACATGATGTGGGAGGGGGGATTCTATCAGACTGGAAAGGAGCGAGTGGACCGAACTGATGAACCCTGACAATCAGTATCTATGCATGTGTTATGTAAAACAACAAAGCACTTGAACAGAGTAAAGGGAAGTATACAACAAGGTGGCAGCAAATGAAAGGATTCAATAAGGTTGCAGCAAGTGCAACTTACTTGAGAGATGTAGGGTATCTCTTCATATAACATCCAAGGTCATGTTGCAGTTAATCTATTTGCAAATGCATATATATATAGATGCTCCTAGAAGAGATGAGAGATGTACTTGTGCTATCAGTATCAGAGAGAAAATCCCGAGCCTGGGTGGATAGGTAATTTAACCTTTTCATTCTTGTAATTTTCTTGTCAAGCTCACAATGTTGGGGCTGTATGCATTTCATAACCTACATCAGAAGTTAAGCTTATCACCATGCATTGAGTCATGTTGGTTTTTGAACACTGAAAGCTAAACAGCAGAATTTGACGATGGGTTGATAGGGCTGAGGAAGCCAGAAACCTTCCTAGAGAGTGGGGTGATGCGATGAGGCCATTGTATGGAGGATGCTATTTATGGGAGTCAGATTGGAGTTGGCATGCTGAAGAACGGTGTGATGCTTGGATGGCTCCTCTGACGCTCAGTTTTGCAGGAATATCTTGACTCTCAATCAATCAATCAATCATGTCACTTATAAAGCGCACTACATACCCGCGAGGGTCTCAAGGCGCTGGGGGAAGAGGGGGGTGGTGCTGCTACTGATCGAAGAGCCAGGTCTTGAGGAGTCTTCTGAAGGCCAGTAGGTCTTGGGTCTGCCGAAGGTTGGTGGGGAGGGTGTTCCAGGTCTTGGCGGCGAGGTGGGAGAAGGATCTGCCGCCGGCGGTCGTTTCCGGATGCGGGGGACTGTGGCGAGGGCGAGGCTGGTGGAGCGGAGCTGGTGGGTGGGGGTGTAGAAGCTGAGTCGTCTGTTGAGGTAGGCTGGTCCGGAGTTGTGGAGTGCTTTGTGTGCGTGGGTGAGGAGCTTGAAGGTTATCCTCTTGTTGACAGGGAGCCAGTGCAGGTCTCTCAGGTGGGGTGTGATGTGGCTGCGTCGGGGGATGTCGAGGATAAGACGTGCAGAGGCGTTCTGGATGCGTTGCAGCCATCTCAGGAGCTTAGCCGTCGTTCCTGCGTAGAGGGCGTTTCCGTAGTCCAGCCTGCTGGTGACGAGGGCCTGGGTGACTGTTTTTCTTGTTTCGGTGGGGATCCACTTGAAGATCCTGCGGAGCATTCGGAGGGTGTTGAAGCAGGATGAGGAAACGGCATTGACCTGCTTAGTCATGGAGAGGGTGGGGTCGAGGATGACCCCTAGGTTGCGTGCGTGGTCGGTGGGTGTCGGGGCTGTTCCCAGTGATGTCGGCCACCAGGAGTCGTCCCATGCTGAAGGGTTGGAACCAAGGATGAGGACCTCCGTCTTGTCCGAGTTCAGCTTCAGGCGGCTGGTACTCATCCATTCGGCGATGGCCTTCATTCCTTCGTGGAGGTGGGCTTTGGCGGTGTGAGGGTCTTTGGTGAGGGAGAGGATCAGCTGGGTGTCGTCGGCGTAGGAGATGATGTTGAGGTTGTGCTGTCGGGCGACGTGGGCGAGGGGTGCCATGTAGATGTTGAACAGCGTTGGGCTGAGGGAGGAGCCTTGGGGTACGCCGCAGGTGATCTTGGTGGCTTTGGATCGGAAGGGGGCGAGGCGGACGCTTTGTGTTCTGCCGGAGAGGAAGGATGTGGTCCAGTCCAGGGCCTTCTCTTGGATCCCGGCGTCGTGAAGGCGTGTTCGTAGTGTGTGGTGGCAGACCGTGTCGAAGGCGGCTGATAGGTCCAGGAGGATGAGGGCTGCTGTTTCTCCGTTGTCTAGCAGGGTCCTGATGTCATCGGTGGCGGCGATGAGGGTGGTTTCGATGCTGTGGTTGCTGCGGAAGCCGGACTGGGAAGGGTCCAGGATGTTGTTCTCCTCGAGGTAGCGGGTCAGTTGTTTGTTGACGATTTTCTCGGTGACCTTCGCGGGGAACGGGAGCAGAGAGATGGGTCGGAAGTTCTTGAGGTCCTTGGGGTCTGCCTTGGGTTTCTTGGGTTTCTCTCTGAAGAAGGCTGGTGCCATTTGATCTTTGTCTTCTTTTCTGATGTTGCTGTTATCCATTATGAATGTGAATGATTAGCAACATTTTCTGGTACTTGAGCTGTGAGTCCATTAAGGTTCATTGCTGAGAGGTGGTTTGAACTAGTGCTTTTTTAAATGTTTTGGAGACTAATGAAATCTCCATCTCCAGTTTCAGGAATGTCACCAAAATTGAAAACGCTGTTTATCATACAGTTAGTGTCACTGACATTCAGATAGAGCTAGTTATCATCTTTTTGATGTTTTTGTGTGCCAACACTATCTCAAGAGCTCTCTTGTAGAGAACAATGATCACTGACAACAGGATGGAGTTTTAGAGTGCACTGCAGGTTACAGGATACACAGGGACACACAAAGATGTGCATCACTTAAGCTGGATGAGCTGAAAACTATATTTCATGTAGGAGTTAACTTGACGCTTGACAATGTTGTTAATGCCCATTCTAGTGGAAAGGATGTTGAGACTGGCATGATAGTAAGAAAAAAAGATATTCAAAAAGACTAAGTACTCATATATATATATATATATATATATATATATATATATATATATATATATATATATATATATATATATATATATCCAACATCCGCATCCGTCTCTTTCATAAATAAACACACCACGGCCCCTAATGCTTTTAAGCAGGTTTATTCTTGACAGTGCAACTCAACGCGTTTCAGAGAACAAGTCTTCTTGATCACGAGTAACATTGTTGCATCGCGCTGTAGTTTAAATAAACATCATGTGACCTACTGGTGCAACAGACAGTGTGAACAGACTTCCCAATTTACCCGGACTATGACTCAAAGTCCGTTTACAAAAGAATAATATTATTGTTGTCATAACATTTTCATCTTTCAGTCATTGGGTGAGTGTGGCTATTTAAATAAGTCTATTAAATCTATTAAATCAAGTTTGGGGCCGACTGTACGTTAGTTGATAAATTCAATGAAGTTTTTTTCAATTCAACCCCGGTACCACGGGTATTTAACAAAACAGCACTGTTATGCACACTGTTCCTCTGCATGTCATTGCCGGCCAAGTGTGCATACTTCATGCAAGTGCTTCCCACAGATAATTGTACATTGCTGTGTGCATATATCCTTTGGCAAACCTCCCATTCTAGGCTAAACAGATCATTTTGTTACTACCTCCCCTTAAAAACGCCTGTGTGCCAAAGTCCACCATATCATCAAATTTCAGCTGTAAGGAAATTGCTCCTTATAGCGACCTCTGTTGCTGTTTGCATTGGGGATAATAATCCATGGATACCTAGCAGTAGCGGTCCGTGGTAGGAGTGCCGGCCGGGTGGTGACGTGGGGTGGGGGAGGGGCAGGGTGGGGGGTAGTAAACCACGGATTACGGCCGAATACAGGTAAGTAAACATTTAAATAAATAAAACGAATTTCGTTGCGCGCACTGCATCGCATTTGCCTGCTGCCTTCTCAACATCATAGTTGGTGTGCAACGTTCTAGATTTCGGTTCCGACTAGACTTGCCTTCTTATGCGGGTCTTGGTGCACTCTGCCCTCATGTATAACACACAGGTATTTCCAAGATACATTCAGTTCATACTCTGGGACCTCCTGATAATCACTGAGAGTATGCAAAGTTGTGGTTGTAGAATTTGAATTAGAAAGTGGAGTCAATCAATCTCACAATCAAAAGAGGGCAGGCAGAACTAGGATCTGCTCAGAGCAACAGACAGATAACACAACCACACCTGCTGTGTCTTTTCCTAACAGAATATCAAAGAATTAGGTTTAGTTGAGCCTCCAGGTTCTAAGAATGAAAGCTAACTTTTTGTTCCATTCTTTGTTTATCATATGGAAGACACAAGGGGAAGGTGAAAGCCTGGTGGTGTTCTGACAAAATATTGTGGAAACAATGTTGTGAAACACAAATATAATGTCTTAAATATCTTATTGTTGGTTGGGGCGTGGCCTGGCACCAGCCAAGATGACTGTGTAACTTACTAGCTCTGCAGCGGCCAGCACCCTGCCCCTATAAATCTGACTTTCATCTGCCCGACTCCGAACATGAAGCATACCGGGGTGTCCACGACCGGCCACTGCACCTTCGGAGGTGGTTTGGGACCAGGGGGTGGCAAAGCAGAGTCAGTAGAGACGTGGGCAGCCTATCAGTGAGAAGTCTGCAGAAGAGTACGGCCTAAACGAGGGAGGACTTGAAGTGACAGCGCATTGCGCATCGTCCAACCTGTGAGGGCGGCTGAGGCCGGGTGGCGCTGGCGCTGGTTGGAGTGCTTGGCTGGAGGGTCCAGGCCCTATATTCCATTCGCCATGAGGGAGTATTTAACAGCAGGGACGGTCGGAGCGGCCGCATCCAGGTGTGGGCAAACCGAGCAGGCCTGGGCGGCCCCTGACTCTGAGAGAGAAGACTAGAGGCAGAGGGGCGCCCCTAACATCAAGAGGATTGGGCACGGCCGGGAGGTGAGGCCATGTGTGGCAACAGTGGGGACCTAGTGGTGCCTCCCTGCCTGCCCTGTAGGGACATCCGACAGAAGCCCGGGCCAGCGGTGAGATCCCTGACATCTGAGAGGCTCCATAGACTGGGGCACAGGACTGGTGGTGAGGGTACCCCGGACTGTGACACAGCGAGTGGCGAGCAGAGGGAGTGGCATACTTGATTCACCCCCTCCTTCCTGTTTTATTCACCAGGGCCCAGTAAATTACCATAGTGGACCAGCCATAGGAGAGCCTGGAAGGTGTCCCGTGCCCTGGAGTGGGCTAATGATTGCAGGTTCATTGCTATTACCTTTATGTCGTTCATTATCACAAACATTTCTTACAGTAATTGACTGAGATTTGGTTTCTTACATTCCTAGATGAAACTCCTAGCTGAAATGCCTATTAGCTCTGTGAATCATATACCAGGTCACGTGTCACTATCACCCTGTCACTCACCCTAACATAATTTAACACAATCTTGACCAAATTACTTCAATAGAGGCTTTTAACTTGTTTCTAAACACACATTCGCCAAGATGCACAGGAAATAAACATCCCAAATTCATTGAAAGACAGATCTTGCGCAAACGTGTAGGGGGGTTTGATGGAGGGGCAGAAAGGGTTGAGGGCATGGGTAACTCCATGGCCATATTAATCCCATGCAAGGTAAGCACTGCGGATTTGAACTAAACAATATCGCAAGATTACTCAGTTAATTTGAAGAGCTATATGCCACAAGAAAACAGCAAACTACTACTACTGTTACTGAGATGGGTAAGGAGTAGATAAAGAGAGACAGGGGAAAGAACACAATTTGAGGAAGAGCACGACAGGCAACTAGTGTTGAGAGGCAATATAAAGCACCATAGGGGATAAATGTGACACAGACAGGGTGCAAGGAAGAGAGGAATAGCAGAAGAGGGATATAGAGATAGCATATGGAACACCATGGGGAGGGGAAAGCAGGATGAATGCCAGGGAAAAGGTGATGAAACTTCATCAGGGGTGGTGATCAGTAGCTTCCAAATAAAGTAATGCTTTAATTACATACCGGTAATTCTATTACTCTAAGTCCAAACTTCCTTGTTCTGATCATGACCAAAATTAGGCGTGCGGTCTCCACGGTCAAGTTAATCAAGCTTAATCTAATGTAAAAAAATAAAGTGTAACTTATTTCCTCCTATCAACCTGGTGCATATGTATCTACCAGCTTGAGCTCCCTCAGACTCCAGTATAGTACAGCAGCTAACTTACGCATTTGAATCTCTATTGGGATCCATCGAGTTCTACTATCACGTCACACTTTGCATTTAGCACTTTTTGGCCGAATGCCTAAAAACAAGAGCACCATGTGGAATCAAACCCTTTAAGTAACTGGGCCCATCTGGTTGCTGCTCCTGTCCACTTGATTCCAACACGTACATTGGCGGCAAGAAATAAATGAACGCTTTGCAGTTAGCCTTAACCTGCCATACGGTGCTTCCAAGGGCCAATTCGTGTATATCTTGAACAGATCAATATTGATCATTGCAAGGTGCTATTGGCAATGGTTCAAAATTGTTGCCCTGTCCTGTCCTGGAGGCTTTGCTACCTCCCCTTTGGTGCCTTAAGGGTAATTTTATTGCATTATCCATTGTTCTCCATGTCAGTTTTTATAGAGCGTTGACCTTCATCAAGGATTGCAACTCTGTATGATTGATGGCTTAACTACTCTTTCTAGAGCTCCAATGGGCTATTTTATAAACTTTTACAATACTAAAAATGCATTTTGTGCTTTTATTTGTGTAAAGATTTTTTCTAAATCTACAATAAATTATCTATCTCTCTATTTGGTGCATACATGCATACTCATTACCTGGCTTCTCCTGTAACATACCAAGCTCACCTGATAGTCACTCATATTATATTTCCACTTCATTATTCAATTAGTTTAAAGAAGGGGGAGTGAAAGAAATTGAGTTGTTAGTTGACTGGGGAGTGACCCTGATAAAGCAGCAACCACAATCCTTGTCAGGGTGAGGCACAAGCCAACCCTAAATTAACCTGTGATAAACCCTTTGGTAGCTTGACACACAGCAGTCCGGTTTAAATTAAAGGCAATGTGTAAAGCATTTGTGCAACACTTCAAACAATAAAAAAGTGAAAACACCTCACAAAAATAATCCCACACCAAGTTAGAGGAATAGAAATGTCTTTGATAAATATAACAAGACCAAAACGCCAAACATCCAATCAGTAGAACTTGAGATATGCAATTTTAAAAGTTTGGTGAAAATAGCGCAGAAAAGCACTAAGCACCAACTCTGGATATCTGGTCTCATCGGGCCGGGACAAGGTCACAAATTCAGGCACCCCGCGATGTGCACAGGCCGGTTAAAGGGACCCAGTCAGGCCTGATGAATGAAGTACCTTAAATCCTGGTGTGTGGAGCATTGTGAGGATCCACGTCAAAGATGTGTAGGACAGTTGAAGCGATGCGTCAGTTCTGACATGCAGCAAGGATGCGGTGCGAGATCCTATGGCATAGTCGGGGATACTGTTGAAAAGAGTGTGCGATGTGAAGATGCGTCATGCAGTCGAGGTTATGCGTCCATTCCGAGGAGTTGATGAGGAATGCGAGGGCCTGCGTCAAGGATGCGTCATGCAGCAGCAGTTCCGATGGGATGCAATTCGATGTGGGTCTTTACGCTGGGTCCAAACCATGCAGCAGCAGTGATGCATCGGTTCTGCTTGGGTTTGCACCACACAGCAAAGGACATGCGTCAGTTTAACTGGATCACAGAGGCTGGCAAACACCTTAAGCTCACTTACAACGATCCAGGACTGGGGTGGCACCACTTGGCAGGGTAGACTCACAGATGGCAAAGTCCCAGTGCAGGTGCAAGTTTGTTGGAAGCCTGCTGTGTCCCTGAGGCTTCAGATCAGGAGGACATCCAAGTAGTCTTTCGTGTTACTCTGGGGTTCAGGGTTTAAGAGTAGGGCTGGGTGGTGAATTTCGCTCCGTTCACGGAGTTTGCAGAGTTTTCTGCTATTCACGCTCCGCGGAACTCACAGAGTGCAGAGAACTCCACTCCATGTAGTGGAGCGGAGTTTTTTTGCCGCTCGCACTCGCAAACGGTAAGTTGCCGAGTGCGAGCTGCCACTCGGGTAGAATTTCTACCTGAGCGGCAGGAAGAGTTTTTTTGTCACTTCGCGGAGTTCTGCGTAGCAAAACTCCGCGAACTATGCCCAGGCCTGTTTAAGAGATGCAGGTCCAGCCCCTCTCATCCAGGCAATAGGGCAGCAGACAGTAGGTCATCATAGTAGGGCAGCAGTCCTTAAGAGCAACATTCCAGGAGAGTAGCAGTCCTTTCAGCAGCATAGCAGTCCTTCTTCCTGGCAAAGTGCACACAGGTTCAGAAATGTACTGAAGTGGTGGTGTCAGAGGTCCAGAATTTATACCCAGTTGTGCCTTCGAAGTGGGAAGAAGCTGCCAGATGCACAGATGCCCTGCCTTCAGAGCCCTGGCGTCAGACTAACTACAGGGGATATGCAGCCCTTTGTGCACACTGTCTATTCAAGTGTAAGTGGGGCTGGGTCCAGCTCCTCTCTCCAATTCTCCCAGTGATGGCCCATCCAGACACACCTAAACTCCCTATTCTGCATGGCTGTCTAAGAGGAATACACAAAGCCCAACTGACAACTATACCCAGGCATGAGACCCAGAGACAGGCTGCAGGCCCCAAATGGCTAAGGCAGGAAAATGCCAACTTTTCCCGACTGCACTTCACTTCTAACAGAGCTCTGAAAGTTGCATGAAGAAAATCTACTCAGCAAAGAAGAATCAACTGGTGAATGTCTGCTTCTATGCAGAGTTGATTTCTTAAGGGAAGACTTCATAAGCCTTTCAAAAAAGTGAAGAGTAATCTCCTTCAAATTGATTCTCCCTGTAAGATGCAGCCCATCACTGTCAAATTGGCTATACGCCACTACATTTAAAAATTATTGGGGAATTCACACAGAAGGAAGATTGGGAGGACATACTATCAGATCTGCAGTACAATTAAGAATCCAGCCGTTCTGCGTTCTGTGGAGAACCCCCAAATTAATTAGGGTTTGAAACACGTCGACAGTGTTGCCCACCAGAGAGCGTGTTTCAAAGACATTATTGGAGTACATGGAACATGATTAGATTGAAATGATGTAAAGAATATATCCCTGGCACCATTCATTGAATTCAAGTAATTTTTGTCACGCTTCTGCTTTTGCCCAACTGATAGGAGCTATGTGAATGATTAAATAACTGTTGCTCTCAGTGGGCTATTTAATTCAGAACCTGGATACAAGGTTATTTTGATGTACACACAGATGTAAATTTTTTGTTGATGTTTTTCACATGTGTAAGTTATGATTTTCATTAAATGTGTTGTGGGTTATTAATGTGATATAAGGAAAAAATATGGTGGTATTGTTTTTCATGTATGTTGGTCAACAGTCTATGAGTTTTTGATGCAAAAATGATTTATGAATATTTCAGAATATGAAAAAATAAATGGTGGTCACAGTAATTAATTTGCGCGCCCATAAAACAAGTCAATGTATGAAAGGACCATCAGCATTGGCAATTCAATTGTTGTTCAATTGTTATTGGCTTAGCTTTGCTGGTGTGGCATTGGCCCAAGCCCTGTTTCTCTTTGTTAACTTTATAAAGGTGGCATTTTCAAAATTGTAATTTAAAATCCAACTTCACTATAAGTTAGGATTTTTCATTTCAATTCCAAAGACACCAAACGAAGAACTGGTTGCCTATTCCCATTAGTAAAGTGCTCCTATAAAGTCTAAAAACGTAACTCAAAGGTTATCCTATGAGAGAGGTAGGCCTTGCTGTTGTGAAAAACGAATATAAGAGTTTTTCTCTACCAGGACATGTAAACTTTAAAAGTACATAACCAACTTTTTGAATGTACTGCATCGTGCCCTATGGGCCGTCCAGTGACTACCTCAGGGGTGACTTATATGTATTAAAAAGGTAGGTTTGAGCCTGGCAAAAGGTTTATTTTGCCAGGTCGAAATTGCAGTTTAAAACTACACACACAGGCTGCAATGGCAGGCCTGAGAAACGGTTACAGTACTACTTAAGTGGGTGGTACCATCAGTGCTTCAGGCTGGCTAGTAGCATATAATTTACTGGCCCTGGGCACAGGTAGTGCCACTTTAGTAGGATTTACAGGTAAATTAAATATGACAATCGTGTAGAACATTGGTACTTGCAAACAGTTTCCCAAGGGCTATAATTGTTGTCTGTGATTGACCGAGACCCACATTGATGCCAGCAGGGTGGTGTTTGATGGGGGTGGGTGGCTGGCAGGAAGACGGGTGTAGGGGAAGTGAAGCATATACATCTGCTGGCTGGATTGCACAATATGAAACCAGAAAACCTAGGATTAATAATACCGGCTTCTCCACTTAACCAGATTGTGTGATCCAAGGCAATTGTATTGACCTCGAAATACATGACTTCAGGATGTGCGCTATACATAACCTTCTCCTGTGTTTGATTTAATAAACTCTAATATTGTTCATGCATAATAGCAACCCAGTTCACTCAAAAAGTGCACATAACAACAGACATGACTCACTATTAGCATTGTTGTTAGGGTGCTAGAAAGAATGAATGTTTATACATTCTTTTTTAAGAACCATCTTTTAAAAAAATACTTCTCAATGTGCTGATATAATCTGATGTCCTAAGGTGAAAGGGTTCTGCATGTTAATTAAATACACTTTTTAAATATCGAAGAAACTTTATCACATTTTTACACGTTTTCTGCATGATGTCTTTCCTATAGTTAAGAGGTGTAGGACAACCTAGTTACTTACTTCTTTATCTTCAATTAACCATTGAATAAATGCTTGCCTGTTTTTTTAACTTCTTTTTAATGTTAGTACTGAGTCGAGTAAACAGCAGCTTGGTGTTCTTGTTGACCAGGGGGCCGCATGTAGAGGTCAGGGGGTGCCGCATCTAGCTCCAAGGCTGTACTTTGAGTATCACTGGTGTAGAATCAAAACTTACCTTGTTTTAAGCAGAGAGTTCAAGCACTTTAGCATTGGTTAGCAGTGGTAAAGTGTGCAGAATCCTAAAACAAGCAAAAGGAAGTCAGCAAACAGGTGGGTTAAAGGCAAAAAGTAAGGGCGTAAACCACGCCAAGGATGCCAGGTCTAACAGAGACAATAGATATCATGATCAGAACAAGGAAATATAGACTCAGAATAATGGAATTGCTGGTAAGTAATGTAAGCATTACCACTTTATCCCCTTTGTTTTCCTCATTTCAATAATGAGTCATGCCAAAGTCAAAAAAGGTGATTGCAGTGGAAAAAAAGACAATCCCAAGCAACTGACTGGCATAATTTGCATGAAATATACGTTTATTTATCTACTATTACTTCATAGCAGATAGATCCTTCACAGCAAACATATCCTCTGATGTCCAAAACTTCAACTCCTGTAATGCTTAATATATGTAAAAGGAGTTGTCCATGTTGCTGCTCTACAGATCTGTTCAATGAAACCCCCTGAAATTCTGTCCAGGAAACAGTCATGCTTCTTCTGGTCTTTCTCTGAACACCAGCTGGAGGGGAAACTTGCTGTTTTTTGTAAGCCAAAACAATCACAGGCTTTAGCCTTCTACTTAAATCTGCAGAGAACGATATCTGACCTTGTTTCCTGAACCATAATTCACAAACAAAGCTTCTGTTGGCCTGAACTGAGCCACTCTTTTAATATAAATAGAAATGCTAACTTATTCAACCATATCTCTTCTGAGATATGGGATCTGGGAAAAACTCTGGCAGAATAAACTCATGCTTAAAATTTGGACTTGGCAATTAGTGGTATATGGACAAGGGGGTCACTCTGCATGTTCAGGTTGAGAAGTCACTTGCTTGGCCAGATTATCTCTCCACAGTAGTTGGAAAAGAAGCCCATTTGACGTAAGGATGTTATAAATGGGATCAGGGCTCACGTCGAGGGTAGAAGCCACCTATCCATTATTTTCATAGCGTAGACGCCGTATACACTACTGCAAAGCCGACCGCTTTCAGCGGAGTGCCACGTACCTTTCCTACTTCTCCCAGAATTCACACATATATTCTGAACTAGTCCCGGTGACATTTTCTGACACCTGGACACTTTCAGCAGTGCCTGCACGTTGTCTGCTTTTCTAGCCGAGCAGCAACGTGCAGGCAGGGAAGGGGCTTATCAGATTTCAGCTTCGCCCATAACAAAAACAGAAGTTACGGGGCCATTAGGCCTCTTTTTGCTGGAGTATTCTGGCTGGGAGCTAACAGGAACCTCATACCTAGATGCAATAGAGGGGAAGCAAAGGCTCACATCTTATCACTTCACAGGTACTTAAGTTTTGTTCAGTTCCGCTATATAAGTGATATGCATAAACTGTAAGATGCGTTAGTCGCCCCAGTATTACCGAAATAACAATTTAAATACCACTATTTTGTTTTATTGCTTTTATAGCGCTTTAGAACTACAGTAGTGCTCAGGCGCTATAAAAGAAATAAAACATCCCACACCAAGAAATAAAACAAAATAGTGGTATTTAAACTGTTATTTGTGTCAGTGTGATGGAAAATGCTCTGACATCCTGCACTGGAATGAGTAGTGCCACTACTCATCCCAAGGCAGGGTGTCAGAGCGCTTTACGTCACACGTACATATTATACATTGACAATAAATCAAATGAGTGCACATCAATATAAAGGATGTGTTACATAAATCAGTGAGGGTAACAAGATGTAGGAACAATATATCCTTCACACCTCACTGTGCTATATTAGAAGGATTACAATTTATGAGCTGCAAGTAACAAAAGGATCTCTGTCTTAAAAGCAGTAACCCACTTACTCATTTACGTAAAATAAAAATATGACATCTGCGTGTTTTATATTTTGCTTTGCAGGAGACATATTATGCCTCTATGCTACTTTGATTCAAAACTAGGACTAGGCAAAACACAGATCTCTCTAGCAAATACGTTATCCTCCAGAGTTATCTTTTTTTTTTTAAACTCTTTTTATTAAACATCATAACAAATTGCACAGCTATGAAAAGCAGCAATAACATATGATGGAAAAGATATACAGGTAGACTGTTCTCAGCAGATTGGTACAACATAAATGCATCACTCAAGCACCCCACCCTCAATGCCCACAGGGTCATGCAAGCTATCTATACTGCGTTGTAGTTCCACGGTAGGATACGTATTCCAGGCGGTCCATTTATGATCCCATTTTTTGGGGCATCCTCTATGTTTAAACACATCCTTTTCCTCCAGAGTTATCTTACAATTTTTATTATTCCCTGAGATTTAGCTGGCGCACAAAGATCTCTGCAGTAGGTGCCTTAACCCAATAAGAAATATTTAAATACAGACATTGCACCCAGTTAAGCAGAACAGATTTACTGTCACGTTTCGTGGCAGGGTTTAAAAAAAATAAATGTATAAGTTGCGGCCCAGATCTTGCATCTTTGCGACAATATTTTAGCACAATCCCAATGCAATCAAATTTGTTAAACATAAATGCGCTCAAATGTACTCATGATAGACCTGCTAAACATATGTAAGGTCTTAAGATTTGATGTCACTTCCTGTGAGGTCATGGGTTGTGCTGCCACCTCCTGTGATGCCATATGCGATGTCACTTCCGGTGATGTCATTTCCTGTGATGTCCCACGCACTGATGTCACTTCATGTTATGTCACACGCAGTGATGTCACACCCATTCTGCCTAACGTTATGAGTCTCCCCACTTCTGTTTTTAGGACTTGAGCCCAGAATGTGATAGAAGCTACAACATGGACACGGTGGGAGAGAGCAAAATATGTGGGCTTGGAGACACCATACGTCCCAATGTTAAGTATAAAGGGGAAACCTTTGTGTTCACCACTGTTGGAACACTTATCGTTGGGCATATTGTTAAAGATTGACATAAAGATGGTGGGATATCTATTTCCAAGGTGCGAATGCATTAATTCACAACATCTTAGGGAGAGAAGCCGCGACTCAGCTCTAGGCATGTTACTGTATCACCGTTTTGCGGCAAGAGAGAAGAGACCCGAACGATATTTCCTACATCCACAGACGGAGCTAGGAGATCTAACAAAGCTGATTCAGAGAAATGAGGAACGATTTTTTTTATGTGCAAAGAAATACCTAATTGTAGGAAACCGCAAACATTTGCGGCTCGACAAGCTTGGGAGAGTGAATTAGGCACACGCACACCCTTACCTCATCACAGCTGGAAATGTATTTAGGGCCAGGTAACAGACACACCTTTCAACTATAAACATAAACTAACATCTCAAGATGCTGTATTGTTTCAATAACATGTCAGAACGTATTGCTAAATTTACAGAGGGTGGTAAAGTGAGGTGTAAAACATGTAAAGTGATAAATGCCTCCTTTTTACACATTGCCTCGTATTGCCCAAAATGAACATTGTATTGACTGAAATGAGTGGAATAGATATTGAACCGACCCCGGAATTGGCTTTACTGAGACTCACTGACAAGATACCAAGTGAAATAGGGTGGCGGGGCCGGAACGCGGGTGGAGCCGGACATGTAATCTGTGCGCTCCAGCACGACCGGCCTACAGATACAGTTGGCTTGAGGGGCCCGGAAGCGGGGTGTAGAGCCCGGGACACCTGGAGACTCTCTCCGACGCCCACACAGGCCCGAGATCGGGTCTTGTAGTCCCTCGGATTTTGATATCAGATTTGTTTTAAAGTAAGATGAAATGCACAAATCTCTTAATCTGGTGTATGTAGAGAATTTTGACACACTAGTGAATCTTGTTTCCTCTTTTTTTGTCGATTTCTTCAACAGGGTTTCTCTTGATACTGAATCAGCTGAGCTCTCATTCTTGCTTTGATATTCCATATCAACTAGAATATATGATACCATCGCAAAAAAGATATGGTTCATCCGAAATACATACGGGTTTTAATGACTGCAGGAAGCATAGCAACATGTACAGCAACTTCGTCTGAAAACATTGAAGAAATGAAGATTGTATGAAGAAATACAATACAATTGTATACCATATAATGAAGTTTAATTGAAATAAATTTGGACGAAATTCAAGAATTTGGAGAGCTTTAGCTCCCTATAGCAGTTTATCTCGTTAATCTACTTTACTAGGAGACAAGAAGAATTCATTCATGTTATTCATGAGTCTACAACACTTCTAGGAACCTGTCTCTTTTTTTGACAATCTGATCTTTTTATCTCTTATGGATCGGCCAGTCATCTCAATAGCAATGCAATAGCATCTATTTTGAGCAGCATACCTCCCAAGGGTGAAAGGACTTTTGTAAACACCCTTGGGACTGATTTTATCCAAAGTGCAGGAAACAGCAACTCAGAAATTGTTTGAAATGGGGGTCTCTAGAGTGCAGAGGTATGCACCTCGTCCAAGTAGGGACCCTTGCTTCTAGTCAGGATAACGGAGTTACGCAACTTAGATAACCCCTGATCACCCCCTTGGTAGCTTAGGACGAACAAACAGGCTTATCCCAAAGGCAATGTGTAAAGTATTTGCACGCAGACACACAGTAACAAAGTAAAAATACTACAAATAGACACCACAATAGTTTAGAAAAATAGAGGGGGATATTCACAAGAACGTGCGATAATCATCGCCAAAATAGGTTAACGCAAGTCATCATATCGCCGTTTAGCGCGGGAAAATAACCCCGTTTCAACGTGGCATTCACAACACGGCGGTAACATGCGATAGTACCCCGATAACGCCGAAAATGTCCGCGATAACACTACCGAGATGGCGATAAAAATCTCAACCCGAACGTGAAAAAATTCGCGATGTGCCCAACCGCGATAGAAAAATCGGTGACAAGCATCGGCAGGCTTGCAATTCCCACGTCAGGCGGGTAAAATCACCATAAGCCTAGCAAAAAACCCAGAAAGAAATAAAAAAGACATAACAACTGCGAAGCACAATGGAGGGAGTTGGAGCAAGTACAGAGGACAACCCGAACCCCACAAGCCCCACGGAGGACCAGCCTGGGACCTCGGGGCCAGGGAAGGGCAAGGAGAAGAAGAAGAGGAAGACACGGTTCAGTCCGCAGGAAAACAGGATCCCGATAACGGAGGTGACACTCCCACCATCCAATTGCCATTGGTGAAATTGTCAGCGCTAAATGTTGCACATACACTTGTCCGAGCGATGTGCCAATGCAGAGGAGTGACATGCACACAGGGAATGTGTCTAGGAATGAATTTATTTGCACATGCTGTACCTGTGGTCACTCTGACCTGTCCCATGACTGCAAAGGACAGTCCCCATGTGATGTGCCTATGTGAAGAAATTGCGAATGATAGTGTCCCTTCGGGCCATTCCAGCTGCTGCTGCACTGGGGTGTGGTCCACCTGCCTCATCTTCATCATCATGGTCCGGTGCATCAGGCACTTGGATCCATGGGGCATTGGTGCGTACACATATGTTGTGCAACACACAACATGCAATGATCATCTTGCACACTATTTGCGGGCTGTACAGGAGTCTTCCACCTGTGATGTCCAGGCACCTGAAACGTGACTTCAACACGCCAAATGAGCGCTCCACAATGCCCCTGGTGCGTATGTGGGCCGCATTGTACTGCCTCTGGGCCTGGGTGTTCGGGGCTCGGAGGGGTGTCATCATCCACGGGCAGAGTGCATATCCTTGATCACCTGTGACAGGGGAGAGAGATGTGTCAATCTGTGGTCCGGCATTCTGTGTTGGCAGGCGTATTAGTATATTGGTGTGTGACGTGTGGGACTTTGGGATACATGTCTGACATGTCTTGCATGTGGCAAATGAGCGGCATCCATGTGTAGTACGGTGCCTCACAGCGGCTCCTCACTCCCCCCAAGCCTATTTACTTGTGTGCGCTGCACGGTTGCATCACTTGCACTCCTAGGACATACCATTGTCATGACTGTCTGCTCATGTCTACAGGCCTGACAACGACACTGTGATATTGGCCGTTGAAGGTGGTCGGCCACATGTGTGTAGGCCTATGGTCAGGATATGGCGGAAACAGAGACACATGCAGTATTTGCCTTGGTGGCCATCCTGGGAGTGAACCACGCCCTGAGCCCCGGGCTATTGATTCCCACTCCTACGCTGGCCCAGCCCAATCCGCTTACTCTTACAGGGGGGGACGACATAGCTACATGTCCAGGGTCTACCCCACTGCCTGAGGTAACACTACAAACACCAGCAGTATATGTCCACATAGACATGTCTGTGCTCTGCATACTTATGTCTGTCCAGCACATCCCCGCCACACTTGGCAGTGAGTACATTCTGATTCATGGGTCACTTGCCTCCCTCGCACATACTTGGTTCCCGCCTCTCACCACATCCTGCTATTGTGTGGCAGAGGTGCCATTCCGTGGATGGCTTGTCTGGATGTCTGGCCCCTGTTACCACATTTCCAGTGTTGCCGTGTCTGCTAGGTGGGCATGTTGTTTGGCATGTCGTATGTGATGTTGTAACGTGTGCATTCCCACAGTTGTGAGATGTCTGATTGGAGAGTTGAGGTGTGTGGTGTGTTCCGTTGGTACTTTACCGACGAGCAGTACATTTCTGTAGGTGCCATCCTGGAAGCGCTGGTTGATGATGGACTGTCGGAAGATGTAGGAATCATGCACACTGCCTGGGTAGTTGGCGACAACGTTGGTGAAGAGTCCCCGGTGGTCCACTATTGCCTGCACATTGATGGAATGCGTGTGCTTTCTGCTGCGGTATTTGTGTGCAGTGTCGGCAGGGGGCAAAAGTAGGACATGTGTGCAGTCAATTGCCCCCAACACGTGCGGGAAGCCAGCTATGGTGAAGAAGCCTTGCTTGGTCTCCAGCTGTTCCTGCGCAGTGTGTTGGAAGTGAAGGTGATGGGGTATGAAACTGATGATGGCATCCAGGACAGGTGTGATGGCCTTTGATAGGGCTGGCTGTGAGACTCCTCTGACCCTGGCAGTTGTTGGTTGGAAGGTACCAGAGGCCAACAGGTGCAGCACAGCCAGCAGCTTTGTCTGCGGAGGGATGTTGGTTGTCCGCTGTGTTGGTACCGTCAGCCTGTGGGCAATGTGGGTCAGGATGCGGAGGATGGTCGTCCTTTTGAGCCTGTAGTGGGCAATGACTTCCTCTGGCGTTAAGTCTCCGAGGCTGGTGCGTTTTCGGAAGGTCCGCTGTCTCATTCTGCGCTTTTTCGGTGGTTGTCCGGGGGGGGAGTGGTCCTGGAGGGGGTGGGGGGCTGGTGGGAGCCTGGGAAGGTGGCGGTGGGTGTTGTGGGCCTCTTGGGTCTCTGAGCTGCATGATCAGTAGCTCTATGACATCTGTTGGTCTTCAGATGTGGCTCTGGGCTGGGCTCCCTTTTATACTGCAGTATGTCGTCCTGCTTAACACCAGTAGAATGCAGGTGTTAAATCCCTGCTGCTAACGCGCCTTATCGCCTGTTTTTGGGTCGCATCGCAGTTCTGGCTGGTCATTGTGAATCTCGCGAAGTGGAGTTTTTGTGAGTTTTTGCACGGTAACGCCTACTCTGCATATCATTAGCGTTAGTTGTCTCTCTCATCCGTGGCGATATTTTTTGCGGCAGCTATCGCTGGTAAGCTGGTGATATGGGCAGTTTGCACCAGCTTTTGAATAGGGCGATTAGTCTATCACCACTTTTGCGGCGCTAATGTGCCGATGAATCGGCGATAAGTCCTTGAGAATATGTCCCAGAGTATTTTTAGCTAAACCAAATAAGACCAAAATGAAAAAAATCCAACATACACAATTCAAAATATGACTTTTAAACAGTTTCCGGCAATTCTGTCCATAGAATTCTATGGATGCGTGATTTCACACAATGTACCTTCCGTGCGTCAAAATTCACAAGGCCAAACAGCTGCAGAGAAGGGAAGCATCAAAAAACACAGTGATGCGCCAGTACCTGAGTACTTGGGGAGGCAATGCAACAGTTCTGCTCCACGCAAGAGAAGTGATGCGTTGAATCTGGACTGTAGGGGTAAGTGATGCGTCGATTCCAAGATGGTGCTGATCTGCGGGTGATGCGTCAGAAAACATGCTGCAAAGGTGTGACGCGTGGAAATCCAAGATGCACTGGAGGTCAATGCGGTGGTGGCAAACAGGAGCCACATCGATTTCTTCAGCCACAGTCCCACAATGTGTCAAAGCTTTCAGCCGCACAGCAGGACCTGCGTTGGGGTCGATGTGGTGATCTCGGACTTCGGACGTTGGTGCACTGGACTCAGTGTGGATTTTCAGCTGCTGGTAGGTGCTGCATCTATTATTTGGCTGCACAGCGGTGGTGTGGGGAAATTCTTCCTGCACGGTGGTGCTGCATCAGCAAAACAGGCACTGGAAGGGTGATGCGTTGATTTTCTTAGTTTCTTCAAGCTTTTTCAGCTCCCAGCAACAGGAACAACCTCCAGAGGCCCAGAACTGGAACAGGCCCGTTCTGGAAGGTCAGAACTCCCATCAGTGGAGTTCAAGGAAGCTGGTGGTGAAGTCTTTGTGTCCCTGAGACTTCAGAACAGGAGGAAAGCACACACAAGCCCTTTGAGATTATTCACAAGCAGGTTCACAGCAGAGTTCCAGTCTTTGTCCTCTTCTCGGCAGAAGCAGCAACTGCAGGCCAACCCAGCAAAGCAATACACAGCAAAGTGGCAGTCTCATACTCAGAGCTCTTCAGATCTTCTTCCTTGGCAGAGGTTCTTCTTCATTCCAGAAGTAATCTAAAGTTCTGGGGTTTTAGGTCTAATATTTATACCCCATTTTCTATTTGTAGTCTTTGTTTCAAGATTCTCTGAGCTCAGCAAAAACTAGTTCTGTCCTCCCTTGTCCAGCTTCACTACAGGAGGTAGAGACAGCATTGTGCAGAGCAGACACAGCCTATTTAGGTGCTAGTGAAATCTCCTCCCACCACTCTAAATGCAGAAAGGTCTATTCAGCCTGGCTATGAGTCACCCAGGAAAGGCAGGACACACCTCAAACCCCCCTTGTGAATGTTTAGAGTGAATGCACATCCCCAGCTCCTGTCACTCCAATACCAGACGGTGAATACACAAACAGGCAAAGGCACACCGGATGGTTAAACAAGAAAAGGCCCACTTTCTAAAAAGGGCAATTTCAAACACACAATTTAAAAACCACCTTCACTAAAAGGTGTGTTAATACATTCTGAATTCAGAGAGCCTAAACTCCAAATCTCCATCTTGTCCCAATGGAAAGTTACACTTGAAAGATGTTAAAAGGCAGCTCCCATGTTAACCTATGGGACAGACAGCCTTTCAATAGGAAAAACGAAATGCACAGTATTTCACTATCAGGACATGCAAAACACACCAGCGCATGTCCTACCTTTCACATGCACTGCACCCTGCCCATGGGGGTACCTTCGGCCTACTTGAGGGGTGCCTTAAATGTCAGAAAAGAGAAGGTTATGGCCTGGCAAGTGGGTGCACTTAGAAAACACAAGGAGATGATGGACGGAGCGCTGAAACTTTTCAGACACTCACCCCCAGTCACAGATCTGGGTTGAATCCATATCGTTCTTTAGCTTACTTCGCCACCCCAGTTCAGACCTAGCCATATGCGAATCCTGCTACCTGGCAAGTGGGCGCACTTGCCACATCAACATGGCAGTTGAAAACTGCATGTGCAGGCACTGCAGTGGCAGGTCTGAGACACATTTGCAGGGCTACTCATGTGGGTGGCACAACCAGTACTGCAGGCCCACAAGTAGCATTTGATTTACAGGCCCTGTGAACACACAGTGCCCTTTACTAGGGGCTTAAAAGTAAATCAAATATGCCAGTCATGGATAACCAATCAGAATCACAATTTATCCAGGGAGCACTTGCACTTTGGCAATGATCAGCAGTGACAAAGTGCCCAGAGTACCTAAACCAGCAAAAACGAAATCCAGCACACAGTCCAAAAATACAAGAGGTAGAGCCAAAAAGAAAGGGAAAACCACACCGAGGATGCCATGTCTAACAGAAATTATGACCCTGAACTGCAAATCTCAGATACTTTTGATGGCATTGGAAGATTGTAGGAAGGTGCCCCTTTTTGCATAGTTACCCCCCACATTTTGCCTCACATTCGATGTACTTTGACTTGATGTGCCCTGGGTCCCTGCCAATTAGGTTCCCAGGGCCTGTGCTCTTTCCCAAAACTGTACCTTTGCACCCACAATTGGCACATCTCTGGCGCAGGTAAGCCCCTTGAAAAAGGTACCATGGGTCCCAAGGGCACTGTGACCAGGGAAGAACTCTAATGGCTGCAGCACCTATTGTGCCGCACTTAGAGACCCAAAAGACACACAATTGATGGACGGAATGCAGAACAAATCAAAACATTCACTCCCAGTCAAGAGATCTGGGTAAAATCCATCATTTTTTTGCTCACCATGCCACCCCAGTTTAGACCTGGCCATATGCAAATCCGTCTTGAACCTGTGCCTCATGGGAACAGTCCAGCCCGAATCGCCAAGCCAGGTCCTCCCTGGACCGGAAACAAGCATCCTTACTCACTTTGCCACTGGATTCAAGCTAGCCTGGCTGATGAGGGCTGTTAGCCCGAAACGGGTCCCAGGATGCTTGATTCCGGTCCAGGGAAGACATGGCTTGGCAGTTCGGTCTGGACTGTGCCCATGAGGCACAGGGTCAAGACTGATTTGCAAATAGCTGTGTCTGAACTGGGGTGGCAAAGTGAGCTAAAGAATGATGATGGATTCAACCCAGATCTGTGACTGGGGGTGAGTGTTTGAAAAGTTTCAGCACTCCGTCCATCATCTCCTTGTGTTTGCTTTGTTCACCCTTAGAGACCCTGCTCCTTAACATCCACACACTGCCATTGCAGGCTGCGTATTTTGTTGTAGAGAAAAGTGAAGAGTCAACATGGCACACATCCCTGTGTGCCAAGCCTCCAACCCTCTGCCTGGGGCCTAGGTAAGTCAGCCAGCAGGGTGCTCTAGCCCACAGGTGAGGGTACAGTTGCTTAAGCACTGTACCCCTACAGTGTCTAAATCCATTCTTAGAAATTGTAAGTGCAGTAAAGCCATAAAGAGTTTATGTTCTGGGAGATGGTCATTACGAACTGCACAGCTCCATAATGGCTTTACTGAAACCTGGGAAGTTTGGTAACAAACTTCTTAGCACATTAAACCCACACATATACCAGTGTGGGATTTAATGTAAAATGCACTCAGTTTGCTTCTTAGAGATGCCATCTGAAAAACGACCAGCCCTGGTATGGTTCCTGAATGGCTGCCCACCATTATGCCGCAATCAGACAGGTTTCTGGACCCCTGGAAAGAGAGTCTCCACTCTCTGGGTCCAGAAACAAAGCCTATCCTGGGCAGAGGTGTCATGCCTCCTCCCCCAGGAGGGGCTGGGTCCACGAAGGGGATGCTTCAAAGGTCTGCCGCCTTTGTAAGCTGTCCCTGCCTTTTCCTGCCAGCAGCAACTGGCTCCCACCAGTTCTTACCCCCACTTTGGGCAGGAGAATTAGCAGAAAAACCAAGTTAGGCGGAGAGGTGTGCCCACCTTTGCAAACCCCACCCCTCAGGTGGGGGAGGCGAGGTGAAGCATACATCTCAGTCCCTTCCATCTTGAAGATGAGTAAACCAGACAATTAGAGAGAGGCTCATGCCTCTCTCCCACTGGTCGGTGGCATAATAGGGGGTGTACTCATCCCAAGGAAGGGACCTATTGGCCCGACCTGCAAACCCTTGTAAATGCCCCTAAATGTTGTATTTAGGGGTGACCCTGAACCTTGCCTCCTCAGATTCAAGGAAGAAAGAAGAAGGACCGAAGAGCCGTGATGAGCCAGGAAGAAGAGGACACCAACTGCTTTGGCCCCAGTCCTACTGGCCTGCCCCGACTCCGTCCTGCTCACAGTGAAACCCCAGCATGTCCAGCAGCCAGAAGCCATCCAGAACCTGGAGGATCTGCCCTGCCTGCCTTCATTCAACCGACTCTGTCTCCCGTGAGCACCGGATTTGCTCAACCAAAGACTCCAAGCACAGAACCCAGATCCATGAGGATCAGAGATTCTGCACCACTCTGCACCCGACGCCCACGGCCCAAATTTGAGTGGCCCAGCACCACTAGGAGGTCTCCCCAGCGATCCTGACCTGGGATCTGGTGATCCCTCACCTACCTTAAGCTTCAACCCAAGGCCTGCAGCCTCAACCTGAAGGGTACCCCCACAGTGACGGGAGCTGGTAAGAAGATATGATGCCTAAAGACACTCCTGCACCAAACGCCCCACGTCCTTGGGCTGCCCAATGGACTCCTGTTGCCTCCAGCAAGTCTCACACAGTGGGATTGCTGAGAGATTTTGATGGCCATACACTCCTTTTCTCCACCACTTTTCAAACTCACCTCTTGGCACAAGACTGGTTAGGGGATTGTTGGACTTGGCCCTTTTTGCAGGGTCATCCCAGAACTTTTTGCCCTCCTCCTGGTATTTTTTCTGACCTGGTGTTGGTGATTTTAGGACTCTGGGCACTTTATCCCTGCTGTTCAGTGTTAAAGTGCATGTGCTGTCTATGGTAAACCTGGTAAGATTGGTCTACACCTGTTTGGTGTATTTAATTTACCTATCAGTCCCTTGTAAAGTGGTATCTCATATACCCGGGGCCAGTAAATTAAATGCTACTGGTGGGCTTGCAGCGCTGCTTTTGCCACCCACCAAAGTAGCCTTTTAAACCTGTCTCAGGCCTCAGCCATTGCAGGGCCTGCGCGCGCAGTTTACTGCCACTGTGACGTGGCACATAAATGTGGCTCCCCTTTTACTACATATCAGTCATCCCTAAGGTAGGCCCTAGCTAGCCCTATGGGCAGGGTGCGCTCTAGGTAAAAGGTAGGACATGTGCCTTAGCTGGGTGGCATGTCCTGGTAGTGACAAACAGCCATTTTGATTTCTCACTACTGTGAGGCTGCCCTCTCATAGGAATGCATTGGGGATTCCCTGATGTGTGTTTCAGTGGTAATTCCTGATATGAAAGGAGTAGCGTGGTCAAGATTGGTATGTTTGGAATAGTGGTAATAAATGCTGCGTAATGGTGTTTGCAGATTTATTATCAGTATTTTAGAAATACAACTTTTAGAAGTAGGCATTTCTGTGAGCTATGTGTCTTTGTGCCAGCCTGTTGTGTATTGCATGTCTGGCTCTGGATGACAGGGGCCTGGGGAGGTACAGTGGTTCCAGAGGGGCTGGGTGAGTCAGTGCTAGGATGAATAGGCCTGATCTGCATTTGGAGTAGTGGGTGGAGTTGCACCCGGGCCTGAATAGGACTGTGCCTGCCTTACACAATGCTGGCTCCGCCCCTGTGGTGTGTCTGGGGCCAGAGCCTACACTGACAAAGGAGGGTGTTTGTGCACATGAAAAGGTGAATGCAAGTACCCCCCAGTACTGGTTTGGACCGGGCACAGAGCCCTGTGCCAGGGGGTAGAACAAAGACATATGAGGTATAAATATTGGGGCTGTGACCCCATGAAAAAGGGCTGCGTGCTTACTTGGGACCTGCTGGGGGCTAAGACACTGCGTGGACTGCAGTGTGCGAGGAGGAACCGCCACATGGACTGACCTGCTGCCTGTTGGGGGAGCTGTAAGGACTCCCCCTCTGCTGGAAAATCCTGTGTGCTGGCCTGCCTGTGCCTACATTTCCGCTGATGGGGACTGCTCTGTGCTTAGGAGCCCTTCGCGTCCCCTCTCTGGGTATCCCTGCTGGAGACAGGCGGAGCGCTCTGTCCTGGTGACCTGGAGCACAGGAGAAGCATCGAGTTTCTTGGAGAAGGGGGTGCAGCTGGTGTGCATGTTTGTACCCCCCCGACCAGTGTGGTGGGCACTCTCCCCATTTTGGGGCTCGAAGTTGTGGAGAAGCACAGGACGAGCACGTCGAGTTCCCCTTCAGTGCGGGGGAAGTCATCTAAATTTGGGCTGGAAGGAGCTGCCACCCGAGAGCGGTCGCTCGTTAGTAAGCTGTAGCCTGGCAACCAGCCCCACGGTGGAAAGGCTGGGAAGCAGAATACGGAGTCGCCGGAAGTCAGGCGAGGCTGAGCCTGGTTGTGGGCTGGCGTGAGGAACCCTGCGTGCAGTACTACGCTGGTCGTAGAGACAGGAAGTCAGGCGACTGTTGCCTGTTTGTGGGCGGGGCTCCCTTGGTATTGAGGAGAGCCCCGCGTACTGCCTGAGCCTGCTAGATGACCGGAAGCCATGAATAACAGAGACTTCGCTCGATGCAAGCGCGAAGAGAGAGTCGTCGCTTGGGGGCCCAAGGCCCGGTGAGGAGCTGCTACATTGGTGAGTCTCATGGGCTCCCGCAGTTGCGCCGCACGGACGAAGACAGCTGTGTTTGAGGCCCTGCCTTCACAGAGACCCCTGCTCCTCAGTTGGAAAGGGAGTATTGAGGCCCTGGTCGGAGGCGGTAATTGGGCATTCCGGGTATTAGCTGGGCAGATGGCCCAGTAGCCTAAGAGGCCGGGTCCCGTTACCGCATAACAGGAGGGCAGAGGTGGCCCCTTTGGGGTGCCTGACTTGACTTCGTAATCCCCACGCTAAGGGGGATATATGTCTACATAAGGCCAAAGTGAGCTGGTGGTGTTCACGATATGTAGACATGGCAAAGGGGAACTAAGGTGCACAGATGACTATAGACTTTACATAAAGTACTTATGTGACATACCATTTCTGTGGTGATGCCTAATGCGTTGTGCTAGGAGCGAACCTGCCAGTACTTACTGGTCACCCCAGCAATAGTTGATGATGATTACACTGGCCCGATTGGCCTTGTAATGTATATTATGCTCCGATGTGATTATCATATGGGTACTAGCTTGCAGGAAATGTTGATGATTAGGATGTATGTCTAAGGTGTTTTTGCTAAGTGCAAGGTTACCAGTAGCTACTGGTGGTTTTACTATCTGTGAGTTCTAATGGTTATGACAGAGGCCCGATTGGCCCTGTCATGTATATAATCCCTGTAAAGTAATACCTAGTTCCAGGTGGCACAGTGTATATATGTGATTGCTTTCCAATGTGTTTTATGAGCAATACAAAGGTTATTTTTTATATAACCTTGTGTGGAGTTTCTTTTGTGGTGTGCCTAGTGTGTCGCTGCTGTGTGAGTGTGTTGCGCAAACGCTTTACACATTGCCTCTGGGATAAGCCTGACTGCTCGTGCCAAGCTACCAAGGGGGTGAGCAGGGGTTATCTTCAGCGTGTAACTCCCTTGCCCTGACTAGAGTGGTGGTTTCTGCCTGGCTTAGGCGCATGCCCTAGCCAACCCGAAATCCCATTTCTAACAGGGATGAAGTTCCCTTGGTCATTTAGGGTCCTTGGGGGACATGTACTCCGCCAGTTATTTCCAGCAAACAGTGGGTTTCCTGAGAGGTTTTTGGTAGCCACACCCACTTTCTCCTGAACTGTGCAAACTGGCGCACTACTGTTTGGGGTATGAAGTCCCTTTGGCTCTTGAGGGTCCTGGGGGGCCAACTAGCCCTCCTGTTACCTCCAGTAAGGCCCACACAGCTGGATTGCTGAAAGGTGGTCAGAGGCCACACCCCCTTTCTCCACCCCTCTGCAAATGCGCCTCCGGGAGCACTGCTGCTTGGGGGAAGAAGTCCACTTTATTCCTGAGGTCCTCAGGAGCCAAGGGAACCTCATCCCGCCACCAGCAGTGCACTGAGAGGTGCGTTTGCAGAGTGGTGGAGAAAGGGGCATGACCTCTGACCACCTCTCAGCAATCCCTCTGTGTGGGGCTTATTGGAGGTAACAGAAGGTCTTCTTGGCCCCTAAGGACCCTTAGCAGTCAAGGGGACTTCATCCCCCAACTAGGAGCACCCCAGGAGGTTTATTTGCAGAGCAGTGGAGAAAGAGGGCGGGGCCTCCTGCAAGTTGCAGCATTTTATTTTATAGGAAGGGGGCCCTTCTCTGGACCATTTTCAGCCCCGGGGACCCCATCCCCCAGAGCCTTATCCTTGTAAAAAAGAATTAACATACCCCAGCCAATTTCAGCCCCAGGAACCCCATCTCCCAGGGCCCGGCCTTCATTTTTATTTATTTTTAAAAAATTTAAACGTGAGGGCGTGGGCTCCCCGGCCGATTTCGACTCAAAGGACTTCATCTCCTGGGGTCCGGCCTTTATTTGTATTTATTTTTTAAAAGGGTGGGGGGCCACGCCGCCCCCCCTCCCCAGGCCTATTTTGGACCAGAGGACCCCATCACCCGGGGTCAGTCCTTCATCATTTTTTTTTTAAAAGGGAAGGGGGGGGGCAGCGCGGCCCCCCTCCAGGGGCCGATATTGCCCCTGGGACCACCATCACCAGTGCATGGCCAGGTTGTTGGCAACTGCAGGGGCAGCCTTAAGGCCCTCGCAGTTCCTGCTGGCTCCCCACTTACTGCATGAGCCAGCATTGCTTTTGGACGGAGGGAGCTGCAAACATGCAGCTCCCTTTGCCCAAAAGCAATTCTGCTCCACTCCATTTTCAGTGCTCTCGCTTCCATGAAGCAGACCAGAGCTTGATATGGCATGGCAGGAGGTAACTGCAATGTCCCAGGGGTGGGCATCCCGGGACATTGCTGGAGCCGTCCCTGGGGGTGGCGTTCCAAGGCACATGCAAGACTCCTGGAGGGGGGCCGCGCGGCCCCCTCCCATCTTGTAGATAGTCCTGGGGAGCGGGCCCCTGCATTTGTAAATAAAGTGCCCCGGGAGGAGGCGGTCCATGAAGCAGTGGGGGAGACCAATGGGCCTCCCACGCATTTTTTTAAAAACCTTACTGTGCCCCAGGGAGGTGGCGGTCCTCGGGTCAGTGTGGGGTAGAGCGGGCCCCACTGTATTTGTAATTAAAAGTGCCCCAGGGAGGTGGCAGTCTCCAGGGCAGTGGAAAAGGCCATAGGGCCTCCTCCACATTTAAAAAAAAATACAGTGTGCCCCGGGGAGGTGGTGGTCCCCAGGGCTTCTAATAAGCCCAAAGGGGGGCCTCATGAGTCCCACTCCTTCATGCCCTTGTGATTTGGCCCACCCAGGGGTTTTAAAAAAAGACACACGGGAGAACGCAAGTCTTTTTTTAAAAATGTTGCTGCGGATTTGCACATACACCGCGAACCCACTGCTAAATGTAAAACAAAATGCCTTTAAAACATGGCGGGGTCCCTGTAGGACCCCCCAACATATCTGGGGGGTCAGGGTATTCCTAACTCGTCAGTTTTCTTTATTTTTTACTTTTTTTCTGGGACTCGGCTTCAAGCAAAGTCCCAAGCTGGCTGCCAACACTTCCTGGGTAAGTGTTGGCAGCCAATCAGAGCAGTGCATTTCTCTGCACGAGCTCATCTTTGTTCACGAAGGCTTCGCAGCCAGAGATATCACTATAATTTAAAACTTACATTTCTCAAAAACTACTGAATGTATTTACACAAAATAAGCAAAAGGCACTTCCTTGAACCTACATTTACCTCCCTGCCAAATTTGGTGTAAGTCCGTTCAGTGGTTCGGGCTGTAGAGGTGGCTAAAGTTTCCTAAGGGTATTAGCATTACAAATACAACCTTATTTTGTGCCCTGAATTCTTGGTCCCCACTGCATGGATCATCCCCAAACTTTCCCAATCAATATTACCCACTGTGACACTTTTTTGGCAAACGACACCAAAGTTATAGCCAAGTCAAAAAATGGTTTTCCTATGGAAACTAGGTTCTAACTATAACTACCTACTGGAGACCAAAAGTAGGCATGGCTAACAAGAAAGTGCAGGTGGCAAACCTTAAACAAGGTAAGGCTGCATTCTTCAATTTTAATGCATTACCTGCCCATATCTGCTGTGTATTTGCCCCCGGAAATTTTGGCTGGGAGCATTTTTTAGACTCTTCCTGCCAGTTGAATTAATAAAAGGGTAGCTGCCGGAGCAGCTGGAATGAGGATTCCAGGAAAGGAAGATGTGAATGTCTCCTATTAGCATGGGAGTTTTGTTGTAAACATCGATGTAGGAGAGGAGAGACATATATATACACACACACATACACATATATGTATGTATACATATATATATATATATATATATATATTTTTGTTGTTTTTATTAATTTATAAAAAATACATACCAAGGCTGAGGCTCAAACCCTTGTCTCTCCTCTCCTACATCGATATTTACAACAAAACTCCCATGCTAATAGGAGACATTCACGTCTTCCTTTCCTGGAATCCTCATTCCAGCTGCTCTGGCAGCTACCCTTTTATAAATTCAACTGGCAGGAAGAGTCTAAAAAATGCTCCCAGCCAAAATTTCCGGGGGCAAATCCACAGCAGATATGGGCAGGTAATACATTCAAATTGAAGAATGCAGCCTTACCTTGTGTAAGGTTTGCCACCTGCACTTTCTTGTTAGCCATGACGCAAGCCCAGCAAAGGCCATAAGACTCCATATCAAAAATGTTGCATCTTGTGCCCCTGTAGGATGTGTATTGTGACTGAGCATCTCGTGCTGTGTCATGAGATGCACAGCAGTAGTTCTATTCTTTGTGTTGGTTTGAATCTGGCTGATGTTCCAGGCTCCAGCTCGTTGAGAGTTGCCTTGGAGTTGCACTAGCACAGTTGCCCTGGACATGTAGGGACGTGGTCTTGGGCTCATGTGATTAATGAGACAATTACCGTGTCTCCAACGTTTCCCTGCATGGCTTCCTTATTTAATACATACAACATATATTGGGGACGAGTGGGAGAATCAGGGAGCATACCAATGTGTGGATTTTAATGCCGGTTTAATGGGGCACATCGACTTGCAGTCAAAAACTGACAGGAGGAACCATGTAATAGGTATGTATTTTTCACCTAGTTGATGGGAGGTATTAGTCTAAACTATATTGTTTGCAGGTGATTGAGCTTAATGAACTTGTCTTTGTAAGTGAAGTGCCTCATTTGTGTGATGAGAAGAACAAAGAATGGGACAAAGATGTAATTTCTCTTACTGCAGATGTAATGTGTTTATTTGTCCATGGAGTCCTATGGAAAGATATGGGGAAAAAAAAAACATTCTTTTGCAAGTGTGTAGAGGCTGCTTTACAGATTTAATAGTTTTTGATTATATGACCCATATTTGTTTTTACATTAAATGGTGTGTGATTGTCTGACATGTCGCCTCTGCTCAAGGCACAACCAAATGCATGCATCCTCATTTTATGTATGGTTTTACTAGCAGACTGAGAAGAGAGTGTTGCTAGCCTGTTCCACAAATTTTATTTGGATCAGAATTTTTTTTTATGTTTGGAGAAATATCAGTTTAGAGTATGAAATAAACATTACCACACTTTTCACAAAGTCCTCAATCTTTCTGCAAGAACTATGATAACAATGTGCGAATACTACTAATGGCACAACTCAAATCATGAGACGGTGAAGGATAATGCTGTTCCGGTGATTCACAAAGTCTGTCCCATTCCTCACCTTATGCATGCACCACTGAGAGAAGAGTTGGATAAATTAGTCTCTCAGGGCATTACTGAGCCTATTGAAAGTTCCGTGTGGCTTGCCCCAATTGTAGTCACTCAGAAGTCGGGAGGTAGAGGTCTGCGCCTCTGTGTGGACCTTAGAGACTTGAGTGCAAATATTTGGGTGGATAGGTTTCCTCTCCCTATTAATTAAATGATTAGCATGTTTGAAAAAGCAGAAAACGTCAGTGTTATCGAATTATCGCCTGTATACCACCAAATAGAATTGCATCCAGATTCCAGGTCCCTCATGTCCTTTGTAAAACCTTTTGGAGCATTTGTGTTTTGCCACATGCCATTTGGCCTGGCATCAGCGGCGGCAGTTTTTCAGCGAGTGATGCAGAACATTGTGGTTAAGATTGAAAATGTCCTCTGCTTCCAGGGCGACATATTAATTTATGGGGTTTCTGAGAAACACCACGCCAATACTCTAACAGGCACATGCATCAAGGTAGGATTTTGCGAGTCCTTAATTGCGATTATTAAGGAATCGCAATTAAGGACTCGCAAAAGCCTATGCATGTAGGAATTGCTATAAAAATAGCAATTCCTACACATTCTTATTTGCGACTCGCAAATTGCGAGTCGCAAATAAGGAATACCTCCCATTCATTCCTATGGGCCTAGGGGCCCATAGGAATGAATGGGAAGACATTCTCAATTTGCGATTAGCAATTAGAGAATCGCAAATTGAGAATGCAATTTCAAGGTTGCAAGTGTGTCAAAAGGACACCCTGTTGCAGCCCTGAAATTGTGGTGTGCACAAATGTTACGCACACACATGTCCCAAGGACATGTGTGTGTGTAACCTACAACTTTGAAAATGCACTTTAGTGCATTTTTCAAAGTTTTTACAAATTACCATCAAGTTCAACTTCATGGTAATTTGCGCTCCTAGTAGCGAAATCGCTACTTCAAAGTGGTTCTTGCATTGCATTTAAGGAATCGCAAAATGCGATTCCTTAAATGCTATCGCAATTTGAGAACTCGCAATTAATTGCGAATTCTCAAATTGCGAGTGCCTTGAACCTTGATGCATCGCAAATGCCATTTTTGCGGGCGCAAACGGCCGATTTTTGCGAATCACACCGTTTGCGCTCACAAAAATGGTTGATGCATGTGCCTGTTAGGGAGGTACTTAATGCCCTCAAAGATGGGGGTTTTACAGTGAGTAAAGAGAAGTGCCACATTGGGGTTGATTCAGTGGATGATTTGGGTCATACCTTTTCTAAGCAGGGGGTTAAACTCCAAATTGATTTAGTTAAGGCTATGAGGGAGGCTCCTCCTCCAATAAATAAAGACAAATTAAGGTCCTTTTTAGGATTGGTAGAATATATGAGGAAGTTTGTAAGAAATTTTGTGGACAAACAGATCCTTTAAGGAGGCTACTGAAGAAGGGAACCCCATTCTCATGGGAGGTGGCATATCAACAGTCTTTTGTTGCTATTAAGGAAGCAATAATAAATGCTCCCTAATTGGGCAATTTTGATACCCGACGGAAGACAATTTTAACCATGGATGCTAGTGGGATTGGGATTGGTGCAGCTTTAACGCAGATTGTGTATGGGATGGAAATGGTTGTAACATTCACCTCCAGTGCCTTGAGAGAAGTGGAACATAACTAATCTATAGTGGAAAGGGAGTCTTTGGCCTGTGCTTGGGCCATAGGTCATTAAAAAAAAATTCTATGGGGTCTACCTTTTAACGGCGCGCACTGATAACAAGCCCTTAGTGTTTATGGTTTCAACCAAAGGAAGAGTCACCACCACCCCCGTGTTGCAAAATGGCTACTTGGTCTAGAAGGATTTAATTTCACAACAGAATACTTGCCAAGTACCTGAAATTGGGTGGCAGACTGCCTCTCGAGACTACCCTGCAAGGAAGTTGAAAGTGCAGCTAGTTGTGGTGAAGGAGAGATCATTTCGCTAGTGGAAGTTCTGGGAATTTCTAAAGAAGAAAGAGCGTTGGAGATGGAGGAAGATGAGATCCTTGAACAAGTTAAAGAAAGGATTATTCAGGGCTGGCCCATTAAACCTGGTAATCTAATTGAAGGGCTCAAAGACTATTGAGTGGTGCGACATTAGTTAAGTATTATTGACAACAGGGTCATGAGGGGGGACAGACTGGTTCCTCCAGAGAAGTTGTGGGGAAGAATTGCAGAAATTTCTCATGAAGGGCATCTGGGAAGAAGCATCACCAAGACAAAGGTCAGGGCTACTTATTGGTTCCCCAGAATGGAAAAAGTGAAAGATTGCTTAATATGCGCCCTAAGTGAGAAAACCAGATCCACTAGGAAAGCACTTCTGTCTCTGGTTACTGTCCCTTCTAAACCATGGGATAGGTTGGGTTTGGACATTATTGTTTGCCTCAAGGTATCAATGTGGGAAGAGAAGTTTATGCTGGTTTTGGTGGATTATTACTACCATTGGATAATGACTAAAGTGGTGGGATGTGCCAGCACAAAGTCCCTCATCGGTTTCCTCAAAGAGACGTACATGATGAAATGGATACCCAGCACTATTATTACTGACAATGGAGTGCAATTTACCTCAGAATAGATGTGTGAGTTTCTAAAAAATTGGTCCATATGTCATTTTAAAACAGCTCTATACTGCCCTAAGGTTAAAGGATTGGTGGAAAGAGTTAATCGAATGATTAAAGAATGTTTGAAATTGGCACATTTATCAGGAAGTCCAGCAGATAAAGCCCTTCAATGTATGCTGTAGTCCTACCATACGGCACCAAATCCTAGTGTTAAAAGGGAGATTGCCAGGAACAAAGATGTTGCCTAATTGGTTGGGTGGTGGTAAACGCAAGTGGGTGAGCCATGATGAAATGAACAGGCTCAGGGAACTTCACCAGGAAAGTTATAAAATGAGATACAACATCAGACATGGTACCAAAGAGGGCAACTGGAAGGTGGGGGGTGTGGTTTTAGTTAAACTATGAGTTCCAAACCAGGGAGGGGGAGGCAAGTTTTCCAAGCCTATGGAAGGGGTTGAAGTGGGTAAAAAATGTGGTCATTCTTGAAGATGGCAGAACATGGAGCAAGGATAGGTTGTCTTTGTGTCATTCCTCCCAGATTATTGACAAACATGAAGAGTTTTCTGATAAGAGTTCCAGTGCAAGGGTAGGTCATAGGACTGCGAGACTACACAAGGCTTCGGGTTGGCACAAAGATGATATCCCACATAGAAGTGTACGTTTTCAGCAGGTATGGGGGAATTCCTTTTGTGGAACATATTAGAGATTTCCTCTGGTGAGGATTGCATGTACTACCACTGGAATTTTATAGGATTATTTTTGCTGTTTATAATGTTCTAAGTCACCATTTTGCTTTAGAGTTTCTTGTTATAACAGGATTGCATGTAATGTATTGAGGACCTTTTAATTTTTTCTGTCAATTCAAAGTAACCCAGCTTTGGTCAATTTTGTCTCTTTTATGTAGGAGGGAGATGTGTTGTGTGTTGTTTAACATCTTATTATGAACTATGGTACTGTCCCTAATTCCCCCTCATTGTTTTTCCCGTGGATTACCCCTTTCTGTTCAGGCTACACGTGCATGCCAACATTCTTCTGTCGGTTGGAGGTGATAGATGAGTTGACTGCCTACATAGCTATCGTGGCGTGTGGAGTCTGTTATGTTCTGAATAAAGAAGTGTAGAAAATCTTCTGTGTCAGGCGATCTTCTACTTTAACACGTACATAACTAACTCACTGCAGATTAGTACATACTTGGCTGAATTCCGTCAATGCCTGCTTGTATCCTGGAGGAATGGAACAGCCACTTGTCAAACATATGGTTCCTACTGCCCCACTCAGTTGTGAAATGAACTATCTGCACATTGCTCAGTGAGAAGAAAGCCTTATGAGTGCAATTAGATGAGCCATGTGGTGTGCAGCGAAAGGAGCGAAAGAAGCTTTGTAGGGTGCAGTTGGGGTAGTGCTGTGAAAGGCATTGAGATGTACTACTGTAGTAGGCAGTGAGGCAGAGTCCTGTGGTAGGCTGTGAGGAGAAGTTCTATATCGTGGGTAAGTGAGGGCTACCCATGTGGTCAGAAATTAAAAGTGACTTGCACCCTGTGGTGAGCCCTGAGAGGGGGGGGTCCAGTGATGTGCAACGAGATAGGGCCATGTGGTTTTTATTAAGTGGAGAACTTGTAGTGGGCAGTTAGGGGGTCCTGATAGATAGAAAGAAGGAATCCAGTTGTGGACAACTAGTGAGTGGAGAATGACAAAGGAAATTCCTCTGATGGCAGTGCAATGTAGTGGCAGTGAAATTCAGTCTTTTGTTGGGTGTAGTTGGGTCTCTGTCAGAGCTAACTGCTGCAGTTCCAGGACCTGTTGTTTCTCTCATGTTCCCCACCTGTACAGACATGCATGGTATGTATTGTAATCAACAGAGGCACATGCAGCCATCTGAGCTCATAGGTATGCTCTTGTTTTTTCTTAGCAGGTGAGAGAACATGTGCATCCAAAGACGCAATTGCGGTCGCAAAACATTCGTACAATGAAGTATGACTCGCTATTAGGAAGGGACGACCTTGGCATGGGTTACCGACTCGCAAAATAGAGTTTGTACATAAGGCAGCCCTATTTTGCCGTCGCAAATGGGCCAATTTCCCGTTTGTGACCACAAAAAACGGCCAGACATCTGGCCCTAAATCCTGGAGTGAGAGCTGGATTATCAGACAATGAATACTGAGGGGCAGTGACACAGAGCTAGTAAACAAAGAAACTGCACATATGAAAGAGGCATGCAGGCAGAGGTGACACACAGAGACTGACAGTGAGTACAGTTAAATAGAGACACAATTATTAAAGGTAGGAAGAGAAAGACTAAATATAGCAGAGGCACCACAGAGAGAAGATCAAAGGCACAGGGTGAAATCAGAGTTTAACGGCAGAGACAAAACAGCCATAGGAGGATTTTGATTTGTTAAAAAAAGAATGACAGAATCGAGGAGGAGTAAAGTAAGTATAGATACAGACAGGGTGGCAATATACACAATTATGTTTCTCTCCTGGTTTCATCTTCTTGGACCATTAGTGAAGAATATGTACTGCTGAGGAGATGCTAGGAAGTTCCAAATGTAACAAAAATTTAAGATAAAACAACCAATCAGTGCAGGTTAGTTTTTTAGCAGCAGGTTGGGGAGGAAATTAGTCCTAAAAGTTTCTCTTATAGAATATGTTTTTTTTTCTTTGACAAATCCTACTTTGCGTCCTTCACACCCAGCTCATGAATCAATCAATATAATGAAGCAAGATACTGAATTTCGCATTAATCAAAACAGACAGAGGACTTAAACTATACACATCTAGCAAGGAGTGTTGGTTCAGTTTATTATGTTGCTTGACTCCCTAGCCTGTCTTCTCCACAGCACGCCCTAGAGACTCATGCCCACACTTTGCCTATCATTTGGTTTAGTTTCTTCTGCTGCAGTTAAGCTCAAATTACCATTGTGAAATGCAGGTCAAATTCCTATAAATTACGATTCCTCACTTTACAGTAGCATCAACTTGATTTCCAACCCTACAAATGCCAGCCCTGGAGCATGCATGCCAACATTTTGGAAGAAGACAGTGGGAGATTTTTTTTAAATAGTCAGGAGAATGTATTTCCCCCATTGACTTTTGAGACCTACATCGGGTTTATCGGCGTGTATGGGCCTTGCAAGTGTGCTGCTGCAGGATCGGATATTAGAAATTAAAATATATGTTTTTTCCAAACCTGTCAGTAGCACAGAGAAATAGCTATGGGAGGCAGAGAAAGTGTGACAAAAATGATGTGCACTTAAAGCAAGAGAAGGCTGTCAGTGCATAATCCGAGTCACACAAAACCAGCCCCTGCCATCTGAATCCTGAATCGGGTTTTTGCATTCAGGAATAGGGAGGCAGGAGACTAGCCTTGAAATCAGTTGTATCCCACCTGAATTGGGAGGGTTGGCATGTATGCTGGAGTGGCAGCTGTTGAAGACAACATCTCAAAATGGTGGCGTAATTAATCTGACACCGAGCAAGTCAGCAGGTACACAAGGTGGCCATCTTGGAAAAAGTTTTATTACTATTGAAACAAAACCTATTCCACTATGTTCGCTCGCGGTACAGGGAGTCAAGATAAATCTGGGGAGGGTTGAGGTTTTTTTTCAAGCAGTGGGTGTAAGAAATGCAGCGATTTGAAAAAGAAAGGGAGAAAGAAAAAATCCCTTGTGCATTGCCATGCATGACGTCAACAGTGGAAGGATACCACGCATCCAATCATAAAACTGGGATCAAAATACTCCTCTACGGGTCAAACATAAGAAAAGGGATGAAAGATATCGAATTAAGAGTACGGAGGTGAGATATGCACCCATGAGCAACCAGTGGACATAAAGGACACTCTCATTGGAAATAAGAGGTTTGAAACAGACAGCGAAAGCTGTTTGCGAGACCTAAAGTACTTGTGCCTGCAGCATACTGAGTTTTCTATTTGGCATAGCAGATCATTTCTGCTCAGTTGTTATGATTGCATAATCAATGGTAGTAAAAATAAATCAAATACACTGTATGTGGTATGCACAAAATAATTAACCAGCTAATTGGATTTCATGTTACAGATTGCTACTCAAGCAAAACAATCTTTAAATTCTCCTTACTTAACTCTCCAAAGACAATCAAATAATAAATAGGAAGCATTCTACTCACATCACTGATTATCTAGGTGTTTTAGACCTTGAGGGAAATTATGTGCTGTTGTTAAATCAAAAGGGAATGCACTACCCTGACTTGGGTGAATTAGAAACAAAAAGCTGACTTTGTGCAATAACAGAAGCCAATCAACACGCTGCAAAATCTATCGGATGTTCAGTCAATCATGAATAATTATATGTGAAGTGAGGCATTATAGATGAATAATAACCACCAACATGTCCTTATCCTTGCTGAAGTAAAATGTAATTATTTTTTACTTTGACTTGGTGCTCCATTCCAGCTACTTGGACTTAATATTGTGTGTGCGAGAGGAGTTTCTGGCATTATTCCTCCCCTCTGATGGAATCTTTTTCAGAAGTTGGAAAATCTACATTTTCGTTTTCCGCTATTCGGGTCTGTGGCCCCTACCCACGTCGTTTACAGGTTTGTTTTTTAGTTGTATTCAATTAACCAAGAATAGCATCTGCTGTTATTAAAGCGATGAACAGTTAATGCGATTACGAACGGAATTTCAGTACAGTTAAGGAAAACATTCAACGTCTCACAGTTCTAGTTGCCTTTTTAAGTAGTTCACAATCAGGTCCCAAGTCAGACACCTGTCTCATGAAGGGCTCGGCGTCTCGTGGCAGAGCTGAGCGCCTGTTTTTAATTGTATGCGCCTTTGGTGCGTAAAGTCAATTGATTTAATCCGATACTCCTCTAAATTAGGGATTCATTTTCAGATAGTGGAGCTCGGAAACAGTGAACAAGGTATGCCCCTTTCTGGTGCCTAAAATAGTGCAATAATTCGAAGAAATTAAATTGACAGCATGCACTGCTGGCGCATGAAAACTGGGGCTAGTCTCTGCACTGAGCCAAAGTAGCCACATGATGACAGCCCATGTTCACAAGATTCCGGGCAGGAGCACGCCAGAAACATGCTGCATTGTTATCCCTTTTGATTTTTTTTTAGGCCGAGCATCAGTGCATGCGCTGTTTGCAAGACCTGCTGTAATCACTCTACAGAGTGTAATTACAGCTGCTGCTTGCCATTGGTTAGAAACGCTACTGCTGTTGTTTCCTGGCTCCTTATTGGCCGGTGTTCCCGATACATCACTTCCATTTGTAAGGAGCACCGGTCAATTACAGTTTCCTTACACTGCAGGCTTATGTCTTTTTGTTTAGGGACTATTTATTTTTTTGTAAGCGCCCCATTCCGCGCTTTACCTTTAATGGCAGCTGTGTCCCTTTCTTTAGACGAGCCGCGTCTAAAGAAACGGAGTTGCCAGCCGGAGTTGCCCGCGAAGGAAATAACAAGCATTATTGCATTGCAAATGCTTGTTATTTCATTAGCCTGCAACTCTGTTTCTTTACACGAGCCAGGTCTAAAGAAAGGTGTGTGTCCACCAATAAAGTGAAAGTGCTGCATTGGGCACTTTTACAAAAAAAAAAAAGTTTGTGAATTTCACAAACAAATGTTTTTTTTTTTTTTAAAGCGCACAATGCTGCGCTTTCACTTTAAGAATGTCTGCTGCGCTTCATTTTTATTACTAATGGCAGGCCCGACTTGTTTTTACTACCAGTGGCAGCCCGCCTACTTTCCTTAGGAAGTGCCGACACTGCTGCAGTCACACCTCCCGCCCGGTTCCTCCAAGTTGCATTTACCAGCACATACTCAGCAACCTATGCTCGGGTCGAATTCCTGGCGGTGCAGGTGAAATAATCAGCACTTTCTGCAGCTGCTCAGGGAGGAGCCGGGGAGCATGACGGAATCATCTGCAGCCTTTCCCACAGAGCCAGCACCTGCACTATGAACTCCGACGGCAGTAGAACAAGCCTGGTAGGTGCCGAGTGGGGTGTGGCAGAGTGTAGCACCTCCTTGTGTGAAGGCACTGTGGACTCGGAGCCTGTTTGCCCGGGCTCTACCTGGTGCTGGGGGTCATCAGTGGCAGAGCCTCTCACAGCTCCTGACCCAGCTGGATGTTTAAATTGTGTTGGCTTTGTGAATTGGAAAGCTGGAAAAGTAAAAAAACAAAAACAGATAAAATGGAGCCCTGAGTGACAACAGGAAAACATCCCAGATGCTTCTCGGAGTTGCTGGCCTCACACCACACCACAGCCCTGCAGATTCTCACCTTCTCAATCCTCTGACTCGTGGCTGCCCTCCCTGCTGGTTAGAAGATAACAGGTGACGTGTGAACATTTCAGCATCACCCAAAGACCAATCAGAGCTAGGGATCCATATCGCTGCAGCCTGCTCTACCTCCAGTCTTGGGCATGGCAACCATCAGCAGTGAAATAAAGATGAACTTCGTCTTGGTCAGGAAACTTTGCATGATTCTGCGGGAGAAAAAAATCTTGCAAACCCCTCCTCAAAATGGCAATTCAATTGTTAGCATAGAAATTGTTAATCTTAATAAAATCTCTAAACCCAGCAGTTTGTGGCATGTACCTAGATGTTGTGGTGGTGACCTGACACTTTGAGCAAGTTAAAAGACCCATTAAGGAAACATCGGTCGCAGTGGATTTAAATTCATGTGCAGCCAATTACACACATTACACTTTAAACAGCTACAGATTTATCTTGCAACCTGACCCTACCCTAAAGGCTAAAAATGCTTTTTTGATATTCCAGCTCGTGTTCATCTTGAATATCCTGTTTGAGGGAGCATGGCGATGTATTTTAAAAGCGGATCAAACATATTTGATGTATTAGCCCTGTGTTTTACCATCTTCAAATTAGGTTATTTATTTTTTAATAAAGCACGATGCAGAACAATTATGTCAGCAGTTGCATTTTAGTTTAATTGTATTATGAGCATAATATTAAGTGCTGTCATTTTATTTTACCGTTTATTACTCAAGAATTAATGTAAACTTAAAAATGGAGGTCAGTCAAATAGGACTAGAATTGAATTCTACCCGTTTTTTTATTGAAATAAGATCAATGTTTTATTGAAATAATTAGTCTTTAGCATTAACTGTTTCACACACTCGGAGCTCCACTGCTCCGTTTCTGTAAACAGGGCTGTACATATTGTTCTTTATCTGGTCATAAATGTGGCAGCCGTGTCTCTTTTCCCAGTGGTAATTCCTCATTCCTAGTCCTCTAGCCAGTGCTGCAGCTGCTTCTCTGGTCCTGTCAATAACTCCCCCATTCTAAGTCCTCTAGCCAGAGCTGCATCTGCATCTCTTTTCCCAATGGCAATTTCTCATTTGTAGTCCTCTAGGCAGTGCTACTATCTGCTTCTCTGGTCCTAGTAGTAACTCCTCATTCTTAGTCCTCTAGCCAGTGCTGCAGCTGTGTCTCTCTTCCCAGTGGTAGGTCCTCATACTTAGTACTTTAGGCACTGCTGCAGCTGCTTCTGTGGTCCCAGTGGTAATTCCTTGTTCTCAGTCCTCTAGGCAGTGCTGCTAGCTGCTACTCTGGTCCTGTCAATTCCTCATTCTAAGTCCTATAGACAGTGCTGCTAGCTGCTTCTCTGGTCCCATTCGTAATTCCTCATTCTGAGGCCGCAAGACAGTGCTGCTAGCTGCTGTTGGTAATTCCTCATTCTAAGTCCTCTAAGCAGTGCTGCAGCTGCTTCTCAGTTCCCAGTAAAAATTCATCCATTCTAAGTCCTCTACACAGTGCTGCAACTGTGTCTCTGTTCCCAGTGGTAATTCCCCATTCCTACTCATCTAGGCAGTGCTGCTGCTGCTGCGTCTCTGTCCCAAGTGTTAATTCCTCATTCTTAGTCCTCTAGCCAGTGCTTCGTCCTCCCCGTGGTAATTCCTCATTCTAAGTCCTCTAGGCAGTGCTGCACCTGTGTCTCTGTTCTTAGTAGTAATTCCTCATTCTTAGTCCTCTAGCCAGTGCTGCAGCTGCGTCTCTGTTCCCAGTAGTAATTCCTCATTCTTAGTCCTCCAGCCAGTGCTGCAGCTGTGTCTCTGTTCCCAGTAGTAATTCCTCATTCTTAGTCCTCTAGCCAGTGCTACAGCTTTGTCTCTGTGATCAGTGGTAAGTCTTCATTCTCAGTCCTCTAGCCACTGCTGCAGCTGCTTCTGTGGTCCAAGTGGTAATTCCTCATTGCTAGTCCTCTAGACAGTGCTGCTAGCTACTACTCTGGTCCTGTCATAAATGCCTCATTCTAAGTCCTCAAAGCAGTGTTGCTAGCTGCTTCTCTGGTCTCATCAATAATTCCTCATTCAAAGTCCTCAACACACTGCTGCTTCTCTGGTCCCAGTGAAAATTCCTCCATTCTAAGTCCTCTACACAGTGCTGCAGCTGTGTCTCTGTTCCCAGTGGTAAGTCCTCATTCTAAGTCCTCTAGACAGTGCTGCTACCTGCTTCTCTGGTCCTGTTGGTAATTCCTTATTCTAAGTCCTCTAGGCAGTGCTGCTACTGTAGCCCTGTCAGTAATTCCTCATTACAACACCAATAGCTCTAGCTTTAACAATTGCGAGACCTATTGCATTGCAAATGCTTGTTTTTTTACGGTTAAATTCAAATAGTTTACAGAGAAAAGATGTATGCAACTATATTATTTCTCTTGATAATAATGTATCATCATATATTACTTCTTTTACAAGGCAGCCGATACAGTAATAAAAGCCTTGTTCTTTTGTGTTTAAATAATTCCCTTGCTCTCCATTTGCTTATGTGAAATAGCTGCCCAATATAGTTCACCTTTTCCAACCCCAGATGAATGTATATATTATACTCAACCAGCTGCGAAGATGATTTTATTTACAAAACACTTACAGTGTGACATTCAAAAGCATTCTGTTAACAGAAAAAGCACATAATTTTAACATTTGCTATGCATTTCCGTCCCAGATTCTGTTGTATCTAGTTGAGATAATACTAGTCGCCACATATGGGTTCTGCCAGATTGGAGTCAGTTCATGTGTACATGGTAGGAGTGCTACCAGAATATCGAGATTTTTACAGCAACTTATAAATTATTGACTCCCTTGCTGATTGAAAAGAACAGTTACTTCGTTAAAGGGTATTCCCGGTTTGGATGGGAAATGGGATTGCAACAGTGGGAGCATTTTATTACAAGTACAGAATTAAGCAGCTCAAAGATCTGGTTCAGGAACACAAAATTCATGTAGAACAGTTCTTATTCTTCAGGATGCAGTACTAAAACAGAACTGGAGTAGGAGAAAGCCCACACGTCCAGATCTACAAGCAACATGCTTGCTAGAAAATGGGAGGAAGACAGTGTAAGAAATTGTCTTACTGGTTGAGGGGTGAAACCCTGCTCAAGCAGCAACCACAACTCTTCTCAGGGTGAAGTCCCAAGCAAACCCTAAATTACCCCCTCATCTCCATCCTCCTTATACCAGTCCTAACATGTGGACCGGGACGAGGAGGACTCTGATTCGGGATAATGAAGATTACCAGTAATTAATGGGACATTACCCCCTCATCTCCGTCTTCCTCGCCCCAGTCCACATGTTAGGACTGGGATGAGGAGGCATCCAATTTAGGGTAATGAAGATTACTGGTAAAGTAATAGGACATTAACCTGTGCTCAACCCCGTGGTAGCTTTGCACAGAGCAGTCAGGCTTAACTTCAAGGCAATGTGTAAAATATTTGTGCAACACTTCAAACAGTAATAAAGTGAACAAAAAACACTCCAAGTTAGGAAAATTGAGCAAAATTAAAAAAATGAAACGACCAAAATGACAAAAATCAAAAATCCAATCAGTAAAACTGACGATATGAATGTTTCAAAGAATTTAGTGAAAATAGCGCCAAAAAGTACAACTCGCCAACTCAGGAAATCTGGTCGCGTTGGGCTGTGTCAAAGTTGCAATTTCAGGCTAACCATGATGAGGCACAGGTCGGCTACAGTGACCAGGTTAGGCCAGCTGAAGTTTACCTTCTCAAGTTTGTGCCAAGAGTCCATCTCCCTCTGAAGATGACCGCGAGGTGCAGGGAGAGCATCGCATGAGGCTGTGGGCATAGTGTGATGAGCCAGTCGGTGTCACGGGCAGGCATTGCTGAAGCTCTGCATTGGCAGTCCCCATGAGCGGTCGATGCTGGGGCATGAATAGTCAGGCTGACAGAGCTTTGTGCTGAATTGCAGTGCAAGCAGTGAGGTCTCAGTGCAAACAAGTCTGTTTGCAGTCATGAAGAGGCCAAAAGCTGGATCTTATCTCACTCAGCCACACCAAGGGTCCAGGACCTGGGTGGCACCACTTAGGGGTCAGGAACACACTGCAGATGGGTCCAGGGGCTGGTGCAGGATGTTGGGGAGCATTTTATGTTCCTGAGGCTCAGATCAGGAGGCCATTGGACTAGCCCTGTTGCTTTTGGGTACTCCCTTTCTAGAGGAACTGAGAAAAGAGATCGGAGACTTTTTTGATAGAAATAGAGACACTGTTCCTAAGTTGAGCACTATCTAGAAAGCATTTAAGGCTACAGAAAGGGGACTGTTGGGGAAAAGCACTGCAGAGGGTGCTGTTGATATCCCTTAGAACACCTACCATGGAGACCACCTCTGAAGCAAGGCCGGCCACCTCGGTGCGGACTCCTGCCACCTCAGTGCATAGGCCCGCTACCTCGTTGTTGAGGCAGGCCATATCGCCCCGAATGGCAGCGACCTCCTGGTAAGTTGGCTTGTGCAACTCCTTCATTTCCCTGACTTCGGTGACAATCTGGTCCAACACACCTTGAGAATCCTGGTACAGAGCCAGGACCTGCATTATGGAAGCTTGGGCACCCATGTCATCAATGGACTCACGCTGGGGATCCACATTGGCCTTCCTCTGATGTCCAGCCCCACTGCCCTCTGCCCTAGACACAGACTGCACACTCCCACTGGGGGCTGCCTCCTAACTGACTGAGGTAGTGGTGGCTGTCTGAGAAGCCAGGACTGGAGGGCAGGAGATGGTACTCCCTGTGCTAGGTGCAGTAGTCATGGTGACAGATGTTGTCAGAGTCGTTCCTGCCTTGGTAGGAGGTTTTGTCCCAGAGTGGCCAACTGCTGAGGTCTGCCCAGACTGCCCAGATGTGCTAGGCCAGTTGTTGACATCCAATGCTTCAGGAGCTTGTTGGTCACTGAGGGCTTCGTCGTAATCTTCATCTTGGGAGGGACTCTGCTGACTTTCCTCCATCTGCTTGGCAGCAGTTGCTGGGTCAGCTATGGATTTAAATGGAGAGGAAAGTTGATGGTAGCATTCATGTGTGTACGTCTAGGATATTTGTGTCGAATCCATTGCTGAGCTAAAGAACTGATATCTGTAACTAGTGATATAAATCATCTTTAACATAAATAATGGAAATCTGCAATTATTTCATATCATTTTTTCAAAGGTGTTAATCTTGTCCTGATTTTGCAGTTTCCTCAGAGAATCTTGAGCAATTAACTGCACTGGCAGGTATGGTTCCAATGTATATCTGTACATGCAATAAGTCATATTGTTTGCTAGGTTGTCGACAATGAGCTTTGATTAATTACTTTGTTCTCAATTAATACTTTGGACTTGTGAGCATGGGTCAGTTGGCATTGAAGAATACCTGTGTGTCTTGTTTGGCACACATTTCTTAGTTGTATAGTTGGGTTCTTCTGCAGCTCAGGACAACATAGCTCTGGGTTTTTGTGCATGACACCAACAACCTAAGATGCCTACCTCAGATTGAAATTTCTGTACATTTATCATTTTGACAGATTTCATGTTAGATATTTGAGAAGCAAGATGGCTGCCAGGTAGAGTGAGGAGTGTAGCATGCTGTGTGGTGGTGAAGAGACAAGACCTCATGGTAGATGTACTCACTTGGATGTGACTTTGTCAACGGATGAGAAGAGTTGTGCTCCTTGAGTAGAGTTAGTTCAGTAGAAAGATGGCTGCCAAGTGAGAAGGGGGGTAAGGAGTGTAGCGTGCTGGGTGGTGGTGAAGACTCAAGGCCTCATGGTAGATGTGTTGAAGGGGATATAACTTTAGCAGAGGCAGAGATGAGCTGTGCTCCTTGAGTGGAGTTAGTTCAGTAGCAAGATGGCTGCCAGGTGAGAAGGGGGTGAGGAGTGTGGCATGCTGTGTAGTGGTGAAGAGACAAGGCCTCATGGTAGATGTAGTAACTTGGATGTGACTTTGTCAACGGATGAGAAGAGTTGTGCTCCTTGAGTGGAGTTAGTTCAGTAGCTAGATGGCTGCCAGGTGAGAGGGGGGGTGCGTAGTGTAGCATGCTGGGTGGTGGTGAAGAATCAAGGCCTCATGGTAGATGTGTTGAAGGGGATGTAACTTTAGCAGAGGCTGAGAAGAGTTGTACTCCTTGAGTGGAGTTGGTTCAGTAGCAAGATGGCTGCCAGGTGAGAGGGAGGGTGTGTAGTGTGGCATGCTGGGTGGTTGTGAAAAGACAAGGCCTCATGGTAGATGTAGTCACTTGAATGTGACTTTGTCAACGAATGAGTAGAGTTGTGCTCCTTGAGTAGAGTTAGTTCAGTAGCAAGATGGCTGCCAGATGAGAAGGAGGTAAGGAGTGTGGCATGCTGTGTGGTGGTGAAGAGACAAGGCCTCTTGGTAGATGTGTTGAAGGGGATGTACATTTAGCAGAGGCTGAGAAGAGTTGTGCTCCTTGAGTGGAGTTAGTTCAGTAGCAAGATGGCTGCCAGGTGAGAAGGGGGTGAGGAGTGTGGCATGCTGTGTGGTGGTGAAGAGACAAGGCGTCATGGCAAATGTAGTCACTTGGATGTGACTTTGTCAACAGCTGAGAAGAGTTGTGCTCCTTGAGTGGAGTTAGTTCAGTAGCAAGATGATGAAGTGGGTTGTGGAGTGTGGCATGCTGGGTGATTTTGAAGAGAGAAGACCCCATGGTAGATGTAGTCACTTGGATGTGACTTTGTCAACTGATGAGAAGAGTTGTGTATCTTGAGTGTAGTTAGTTCAGTTGCAAGATGGCTGCCAGGTGAGAAGGGGGGTTGGGAGTGTGGCTTGCTGAGTGGTGGTGAAGAGACAAGGCCTCATGGTAGATGTGTTGAAGGGGATGTACCTTTATCAGAGGCTGAGAAGAGTTATGCTCCTTGAGTGGAGTTAGTTCAGTAGCAAGATGGCTCCCAGGTGTGAAGGGGGTGAGGAGTGTAGCATCCTGGGTGGTTGTGAAGAGATAAGGCCTCATGGTAGATGTATTGAAGGGGATGTACCTTTAGCAGAGGTTGAGAAGAGTTGTGCTGCTTGAGTGGAGTTAGTTCAGTAGCAAGATGGCTGCAAGGTAGGAAGGGGGTTGTGGAGTGTGGCATGCTGGGTAGTTGTGAAGAGAAAAGGTCTCATGGTAGATGTAGTCACTCGGATGTGACTTTGACAAAGGATGAAAAGAGTTGTGCTCCTTGAGTGGAGGTAGTTCAGTAGCAAGATGGCTGCCAGGTGAGAAGAGAGGTTAGGAGAGTGGCATGCTGGGTCGTGGTTAAGAGACAAGGCCTCATGGTAGATGTGTTGAAGGGGATGTACCTTTAGCAGAGGCTGAGACGAGTTGTACTCCTTCAGCGGAGTTAGTTCAGTAGCAAGCTGGCCACCATGTGAGAAGGGCTGTGTGGAGTATGGGATGCTGGGTGATTGTGAAGAGACAAGGCCTCCTGACTTGGATGTGACTTTGTCAACGGATGAGAATAGTTGTGCTCCTTGAGTGAACTTTGTTCAGTAGCAAGATGGCTGCCAAGTGAGAAGGAGGTGAGAAGTGTGGCATGCTGTGTGGTGGTGAAGAGACACGTACCTTTAGCATAGGCTCAGAAGAGTTGTGCTCCTTGAGTGGAGTTAGATCAGTAGCAAGATGGTTGCCAGGTAAGAAGGGGGATGTGCATTGTGGAATGCTGGGTTGTTGTGAAGAGACAAGGCCTCATGGTAGATGTAGTCACTTGAATGTGCCTTTGTCAACCGATGAGAATAGTTGTACTGCTTGAGTGGAGTTAGTTCAGTAGCAATATGGCTGCCGGGTGACAACGAGGGTGAGGAGTGTGACATGCTGTGTGATGGTGAAGAGACAAGGCCTCATGGTAGATGTGTTGAAGGGGATGTATGTTTAGCAGAGGCTGAGAAGAGTTGTACTCTTTGAATGGAGTTAGTTCAGTAGCAAGATGGCTGCCAGGTGAGAAGGGGGAATCACTGACATAATATCGACGACAACAATATCGACCTACCAGAATATCGTGTCAAGAATATCGATGGACAAAATATCGACATCCTATCTCTACAAAGGTAAGTACAAAAATATCGAAACCAAAATATCGTTGTTTAAAATATCGTTGTTCAAAATATCGTTTTTTAAATGTCTTAAAAATAATATTAAATAAATTAAATAATAAATATAATAATAAAAACATAGTTAGAATTATTTAAAAATGTTAAAAATTATAAATAATAAATGTAATATAAAAATAAATTAAACATACATATATAAAATGTTTTATATATATATTTACTTAATAATATTAATACATAATTATTTTATTAAATTATAAAACGTTACAAACATAATAAAAATGATAAATACGTAAATATATATATATATACATAAACTTGTAAGATAAATATAAAAATAAATTATATATATATATAATAAAATAAAATATTTAAATAAATATTTATCTTTAAAACAACATTTTACACTACATTAACTAAAACAGTAGGGAAAATATTGGATAGCGTAGGGCATAAAATTACTATTCCCACTCCAAGGAGTGCAACAGTAGGGAAAGTGTTGGATAGCGGAGAGGAATAATTTACTATTCCCACTCCAGCAAGTACAACAGTATGGAAAGTGTTGTATAGCGGAGGGGAATAATTTACTATTCCCACTCCAAGGAGTGCAACAGTAGGGAAAGTGTTGGATAGCGGAGAGGAATAATTTACTATTCCCACTCCAGCAAGTACAACAGTATGGAAAGTGTTGTATAGCGGAGGGGAATAATTTACTATTCCCACTCCACAGAGTGCAACAGTAGGGAAAGTGTTGGATAGCGTGGAGATAAAATTACTATTCCCACTCCAGCGAGTGCAACAGTAGGGAAAGTGTTGGATAGCGGAGGGGAATAATTTACTATTCCCACTCCAGCAAGTGCAACAGTAGGAAAAGTGTTCGATAGCAGATAGGAATAATTTACTCTTCCCACTCCAGGGAGTGCAACAGTAGGGAAAGTGTTTGATAGCGGAGGGGAATAATTTACTATTCTAACTCCAGCAACAGCAACAGTAGGGAAAGTGTTGGATAGCGGAGGGGAATAATTTACTATTCCCACTCCAGCAAGTGCAACAGTAGGGAAAGTGTTGGATAGCGGAGTGGAATAATTCGCCTATTCCCACTCCACAGAGTGCAACAGTAGGGAAAGTGTTGGATAGTGGAGGGGATAAAATTACTATTCCCACTCCAACAATTGCAAAAAGAGGGAAAGTGTTGGATAGCGGAGGTGAATAATTTACTATTCCCACTCCAGTAAAATAATAAACATTAATTAACAAATATTTAAATAATAAAAAATAATTTACCTCTCACCAAATACCCCTATAAATAACACCACCACTATTGTTAAACATGACACAATTAACATTAATTTCTTAACAATTAATTACTTAACTAATAACAATATACAAAAAAATCAAAAACAATGAGTAATAAATTAATTCATACTATTAAGACTATAAAATAATAAATAAATATTATCTGAAAAAATTAAAAATATATTCATTTTTAATTACTTGCCACACTACTCCCCTCTAAATACACTACTCACTCATAAAAAGTGACACAATTTACAAATTAATTATCAATAATTAATAACCAATTAATAATTAATAAATAACAGATTATTTAACACAATTAACAATATGAAATATTAAATACACAAATAATAATTAATAAAAATGATTAATTAATTATAATTAAATTACTTCCCACCCTACTCCCCTATACACCCACAACCTGCTCCTAAAAAAATAACACAATTAACATATTTACCAATTAATTATTAATAATTAATAACCAATTAATAACAAATTAATAACAAATTAATAACAAATTAATTAACAATATAAATGATTACGGAACTAAAATACGCAAAAATTACTTAACATAAAATTAATTGCTTCTAAAAATTTCAAACATACATTAGAAAATAAACTATACTTTTAACACATATACTAAAATACAGAACACTAAAATAAATTTCGATATTATTAACAACGATATTTTGACTAACGATATTACTAACTTCGATATTAACAAAAATGATATTTCTTACCTGCATGTCGATATTCTGGTTGACGATATTCTTGCAGGCCGATATTATGTCACATCGATATTTAAACATCGATATTATGGCATATCGATATTTAAACATCGATATTATGACTCTATACTGAGAAGGGGGTTTAGGAGTGTGGCATGCTGAGTGGTGGTGAAGAGACAAGTCCACATGGTAGATGTGTTGAAGGGGATGTACCTTTAGCAGAGGTTGAGCAGAGTTGTGCAGCTTGATTGGAGTTGGTTCAGTAGCAATATGGCTGCCAGGTGAGAGGGGTGGTAAGGAATGTAGCATGCTGTTTGGTGGTGAAGAGACAAACCTCATGGTAGATGTGTTGAAGGTGATGTACCTTTAGCAGAGGCTGAGATGAGTTGTGCTCTTTGAGTGGAGTTAGTTCAGTAACAAGGTGGCTGCCAGGTGTGAAGGTGGGTGAGGAGTGTAGCATGCTGTGTGGTGGTGAGGAGACAAGGCCTCATAGTAGATGTAGTTATTTGTAACTTTACTTATGAGTATTGTACCATAGCTGTATATTGTATAGATCTTTGATTTGACACACATTTACATGCTTCCGTTCTTGTAGTATTTGTTGCAGCACTTGGAATATGATACCATTTTTGCAATGAATATCAGTAGTGTAGTAGCAACATTATGTTTTGCCACATACAAACCCACTTTAGAGAGAGATTCTGAGTGCCACGTTCGGGGAGTAGATGTAAATGAGAACAGAAAAGGCCTATTTGATTGCAGACAGGACATTCTGATATTTTGTCAAATCTTATAGTATGGCTTACCAGAGTCCATTCCTCCCTGTATTCCTTTCGGTCCTCAGGGTCTAGGATGGCCAAGACCTTCTTCTTCCCAGGGCATGAGTTGGATCGGCACGCTGGGAGGACCACCACCAGTTCTCTGTGCCTCCTGGAGGTAGTCGCTGTACTTCTTACAAACCTTGCTCTGGAGGTCATTCCACCTTTTCCTAATGTCCAGCATTCACACTGTTGACCATCCTCTCCCTCATTTTCGATCTCGTACTGTTAGTATTATGCTGGACTTAGGTACCAAAAATATGGGGCTCTACTTTATTGATTTCATCCACCATGGCTGTTAATTCCTTTTCACTGAAGGCTCGTTTTTGGGGGGCGTTAGTGAGGAGAGAAATAAAATGTTGGGTAGTGAGTTCAAACAAATATTTAAGAAGGGAATAATGGCTTAGGTTGTGCAAATGGAGTTAAAGGGTAGTGGTGGTGGTGGTGGTTAATGAGTAAAACTTTAGAAATAATATATTAAATATTATTTATAGTTGTTTTAAAGGTGGTTGCTCTGTTTGGAATGGCAAAGGATTTAGGTCACATTAGGGGTTTGTTTTATAGAGTGGTTGGCAGGTGTGGCCACTTGTGACGAGATTTCCAATGTGTGGCATCTGGGTCCAGCCATAGTATTTTTTTCAATTTCTTTAAAACATTTTTTGTTCCTCGCACATTGCCTATAGACCGCCTTTGAGTAACCGCCGCTGGCTGTCCACTGCAGTGAGATCGACAATGTCACTTTGTACTCGTAATACCCTCAGCGTTGGAAATGTTATCCTGGCGGTGTCTGCCGTCTGACTGCCAACAATCAGCCTGCCGCAAATATGCCTCAGAACTGCAGGGCGGCGGTGTGTTTTTGTGACTGCTCAACTCGTAATACTATTGGCGGTTATCTGCCGGCGCAGCAGCGGCGTGGAGTAGATGGATGCGGTTCTCCAACGGTCAGACCCCCAAACTCGTAATCGGGCCCTAAGTGTCAATTGTTTTAGAGAGCACATTTTAATGTTGCACAAGGCTTACATATATTCGCCTGTGTTGTATTTTGTGTTATTTATTTATGTAAATTATACATGTATGTGTATTTTGGGACTGTGGGGTACTCTAGATATAATTATTGGTTGACATGATTATTATTTTTCATTTATTAGAACAGTGTGTTGATTATATCTGGTGCCCAATGATAATTAATTGTCTCTTTGTGATGAATACAGTTTGTATTCCATTAAACCCCATCATATCCCACTCTTTAGTTTTCACCTGCACAGTTTTGAAGCTGCAAAGTTAGCCTGGGAAAATCTACCCTTTGCCATGCCTACAACTTCTTTTTTAATACTTATAAGGCAACCCAAAGGTGGGCCCGAAATGTCCATAAGGCAGGGTGGAAAAATTAGGGCATTTGTACTTACCTTTTACATGATCTGGCAGTGAAAGCCTGCAAAGTTATTTTTCCATGTAGCAAGACTGGCTCTCCCATAGAAAAGCACTGGGCAATTTTTTAACACTTTATAATGCTTGCGTTAGTTGGGGCTTGCTAGAACCATGATTCAAGGATCCAAATTAATTGGAATTTTTTCAATTCAATCTGGTGGTAAAGTCTGATTTTAAATGACTATTTTGGAAATGGCACTTTTAGAAAGCTAGCATGGCCGAGCCTAAAATCTTCTAGTACTCAGGTCATAGATAATCCACAGCTGTCACCTGGCAGGAAATATGACCTTCTCCTGTCAGGAAGGTCTGCGGGATACAGCCACCAAGTGTACAAACTTCAAAGGGGTAGGCTCTGTCACAGGCAGATGTAGCTCACACCTAAGCCTCCCCTACCATTGTCCAGGTAGCAAGAGTGGCACCAATCCCTGTGGGGGGAAAACCTGCACCAGAACTGGTTTTGCAGGGGGAGCTCCTCATTTCCATAGACCGACTTCTAGGCCTAGAGCTCTGATTTTGCTAAGTTGGATTTTAGTAGAGAAGGGCACTATGGGTTTGTTTAGAACCAAACGCCCCAGGAAATGATGTCAAAGTGCGTAGGGTCTCCACTGGTAGCTTTTTCCTTAATGGTTAGGTAGTCACACACACCCACAAACTTGTCCCAGGCTTAAAAATAACACCCCCCAAATGTGTTCTGCAGAACACGTCTGGGCTTCTTGATGACAGAAGAATGACTGCATTTGCCGAACCTGGGCTTCAGAAGGAGGACTGCACCTATTTTAACCTGTGGGGAGAGACCCCATGGGCTGGATCTTCTCCCATCTGTGCCCAGAACTGAGGAGTTGTCTCAAAGGGCTCATTGGTTAGCCTCCTCATAAGCTACAGGAACCCAAAAGTTGCAAGATGCCCAAGACTTTGCTGAGCCCAGCTGATCAGTTTCAAATGATTTTGCCATGGACCCTGTTGGTGGCTTCTAGGAGAGTGAGTCCTAGCCCCCACGTGGTGCCAAAAGGTCTTGGACCATTAGCTGGTGAAGATTGGACTCTCTCCCCTAAAAGAACTGCAAAACTGAACACTTAAAACTCAAGCTACCACAGGAACGCCGATGAACAGCAGCTACCCACATCATATTGCCAGTCAGATTAATCTTGCCGGTTTTCCCTGCTAAAAGAAATGCGATTTCCAAAAGCATTTCTAATTCGAAGGTGGAAGGAGATGCTAAAAGTATCTGGTCAGTGAGGGACCTTCCTTGAGAGTGAATTTCAAATTTGCTCTGCTCTGAGCTTTCCCACCAAAAGTCAACAGCTTCACCGGTACTTCTTCCAATGACTATCCAGACTGAGGATTTTTCACTTCCAAAACAGTTTCTAATTTGGAAGTTAAAAATTTCCACCAGGCAGAACGTAGTCCTTGTATCCGACCCATGTTCTATCATGGTTTACGTAACATTTGTTTTTGGCCCGATCTAGCACGACCGGATACCCCCTGTTGTGGCGTTGCGCTTTTTGGGGATAGAAACATCTTAAATTTGAAAAATCATATCTCTGAATCCCTAATTCTGTTTTTGGTTGTTTTGATATCTATCTGCTCATAAAATTCTACTCCCTTGTTATACATTTAAGTCAGATTTGTATTGAGTTGTGTTGTTTACTTTTAAACTATTTTGGTACAGATCAATGCTTTACACTGTTCTCCTAAGTTAAGCCTTTTTGTTCTGTGCCATTCATACCAAGGGTTGAGCTCAAGTTTAAATCATTCAGTCCTAACTGGACCTAGTCAGAATAGTGCCATTACCCCTTAAATGACCAACTGGAAGAGCATTTTCCAAAGAGGAGACCCTCAGTCTATTCACCATTCAATTTCAGGCAATTGATTTTCATCCAAGACACAATACCAGACATGCAAGATACATGGGAGTTATCTAAGGTCTCCCCCAAATTACAACAATCTATGCATGGGCCAGGTCTAAAAGTGTAGGAATATGTGCATGAGTCCTTTCTTTAAAAAAATAGCCTCCTTGATAGTAGCCAGACTTAAAATTAGCTTGAAAGCTCAAGGCTCTAGCTGTGATCTGGTGGCCTAGCAACCAGGACGCATCTGGTCTATATTGTGCTCTTCTACCCTTTGCAGGTTAACATTTTTTTTCTTTTGTATCAGGCTCAATTAAAACCCAACTACCCGAGCGATCCTCTTTTACATGAGGAGCCCCAGTCACCCTGGGGCATATTCAACATACTTCAGAAGACCATATGGTAACTTCCCCGGAGTTGTGCTTTCAAAGGTACTTTACCACCATGACTGTATCCTCAGGGAGACAGCACAGGTGTCTCATTTAGTCCTGCGAGTCTTCTGGCTCCTCTGCTCTCCCAACCCTTTTTTTTCTTGTGCCTGGTGGTAGAACCATCTTCACCTGCTCTCCTGCCGCCCGTTCTTCAGGTTACACGATGCTATTAGAGGTGCGTAAAAAGATACGTTTCTTCCATGCCCCGGTGAATGACCTCTTGCAAAGTCCCACTGGCTCTCCTCAGTTGGGAGAACAAGTTCTTCAACCTTGGGCCCCCAACCTTTATGAGCAGCAGATATTAGAGTAGCATTGATTAGGATGTTTGTAGTGCTCCCTTCATTGAGCCCTTTCTAGAAAGTACCATATAGTGCCAAATATGTTCTGTGTCAACTGGGTGCCCCCATCTTCAGAGCAACCATGCAGGTTTAATCAAAGTTGCACATAAGCATCAATTGAAATATAAAATAGCTCTGCCCATACTTGACCAATTTTAGGGGAGTTTGGAGCATTCTGCTCCAGGAGGCAGCACCTGTAACCGCAAGGGGCCTTACAGACCCACTATTACTTTACAGATTTTCTTCCACCTCGTACAGCTTATGGCACCACTGCTTTCTCCTCCTGAAGTTACAAGTTTCATGGTAAAGGCCCAAGACCTGTTCTTTAGCTCTGCTCTTATAATCTTCTGACCTTAAACTCTTCAGCCGTTCAGCAGCACCCAACAGGTCATCTACTTCTCTGGGTTGTCTCAGCCCATGAAATGAGGTCTCTTCCCTCTACAACTGCAAAGAAGCCTACTGCAGGGCACCAGACCCAGAAGCCTGACCTCTCTCCATGGCAAAGGGTGTGAGCATCCCTTACCTCATTGAATTGAAAGCTGGTGGTAAGGGCTCTGGTAATTCAAATTGTGGCTTGATCCTCCAGCAGTAAACACCTAATATCCCGAAATGTGTCCATTGGTCAATGGAGCCTTGGGAAGCCAGGTGATAGGCAGATAAATTAACTCGGACAAGCAGCTCAAGCGATGAACTTCATTATTTAGTGGCTCAGAGAAATGTGGTCTAAAGCAAATATAGTACAGAATTCATAGAGGGTAAATCCAATACTATGGGGCCGATTCCGATTCCGGCCGGAAATCTCTCCGACCGAGCCGGACCCGGAGAGAATTCCGACCGAATCGGACCCTAGCAGTCCGACCGGACGAGTACGATGCATTCGCATGCTATCGGACTCGATTCGGTCGGACTCCCATTGAAGTCAATGGGAGCCGGTCGCACAACTCGTACACGGGCTCCCATTGCCTCAATGGGTGCGAGGCGAACAAGGGCGCCCCCTACAGCGGGTACGCGTCCATGCGCATCGCGGTGTACATGCACAGGTAGGGGGGACCCATGGTTCCCCCCTGTGTGCGACTCGCGGGCCTACGCGTACAGGGGGGTCCGATGCGGACCCCCAAAGTCCGGCTCCGACAGCTCTTTCAAGCCGGACGGCGTGAGTCCGTCGGACTGCTCGCGGCGTGCATCGTACTTACCCGGCCGGGAAACGTCTCCATAGCGCGGTGTGCGTCGAGTCCGAGCGAGTCGGTCGGTGCGGTTCGGACCCGTGAACGAGTCGGTCGGCGATTTCGCGCGCGCTCGCATCGTACTCGCTCGGCCGGACCCGCGTACGATTCGGTCGGGAAACAGGGCTCCGAATCGGATCCGGTAAATCCGAATCCGATTCGGAGCACTACCGGCCGAGATCGGAATCGGCCCCTATATGTGAATTCTATGTCCAGCAAAATATGTACAGGGTAGCAACTCTGGCCCTTGGACCATGTTTATCAAAAGTTAAATTTTAACATAGAGGGGTCTATTCACAAACTTTATTTTATAGTACATTTGTGGCACTACAAACATATTACAAAATGCTATTTGCATACATACATGTGACTATCTGCTTTCAGCTGTCCTATTTTTTCTGTGTGGAGATCTACACCAAGACTGCGGTGTCTCCTCACACTTACGTATACGTTTCAGTAGAAAAAAGGATGGATGAGGGCCTAGCTGGAAATGGGAAATGCGTACTATGAAAGGGAGATGTTTAGTGAGAAGTAAGGAGGAGATGTGAGAGAGTTAGGGTGGGGTTTATGGAGGGACATGTTCCCACCCAAAAAAGAGTAAACCCCTTGCTATTCACAAACTGCCTTTCTAAAGTTACAACAGCCCTCTTAATATCCTCCCATAGAAATTAATGAGGCAGAAACTTAAAATAAATCCCTGTAGAAAATAATGTTAAATTAATTTAAATTATTTAAAATAGTTCAATATGTAAATATAGTTTTATGTTAAAAAATATATATCAATAATACATAGTCATTTTTTAATGATAAAATATTATAACATTCTTTTTGCATTAAAAATGTTAGATTAAATTGTACTAATGTATATTTAAATTATATTTAATTCATTCTATACATTAATTTTAATAATTATTGATACATAGTAAAAAATAAGATTTACTTCAGAGTTTTTTTAGAAATAAATGTAAGAAAAATAATTTTAGTTTAATTTAATATATTTAAAGATATTTATATTAATTAGATGTTTAACTCAAAATTATTTTACTATGATGTAGCAGTTTTCTTCTCTTGTTCTACATTAAAAATCAATATATACATTTGATTTACATTAATATTTAACAAAAACATTTTTTATTAATATTTTGCAAGTCTAATACATGGTTTTACCTTTCTGTATGCCTTACCATAGGAGTTCGGGCAGAACTCTCCAAATGGTCAAGTAGTAAGTAGCACAGTTTTTGCTATTTTACTAGTGGTAGTTGATGTTTCCCTTTTTTGGTTTCAACCTACTTGTAGTTTGTGGTAAAACAAGTGTGAAACGCATGGGCGAATCCCAAAAACATAGACACCATTTGGAATTCAGCAAGAACTAATTTGTGTAGTGCACTATTGGTCCCCCCCCAAAAAAAAAACCTAATAATTGTTGAAATTAAAAAGTATTGCAAATAAGAAGTAAAAAGAGAAATAGCTGACAGTGTTTCCTTCAGTAATAGAAAGCAATGACTAGCGTGGCTGGGGGAACAGGTGCACACTACGACTATAAATCACAGGTCGAGTTACAAATTTAAATATCATTTGAATTAGTGTCCAAAGTCAACTGGTGCCCAGAAGGCAGAGGAGCCACCTATTCTTCCTCAACTGGAAAGATCCAAAAGCCAATGAAGAGATTCTGCGGGCACACAGAAATCCAACGTTAAGGTTGTGGTTTCATCTGTTTTTTATTGCGGCATTAGTTCATCATTAGCCCTTACCCAACACGTGTTTCATCTCTTGCTGTTGCAGTCACAGCAGACTTCATCAGGGCTGTAGATATGAAACAAAGCAAATCAAATTCCAATTTTAGGGGGAGCATCTCATCTATCAAAGAGACGTCACCTGGGTCAATGACCCTAAGGGCACCATGTGTGCTTGGGTGATACTTTAACTGTTGTGACTGTATTCTTTTCATGCAACGTCATGATCAGTCACAGACAACATGCAACCATACTTTAAGGAAGATCGTGGTGTTATTTGGTAAGTTATCCCAAGTGCTGTAGTTAATGCCCAGTCCCTCAGTATCATGGGTATTATTTCTCCAAGGTGTTACTATTAATCACTGTGGTGGTATGTTGCTAGTCATATGGATATTCAGTCACTATGATTGGTATATATTTCAGGTAATAGACACATCGGTGAGTAAGTCACATAAAAGTCTGGAAAATAATATATCCCCTCAGCCTCTAGATTTGCAACATATATGGTCGCAAGTTGCGTAGTATAAAGCCGATCGTGTCTTACCTCAAACCCCCCCACTCACTAATTCGAGGTAAGGTGCTCTGTATGTATAGAGGGTAGTGTTCTGCAATTAAGTTGTAAGTGGAGTAGCACACATCCTCATATTGTTAATCTTCAGTTAGTTTCTTCCATTAGGGATGTTTATTCATTATTTTTAATTGCCGCAGTAACTATAGAAGAGTAAAATACTTTTGAGAGAAAAACTGGACCAGTTAAAGCATTACATCAGTTACGTGTCTGAAATTACCACACAACACAACATAATCTAAATGCATCTGGTAATGGGCATAATGTCTGAATAGTCTTTATATATCAGTTAATTAATGTGAAGCCTGATTCCCTAGTACTTGTCTGTACATAAATGATCTATTAGGTGCCAGACATGCAAAAATACATATGGTAAAAGCTAATGAATGAAAAATGAATAGCAAAGAAACCAATGCATGGTTTATATGGGCCCAATATGGTAAGATCAGGAATATTAGTTACTTGTACACTTATGAATTTGGGTTTATCCATTATATTGTGATTCTGAGGACATTTTGCAAATGTGTTCTTTCATGCACACTTGCTTACATTTGGAAGCTAAACTTATAGAGATATTCCTTTGGTAATAAAAATGTTTTACTGTTTTATGTTCCCCTACTTCTCCCAGTAAAAACACTACCCCACTTCTGTAGCTAGGTCTATCGCCCATTTCAGGAAAGGCCTTTTTGCATTTCAAATTAGCCTATTCTGGTGATGTGGGTAGCTAAAGTGTTTGGGCTGAATTCATCTGGCACCCAGTGAAATCTACCAAACCCAAGCATTTCTAAAAGCAAGATACCCAATGGAGTTCAAGAAGATGTGACTTGCTTGGATCCCACTACATTTTCAAACCCATAATTCCCTGAAATTGTCTAACTTTGACTAAAATCACATATTTTCCTCACATTTCTGAATTATTGGATTCTCAGGATACCCACAAAATCCATACCACCCAGTGTTCCCACATTTATCTCAAGAAAATGGTACCTCACTTGTGTGGCTGGGCCTATCAACTTGAACAGGAACAGGCCAAAACTTGAATTGTGTGAATGTTCTCTTCGTTGAACCCCCTGTGGTGCAAGACTCAAACGTTCTGCACTCGCGAATACAAAACCTTTGAGCCCAGCACCACACAGTGTTCAGTATATTTGCAAAGGACTTCTTGCTTGAACCTTTCTGACTACTGGTAGGCCTTGACCTGGTGGCGATGTGGTGCAGTGTACTGTTGGGTGACAGTCCCGTCCTCTATTCCTGAATAAATTGCAGAAATTCCCTTTTGGCAATGAAACATGTCGACTACCTGTTACTTCATGGTCTGCGCTGACCCATTTAATTACATTCGAGTTTCTGGGTACTTTGGACACATTTTTAATGTGGTTTTGTGTCACTTAGTGAATCAGAGAGCAACGAGGGAACTCTCAGTCAACGCAGGACATTTTCTTTTCCTTTATGCAGGTACATATGCATTCATTTTTGAGAACACGTTTCTCAGGCCTCCCTTAAAAGTTGATCTTACAGGCTTGACGCTTTTCCTCCATCTGTAGAAAAGTGAAGATAATGAGCTAGTTATTAATATGAACATGACCTAGGCCCCAGAAGAGAGAAAGATTGTTGGGTCTTTAGGTGTGATAGTTATGGCCTAATGCTAGGATAGGTTGTGCCACATGCCATTTTTGAATCTTATAAAATCTCTGGTGTCTAGCAATCATTCTTCCCCTTCCCGAGAGTGGGCAGACTGGAAGGAAATTCCTCAATCTTCCACCCAAGAGGGGGTCAGAAAAACTGTTGGGACATCAGAGGTGGGAAGTATGGCCTGATGCCTTGACTTGCTAGCACCACCCCATATAAAAAGTGGGCTTTTCACCCATCCTTAGAGCAGCTTGGGGTAAATACCCAAATCTACTGCCCAGAGGCAGAAAAACAGTTGGAGCATTTTTCATAAATACAAAAATTACTGGTATCTAGTGAGCTTTCTATCCTCCAAGAGGGCAGATTGTGGTAAATCCCCAACCTGATGTTGGGTGAGGAGGACAGAAAGTCTGTAGGGGCCTTTAGAGGTGGGGTATGGACCGCTGCCTAGGTGGGCCATCTTCCACCCGTGTCTTTTTTATACAAATAAAATCTCTGGTATCTAATGGGTTTTCTGACCTCCCCTGAAGAGGCCAGATTTGGGGCAACCATTTGTGAAATATCCTATGGAACTAAATGGTAGAAACCCAACATGCTACAACCCTCATTTCATATGTGGTAGGAATGAATATGTGATGTCCACATATGTTATGTTCTTGTGTCAAAAATTACTTTATAGAGAAATGTAAATTCAGATCACCTTTGAAATAAAACTGGATGCATATATTTGTATGAAGGGGCCGCTGAACTCCCAGGAACAGGCCACGCCCATGGTGCACCCGCCCACCGGATTCCAAGTTAAATCCAGGGCGGGTGAGCGGTGCAGCAGCGGTGTCCCAGCGGCATTCTGTTAGGCTCATAGGAAAGCCTAACAAGCAGACCGCTGCAGTGACAGCGCCTACTACAAGTTCCTCCATGGAGTGGCATGCATCATGTTATGCATGTCACAGAGTTGAGGATCAAAAGTGCAAATATAGGGGGCACAACATCTGCCACCCACATGCACCCCATGGGCAAATTCACCCTTGGGCCCGGTTAAGGCCCCCTTACTTGCGTGTCTGCCACCTTTTTTATGGTGGACTCAACGCCATGAAATGGGCAGTGGAAATGCAACTCGGCATCAGCACCGCAAGCAAGATACTGCCCCTTTCTACACTGCTGCAGGATCCTGGATCCCAGCGAAGGTGGTGGTCCTGTAGTGGTCCGACCGCCACACTTGGAATACAGCAGGTGGACCCTCAGGGATGGCAGTGTTCAGACTGCCAACACAAGTACGGCGGTCCCATGACCGCCGTACTCGTAATAACCCCCATAGACATTTTGGTGTCAGTCCCTCAGGCTTGTTTAGTACATTTGTTAGTACACACAGACATTTATGATGTTGGAATTCCACCCTCTCATGATCATGACCATGGTAATTTTCTTATTTATTTTACTATTCACTATACTATCTGCTATCCTCCTTTTTTAAATTTTATTCTCTGCTTCTAGTGTCTTTCCTTAATGGAATCACTATCTTCTATTACGTCTATTTTGTGTCTCAGATGTCTCATTCTGGAGCTCTCAACCAATAGCTGACAGCAAATTGGGTGAAATAAGTTGATAGCTAATTCATGAAAAAGTAAAGCCTTGTTGATAGTTTAAATAAATACATGACACTGCTTTGTATTTGAATTATTGTACTGGATATTAACACTGCGCTACAGTAGGTCTGTTTTGGTATTTTCATAGATTGATATAACACTCTAATGTATGTCAAAATGGTCAATGTAGTCACTTACGAACACCTTGTAATGTAAATATGAATCTACCCTAGCAAGATATGATATTGATATATGTGTTGCGTATACTGTACTTTGTAAATATTTAATGAAAAAATGTACATTAAAAAACCTGGAAGTTACGCCTGAAAAAATATTTCTGCCTGAAAACAGGAGTTAGATCATTGGAATCAACTAAAAATAAACACCTGTAAATGGGAAACTTTACGAAACAGCACATGGGAAAATGCATCATTACAAAATGAACTCCTCCAGAAATATTTTTGAGTGTAAACACATAACATAACATCATTAAGGTGCTGCAATTCTGATGCAGGCAGAACCAGAAGTTTCCACTCCCATCGGAATTTGATATTTCAACATTTTAAATATTACTGCTGTTTTTCTTTTGCTTCGCGCATCTCAAAATTCATCAGGAATAACATGAAAGAATGTGTATTGGGAAAAATGTTGTTGTGGTGGGCAAATCTCAGTTCCATGAGTCCTATTGTTGTAATGGCCAGATAAACCGATGACCAAGAAATATCAGATATGCTGATGTTCCTGGTGTCAATGCTTCAGGTAGGAGTGGAACTACTGATGTTATTTTACTGTATTTTATTTTTAGAGTTTTATATAGCGCGAACTAGACCCGTGGATATCAGGTATCAGAGCACTTTACATGAGCACCAGTTTCGTTACAGATCGACACATTCGTTAGGTCGATCCTAGCGGCAGCGCGCATGCGCTGCTCGCTCTGCGAGGCATGCAGTAGTCGAGTGTGCTGTGGAAGCCTCGCCTACTCTCCTCCCATATTTTTCATTGGCTGGTGTCATTGTCCTTGGTAAACGCTGGCTTCCGATTGATTATGAGGCTTGTTAGTCCCTCCTTGTTACCGCCTTGTCGCCGTTTGTTTCCTCCCATGAGGACTGGATATTTTACTTGTGGCGTAACACAGTCTCCTTCATAAGTCGGTAAGCACTTTTTTCTTTAATGAACTTCCCTATTCCACCCACGACATCTCTGCAGGCCCTCTGGTTTTACCACTGTATATATTTAAATTATAGCGCGTCCGATTTAACTATAGCGTCAGCGCTTAATTATTTATTTACTTAATGCTGGCCGCTTTCGTAATGTATTTATTAAAATGATAACGCGTCCGCTTTAACTATAGCGGCCATGCTTAATTATATATTTACTTAACGCTGGCCGCTTTCCTAATGTATTATTAAAATTATTTATTTATTTTATTAATAAGGCCGCTTTCATAAGGGCAGAGCAAGGGGGGGCACAACGTTATAACATTTGCAATGTAATAGGACTCGCATTTACGCACGTTCAAGCTATTGTAAATGACAATGCCGTTTATTTATGTTTTATGTTTTAAAAACCAAAACTTAAATAAAAGGCATTGTCATTTACAATGCCAATAGCTCAAACTCGCGTAAATGCGAGACCTATTGCATTGCAAATGCTTGTTTTTGTTAGGCACAGGTAGATTAAGTGATTTGCCAGAATCACAGGATGTTGAGCGTCGTTGCCGAGACTCGAACCCGGTTCCGCAGCTTCGAGGTCGACCATCTAGCCGTAAGAGTACATCCTCTCTTGCCAAAACCACAGAACATCTAAACATCAGCATGCATGTCAACATGAAGTCCACACCAACACTCAAATTAATTTGCCACAGATGCTATTGAAGTAGGCTGCATTCGATTACAAGGCGGTTGTGCATATATCCGCTGTCAAAGAATGGAAAATGAAGCCTACTTACATAACTTACTTCTCTAGCGCTCACAATAGAATAGTGCAAAATGTCAGCAGGCTTATGTCCCCAATCCAAGCCAAATAACTCATCCTCTAACTGCTCTATCTTTGCTCCCAAATTAACCTCATCAATCCCTGTCCCCTTTAGCGCTTTCCTACATGAAGCAACCACCAACTAATCAATCCACTAGTTGTCATATTCTGCACAGTCTACACAGGCAGACCTAATGTATGGCCTGAGTGAGAAGGGTCTTTGGGGAAGAGGTGAAACGTGTAGTGAGGGTGTGTTAGAATTCTTGTAATGCATAGCTGATCCAGATGAGACCATGACCAAGTGTCTCAGCAGGATTGAAAGAAATTCTTAGCTGGTATCCCAGGTTCAGCAGAGTTCAGAGAAATAATTCAGGCCACAGAGGTAGCAATGCCAGCATGGTTCAGTGAGGTGGCAGCAACAGCTCAAGGGTGATGGAGGACACAATTCCCACAGGGTTGATTGAGGTGGTGCCAGCAACGTAGCTGGGAGATCCAGCAGGGGTATGAGAAGTGTCAGCAGAGCACCAGTGGCCACTGAGTTTACCAGAGCAGGAACTGGAGTAGTATGACGAGGCGGACAATGAATAGAAGATGGTGATTTTGTTTGTGTTTTTGTGATTGGTGGTTACTCCTGGCTCGTCAGGTGGGTGATGAGGCTCTGCTATTAGAAGTTTGCTCATCAGCTCCATTAGTTTTCTGTGTGGTGTAACCTGAAAAGGGTTGCAGATTAATAAAATGCCATTGAAAATGCAAAGCCCACATCAAAGAGTGACATTTTCTAGGTTTTTCAAAATGTACATGTGGGCTAGTTGTGTTGCAACACCAGTATGTTCTCACCTTGAGTCGCAATCATGTCACAAAGAGGATTACTGATATCTCAATGCGGCCTTCCCTCTTTCTCAAGCAGCAGTCAATTATGGAGGTATGCACATCTTTGGCTGACAAACTGTAGCGCAAAACTGGCAACACAATTTCTCTTCTGGCAATGTACTGTAGTCAAGGCAACATTCTTGCTCCTCCTGGCTACCCACAACTTTCCAAATGATCCCACATGCCCATGGGTAATCCTCTAAACACTCCCTATGCATATTCAATATGAGGTGAGACCCCCACAAGTGAAGATTACACTAGCCTCAATTGTTCTTAATTTTTGACTGACATGTGTTTTATGTTGTGCTTTTTGGATTAGATTTAATGTCCCCGATCCAGTCTAAGCAAAATCAGTGAAAGTGTTGGACTTGGAGATGTTAGATCTACTAATCTCACTTCAATTTAAACAAAAGTAAGTTAAGTGTTGGACTTTGAAGAGGTTAGGTTTACTTTACTCACTCCAATCTAAGGAATAGTAGGGAATGCTTTAGACTTTGGAGGGCTTAGATTTGGGGGCCAATTCCGATCTCGGTCGGAGGCGCACCCAATACCATTCGGTCGGGAAAAAAGCCATGCGAATGCCTGTTTCCCGACCGATCCGTACAGCACACCGAACGAGTAAGTACGATGCGCACAACAGCACAGAATCCGGCCGAGCCGTACTCACCCAATCCAGGTCCTGTGCTCCGACCGAGGCGAATCCGGAAACGCAGAAACGATTCGCACGGAAGGGAAAATGCAGCTCCGTCCGGCCGAACAAGTACGATGCGCTTCCCGTATGCGCCGAACCCGTCGCTACGCACGGCACGTCAAAACATCCGGGAGAGGCGCACATAAGCTCCGATTCGCGCCACAACACAATCCACGCCTACGAGACGAACACGCCAGCGACGAGGACGACGCGAAGCGACGAGGACGACGCGAAGCAACGAGAAGGACGAACGACACGAACCAACCATGAATCCCTTCGTCCCGATCATACCAATATTCTACATTTACTACCGGAACAGGCACGGACGCGTACGGCGCAGAAGGTAAGTCAGACACCAACCACAAAACACATACAACACGTACACGACACATCACACACACACAGAGGGATGCAGACTATACTTACACCAGCAACAGCAGCACCATAGGGGCGGGATGCCCATCACCAATGCCACATATGCACACAGGGGACTGAATGCGCACCACCACCCCTACCCAGGGGGGCCGGATGCCAACCACCACAACCACCCTTAGCCAGGGGGTGCCAGATGCCCACCACCACTACCACCCTTACCCAGGGGGCTGGATGCCTACCACTACTACCACCCTTAGCCAGGGGGTGCCAGATGCCTACCACTACTACCACCCTTACCCAGGGGGGCTGGATGCCTACCACTACTACCACCCTTAGCCAGGGGGTGCCAGATGCCTACCACTACTACCACCCTCACCCAGGGGGGCTGGATGCCTACCACTACTACCACCCTTAGCCAGGGGGGCTGGATGCCTACCACTACTACCACCCTTAGCCAGGGGGCTGGATGCCTACCACTACTACCACCCTCACCCAGGGGGGGCTGGATGCCTACCACTACTACCACCCTCACCTAGGGGGGGCTGGATGCCTACCACTACTACCACCCTTAGCCAGGGTGGTGCCAGATGCTCACCACCACTACCACCCTTAGCCATGGGGGTGCCATATGCCTACCACTACTACCACCCTCACCCAGGGGGGGCTGGATGCCTACCACTACTACCACCCTTAGCCAGGGGGCTGGATGCCTACCACTACTACCACCCTTAGCCAGGGGGGCTGGATGCCTACCACTACTACCACCCTCACCCAGGGGGCTGGATGCCTACCACTACTACCACCCTTAGCCAGGGTGGTGCCAGATGCTCACCACCACTACCACCCTTAGCCATGGGGGTGCCAGATGCCTACCACTACTACCACCCTCACCCAGGGGGGCTGGATGCCTACCACTACTACCACCCTCACCCAGGGGGGCTGGATGCCTACCACTACTACCACCCTTAGCCAGGGGGCTGGATGTCTACCACTACTACCACCCTTACCCAGGGGGGCTGGATGCCTACCACTACTACCACCCTCACCCAGGGGGGCTGGATGCCTACCACTACTACCACCCTTAGCCAGGGGGCTGGATGCCTACCACTACTACCACCCTCACCCAGGGGGGGCTGGATGCCTACCACTACTACCACCCTCACCCAGGGGGGGCTGGATGCCTACCACTACTACCACCCTTAGCCAGGGTGGTGCCAGATGCTCACCACCACTACCACCCTTAGCCATGGGGGTGCCAGATGCCTACCACTACTACCACCCTCACCCAGGGGGGGCTGGATGCCTACCACTACTACCACCCTCACCCAGGGGGGGCTGGATGCCTACCACTACTACCACCCTTAGCCAGGGTGGTGCCAGATGCCCACCACCACTACCACCCTTAGCCATGGGGGTGCCAGATGCCTACCACTACTACCACCCTCACCCAGGGGGCTGGATGCCTACCACTACTACCACCCACACCCAGGGGGGCTGGATGCCTACCACCACTACCACCCCCACTAATAGGATGGACAATGCATGACACAACCAGCACACCACAACCTAGGGAATGCAAGAAAAAGACATCCCCCAACACCATGACAAGCGTGTGTAGACTGTGTCAAATGCCTACAACACTGAACATGACTTTGAACATACAATGTGACCCCCTAGCACACGTGCCACACATATATGTGTGTGGCCCCCACAATGCAAACAGGCCATGACCATTGTGGCAATGGGGTCCAAACCCCCATCATCACAGTGACCAAAAGGTAAGTGTGGGGTCCATAGCTGAAGCACATTCTGAACATTGTGGCAATGGGGTCTAACGCCCCATCACCACAGTGACCAAAATGTAAGTGTGGGGTCCATAGCTGAAGCACATATTGAACATTGTGGCAATGGGGTCTAACGCCCCATCACCACAGTGACCAAAAGGTAAATGTGGGGTCCATAGCTGAAGCACATTTTGAACATTGTGGCAATGGGGTCCAAACCCCCATCATCACAGTGACCAAAAGGTAAGTGTTGACAAAGAAAGAGCTGCAACTGCCAAACTGCATGGATGATTCCTGGTCACAGAACAAAAAACACATCAGTGGCAAAGTAGTGCATGTGTCCCATTGCAACATAAATTGGGGGAGCCAAATACTGCAGTGCAAATAAGACATACCTTTGGCCATGTGCAGACAAACAACACCCATGGGGCCTGACACTGTCAACATTCATCAATGACACAATGACAGAAGTGACCATCAGAATGCAGACCCACATATTTGCACCAATGGGCAGACAAATGCAGATACCCTGTGGAGACTGTAGATGTGAGGTGAACAGATACCATACCATGGCAGCAATGGGACACACTAACCATGATCATTGTGCTGACCGATGACCTAGGAGTCCCAGGGACAGCAGGGGAAAGCCACCAAACTACATACAGCCAATGGCACACCCAAGATATGCCAATGCAGTGGTGCAGATGCACAAACACAAACAGGCAGACCCACACTGCACATCATACACAACAGGTGAGGGGGGGGTGCCAGTGTCCCCAGGCAACCACACAACACATGAGGAGACCTGAATACCAATCATACAGATGTGCATACAGTGCCACACAAAGGTAACTCATGGATCCAAATCCCCTATGTGGGCAAGCAGGCATTGTCAGATGAGAGGGAGCACAAATCACACATGTCACACAGGCACGTAGGAACAGCAACTGACACAGCAAGACACAGACACACCACAGCACTACCCCCAGGGCCCCCACAATGTGGTGACCCTGGGCTGCATTACAATCCCACTGTGATGACAAAGCTAAATGTCGTTCACACTGTGAACCACAGTCATGTGTCCTGAGCAACAAACTACCATCACACCTACACAAGCACAAATCAATCAGCATGGCCAGTAAGCCAAGGCCAACATGGAGGCAGGGGCCTAGCCGGGCAACAACTCTCATCTGCACACACTCAACACCACACCCCTCGACCTCCAACAATGTGCAGCAGTGAAGCACACATGCACTGGTGACATTGCACATGCACCCATGACTATTCCAGGGTGGTGGGTGGGAACCAAGGTGCAGAAACACATCACACATGGCCACTCAACAAGACTCCTGAATGTCTGACACACTGCACACTACACTGTACATGGACATGACGGCAATACCACACCAACCAATGGGATCCCAGCCACAGTCACACACCAATGAAGAAGCCAAGGTCACCCACAAAGAACACACATAGACAACAACCAACATTGCAGCCCGGACCCTGAGGAGTGCCAGCAGTCACACACACAACGTGTCACAATCACTGAAAGGTAACACAAACTGGAAATCACATGACAGGGACAAACAACAAGTGCCAAGGGGAAACCTGACTGTGACCCATCTGCGTCTGCACACAAACTCAGCCCTGACAGCAAACACACCTATGGGTGACACCCTGATGACCAGTAATGTGCCATGCACCCACATCACAGAGAACCCAGGGAGAAGACTTTGGGGGAACATAGGTCAACTCAGCAAGCATCACAAACAGGTACAACACTAGGGATCACAGCATGCACAGCTAAACGGAAGTGAACACACAGACATGCACATACAACACACACCTTGGGCGCAGGCAATGTCACAGGAGTACACACTGCCATGAGGGGACTCCACTCCTGTGTGAGGAAAGCTGTGCCATATGTTGCCTCAGTAGGGCCCCATCATGTCAGCTGAGCACTTGGTCACATAATCAACAATTAGCACCAAATGAGGGCTCCCGTCACATCAGCCTGGTCATGAAAGTGCCAACGTAATCATCAGCACAGATCCAACACACTTGTATAGCAATGTTGCACTGACAACACGGATGAGTCCTTCCACATTGATGGCCAAACCTGCATGTCCAGTGGAGATGGCCACACGGTCAGGGAAGTAGACGAATTGAACAATGGCAGGCACAACAGATGTGCAGGGGTGGAAGCCACAGATGTGAAATAGCTAATCTAAGTAGGAAATCCCATTGCCAAATACTGAACACATGACACCCTCAGATGCTGCTATGGATGACATGGATACACCACAGGATAGGACACATTCCCCCTGGACCACATGGGTTCCTGCACAGTAACACTTCATTATCATGAGACCAAATATCACCATCACTGCAGCAAGGGCATGGTTAGCATCATCAACAACATGTACATCAGAAGCATAAGCACTAGAGAACAGAAAGTTGCTTTATTCAGCATATGTGTGTGATGAAAACAAAGTCCAGAAAAACACAAAGGCCAATGGCCAGTCCATTGTCAAAGTCCAAACAGGGTGACAGTGGCAGATGTCACCCTACGCATGCCTGCACAAAACCAGGGACAATCCACTAGGAGGGGCAACCGGGGGGGGCAGGCCAGGCACCGCAGGGACAGGATCAGGGCTCACCAGGAGGAAGCAGGGAAGGGGTGGTGGGTGCTGGAGAGCCACTGACAACTGCAGTGGAGGTGTCTGACATGGTGTGTGCCGGCACAACTGGGGGGCATGACTCAGATGTTGTGGGTGCCGGCACGACTGCAGTGACCCTGCAGATGGAGTGGACAGGTCCGCCACTGCAGTGCCCAAGTCAGACAGGGTGGTAGTGGACTCCACTGCAGTGCCTACCACCAGGGGAGTAGAATGGGGAACAGGCAAGGTGGGCTGGACAGAGGGGAGGACACCCTCACCACATCAGTGGCACAGACAAGCGCAGCGGGGGTGTGGTGCCGGGAGAGCAAGTGGCAGGGGGAGAAGGCCGGATCCTCTTGGGGATGGTATATCTGTGGGTGGGGGAACCTGGGGCAGGGTGTGGTGGGGGCACCTGTGGAGTGGGGGCCTGAGGGATGGAGGAAGGAGACCTGGTGCCTGAGCTGCAGGGCGGCAGCGGGGTCTTGCTCTTACGACTCCGGGGGACTTGTGGGTGGGGGCCTCAGTCTGTCTGCGCCTGGGGGAGGGTGTCCGGGGGCGAGGGGCACTCTGCTCCGTGTGGGTGGGCTTCCTCTTCCCCCTGAATGCTGTATCAGCTGGATCGGAGGGGAAGAGGCCGAGGTCACTGAGGAAGAGCCGCTGGGTCTTTGGGGTTGCAGGTGAGGCAAGGGAGGGTGTTTTGGAGGGAGAGGCAACTGAGGACTGCACAGTGCTCGTGGATGCGTGTGTGTGTTCCAGGGCCCCATCCCCTGTGAGTCTGGTTTCAGTCCCCTGACTGTGCGTGCGTGTGCGTTTTGTTTGTGGCGTGTGTGTCTGTGTGCTGGATGTGTGTGTGCTGGGGTGTGCCTGTGCCGGTGTGTGTGTGCTTGGGACGGGTAAGGTGCTGGGGAGTGTGTATGGAGCAGAGGCAGGAGGGGTGAGGGACTGTCTGAGGAGGGACACTGCTGCCGTCAGGGAGGAGTCCATGGACCTATTGCCCCTCTGTAGGTCAGACATGCCCGATGAGATGCCCTCCATGAACGACACCAGCTGAGTCAACAGAGCGGTGTGCGCATGGAGGACACTCAGCATGGCTGTCTGCCCTACATGGAGCTGGCGAAGGAGGTACACAGACTCCTCACTCAGGGCAGCAGGGGACACAGGGGCAGGGGGTGCGGTGCCTGGCCCAAAGGAGACACGCTCCCGAACATGGGAGCCTCCACGGACCTGGGGAATGGGAGCAGATGGGAGGGCGGTGGTGGTGCTGGTGGTGGCGGGGACAGCAACACTAGCTGGGGTGTGGTGGCTGCTGACACCCGCCTCCATAAGGGAGTCATCCTCCGAGTTGCTCTGGTCCTCAGCTGAGGTGGATGGTGCTGAGGACTCCTCGGTGTGGCTCCCTCGACCTCCGTGCCACTGGGTCCCTCCGACCACTCCTCGGCTGCTGACCCAGTCTGGCTCTCCGGCTCCTCCTGGTCCGTGAAGCTGTCCCCTTCCGTGGCCGTGGATGTATCTGCAAACAATGGGGAAACAGACAGACATCAGTCACCTGCACCAAACGCACACACCACTGTGAGCACAGCACATTACAGAGCAAGCCCTGGCATCATTAGTTGTACATTGCTAAAAGTGCTCTAACTGAACAGGAGAAGCCAATTGTCAGTCTGATGCCAACCATGGCACTCACATCCCACATGGCCTTGCACCCATCTGTCTGGTGTCTGTTGGATAGCAACACCCCAGTGTGGACACATGCACCAACTACACAGTAGTTGGACAGTGCAGAGGACACGGTGTAGCATGTGGACATGCACACATCACAACTCTTGCCACTGAGTCAGTACAGGTTTCCGGATGAAAGGGACGCCCAGAGTCATATAGGATATGCATGTGATGCATACCAGCGACAGACACCATGATGCACCCATGTCCTGATAGCCATTGCCACAATGGTGTGCATGTAGCACATGTCACTCCCCTGCAGGATCACCAATAAGTAGACACATGCCATGGCGGAGGCACGACTGCTAAGTCATACATCACTGTCTCAGTGATGTATGACTTGGCAGCCAGACAACAACACTCTGCACTGTGTCACAATAGTAGGTCATGGGGAATGCAAGTCCTGGAGCTGCACAAGTGCACATGTACATCCCCCACACAACACATCATCTTAACCCTCATCTGTCCAGGTCATACCGATTGGACATATGGGAGACCTGTGACACTACCCTCTGAACCTGAGCCCCTCACAATCTGCTGTGAATGGGGAACAGCTGCCTGAACTTCACATTCGCATACCCCAGTCTGCACGGGCAGCTGATCAAACACCTATGTGACACACAAGTATCGTCTCCTATGGTCACATCTCCAGTGGCATGCTGAGCCCCTACCGAGAAACACCCCAGCAGTCCTGGCAACTAATCCACAGCACACTGACACCGAGGCAGACACCTGAGGGGTCAAATCACTGCGCACAATGTGTCAGCTGATACACGGGAGTGGGAGTACAGAGTGCATTGCATGGCCTGGAGTAGGCATGACTGTCCTGCCCCACATGAATGAGGGATGAGCCCTGGACAGTGGATAGCTGGCTATGTATGTGTGACACACGTAATCTGCACACTCCTGGGGCCCAAACATTGTTCCCACCCGCTGCATGGGCGTGTGCCACATACCCCAGGCACATGTGGTGGCTCAGCTCAGCAAGTGGACCGCATATCAAAGCAACACGCAGATTACATGTCCGAACACAGGCGTTGTGTGAACAATGGACCCACCCATGATGCCCACAACAGAGTTAGGGAAACAGATGCTGTCCCCCGCCTTTAGTGAAGCAAACTGCAAGGACACAGTCCCAAGTGACACAATTCCCTGAATGTAAGGGCCACACCTGGGTATCAGATGAGGAGTGGGCAGTGCACAATAGAGGGACATGGCTCCTGGACAACATGACTTCTGTACTGTGGCAGTTGAACCAGGCCAGAAGAGGGCACAAAGCATGTAATACAGAGTTCACAGTGCAGTCTTTGACTCACCCCCTCCTTGCTGCTGTCTGGCCTTCAGCTGCCCATCCAGGTCTGGAAACACCACCGCCAGGATCTGGAGCATGTGGGGGGTCAGGGTCCGTGTTCCGCCCCTCCTGCGAGGAGGCGACAGCTTCAGCTGGACCCGTGCAATCCTCCGGGTCCAGCCCCGAAGGTCCTGCCACCTCTTCTGGCAGTTGCGGATCCGGCGCTTGTAGACCCCCACAGACCGGACAGCCCGGACGATGTCCTTCCAGATCTCCTGCTTCCGATGGGCATTAACCTGTGAGGATGACAAAGTGAAAAGGCCATTACTACACATGCAACATATCCGTGCATGACACAGTTGTATATATATGTCTCATTCACAGGGGCACATGATGTACACAGGCAGTGCAACGCTGCCCATGGACAGTTTGCCAGACGTCACTACATGGTATCATTGCATGGGAAGTAAAACCTTGTTCAAATGCACTGTCACTGCACCATACCTGTCCAGTGCATGTCACTACACACTATGGGGGGTGACAACTACTCAGTGAGCCTGCTAGCCAGTGGCGTGCAGACTTTCAGCCTTGCTAGTCAGACAAAATGCACATTCAGAAAGGCAGTGCACAGAACACTCACCTGCTCCCCTGGTGTCCCATACAGCTTGCTGTACTGTGGAAGTAGGCTGTCCAGCAGGGCCTGGTTCTCCTCAAGGCTGAAGGCTGGGGCTCTCTCCACAATACGTGCCATTGCAGGGTCCAGAGGGGCAGAGACAGCAGCAGTGCAGTGGCAGATGTCGTCCTGGAGCATGTAGTGCTCTCAGGGGAACAGCCAGCAATATATATGTGCTGGAGAGGCAGATACTGTCCCTTGTGTCCAAAGTGATAGGTCCAAGTCGTTTGCATCTTCTGAATCTGGCCAATCCATGGAATAGCAGCACCAATACACGCCCATGGCATCCTTCAAATCTTCAACTTCATGACATACATGATTTTGCAACATTGTTGTGGGTGACCAACTGAATTTCCAGCAACCGACTCGTTCGAATTTCGAAAACGCGTCCGTTGCCAGGCAAGGCCATTGTCAATGGGTGCGCACCGATCGGTCCATTGCGGTACAACGCGTACAGGGGTACAACGCATACCCGCACACATTGAATGCAATGGGCCGGCCGGGGCACCGATCGGTCCATTGCTGATCAACGCATACAGGGGTACAACGCGTACCCGCACACATTGAATGCAATGGGCCGGCCGGGGGCACCGATCGGTCCATTGCTGATCAACGCGTACAGGGGTACAACGCGTACCCGCACACATTGAATGCAATGGGCCGGCCGGGGGCACCGATCGGTCCATTGCGGTACAACGCGTACAGGGCACAACGCGTACCCGCACACATTGAATGCAATGGGCCGGCCGGGGGCACCGATCGGTCCATTGCTGATCAACGCGTACAGGGGCACAACGCGTACCCGCACACATTGAATGCAATGGGCCGGCCGGGGCACTGATCGGTCCATTGCTGATCAACGCGTACAGGGGCACAACGCGTACCCGCACACATTGAATGCAATGGGCCGGCCGGGGGCACCGATCGGTCCATTGCTGATCAACGCGTACAGGGGCACAACGCGTACCCGCACACATTGAATGCAATGGGCCGGCTGGGGGCACCGATCGGTCCATTGCTGATCAACGCATACAGGGGTACAACGTGTACCCGCACACATTGAATGCAATGGGCCGGCCGGGTGCACCGATCGGTCCATTGCTGTTCAACGCATCCCTGTACAAGTGACTGGCATATGTCACCATGCCTGTCTCAGATGGACATATGCCAGCCACAGATAGCTCCCAGGGAGTGAGGGGCACACCTACAACACGACAGCCTGTCCAAACTGTATGATAAGGCATGTAAGGCTGCATTTACTATTGTGTGTATGTTGGTGTACATGTTGTCCTGTGGGTGTCACCTGGGGGCAGCCACCCCCAGGCTGTGTACGTGTTCATGGGGACAGGATCCTGGGTGTTACGTGTACATGACCACTGTGATGTGCAACTGTTCATATCTGTGCATGTGCCATGGTCACATTTCACGGTGGTGTATGTGTATGTCATGTCACATACCCCGTGAGTCCCATGTGGGACGGTATGTTTGAGCCAGGGTGTCCCAGTGGCACAATAGTGATGGTCCTCCACAGTCTGTGTGCATGTAGTGTTTACAATGTCTCTGATTTCATGTGCACAATGGGAGACAGTCTCCACATCCACGTTGTGTGTGCATGGACTTTGATGTTGTGCGTGTGTGTGTCACAGACGTCCATGTCTGTCCTGCAGTGGCAAGTGGGACCACTACCTGTGGGGGTCATAGTTGTTTTGCTGTGGTGTATACATGATACTCCATGTAATGCCAGTGTCCATGTGGCAATACAGGGTCCCTGGGAATGTACCTGTCGTTGAGCTGTGATGCCTGGGGCACATCTGTCCGCACATGTCACTGTGGGGGTGATTGTGACACGGCAGCAGGAGATGGGAACTGTGACACGGCCTCATGATATCCAATGGGCCAACCTGGGACTTATTGATGCCACTTGTTGGACCGTGATGACAGATGTTGGCCATGTATGTACCATACATGTCCTTACGGAACTGCACACTTCATGTAGTTGTGCCTCATAATGATGTATGTTGGGATATTGAGTGTGTTCAATGCCGCATATGTGGGCTGACTGACAATCTTGCTTACTTCTCCTCTGCACTGCAGGGCTCCTGCTGTCCATCGACCATTCCCAGACCTGGCAACGATGGTGGAACGGGACAGCATCCGACGGTACCGCTTTACCAGGCAGCTGTTTGAGGATTTGGCAGTGCAGTTGGCCCCACATTTGCAGCCAGGCCGGCCGTATCCTACAGCGCTGACCCCCAAGGTGAAGGTGATGGCAGCCCTACACTTCTTTGCCACCGGTACCTTCCAACATACTGTGGCGACTGCTGGTGGGATGTCACAGACCATGTTGAGCCGTGTGCTCCGCGATGTTTTGGCGGCAATGTTGCTATTCCTGAACCAGTACATCTATTTCCCTAGACTGCGACGACTCACTGACGTGAAGAGTGACTTCTATGCCCTGGGGAGGATGCCGCATGTCATTGGCTCCATTGATGGGACACATGTGGCTTTGGTACCACCACAGGCCCAGGAGCAGGCCTACAGGAACCGCAAGCACTACCACTCGGTCAATGCACTGGTGGTGTGTCTTGCAGATATGACCATCACACACGTGTGTGCCAGTTTCCCTGGTTCAGCACACGATGCCTTTGTGATGAGGAGTAGTCGCATCGCCAGGATGATGGCACAGATGCAGAACCAGCGTGCCTGGCTTGTCGGTGTGTACTGACTTTGTGCCATTGTGTGTGATCTGATCTGTAGTATTCCGCCCACTTTTCCAAGTCAGCTAATGTGCACTTGTCTGTCCGTAGGTGACTCGGGATACCCCAACATGCCGTGGTTGCTGACACCCCTCAGGAACCCTGTGACACCAGCCCAGATGCGCTACAATGAGGCACATGGTCGGACCAGGAGAGTGATTGAGCGGACATTTGGTCTCCTGAAGAGCCGCTTCCGCTGCCTGGACAAGACCGGAGGGTCCCTCCCATATGCCCCTGCGAAAGTGTGCAAGATTATCATCGTCTGCTGCATGCTCCACAACCTGGCAGTGCGGAAGGAGTTGCCTCTCATCCAGGATGACAATGACCAACATCCGCCACCTGTGGAGGATCCTGGCCTGGACCACGATGCCAGTGATGATGATGATGATGAGGGTGATGTCCGCACACAGCTCATCACCAACTTCTTTAGCTGAATGTGAGTATCCTGAGGTGTCATGTCAATGATGTGAGTTGGCATGATATGTGTAGGTGGTGCTCTGGTGCTGTTGGAGTGTGTCCATGGGCTACTTGACTGGATGTGTGTTGCGATGTGTGCTTACAGGTGGGCTGTACTCCCCAACAGTGTTGACATGCTAACTTGGTTCTGGGTGGGTATCTTGTAACATGTATTGTGCATGAGTTTTGCTGTTCTGTCCTGTTCTCCATTGCTTTTGACTGTGTGTCATTTCTGTCCTTCACAGGGTACTTTCAGATTCGTTTGGTCAACTGTGTCCACCGACGACGTGATTGCACTTCCAGGGTGGTAGCTGTTGTGTCCCTACAGGTGATGTGCGCCACACCCATGGACTTCCTTCCGTCTACAGTTGTTGACTGTGTGCCCGCTGCCAGGTGGGATTACCTTGCATCTGTAGTGGTTACGACATGTTGCAACTGTGTAATAAACCTGTGCTTCACTTTGTGATGTGCGTTGTCTGTGGTCACACATTTGACTGCCATTTGCTTACTGCACCTGTGGGCTACTTGACTACAACTGGGAATGGGTGTGGTGTCTGTGCATTGCACCGTCTTCCCTGGCAACATCAGTGTAGGCAATGAGTCAGATGGCCTAGGTGTGTATGTGTTGTGTAGCCCTGGTGGTGTGTCTCCCTCATATGTGTCACGTTGCCTTTACTCACATGCCTGTGTTGTACTTGCTGTTGCAGTTCGCATACACAGTGTAATTTTGCAGGTCATCATCCCCATAACAGCACCCACGTTGGAATCACAACAGAAGCAAGTATGGTGTATTAGTGTGTTTATTGTGATACATTTGTGTGAATAGTGCATAGGATGGGTAGTGCTGTACATAAATCTTGCAATCCGAAGTTCCTAGGTGAATTGAAAGTCCTGGTAGACAAAATCCCCAGTATCGGGGCCACAGTTGTCTGAGACATTGGTCCAACTTGTACTCCCCATGCAATGTGTGGGAGTAGTGTTGCCGTCAACAGGGTGAACAGTCTGTGCACAAAGGTGAACATCCAGAACAGGTTCAGGCTTCCTGGGAGTTGCGCTTGGACATCGGCCTCTCACTTGCCCCTCCTCGGACGACCCCTCTTCTTTGGGGGCCCCTCAAGTACAGGCTGCTGCGGTGCAGGGGACTCTCCGCCAGAGTCATCCTCCCTCCCTGTGGCAGTTGCAGTTTGTTCAGCACCAGATGTTGTTGACACACAGGGAGGTGTGGACTGGTTGCTGTTCATCTGGCGGAGGCATTGTAAAATGTCCCTGTGCACCGCCGTCATCTCATGCAGTGCATCCCACTTGGACTCCACGCGGGACATGTGTGAGTTCACGCGGGACATGTGTGACTCCACGTGGGACATGTGAGAGTCCAAGCGGGCATGATGGGCAGCCTGCTGCTGTTTCATGTCTCTGAGGAGCCCCACTACCTGGCTGAGATCTCCGGTGCTGGACTGGTACGCATCAGCTATGCGTACCAGTTGTGGGTCATCATGCACACCAGCAACCTCTGCAAGCAGCGACCTCTGTCTCCCACCCCTCCCACCACCCCTGCTGACATGTGCAGTGCATGCAGTGGCACGCACAGATGACCCTGGTCCACCTTGGGGGTTGGTGGTGGTGGTGGTGTCCATGGCCCCAGGTTGGTCCAGGGTCCCTGTGCTGGTGTTGCTCCTTGTTCTGTCCATGTCGGCAGGGATGGTATTTGTGGTGACAGTCGTTGGAGGGGTGGGTGCAGGGGGTGCAGCTGGTGGTCCTGCTGGTGCTGCAGCTGGTGGTCCTGCTGGTGCTGCATGTAGACTTGCACCGGATGTGCCAGGTTGGTCTTCTTCATCCGAGGAGGGCAGAGGCTGTATGACACCAGTGAGCTCCGCATCCTCTTGAGCATGGGACTGGGACTCCTCAGCGTCTGCTGCTGTGTCCCCATCATCACCTGTTTTTGGGAGACACACACAATGTATGTTATGTTTCTGCAGGCATCAATGGTTGACACACCTGACAGTTGTGACTGTGCCTCTGGGTGCGGGCCTGTACATTGCATTGTCCTAAGTCGTCACAGTCAGGGGTTGATATTGGTGTGGCACATTGTCCTGCATTATTTGGGCATTTCTATGTATTTGTTGGGGTGTGAACATGGTCTGCATTGGTTGTATTTGGTTGACAGCCGGCCCTCCTTCCCACCCAGCCAGTCAGTTATCCCACCATGGACTGTGCTTGCATTGCAGGGAGTGGAAGTTGTCTCTCAGGATGTCAGTCAGTGGTGTCCTGCTGTTTGTTGGTGCACAGTTGCCAGCAGGGCCTTGTGCTCCCCACAGCAGTAGCCAGTGTCAGCCATCTTGTGAGTCCTTCTCCACTCCCTGTGATGTGAGCATGGTTCAGGGTGGTGTTGATGGGACAGTTGTGGGGGTGAGCTATGTCTGTGACTGTGACTCCCATCATGCTATTGCCTCCACCCCACTTCCCAGCATTCCCATACTTACTTGCTTTTGTGGGGAGTTCAGTGTGTGTGGGTGTGAGGGCAATGGCAAGATGGCTGACAGTGGTGTCCTGCTGTTGGTTGGTGCGCAGTTCCCAGCATGCCCTTGTGCTCCCCACAGCAGTAGCCAGTGTCAGCCATCTTGTGTGTCATTATCCACTCCCTGTGATATGAGCATGGTTCAGGGTGGTTTTGATGGGCCAGTTGTGAGGCTGAGCAATATCTGTGACTACCACTCCCATCATGCTATTGCCTCCACCCCCCTTCCCAGCATGCCCATGCTTCCTTCCTTTTGACTCTGCTTCCCTGTGGGGTGGGCTGGCTGTGCTGACAGGATGGCTGGGAGTGTTGTCCTCGCAGTTGTTTGGCTAAAAGTCCCAAGAGTGTCCCTGTGCTTCACACAACATAACCCAGGGTGGTGGTTCTTTGTGGGATCTTGAGTTAGGATGGGAGGCATTGCATTCTACCAGGTGGGTTCTGTGGAGTTTGTGTTGAGGGGGTGTGAGGGGAGGTGCTTGTGACTATGGTCAGTGCTGCAAGTCCTCCTTCCCACCCAGCCAGCCAGATATCCCACCATGGTACGTGCTTGCATTGCAGGGAGTGGAAGTTGTCTCTCAGGATGTCAGTCAGTGGTGTCCTGCTGTTTGTTGGTGCACAGTTGCCAGCAGGGCCTTGTGCTCCCCACAGCAGTAGCCAGTGTCAGCCATCTTGTGTGTCCTTATCCACTCCCTGTGATGTGAGCATGGTTCAGGGTGGTGTTGATGGGCCAGTTGTGAGGCTGAGCAATATCTGTGACTACCACTCCCATCATGCTATTGCCTCCACCCCCTTCCCAGCATGCCCATGCTTCCTTCCTTTTGACTCTGCTTCCCTGTGGGGTGGGCTGGCTGTGCTGACAGGATGGCTGGGAGTGTTGTCCTGGCAGTTGTTTGGCTGAAAGTCCCAAGAGTGTCCCTGTGCTTCACACAACATAACCCAGGGTGGTGGTTCTTTGTGGGATCTTGAGTTAGGATGGGAGGCATTGCATTCTACCAGGTGGGTTCTGTGGAGTTTGTGTTGAGGGGGGGTGTGAGGGGAGGTGCTTGTGACTATGGTCAGTGCTGCAAGTCCTCCTTCCCACCCAGCCAGCCAGATATCCCACCATGGTACGTCCTTGCATTGCAGGGAGTGGAAGTTGTCTCTCAGGATCTCAGTCAGTGGTGTCCTGCTGTTTGTTGGTGCACAGTTGCCAGCAGGGCCTTGTGCTCCCCACAGCAGTAGCCAGTGTCAGCCATCTTGTGAATCCTTCTCCACTCCCTGTGATGTGAGCATGGTTCAGTGTGGTGTTGATGGGACAGTTGTGGGGGTGAGCTATGTCTGTGACTGTGACTCCCATCATGCTATTGCCTCCACCCCACTTCCCAGCATTCCCATACTTACTTGCTTTTGTGGGGAGTTTAGTGTGTGTGGGTGTGAGGGCAATGGCAAGAGGCTGACAGTGGTGTCCTGCTGTTGGTTGGTGTGCAGTTCCCAGCATGCCCTTGTGCTCCCCACAGCAGTAGCCAGTGTCAGCCATCTTGTGTGTCCTTATCCACTCCCTGTGATGTGAGCATGGTTCAGGGTGGTGTTGATGGGCCAGTTGTGAGGCTGAGCAATATCTGTGACTACCACTCCCATCATGCTATTGCCTCCACCCCCCTTCCCAGCATGCCCATGCTTCCTTCCTTTTGGCTCTGCTTCCCTGTGGGGTGGGCTGGCTGTGCTGACAGATGGTTGGGAGTGTTGTCCTGGCAGTTGTTTGGCTAAAAGTCCCAAGAGTGTCCCTGTGCTTCACACAACATAACCCAGGGTGGTGGTTCTTTGTGGGATCTTGAGTTAGGATGGGAGGCATTGCATTCTACCAGGTGGGTTCTGTGGAGTTTGTGTTGAGGGGGTGTGAGGGGAGGTGCTTGTGACTATGGTCAGTGCTGCAAGTCCTCCTTCCCACCCAGCCAGCCAGTTATCCCACCATGGAACGTGCTTGCATTGCAGGGAGTGGAAGTTGTCTCTCAGGATGTCAGTCAGTGGTGTCCTGCTGTTTGTTGGTGCACAGTTGCCAGCAGGGCCTTGTGCTCCCCACAGCAGTTGCCAGTGTCAGCCATCTTGTCAGTTGTTTTCCACTCCCTGTGATGTGCGCATGGTTCAGGGTGGTGTTGATGGGACAGTTGTGGGGGTGACCAATATCTGTGACTACCACTCCCATCATGCTATTGCCTCCACCCCACTTCCCAGCATTCCCATACTTACTTGGTTTTGTGGGGAGTTCAGTGTGTGTGGGTGTGAGAGCAATGGCAAGATGGCTGACAGTGGTGTCCTGCTGTTGGTTGGTGTGCAGTTCCCAGCATGCCCTTGTGCTCCCCACGACACAGCAACAGTGTCAGACATCTTTGATGGGCCTTTCCACTCTCTGTGGGATGTGCATGCGTGAGTGTGAGCTTGCTGGGCCATGTGGTGGGGGATGTAGAGCTGTGCCTACGACTCCCATCATGCTATTGCCTCCACCCCCTTCCCAGCATGCCCATGCTTCCTTCCTTTTGACTCTGCTTCCCTGTGGGGTGGGCTGCCTGTGCTGACAGGATGGCTGGGAGTGTTGTCCTGGCAGTTGTTTGGCTGAAAGTCCTATGAGTGTCCCTGTGCTTCACACGACAAAACCCAGGGTGGAGGTTCTTTGTGGGACCTTGAGTTAGGATGTGTGGCATTGCATTCTCCCAGGTGGGTTATGTGGAGTATGTGTTGAGGGTGTGTGTGAGGGGAGGTGCTTGTGACTATGGTCAGTGGTGCGAGTCCTCCTTCCCACCCAGCCAGCCAGATATCCCACCATGGAACGTGCTTCCATTGCAGGGAGTGGAAGTTGTCTCTCAGGATGTCAGTCAGTGGTGTCCTGCTGTTTGTTGGTGCACAGTTGCCAGCAGGGCCTTGTGCTCCCCACAGCAGTTGCCAGTGTCAGCCATCTTGTGAGTCCTTCTCCACTCCCTGTGATGTGCGCATGGTTCATGGTGGTGTTGATGGGACAGTTGTGGGGGGCAATATGTGTGACTACGACTCCCATGATGCTATTGGCTACACTGACTTGGCCAGCATACACAGAATTCCTTCCTTTCAGTGGTCTTCACTGTGTGTTGGTGTTGTTGTGGTTGCTCAAAACAAAAAGGAGAGAAAGGGATTTTCACAGGATTGAAGGAAATACTCCTGGTCCCCTTAGGGTCAGATAGTCAAAACAAAGAAAGGAGTATCACCATAAGACAGGTCACTGTCTTTATGGTATTGGGACAAGAACACAAAGAAAGGAGATTATCCTTTTCTAAGAAGACCCCTCACTCACCAACCTAGTTGGTGACATGCTTCATCATTGGGGTCCCACCCGAATAGCCGAATGCTATCCGGGTGTGCTGCGACACCTGATTACAGTGGAGCTGGTTGTTCAGTGATGTGAAAGTGATAATTAAAAATTGACCAGATATAACCCACTGAAAAAACTTTTATTCTGGGGCAACTGGGCAATATTAAAAAATGATTAGGATGCCATGTAAGGTGAGATTAACCTTCAGGTATCTTACAGTGAAACGAAGTGCGTAAAAAGTGCAGATAAAAAGGTCTACATGTTTCAACCTATAGTTGGTATTACAAGGTTTTCTTCAGGACCAGTGAACGTGACCCGGGAGGTATACACTCGCTAAGGTGTACCCTACCCTTGGTCACTGCGACCTAACCATGTACTCACGGTTAAGTTTCCTTAAGTTCCATTCGAAAAAAAGGGGGATTTTGTCTGAAAAGATAAACACATAATACGTAATCACAGACAAACAAATAAATATATATATATTGCTTGTAGTATGTTTACTCAAGGAATAAGTGCTCTTGTGTTTCCCAACACATATTGTGCGTAGCATATGAATAGAACATGTCTCCGAAGTGTGCCTTGTAGCAAAGGAGGCAGTGAACTATAACAAACATTCATTCGATTTAGTGACTCAACTGATCACCAAAAGCTTTTTTTTAAAATAGTCTTACCCACACATCGTGATCGTCCGGGTGGGTGTTTTAGTGCACCTCATGTGAATTCGAAGTGCATATGCATCGATGCAATCTTTTATCCCATGCAAGTATCAATGAAATACAGGGGTATATGTTAAACACCACATACAGCAAACTCTCGCAGTGGGTTTACAAACGCTCTCACCCAAATAAGTGAGGGCGTGACAAAATTACATTCATGCGTAATTCGTAAGCGTGTCAATAAACGGGATATCTTGGTTCGTGTTAAACACCACATACTTATTTAGATACATCGTGCACGATATTCTGTGCGTTTAAATTTATTAACTTTATTGTCCCGTAACCAGCTTCCAACCACAGAGTCCTTGGACACTCCCACTGACGTGCTGATGCCAGCCTCGGGACCGCTTAGCTACGCCCCCAGTTCACGCACCCGGAAGCGCCTGCATATATCCGGCATGGCTGCTCCGATGCGATGATCCTACAGGGAGTGGCGACGGGTCTTTGAGGGTAGGTGCAGCAGCCGGTGAATAGCTCCACTAAGTAAGTACCTGTATTAGTGGCGGGCATTTATTCCTTGGTTACATCCTTATGAACTCCACTAATCTTTCGGATTTTAACCAGATCGTGTACAGAGCTTTTCTCCACGACCTCGACTCCCATGAGGCATGCGAACATCGCGCTTTTAGTAAGCCTCCCTCTTGTTCTCATTACCACGAACCCAGATATCCCGTTTATTGACACGCTTACGAATTACGTGAATGTATGTAATTGAATGTAATTTTGTCATGCCCTCACTTATTTGGGTGAGAGCGTTTGAAAACCCACTGCGAGAGTTTGCTGTATGTTGTGTTTAACACGAACCAAGATATCCCGTTTATTGACATGCTTACGAATTACGCATGAATGTAATTTTGTCACGCCCTCACTTATTTGGGTGAGAGCGTTTGTAAACCCACTGCGAGAGTTTGCTGTATGTGGTGTTTAACATATACCCCTGTATTTCATTGATACTTGCATGGGATAAAAGATTGCATCGATGCATATGCACTTCGAATTCACATGAAGTGCACTAAAACACCCACCCGGACGATCACGATGTGTGGGTAAGACTATTTAAAAAAAAAGCTTTTGGTGATCAGTTGAGTCACTAAATCGAATGAATGTTCGTTATAGTTCACTGCCTCCTTTGCTACAAGGCACACTTCGGAGACATGTTCTATTCATATGCTACGCACAATATGTGTTGGGAAACACAAGAGCACTTATTCCTTGAGTAAACATACTACAAGCAATATGTATATATTTATTTGTTTGTCTGTGATTACGTATTATGTGTTTATCTTTTCAGACAAAATCCCCCTTTTTTTCGAATGGAACTTAAGGAAACTTAACCGTGAGTACATGGTTAGGTCGCAGTGACCAAGGGTAGGGTACACCTTAGCGAGTGTATACCTCCCGGGTCATGTTCACTGGTCCTGAAGAAAACCTTGTAATACCAACTATAGGTTGAAACATGTAGACCTTTTTATCTGCACTTTTTTACGCACTTCGTTTCACTGTAAGATACCTGAAGGTTAATCTCACCTTACATGGCATCCTAATCATTTTTTAATATTGCCCAGTTGCCCCAGAATAAAAGTTTTTTCAGTGGGTTATATCTGGTCAATTTTTAATTATCACTTTCACATCACTGAACAACCAGCTCCACTGTAATCGGTTGTTGTGGTGGCTACATGTCTGGATGTGTTTGTTAGTTCTATTTGTGCCACTGCCTAGCTGTAGTTGTAGTTGTGTTTGTACATGTGATGGCACAGTTGAGTGTAACTTTGAGATGGCATGTGTTGTGTTTATCTGACTGACATACACATTTTGGGATGATTCTGTTCTGGTTGCTGCGTAATTGCTATGAGTGCATGGTTTGACTCTCCCCTTGACAGTGATGTGTGTGTGTATTATGGCAGAATATTGTGTACATTTGTTGTGTACTCACCAGGCTCTGGGATGTTCTCTAGTCCATATACGCTCACTGGCGGAAGGATGGCCCGCACCTTCTCCTCCCAGGGCCTGAGGTATACTGGCTTGGCAGGAGGGCCACTGCCGGTGTATTGGCTCAGGAGGTAGTCTTTCTTGAGCAGGTCCCGTACCCTCCTGCGCACGTCATACCACCTGTTCTGGATGTCGGTCTTTGTGCGCAGACATGGTGATTGTGCGTTCACCCTGTTGATGATCCTCTCCCACATCTTGGTTTTCTGGGAGATGGGGGTCTGTTGGACCAGTGTGCCAAACAGCTGTGGCTCTACCCTGAGGATCTCGTCTACCATGACTTCCAATTCACAATCTAGGAACTTGTGATTCTTCTTGGGGGGCATGGTGATGGGTGGTGATGGTGAGTGATGTGTGTGTTGGTGTGCAGGTGAGGGTGTGTGAGTGTGTGTTTTGCTGGGTGTATGTGAGGTAGGTATTTGTTGGTGTGCTGATGGTGTGTGGCTTGTGTGAGGGATGAGCTGTGGGTGTGTGGTTGCTGTCTGTTGGGTGCTGGCAGTGGAATGGCATTTGCAAAGGATCATGGTTGGGATTTGTGTCCTTTATATGGGTGGAGTTGTGGGTGTGTCTTTGTTCTCTGTCCCCACCCCCACAGTATTTATTGGCTTTGTAATTGCTTGTTTGGCCTTTTTTTGTGTCATTTTTCCTTTGTACTGTCTGTGCATGTTGGAAACGTTCTTGTGACCGAGTCGGACCCTGCATTTGTCTCGTACGGTGTTCTCCGCTTCGCTCACGCTGTGTTTGTGCAGTTTTCTATGCTGCGTACGCGTCGGTCGCGGTGTTTTGTGTTACTTCGGCTCGGTTTTGTATGCGTGTCGGTCGTACGGCTTGTCCTCCGTCCGACTCGGTCGTGGTTTTCGCGCCTTGCATCGTACTTTGCGGTTTGGAGTTCGCGTGTACGTTTCGGTCGGATTTGTTCCGGGTGCGTGTCGGTCGGTTCGATTCGCGTGTTTTTCCGGCCGGATTGCTGTTTTCCGTGCGGCTCGGTCGTTCGGCTTGGGTTCGGTACGTGTCGGTCGGATTTTGCACGCTTTGCATCGTACTTGGCGTGTCGGGCGCCACAGGTACGTGTCGGTCGGAATAAATTCCGGCTCCGACTCGGTCGGTGCTTTTTCCGGCCCGAATCGGAATCGACCCCTTGATATTCTCACTCCAATATCAGCTAAAGCAGGGAAAGTGATGGATTTGGAGAAGTTAGATTTACTATTCCTACTCCAAGTAAGAAGTAAACAAATGAATAAAAAACATATAGAAAATTAAAAATATTTAAAATAAGTACACTTACTACTCATACTACCCAAAAACAAGCACCAACAATGTAAAAAATAAAACATAAACACAAATTAAAACTTTATTAAGTTAGTTATTAAATAAAACAATTAATATATATACACTTAATTAAAACAGTTATTATTAAATAATATTATCAACCAATAAAGATGAATTGAGAAACAATTAATTATTGAAATACCAATTAAACAATTCACTGATTTATAAAATGAAGTCTCAATTCATAAATTAAATGACATAACAATAATTATGAATGAAAACAATAATTTACGTTTTAAATAACATCCCACCCTAGTCTCCTACAAACACAGGAACACACTACTAATTTAAAAATTGCTAATAAAAAATTTAATAAAATAAAATTTCAGATCAAAAAATTAAAATCTGTACTGATAAGCAAATACAAATATAATTATAATGCTAATACCCTATAATTATGCAACAGCTAATCCATCAAATTAATAAAAAAATATATATCTTAATACAACTATATTAAAAAATACAATATTATACACATATAACAATATTTAAAAATACTATGGGCCTGATTTGGAGATTGATATCTTGTACACTTATTACAAGTGCATTATATTCTAAGGCTCTTGTATTAACGCAGGCGGGATATCCATCACATTTGTAATGCAGTAACCAATCTGTGAAACTCTGAATGAGGCCCCCCCATATTATATACCTAAAAGAACATTTTCTTATCTCTTTATTTTGCCCACAATATTTTTGAGCTGATTATATTTTTGATACAATATTTGTGTATGACAATATTTAGAGAAAAATATTTTAAGTAATTCAATTCACCAACTCTTATGACATCTCACCAAGTTACCTTTCGGAAATTGTCTTTTTCCTGAGTCAGATTGCTGTCAATATTTCCATGGTTAAGTGAGTCAGAATAAAGATGCCTTAGGAGTATCAGCATTGTGATAGGCTAAGGTCAATGTTTCAGACATTTGTGGCACATGTTTGATGAATTTCCTTAAAAATGCATCTTCCACTTTCCGATACATGTACTCTGTTACCTGGTGTGTGTCAGAAAGTTAATTATTAGTTGATGGTGATGGCATTCCACCACAAGTAATCATAACACTATTCTTGTTAGTTCCAGTAAGGGCTTCAGTCATTTAAACCGGAGTTCAACTTGTAGTCATGGTATGGAGTAGGGAGTCTTAACTTAAGAAAATATGGCAAGCATTTAAAAGTAACAACACAGTACAGTAAAGTAAAAAAATAGAAAATACTTTAATGACCAAAAGGACACCAAAATGACCAATAAGGGGAACTGGAGATATGATTTTTTAAAGTTTTAAATAAAAATAGCATTGAAAAGAACAAAGCTCTGACACCGTGTATATAGTCGCATTCGATCGGGTGACAGTTAAGGCCTACCCTGATGGATTACTGCACGGATGCAGGGACCAGGTTCATCTTGGTGGAAATTTTACCTGCTGACCTTGCAACGTTTATGGAGAAGAAGTGCTCGTCGATGAATAACTGGTGGAATATGCTGCAGGCTAGATTCAAAGTGCGGCTTGACAACAGCTGGTTCCTGAAGAGCAGGGTTCCAGTGAAGTCATTGACTATGGCGTGAAAGCTCCTAGCAGGTGAAGTCAGAAGTCTGTGCCCAGAAAGGCCCCGACCTCAATCGGGTGCTGCTCAGTGTGGATCCCGGTGAAGACCTGTAAATTTGGAAGATGAATCTAGTTCAGCAGGGTAAGATGGTAAGTTGAGGCCGACCAACGCTTCGATGGGGACCCTAAGCTCCATTGGTTCTCCAGGTAGAAAGTTGTCCAAAAGTTTCTATATTCCACTTATTGCAGTTTTGGGACAGGAGGGGTACTCTCTAACACCAGAAAAGGGTCCAAGACCTGGGGGCACCACTTGGGGGTTAGGGCTCACTACAAAAGAGGCCTCTAGCAGCATCCAGCGAATCGTAATCCCAACAGCAGAAACAGCGTACATTGGGATTACGGGCCAGCCTCTAACTGGCCGGAATGACCACCGGTTTCAATTCCGACCACCTAGATTTTAATTAGGTGGTCGGAATCGAAAGCGACTATCTCGGTCGGAAAGCCTCTGACCTCATTTCGGAGGCTCTCTGACCAAGATCATAATAGGCCCTCAGTATGTACATATATTTTTTACTTGCAATTAACAATATAAATTATAATAAATAGTAGATAATAATGTTATTTAATATATATTATACATTTTTTAAATATCTTTTCTAATATTATTTAGCATTTTTACATTTTTTGCAATATTTTTAATATAAAATTATTTTCTATAATTAATTTATACATTGAGTAGAATGGGGAAATAGTATTTTTTCCAGTTTAATTAGGTGGACATTTTTGTTTTGACTAAGTGCATTTTGTATTCTATCAGTATTGTTATTTGGTTGGTTTTGGAGAAGGAAGCTCATGGTTGGGATCTGCGTCGGAACCATTAAGTTAAGTTTGATTTCTAAGGTAATTTAAGTGTAGGGGGGAGGTAGTTAGCTATTGTATAGGGTATGTAGTGTGTTATTTTTGATGTTGTGCAGGGTAGGGTGTTTGTAGTAGTAAATGGTGTAGCATTAGTGTGTTGTATTTTTAATGATATGTAGTGTTGTAGGTTATTAGTTATGAGTAATTGAGTATGTGTTTTGTAGTTGTAGGTGTTTTTGAGTGAAATGTAAAGTATTGCAATGTATATGTATGTGCAGGAGGGAATTGTTTTTCTTTTTTATAGGTGCCTTTGTTCCCCTTTATGTCCTCATTATGATGTTGGGCAGAAAGCCATCCTCCAGCTCATCGGAGGCTTTCTGCCAAACATCAGAGGTTTCCGTCCGACCGCTGTATTAGGATACTGGCAGTCAAAGGGAAACCCACAGGGGAATTCTGCTCCATTTCTGATGAGCACACAGAGCCCGTCGAGGCAGTGGTCGGAAAAGTGATCCAAAAATGGCAGCGGAGCCAGCCTCGGCACTGTCGCCGGGATTACAATGTCATTTTCTGCCTGCCCTTTCTTGGCGGTCCAACCGCCATGAAAGGCAGGCGGAAAGTGACTATGAGGGGCCCTAGCAGGGCTCCCTTCCCCCTGGCCCTCCATTATGGAGCCTGGGTGGCATTTGTGGAGCCCCATTAAACATCCTTGCATTGTGTGGCAGGCCACTCAGTGCAGGGATGTTTGAAAACATCAATGTTTCTAATACAGCTTGTGCTTTGGCCCTTTTAAGGCTGCTGCACAAGCTGCAATGGAAAAATGGATGTTTCCCACCACCCATAGGGTGCTTACATCCTAATTCCTTGGGTGGAGCCGCTGACTAATAGTCGGGCGGATTCCATCCCGCTATGGTGTCGGTCGGACGCTCGTCGGACCGACATCATTATAGGACCCTTGGAGTTGGTCGGAGTATGCGTTATACTTTTTTTTAAAATGAAATATATATTAGTTTATTATAAACTAATTACTATTAAACATTTCCTTTATTTTTCAGGTTTCCTGGATCATTTCTTTTTCTAACTCTATTTTCTTTTTTCTGTTATGCTTCTACGCTACAGAGGAATATGTTGGAGGTTGCGTTGTACTTTTTTTGTTTAAGGAAATGTATGTTAGTTTAACATAAACTATTATTAAACGTTTCCTTTATTTTTCGCGTTTCCTGGAGCATTTATTTTTTTAACTCTATTTTTTTTTTTTTATGGTTCTACACTACAGAAAAATATGTTGGAGGGTGTGTAGTACTTTTTGTTTAAGGAAATGTATATTAGTTTAATTTAAACAAATTATTATTAATTATTTCCTTTATTTTACGGGTTTCTTGGAGCGTTTCTCTTTTTTAACTCCATTTGTGGTGTTTTTATGGTTCTACGCCACAGAGGAATATGTCACATGATTTATTTTTGCAGAGTTGTATTTTTCCATTGTTTTTGGGCTCCTACATTTTTTAAAATGTATTCTGGAGGATTTTTGTCACCTTATTCTTTTATCGATAAAGGTCTGCAGCTACAAAACTGTAAGTAATTTTAACTTTTCTAAAAAAGGGGGTAAATGGTATTTAGCTCTTTGTAGTTTGATGTTTAAATTTTAAATGCACTGTTTCATTCCCTATCTGTGGAGGGTTAAATTAGGTTTAGTTGGTTATTTTCTATTGAATTTTGTATAATTAATTTGTATTATTTGTTTTAAGGTAAAAAATATCTTTATTATGTCAAATATTATTGAAATATTATATATTTAATCAAGGGCATAGCCTTTTATTCACATAAGCAAAAGACACACAATTGATGGACGGAATGCAGAACAAATCAAAACATTCACCCCCAGTCAAGAGATCTGGGTTAAATCCATCATTCTTTTGCTCACCATGCCACCCCAGTTTAGACCTGGCCATATGCAAATCAGTCTTGACCCTGTGCCTCATGGGAACAGTCCAGCCCGAACTGCAAGCCAGGTCCTCCCTGGACCGGAAACAAGCATCCTAGGACCGGTTTCGGGGTTTCACCCTCTTCAGCCAGGATAGCTTGATTCCAGTGGCACAGTGAGCCCAGGACCCACGTCTGGGCATACCTGGCGCACTTAGGGCGAGAAAGCAAAAGACACACAATTGATGGACGGAATGCAGAACAAATCAAAACATTCACCCCCAGTCAAGAGATCTGGGTTAAATCCATCATTCTTTTGCTCACCATGCCACCCCAGTTTAGACCTGGCCATATGCAAATCAGTCTTGACCCTGTGCCTCATGGGAACAGTCCAGCCCGAACTGCCAAGCCAGGTCCTCCCTGGACCGGAAACAAGCATCCTAGGACCGGTTTCGGGGTTTCACCCCTCTTCAGCCAGGATAGCTTGATTCCAGTGGCACAGTGAGCCCAGGACCCACGTCTGGGCATACCTGGCGCACTTAGGGCGAGAAAGCAAAAGACACACAATTGATGGACGGAATGCAGAACAAATCAAAACATTCACCCCCAGTCAAGAGATCTGGGTTAAATCCATCATTCTTTTGCTCACCATGCCACCCCAGTTTAGACCTGGCCATATGCAAATCAGTCTTGACCCTGTGCCTTATTCACATAGTCACATCGCATCAGTGAGGAATAATAACCATAGTTAAGCATACATTATTGTTGAGAGAACAAAGAACATCAGATCGGCCAAAGACATTGTTATGAGAATGCAGGGCGTAAGATCAGTAAAACAACTCAAACATTTTGCAAGCAATAAAACAGTTGGAATGTAAACGTGCCAGCAGGCCCATTTTCTATATCCATCGCCCATGCCCTCAACCAAGGGCATCTGGGGCATACCTTAGTGGCAACTTCCCCTCCATCACTCAGAGGGATGGGCAATACCCGCAGTTCCACATACACCAGGGAACCGCATAGTGCTCAGTCCCTGCCGGGGTACCTGTCACCAGGCAAACCCCCAAAATGTACAACTCCAGGCATCCCAGGGTAGGGCAGAAAGGTCCAGGACCACAGTAGATCATACCCTCATGATACATATTTTCTGTGACATAATATAAATGTTTTTATATTAAATAAACATATAGAAGATAGGTTGGTGTGCTGTTTAATGGTTGCTAAATTATTATTGGCTATAGGTTACATTTAGAGTATAGATTTTGCTATGGTTAGTATTTGGATATAGTCTAAATTTGTATTGTAAATGCTCATACATTGTTTTAGTTTGTTTAGTTAGTTTAGGGCATAGTTGTATTACGGATTGCTAAAGTCTAAGTTCCTGGTAGCCTTGTTCTTTTTGTATAGCTTCTAGTAGTTTTTGTAGGGTAGGTTTACTTCGTCCCATTGTGAATTGGAAGGTAATATGCCATCCTTCCACTGTGTTGTTGGTTTTGGCTTGTTGGGCTAAGGTATAGGCCTGGGCGGAAAAGTACACTACGCTCGCGGAGTGTGCGTAGTTTGCGCAACTACGCGCTACGCGAATCGCACGTAGCACAGTGCAAAAACGTGTAGCGTAGCGGGCATTTTTTGCTCGCTCGCAGTCCTCAACATCAAGTTGGCGACCGCGAGCGAGCAAAATCAACATCCCGGCGAGACTTTTTCCTCGTTCACGATCGGCAACATCAAGTTGCCGATCGCGAGCGTGGGAAATAAACCTCCCGGCGAGATTCTAAACGCGGGGAGGTCAGGTTTCTCATTGCGAGTGGTCGCGTATGCTCGCGACCGCTCGTGATGAGAAACTACCAGTCCGCGTTGAGAAAGCTGCCGCTCGAGTACAAATCTACTCGAGCGGCAGAAAACGACCGCTTGCACTGTGCATGATGCCGTTCGCAATGATTGCACAGTGCGGACAAGCATCCGGCACTGTGCAATCATTGAGAACAGCATTTCCCTACCGCACTACGCAGTTCGTGTAGCGTGCGCAGTGCAAAGTACACTTCGCGTAGCTACGCGTAGCGCAACTACGCGAACTAAACACAGCGTTACTAAGGTACTGTTGTGCATATTCCACCATGGAATGTGGAAATTTGGTTGGCTCCCGTGTCCAGATCTCAAAATAGTCTAGTAGGGGAGATAATATTTTTTTTTGTTGGCTTGGTAGCAGGGAGTTTCTATTAATAGGTTATAGTGATTTGCTACTTCAGTCATGGGGATGTAGGTTAGAGCTATTCATTATTTTATTTCATATGTAAAGTGGCTATTTGTTGCATATTCTACACTATTGGCCCGAGTTTCGGCAGTGTGGGGGCAGGCGGTACTCCACTGCCACACCCCTACACTGATGAGACTCGCTGCCGCCTGCCCACCCACCAGATTACAAGGTATTTGTAGTCTGACAAGCGGGCAGCATGGCAGTTACATGGCGGCGCCTCTTTTAAAGACCCCTGTGCCTTTGAAAAATGCACCACAATGGGAATGCCTGGCGGCGGTCCCAGCTCGCAATGGAGCGGTCAAACTGTTGGTGCGTTGGTGGCTGGACTGCCACCACTGTGCAGCCACAAGACTGGCAGTCCTTGGACTGCCAGACTCATAATGGGGCCCGTAAGGTAGATTTTTGTAGGTGTCTCCATATGCTCTGGTTAAAATGGTAATAGCACCCTTGTATGGCTGTGTGGGGAAAATTTTTAAGAAAGGCTTGTATCATTGATTGTTCAAAATCAATGATCATTTTTTGGGGTAATAATTGTTAGTTTGCTGTTTTATCTGGGTTAAAAGGTCTACATAGGTAGTTGTTTGTTTATTAGGTAAGAGTGCATAGATGAAAGGGATGTTACTGTTGTGGTATTCCCTATGGACGGTATAAAGTTGGTAAAATGGTTTGGAACATATTTTAAATGTCCCATCCATCATCCATGTTTCACATTGCCTTAGTTTTAATAGGTTTGTGGGTGTTGCAAAGATAATGATTCTTTTTTCATGACATTGATTGTCATGTTAAAGGAATTGTTCCTCTTTGTGAGTTATTCAGAGTTCAAGTGGAATTTCTACCTCACTGAGGGACTGATTACGATGTCGGTTGGAGTTGCCTCCGACCGACATCGCTGCGGATGGGGAACCGACCGACCTCAGGTCAGCGGTTTTGACACCGCAATTAGGATGTGTAGTTGCAAACTTCCATTTTACAATGAAAGCTTGTGTTGTGGGCCGAAACCGCCTGCAGCACAAGCTCCCTATTTAAAATGGAAGTTTTTAAACATCCTTGCACCTTGTGGCAGGCACCTTACAATGCCTGCCACATGGTGGAATGATGTGTTGTGCCCCCCAGGGCCACATGCGGAGAGCCAGGGGGGAAAGGGGCCCTGCTAGAGGCCCCCAAAGACATTTCTAACTGTAGTACCATGTCAGAAAGGCTGACATGGAACTCCTGTCGGAAAGTGCCATCATAATCCTGACTGCAGAAACGCCATCCATAAGGGAATATGAGGCCTTTCCAACTGGCCTACGGGCTCCTTGAGCCAGTCGGAACCAAGTTGGATCCCCGGCCGGTTTATACTCCGACCGCCATCATTGTAATACAGTGGTTGTAGTTTAAACCTACAATGTCATTGGAAAGCCTCCGAACAGCGGTCAGAGGCTTTCCGACCAACATTGTAATTAGGCCCTGTATGTTTTTGGGGCAGATGGGGTATGAGTTGTGGCTTTTATGGTTCTGGAAATTAGTTGTTTTAAAGTTGTTATGGCAGGTACGTGCTGTGGGACATGGGGCAAAATCTCTTTGAAAATTTCAGTTGTGGATATTTAGGATCTTGTGATTGCTTCTTTATTATTTTCTAATATATTTCTGACTTCAATTCAATCACGTTAGGGGGGTGCTTATAACAGTTGTTTTTTTAGTTGTTGCCCTCCCATAGCAAGCATTTGTATAATACTTTGTACATTTCCAATTGATGTGGTTAGCGGTTGCTCTCTCTTGGCTGTATGTGTACTCCATATAGCAAAAGATACATTTTGCACATTCTGTCATTTTCTTAATTGTACTGGACTTAAATATATATGTAGAAAAAGTTAAATATATATTATATGCATTTTTTACATTTTAACATTTCACATTTTTTAATACACTTACATAGCTGGGGTGATTTGAATTTTTGTTTTCTTGAAATTGTTTCCGTTGAATAAAAAATACATTTTTAGCTATTTTGTTTAGAAATAGTAAGTTGTTAAAGGGCTAAAGGGTGTGGGCAAGGTTGGTTTAGATTTTTTATTTGTGTGTTCGTTTGATTTTAAAGTATACTTATGATATTTATGTGGTTTTCTTTGTTTTCTGGGAAGTTGGTTTGATTGAAGTTGGTATAGTCTGTAGAGAAGAGAAAATGTACAGAAAGAAAACATTAATGCCCTCATTAGGATGTCGGTCGCCTCCAACCAGCATCTCTATGGTTTCGGAACCGACCAACCTCGGGTCGGCAGTCAGAAACTGCAATTGTAATGAGACCGCACATGGTGCAGTTGCAGACTCCCATTTCCCTATGGGGGCTTGTGTGGCGGTCGGAAGCCAGCCGCAGCACAAGCTCCCATAGAGAAATGGAAGTCACTGTAAATCCTTGCACCATGTAGTATGCACCTCATGGTGTCTGCCACACTGTGCGAGAATTTACAGGAGGCTGCGGAAGAAAGCAGGCCCTACTAGGGGCCCCGAAAGTCGCTTTCCGATGGAGACGACATCTGTAAGGGATTATGGGGAATATTCTCAAGGATTTATCGCTGAGTTATCAGCACTTTAGCGCAGCAAAAGTGGCGAAAGAATTATCGCCCCATTCCCAAGCTGGTGCAAACTGACCACATCGCCAGTTATCCAGCGATAGCTGCCGCAAAAAACATTGCCACGGATGAGAGAGACAACTAACGCTAATGATATGCAGGGTAGGCGTTCCCGTGCAAAAACACACGAAAACACCAGTTCGCGACATTCACAACGACCAGCCAGATCTGCGATGCGATCCAAAAACAGGCGATAAGGCGCGTTAGCAGCAGGGATTTAACACCTGCATTTTACTGGTGTTAAGCAGGACGACAAACTGCAGTAGAAAGGGAGCCCAGCCCAGAGCCACATCTGAAGACCAACAGATGCCATGGAGACAATGATCGTGCAGCCTGGAGACCCAAGAGGGCCACAACACAAACCGCAACCACCCCCAGGCCCCCCCGGCACCCACCCTGACTACCGCAAAGGCAGCGCAGAACAGGACAGTGGACGTTCCCAAAACCCACCAGCCTCAGAGACTCAACACCAGAGGAAGTCATTACCCACTACAGGCACAAAAGGACAACCATCCTCCACATCCTGACCCACATTGCCCACAGGCTGACGGTACTAACACGGCGGACAACCACCATCCCTCCGCAGATGAAGCTGCTGGCTGTGCTGCACCTGTTGGCCCCTGGTACCTCCCAAACAACAACTGCTAGAGTCGGAGGAGTCTCACGGCCAGCCCTATCATATATCCTCACCCATGTCATGGATACATGTCCACAATAGCAACGGCGGGCCCCTGTCACCGCACCACATGACAGTTCCAATTCGTAGTGTCCCTGCGCAACCAACCCCAACGCCAGCCGTTGCCAGACGCCACTGTGCCCCAGATCCAAATCTGTAGTAACTGAAATGGGGGTGCGCACGGTCATGAAGTCCAGTAGTCAACAGTAGTGTAAAAACAGTCCTTTATTACAAATACAACAATAAACAATACGAAAAGCACAGCCAACGCCCAACGGGGAACTTCATCAGGGCAACGTGTGGATTCAAGTAACTGCATATGCTGCGGGAAATCCCCAATACCATTCCATACTCCGGAAGTCAGTATCCAGAAACCTGTTGGACAAATGGTGACAATGGTCAAGCGTCCGTATAGTCACAAACCTAATCTGGTACAGTGTATAGCACTTGGACAAACCGGAATGCTCACAGGAAAGACAAATCCTGCACAAAAAGACCGTAACAGAAGTACATGTGGTCGTAACCTACGTAGGAAAGAAAAGGAAGGTTACGGTCACACTAACTTCTGTTACAGTCTCATGATGCAGGAATACTCATACCTGTAAGCATCACGGTTTGTATCAGCTTGATACCCCTGCACCTTCACTCCCCCACCCAGCCACGAGGGCGCCGCCATGACCGGTGGTGCCTACGCGATCCTGTGCGCCTGCTGCACCCCAGCCCTGGTCCCCAGACCAGTCCGCCAACCAGCGATGAGTGCCCACCCCTGCGCACCCAGGCCTCAATGCTCACCTGCCGCCACCGGCGTGTCTCCAAGAGGGCCCACCACGTGCCAATGCAACCTCCTCAGCCGATCGCTGGATTCCGCGCCACAGGCCCCCAGCGCACCCTGCAGCACCGCGCCGCGGAGTCATGTCTGTGCAGCCTGCTGCCCTCGGCATACACTGTGGTCCAGCTGGGATCACAATTCAAATTGAATCTTGATTGGCAGGACGGCGTATCGAGGCCTACGCATCATCGCAGGCTTCACACCCGCTCAGCTCTGGTGCCACTAACTCAGTGCACCTCAAGTCATCGCCACGTGGCTGTAGGCCCGTGCCGGCCTAAGTGCCTCGGATGCCACCAACTCTGTGCACCTCAAGTTACCGTCCCGTGGCTGTAGGCCCATGCCGGCCTAAGTGCCTCGGATGCCACCAACTCTGTGCACCTCAAGTCATGGGCCCTTTATGATTGGGTCCTGTCGTGCGGACGCCATCATGTCACCTCCGGCAGTGGGGAATGTGATGTGGTAGGGCCCTAGGCCCTCATACATAAATAATGACCACACGGACACACTCAGCTAGATAGTGGGAATAGCCTCGGGCACATGCGCCCGGCCCCTTTTATTGGCAGGGTCACATGTCCTGTGACGCATGTGCTGGATGGGTGTGGTGTGGGTGTGAACCAGCCCTCAGGGAGTGGCTGTGGCTTGCTGACAACTAGACCTGTGATCAGCAGATCACTACAGTGAAGACCTGGGACATGTAGCGTTGTCGTCCCCCCCTGTAAGCGTAAGCGGAGTGGGCTGGCCTGGCGTATGCCAGTCCAGCGTAGGGGTGTGAACGATGACCCCGGCGCTCTGGGCGTGGTTCCGTTCTGGGCTGGAAAAGAAGGCAACTAATGCGTGTCTCTCTGATGTGGTGTCGGCGCAACCCGGTCCACAATCGGTAATGTTGCACCCTTTGACTCAAGTCCCACATGTGCAACATGGACGTAAGGGGGAATCACTGACCCTACATTCATCCATACTTCCATACTTGAATGATCATAGACATGACACATCCGTGTGAATTTGATTGTTTAATGCACATTCAGTGGAGTGTTGTGGCTGGAGCTGTACAGGGCCATGCAAACCCCACTTTACATTGTTGGCCCGTGGAGGGCCAGCCAGAGTACCTCAGGGAATGACAAGTACATCGGAAGAGGAAGAGTTCAGTCCGCAGTCTGTTAGCTGTGTCATTGGTGACCAAACAGAATATGGCAGTTCATGTCGAGGTCCAAGGTGAGTGTCGCAAAGTGCATCGGGGGACAGTGGAAGGTGATGATGCAGAGGGCAGAACCAAGCAGATACAGGCCATATGGCGGAGATGAATTCTACCGCTTCCTTACTACCAGTAAGGTAGATTCATCCGTATCTTCGTCCTCTGATGTCTCATGTGCCTCACATGTGGGTGGTGGTGTTTTCTCTGCAGCACTGTGTGGCACTGACACATCAGGGGCCGGAGGTGGATTGGCTGCCGCACTGTGTGACAGTGACACATCAGGTGCCGGAGGTGGATTGTCTGCCACACTGTGAGGCACTGACACATCAGGGGGCGGAGATGTGGATGTCGAAGCAGCATCAGCATTCATCTGCGCCAGGCCTTGTGGCAGCAATTCCATGATGAGGATCTGCGGGGCATGGTAGATCCCAGCTACATCATGCTGGTGTGCAGCAGTGGCAGCCATTCTTTCCGCCTGCATCCGCACCCTGTTCTCCATGATCCTCCGCATGTGTCCCAACTTCCGGCTGACATCGCTGGGGCCACTCTGACTAGACAGTTGTCCTTGTCTCAGAGTCATGACTCCAGCGATGTCAGCCATGGATCGTTGGAGAGCATGGAGCGGACTGTGGGTGTCCGTTAGGGACAGTAAGTGGTCCCTGATGGGACTTAGACACCCACGTATGGCATCTAGTTTGGCTGCCATGAGGTCGAACCCCACCCGCACCTGATCAGCCATCTTCTCCTGGCCCTCTAACACACGCCGTTGGAAGGCCATGTGTTGTTCGTGGGGGTCCTGGGAGACAGCCGTGGTGGTGGGTGCTTCCTGCTGTGTGGTCTGTGCAGGGGGTGGGGTTTCCTCGATGCAGCTGGGCTGCCCTGCTCCTGGAGGTGGGGTGCCAAAGCTGTCCATGAGCCATTGGAGGGCGTCGATGGAGGGGAGGTCCTCTTCATCATCAGTGAAGAGGTGTACCGTCTGCTCGGCAGGAGGTGTTGATTCACCCTCTGCAATGTAAAGGGGAGATGCAGTTTAACATTGTTTTCACATGTATGTTGACGCATTGTACAGGTTTACATACAAACTGCATGACAATGTACATTGTGACTGTTTGGGAGGAGCTGCCTCTTTGATGCGGGACAGTGGACATTTCGACAACATCACGGATGTGTGTTTGTACTTGTGCATGGGTTTGTTGTGAGATTAGTGATGTGTGGGGAGGGCCCCCTCTGGGCACATAGTCGACGGGGGCCTACTTGCAGTTTCTAGGTGTGCTGCAGTGTGCCAAGGGGATCAGGGACATGCTCCAGAGTAATCGTGGGTGTGCACTGTGCTATGCTTAATTGTGCATGTGTGCCATTGTGCCCATCTCCCCCGTCCCCCCAGTCCCTGGTCGTTACTCACCCTGTTGCTGTTCTGTCGGCTCCTTTCGAGCAGTGTCCGGTCCCCTAACTCTTGCCACCATCTCACACTGATGACTGTGGAGACCATTTCCTCCATCTTGTCCAGCTCCTCCTGTGGCGCTGGACTCCCACCTCCAGTCTGCATTGCTACCTTCTGGTTTTTGGTGAGTTTCTGCTTGGTTTTGCACTTCACATCAGTGCAGCGCCTCTTGACCTCTTCCATTGTCCTCCTCAGCACTCTGATTGCATTCACCTTGTACACGATGGACTGCCATATTCCATTTTTTGTCGCCGATGACACATTGGAGGTGACAAACAGTTGTTGATGGTATTTCATCACCTCCGTTATCAGGATCCTGTTTTCCTGCGGACTGAACCGCGTCTTCCTCTTCTTCCTGTCCTTGCCCTTCCCTGACCCCGAGGTCCCGTCCTGGTCCTCCGGGGGGCTTGTGGGGTTCTGCTCGTCCTCTGTTCCTGCTCCGGCTCCCTCCATTGTGCTTCGCAGATGTTTTGTTTTTGTTTGTCGATTTTTTTATCGCGGTTGGGCCCATCGCAACTTTTTTCACGTTCGGGTTTCCTTTTTTGTCGCCGTTGCGGTAGTTGTATCGCAGACATTTGACGCGCTTGGGAGACCATCGCATGTTACCGCCGTGTTCAGAATACGACGTTGACACAGAGTTATTTTCCCACGATAGACGGCGATATGAAAACGTGCGTTAGCCTTTTTTGGCGATGATTATCACACGTTCTTGAGAATATCCCCCTATGTTTTAGTTTCCGGGTGGCCGACAGGCTCCTTGAGCTCATCGGAAGCCAGCTGGATTGACTGGCCGGTTTGAATTCGGACCGCCGTAATCGTAATATGGCAGTCAGAATTCAAACCAAGGATGGCCAGCGGTCGGAGGCTTACCGACCGACATTCTAATTAGGGCCTAATTATTTTAATTATTTTATATTGCATTTAATTTTAATTTACTTAGGTGTTGCATTAAATTAGAGAGTATTCGTATTTTGTAAAGTTTATGTGTGAAGTATGTATTTAAAGCTGCTGTGTTCTGGCAAAAATCATTCTTCTCCAGCTTTTGCAGTTTTAGAGTTAGTTTGTTTGTAATTTTTTGCATCTTTTATATTGCTTATTTAATTGGTAGAAAATGTTTATGGGTTATTGGTATTGTCGTTTGTAGTTTCAGTTTAGTGGTTTCAAATGTGTACTTCTTAAAATATAAGTATTTATTTTATGTGCAATATAATTAAATTAATGTAAGAAATATATATTTTTTATTTTCTGATGTTTATATATGCTATTTATTTTTGGCGAGTAATCTAATTGTATAAAATGTGATGTGATATTTTAGAATTGTATAAATATGGTTTATTTAATGATAACATATTTATTTATATGTGTGATTTTTTTATATTTCTATTTCTATTGCAAATGTGAAATTTATCGGTTTATAGAGCTTATGTTTGTGTTTGCACGATATTTAAGTATTTTTATTTTCAATATTTTTGTTATGTGCTATATTTATTTAATGTTGACGATATTTTTGTAAACGATATATGTTTGTTTGATACTAGTGATATAAATGTTTGTTATGATGATTATTTTTTATCTATATTTTTGTCTTTTTTTTAATTAAGTATAGGTTGTCTATATTTTTGTTATCGATATTAGTGTGACAATAATTTTGTATCACGATATTAGGAGTGACGATATTATATAAGTGAACCGTGTTCCTTTAGCTTAAAAGGAGGTCAGGCAACTGACCATTGGAGTCTACTTCCTTGTCCTGGGTACAAGCGGGGGCAGTTCCAGCACTTAGGGTTCTCCTCACAGGTCTCAACAGCAGGTGCAGGCCTTCTGTCTTCCACAAATTCCAACAGCAGTTGGATTCTCTCTTCTGTCTTCCACAATTCTAGTGTGCTGAAGAAGGCACCCAATGGTGCCACATTTATGCCTAGCACTAGCCTGTGGTGGGGGTGATGTCCGGACCCTCCCTAACCAAAAGGAAAAACATTCTCAGGGGTAACCCTGCCATTATTTGCGGCCATTCATGTGTGCCCTGCTGCAAACAATCCCACTCTTCCCCTCTCTCCCTAAATCCAACACGGCAGAACCTTTCTTCCCCTGTGCAGAGCTCATGTGCCCACTCAAGAAGTGTGGTCATGGAAATCAGCAACCCCTCCTCTGTGGTCACTCCAAACTGGCTCTGAGGGGCAGCTCCTCTCTCACTGGAAACGGAACCTCACTGGATAGGAAGGCAAAAGGAAGGCAGGCCCTGGTGTTAACTACATCTGTCAGTGACAGGGTAGGCATCCTTTAAAGATATACAAGGGGCTGAGCACAGTCCCAGGCTATCCTGTCAAAGGAAGTTCAAACTTTCCTCCTCCACGGTCTTTGTTTCAGCTCACTGAAGCGACTTCAAACCTCATCAATGAAGTATTCAGCTCTGGGGTGACATTTAGAAACTCAGGCAAATAGGATTCTTGAATCTTTAGGCAGGTTAAAGGTGATGTTTTAAAAATACCTTTTGTAAACTACTTCACCAGCGAATTGGATTTGTAATAAATATTTTAAAGAATTTCAAGAATGAACTTTTTAACTGGTTCTTCGGCGGAGATAACATTATTTAATTTTAATATTATTTCCCAATGCTTTCCTATATATTACTACTGCCATATCGTCCGCATAAGCTAGGATTTTACTTTCAAATCCCTGAGAGATTATAGGTGGAATCATGATGTTCTGCATAATCTTTCGTATAAATGGATCGATATAGATGGCAAACAAAAGTGGGGAGCAGGTACATCCTTGTAGAGTCCAACGAAAAATCGGCACCGGGGCAGTTATACCTCCGGAGATAGAGGCATTTGTCACAGGATTATGGTATAAAGCTTTCACTCCCTGTATAAACCTCGGACCGATACCCCTTGTTTGCATGGCCTTCCAGAGATATTGCCAGGAGATCCTATAAACGCTTTTTCAGCATCAAGTAGTATTAAAGCCATAGGGTCTCCTGACACTTGAGCTGCATTGAATAATGAAATCACATGCCTAATGTGATCCGGGGTATCCCTCCCCGGGATAAATCCATGTTGTTGACCTACCGCCAATTTTGTAATGACCTGGGCTAATCTCATGGCCAACACTTTAGAATATATTTTCGAATCTGAATTTATTAATGTAATCGGACAATATGACCCTAGCTCTGCCTCTGGTTTATCCTTTTTCAAAAACACTACTGTTTTAGCCACAGACCACGAGGGAGGGGGAATTACACCATCATATATTTGATTAAATAATGCAGCCAGATGATTTTTGAGTTGGGGAGCAAATTTTTATAAAATTCAGAAGGAATAAGATCCATTCCTGTCGCCTTTCCGGAGGCTATGCTGGTAATAGCTAAAAAGATTTCTTCCCATAAAAGTTCTCCTTCTAGGGACTATCTCTCAGTAGTCGATAGGTCATTTGCAGCTATCCTTCTCAATGCAAATAACTGACTAATATCCACCACTCAAATTACTTTCATATTTCACTATACTAATTCAACACTAATCCTTTAATGGGTTCAGGAGTAACGTGCTACTCGCCAAAAAAAGCACTTCAACACCCCATCAGGGGTAACAAGCGCTATATAAATGCAAACCTTTTCCCTCTTCGATCCCTCTGCTATCCTTCTGAATCAAATAACTGACTAACATATCCACCACTCAAATTACTTTCATATTTCACTATACTAACTCAACACTAATCCTTTATGGGTTGCGGAGTAGTGTGCTACTTGCCGAAAAAGCGCTTCAACGCCTCATCAGGGGTAGTAAGTGCTATATAAATGCAAATACAATTCAATACAATATCCGAGGTAGGCACACAAACTATGAACAGATCATGTTGCAACTGTTCATTGATACCTCATGCCGTAGGCACAGACAGACTTTATTTAGTGCAACAGATAGTCCCTGAAAGAGCAAAATTCCTTGTTCATCTGTACCTCTGTAGGATCGAGGCAAAAATCCAACCCAATAGAGTAGAACCCCATAGGACATTAGTAAACATCACCTAGCATGAGACAAACCCCACTGCACTATATCTCTTCACTGAGCCGAGTGACATCTAATCCGAAGTAGACAAGAGGCACAGAAAGGGAACCATAGGGGAGGACACTGTTTGGCCCCGGGAGTTGAGAAAAGGTTCTTGCAGGTAGCACAACCACCACAGCAATGCAAAATGCATCTACTCCCGCCTCCATCTGCAGTGCCAGGGTGGCCCTTAGCCTCTTTGGGGCCACCTTCTTTAATTATCAATGGACCCCAGACATGGAATTCCAGTGCAGGGCCCTTCCTCTTAATCATGAGAGGGAAATGAGTCCCATGGGAGGGGGTTCAATACCAGCGTAGACACCCCGTGCCATGTAATCTGGGATAGCGAGAACAATAGGTACATCTGGTTGGAGGGGAAGGGCCAACCCCTAATTGTACAGAAATGTACTTTGTACTGTTTATTTTTCAGATGCAAAGAAACCATACTGTTGGGCAGCAATGAGAATTGTGGCACGATACTGTACATACCAGACCTGTAATGGGGCACTTCCATGCTGATGGATATCTACTGACAATGCGGTGAACTTCCCTACACCCAGCTTGTCCCTAGGTGACGGGATTTATGCACCATTGTGACCATACACACCCCAACCCTAGTCATCCCTGGAGAAGATGTGGACGAGTTGCCTTAACATCCATCAAAGAAGAAAACAACTCTGTTGCACCATTCTTGAAGGAGAAGAACTGTTGATTATTTTGACTGGGCTCAGTACAAGTACATTCCCCAAAAATTCAGACTGTTCACAGAAGCTCAAGTAAACGCCGAGTGTTACTACCCTTCTTCATCCTGCAAACCAAAGCCAACTCCCGCTGGTTACAAATAATCAGATGGGAGCTGATGCAAATGATAAATAATACTGAGCTCGGCCTAAACGCTATCAAGGAAGAACTGTGAGCCATCTGCCTTATGGTGATGCAACATCGGTACATGTTGGACTTGATGATCATGATGGAGAGTGGGGTGTGCCAAGATTGGTACTTCCTGTTGTACTATTATCCCCGGAAATGACATGAACAATGGGACATTCGCCCGTGCCATCCAAGATCTGCATAATCTACAAGCGGATATGAAGAAGGAGCGAGGTGCCTTGGAGCAGGACTGGTTGCATAGTATCTTTTCGTGGATCCCCTTAGGGGTATCCAAGCTACTGACATCTGTGATTCTTAATCTCCTTGCTGTACTTCTGTTATGTGGTTTCCTGCAAGCAGGGGTTTCTTGCTGTAAAGAAGCAGTCTTCAAATTGGGTTGTATGCACTTAATAAGGGAAAAAACAACCAACACTACACACACACACACACACACACAAACTTTCAAATCACATAACTGTCATGACATATGAGGAGGATAGAGTGGTTGATGACTCAACTAGAGGGGGGAATTTTGGGATGGGTGAATACGATGTCAATGAATGTCATGATATGTGCAGGCCCGGTAGTGGCAATATCAGTAAATGCAATGTGAACGTATGCCATAGCTTGTGCCTACATAACCCCGACAATGCCTGTCAATGCAATGTCAATGTATACCAAACCTTGTGCCCGCACAGCAGAGTCGACATCAGCAATGATGATACCAATATATGCCATAATCCTTGGTTGTACGGTAATGTTATTGTTGCCGATAAGAACAATGCCAATGTACGTTCAGACCAAAGCAAACATACCTTTGATAACACCAGTAAGATCATTGTCAATGTGCAAGATGACAACTGTATGCACAACATTGCTAATGTCAATAAAAATGATACCAGTGGCTGCCATATTATTCTTAGGAATTCTAATGAACTCACATCAATGCTGTCAGATTCACCGTGGTGACCTTCCCATCAAATACCACATAGCTAGATACCACATGTAGATGGGTACACTCAACCTATCAGGACACGACATGCACACCACACGTAGTGATCACGCTCTCCTCACACGGGACATCTGTGCACATACACACTGACCCACATTAGCTCTCCCGGAGGTTGAGAGCCAACTGTTTCCTTATCAGAAGCTCACATGTGATTGAATTATGACTAAGATGCTCTTTTGGAATGTAGAAAACATTTTATTGTACCTCATTATCTGTATAAATTAAGTGCCACAATTTGTACATCGAGAGATTTTGAGCAGACACATTCTGTCCAGGCTCTCCCGGCTGCAACGTTTAATTCAATCATAGTTTATCTAGAGTGACTACTCACCCATGAGGGTCTCAAGGTGCTGAGAAGGTGTGGGGCTGCTGATCCAACTTGTTCCTGTTTTGTCAACACCTCTTTTCTTTTCATTTATTTAATGTAAATTCATATCTGAGTAACAATATCATGCAGACTGCCTTATGGCCATTTAGGCCTATTTAGGGATGACTTAATAATATTTGAAAGGAGAGTATAGGTCTGTCAAAAGGGGTTGTTTTGACAGGTTGAATTGCAATTTAAACCTGCACGTCCAGGCTACTGGTGGCAGGCTTGCAGTCATGTTTTGCATTGTCACTTTAGTGGTGGAACAATATATAATGCTTCCCCCAGTGACATTTATCTTGCAGGCCCTGGGTATATTTTGCATATACAAGAAATATATAGATAGGTTTAATGTGCCTATAAAGAGTACAGCTAATTTCAACATGTTTTTGGGGTTAGAGTGTCATGTGGTCACATTTTAGGCCCAGTTATAAACACCACCATTTTACATGCTCATGTTTTTAAGTTACCTTTTTTTCATAAACACAATGACTTTTTTTAACACACATTCATTTGCGTGCTTGTGCAGGATAAAATTCTCTGAACTAGCTTTGCTTACATTTCAACTTCGTAGGCATATTATCAAGTACCTTGAACATTCTGTACAACGGCTAAGTTCACTGCACAAAATGTTGTTGTTTGTTATTATCCATTCAGCAACAGAGCTATCACAATAAAATCAACATTAGTGGCCAGACTGGGCTTTTGGCATGGTAACATGGGTGATGTATATATATTTTTTTGTAAACTTTATTTTCATTTTCTAATAGCTTACAACAGAGCATGGTGATTCACTGCAATCCTGAAATAATAATAAAGGAATCAAACCTCATATGCAAATCAATTGTGCACAAGTATATAACAGACCAATGTCTCAGGATGGTATGTACATCATACTTTGAAAAGTCAACATCTGACCAACCTGGAACAGCTGGCTCTCCTTGGCTGACAAGCACAGACTCACAGTGATATGATAATAAAACACAGCAATTTGAGAAAGTGGAGTGAGTTACAAATTACCCCCCCAGTGGGGACTATCCCATTGTGCTGTTCTGAAGCAGGGGCGGTGCTGATTCCTAATAAGTAAGCTTTAAGAGGCTCCCAAATATCTTTTGGTCGGGAGGCAAGGGGTTGTGTCTTGGCATACAGCTCACAGTTAGTATTGCAGTATGTGAGACTATGGAGCCAGTCCTTTACTGTGGGAGCGGATCTACTACCCCATTTGAGTGCTATTTCCCTCTTTGCGAGCAGAAGAGCAATGGCAGTGAATTTACGCACCCCCACATTTCCCAATAAGGTGATTTCAGGTGTGGGAGCCACCTCCAGGCGTATCATTTGTGTTATTGTCCTGAAGATGGATCTCCAGAAGTCCCCAATTTTGATACAATTCCACATCAGGTGGGCAAAATCGGCTTGCGAGCCACCGCACTTAAGACAATAGTGCGGTCGATTCGAATCAATGGCATGTAACCTAGCCAGGGTCATATAGAACCCTCCACAAATATTTTCAGTGTATAAGCTTATGTCTGCTATTTAAAGAGACCTCCTTAGTTTGCTCGCAGCAAAAGGACCAGTGCGAGTCCTGAATTGGGTGCCCAAGGTCCCACTCCCATGCCTCCCGTATCTTGGTGTCTCTGCTAGGGATTAATGTCATACATGCTTTATATAACTTTGAGATTAGGTGTTCTCCCCCGGGACTTGTAATTAAGAGAGTAAGTGGAGGGAAGGACTCAGGCTCCAACGGGTACTCCGAAATCTTTGCACGTAGCGTCCTTCGTAATTGACTAAAGACAAATTGATCCATAAATGTGGCCTCACTAAACTGCCCACCCTATGTAGTGTAGCTCCTATTTCCCTAATAGGCTCTGCGCATTGGAATAATATCCCCTATAGGTTTGACATAGGACTAAGGTCAGTATGTCCCTATCGAGTATATTAAACTTAATTACTTGTGCCAGCTAGCTCAGAGGCCACTAGAAACTCCTTGACAAACAAGAAGGGAGTAGTTTCTGGCAGCCGCAAAACATGACCACTTTGTTTCCCTTTAGAATCAGAACGTGTCCCAGAGTCGGGGAAACAATAGATAACTATTTCACTCAGCTCAATCGTGCATACTTAGTTTTTCTCAAAGTTACACAGAAAGAATAGACGGGCGTTTCAATAAAAGATTTATTGAACAGTTTCTTGTGTAAGTAAAATGTGTTGTTACAATCACAAGACAGTATGCAAGATAAATAATGTACAGCGTAAGCAGTAGAAATAAATAATACTGCGCTAGCATGATCTTTAGTAGATATTCATTTACATAAATAACACATACTAAAAATGCGAGTACTCATACGATGCATTTCTAAGCTAGTTCTACCTCAATGTACCTAACCTATCCTAGGTGTAGGGAGAGGTATGAAGTAGGTGAAGTATTCCTTACTATGGGATACTAGGAGTATGTTAAGCCCAGTATGCCTAGTATGCCAAGAGTCCCTCTAGGTTCTAGTCATCTCCATACCTTAAGAATGAGAGAAGTAGGAATCTCTTGCCAGACTCGAACTCCAACACCCCGCAAGGGAAGTCAGATCACTGGAAGCTGGGCTCTCTGCGGGCAGGGATGACAGCGTCTTCTCAGTGCGTCAGGCCGGGAAACGGGCTCCTCTGAAGTCGAGGTCTCCTCTAGTTTACAAGGGCTGGGCAAGGTATATTTATACCTGAGAGGTACCTCAGACTGTTAGCATTGACGTGAATTGGACAGCGGAAGACGTCATGAATGAACCCCTAAGGTATAACGGTTCATGCATAATATATGAGTCCTTGAAGAAATCAATAGTCCTGTGCTAGGGAAACTCCCGAAGCCTAAGGGTCTGTTCTTCAAGAACTCGTTGTGACGTTAGGGTGGACGGATGTCAGAGACCATGCCTGTATTTGGAGTGCACGGTTTAATGCCTAAATAAGGACTGGGATTTTATGCCTATATAAGGGCAGGGCGAAATGTGCCTATATAAGGACATGATACAGGAAAACCTATATACGGACATCCTAAGAGGAATACAACACCCACTCCACTTTCGTGTGTACGATAATACTAAAATGCTAAACATTAAATGGAGTTCCGCATATCGCTAAAATATTTCTTAAAACCATTTAAAAGGCATTTAAAAAACCTATTAGAATGTAAAAGGTACTGTACATTTTAAGCATTGCTTTTCATTTCAGGCATATATTTGAAACAAAAATGCAATTTGAATGAAATAAGCAGTAATAATTACATGTGACAAAAAAATTGATTGATAAGTTTGTTCAAAATCAAAGTCATTTCATGTCATGGAAATTAATTAATTTTTTAGACAAGCCAGATGACTAAGTGTCTGTGGAAGTACCGCGAAGTCTGTACTATAAGGCTAGTTCTACTTCAAGCAGATTGAATTGCCATTTAGTTAGAAAAAATGGGAAAAAGTTCAATTTGGGAAGAGTTCCAAGTTTTGAAATATGAAGGCCAAATTTGTTACTGCATCTCTGGAACACTGTGGGCCGAATCAGAGTCAGTTACGGGTCTGGTGTAAACATGAGATCATCTATTTCTGTAGACAAAACATCGTCCACTGAAGTTGGTGTCAGTTGGAACACCTCGTGTAGTAGATTAATTGCACAGAGATGTGAAGCATCGCTTTCAGCATAGGTTGCCGCAGCAATGTTCGCGTCCGTTGTTACCTGTGTGCCTGTAGATCCATCTCGTACCTCAGCAGCAGCTGGAAGCGACTGTGAGATCTCAATGAATGCCGTCATCAGGATTGGTAGCCTCTGGGGACAACACAGAGCATGGGCCGTTATCGGGTCCAGCAGAGTATTGATATCCGTTGGCGTTGCTGATGGAAATGTTAGACAGATGTCCAACACGCATTCTTCACCGCATAGCAGGCATCGTAGAACAGGTAAGATGCAATCTTGCCAGATTGGTCTGAATGACAGGAACCACGTGGTATTCAGGTCCCGTAGACGAGTCATGCCCAAAAGCTGTACTATTCGCTCACGGCACTTTCATTCAAGGAGAGCTTTCTCCATTTCGCTCGGAGTGATGTCTGCGAATAGGCTGGCCATAGCGTAATAGCAGGAAGAGTAATGGAATTCCGGCAACAAGTGCTAGAATTAATGGTATGCCACCAAACACCTAATGTGCAAAGTTCGGGATGATTCCGAGTATTGCCTGGAAAGGTGCTAACAGACCGGAACAGATGCTCTTAAATACATGTACAATTCCGCTTGTATCAGACATGTTAAATATACGTCCTATCATTTCCACGAAATGTATAGGGCAGTTTGTACGTATTAAAGTCTGTATCTCAGCCGAAGTCCTTGCTACTTGTAGATCATAGGTTTCTTTGGCCAAGGTCAAAGGCACTGTTTGCTGTAAAAGCATGGCTTTCATTCTGCTCAAAGTATCAAATCTTATAAAAGAGACGTTCAGCGAAGGCCACAAAGGCGACTCCATGACTGTGTCTATTGGGGCAAACAATACTTGCATACAGCAAGTGACCCTGGAGTTGACCGTTACTAGATATGGGATGCCTGGCAACATGCCGCAGCAACTCTGATCATTCAACATGAGGTAACTCCCATTAGAAAGTTGTCCAAACGTTGGATTAATCACAGCAGCTGGTGTACCCTGCTGGTGGCAAGACAAATTTGCCACAGAACCATTACAAGCCCCGTGTAAAGAAATGTCCTGACATATAAGTGAACCGCTCAGTGCACTTTTACAGTGTGTACTGCTCAAAAACACTTCACGATCCCCACTCCAACATCTATATGTATACGGTAAATCCCAAGATGTCTTAATGTATTCCTTACTCAACCTTTCATATTTGCCTGCTTGCATTTGTCTGAGGCAATACTGAAACTGAAAAGTAGTCACAGGTAATGTGATTTTGCCATGAATGAGCCATTCCGTAGCTGGTTTTTCTGCCACTGTGAATGGTAATTTTTCCAGTTTTTCAATGCTCAACACTGTATAGCTTGCTCCTCTTTGTGCCAGTTCGATCTGTTTATCAGTTAGATTGTATTCTGCAAACAGAGCTGACGTGTTGATGAAACGCCAAGGCACATAGCCCGCTCGCAAAGATTGCAGCGTCCATCTTAATAACACAATAGAACATAATTGAGATTGGCCTTGTTGTAACATCGCCAAATCTTGTTCTAGTATGTCGATAGCAGAGGATACAATGTTGTCCAATGAATATATTCTGGAGGACAAAGTTGTTAACCCATTGTCGACCACAGTGAGTGTTTTCTCTAAATTAATACGATCAAGTTCACGTATTCGTTCTGCGGCCTCCATCTGTGACACTTTCCATGCTTCATTATAAGCAGCGTAAATGCCGGCATATATGAAACGTTTTTGACGCGGTTTTCTTGGTCCAAGCAAGAATTTCCTAAGGTCTGCGTCCTCTTTAAGTAAGGATAAGTGTTGTTTCACATCCTGTATTGTAGATTTCTGCAGCCAATCGAGGCATAATTTACCTACACTGTATGTTGTTACTACCCCCGGATGCTGTCTTTGGACGTATCTTGGGTCTGGCCTATGAATAGTAAAGCCCTGAGTTTTATTCAGGAATCTTTCCTGACAGTTGTTCGTGTCTGTGGGCCAGATCAACCATTTTCTCCAATCAGGATTAGATCTGTTGAGTTGTAGTATATTGTCAACTGTCACCGCTGCCTGTGTATAGTTATCACTTGCAGGTGTTGGTACAGAAGGTGTTTTCATCTCTTTTATCTTGGCTAGTCCAAGACAAGATGTTTGTTGGATGGTTTCATTCAAAAACATTATTTGTTCAGGGATGATACAGGCTCTAAACAAAGCTTCTATCCCCTGCACTTGCCAGTCTTTAGTACCCCAGACAGTTTTTGTGTCTATTGTGTCTTTCCATAAGTCGAAACCCTGTCTAGACAGTTGGGCAATAAATGCTGCAGAGTAAATCTGTTTTGTATTAGTTAACATAATTTTCAGCCCTGTTTTGTTTACATTTTTATAGTAAAATGTTTCTGGATCAGATGTATTGTAACCTGAAAAATATGGAAACTTGTTAGCAAATGTTTTTGAACTACCTTGTGGTGGTGTAAGACAATGCTCTCATTGGTTAAACATAAACACATTTCTAGGGTATGCAGATTTATGCAAATAATGATGACCATAGTGGTTATAGCAATACAGCTGTTCATAGTCTGATGAACCCTCTAAATATTCATTTTTAGAAAATGCAGCAGATTTTTCTAGGTCAAACATTATGTCATTAACAGTCTCAAAGTCCCAATCATCAGAGTAGGTACTGGACGAAATTAGATCACTTAGTTAAATTTTAAATAAATGTGGAATGTTCAATTGTTCCGTCGGGCCAAAGATATCAAAATCTGTTTTGTCCCACACTATACCATCCTGTATAGGAACGGCTGTGATGTTCACTGTTGACAAGTCTCTTGCTTCACGATGGGAAGACTTATGAGGTTTCAAAAGCACGTTCACGTCTTTTCCTTCAGTATTCACATGGATGTATCTGCCACTTATAAGCACGCTCACAGTTGTAACCAAAGCTAGCCAGAGCAGGAAAACAAAAAGTCCAGATGTAATCCAGAGTTCAATCCATGGAGAAACCAAATAAGTCTTTTTCAGAAAGTGAAGAAAGTCTTGTACTTGCCGCTTGAATTTCAATGATGCTGGCGTCGTTTCAGGTTCACTCGGATCTTCTGAGAACGTATCAAAGTTAATGAAATAGCCAGAAGCAGTTCTGTCAATTGTTTGAATTGCATCAGGATTTGTAGAAATCGCTGGCACCAGTTGATCACTTGCTACATTGGTGTAGACAGGTGTATTTGGACGAACTGTTACTTGATTTTCAAGAGGGATGAGTTCCATAACATTGTTGCTCAGTCCTTCATCTGTTACTGCTGAAGTCCCAATTGTTATCAGTCTTTCAGTCTGAACCTCTTGGATAGTAGCGAGAGGAGTGTGTCTGCTACTAGGTCGGAGTCCACGAGGCCTACTACTTAGTATTGGCCACATACTGTGGTTTGATGAGGTCGATGGACACAAATCTTTTCTCCTTTCTTCCAGCAAGGGGCGGCAGAAGTACTGTTCTTGTTCCTTGAACTGCTAGGACAGGTACTGGTTGTCTGTAAGAAGGTCCAAATTCCTTCTTGTCCGCAATCTTTTGTCTGACTAGATCCCCAACTTTTGGAATCCAGACAGGCCTTGCTGGGACCGCCGATTTTTCCCCAGTGGTGGTTGGCTGCAGGAATACGTTGCTTTGTTTCGTTCTTAACTCATTAAGTTCCTGTAAGACAGCCAAACGATCTTTGATATCAAACATTTTATTTTCCACCACTGTGCCTACGTCATCGAGATCTGGTACCCACATTCTTGTACCAAATAGGACCTCATATGGAGTGACCACCCCCTAGAGAACTTCTTGGCAGATTGTTAAATGAGCGTTGGACCCCATAAAGATGTTTGACCCACCCATCATCCAAACCTAATACCCTAGCTGTTATAGACTGCTTTATGTCCCGGTTTTTCCTTTCCACAACAGAATTTCCCTCAGGATGGAATGGAGAGGAGTACCGCAATGCAACGCCCAGACTGGCCATGGCTTCTTTGTAAGCCCGAGAGCTAAACGCAGGGCCCTGGTCAGAATGTAGCGTGCCTATTGCGTATGTGCCGATAAAGACTCGCAAATCTTTTATAACAGTTCGAGCGTCAGCCGAGCGCTGAGGCCATATCCATAGGAACCTTGATTCAGTATTTGTGGGATTGCATTTGTCCAGAAGGACGCATGCGCATAGATAGTCTAATGAGGTCTAACAATGGTGTCTGTACTGGGCAGCTGCATTCGCAGCATGGTGTCTGGTGGTTTTCTCGCTGTAATTTACAGTCTAAGCAGTTATTGATGAATATGTGAATTTCTGTATTCATTCCAGGCCACCAGTACATCTCTTTTAACGTCAAAATTGTTTTAGAGATCCCTTGATGTGACAGACCCTCCCCCAAATGTGTTTCATAAATCAAAGCTGCTCTACGTTCCATGTTTGGAATTACCCTATCCCCCACTCCAGGGATTCGAGCAAAAGGAACGTTGTTCGCATCAATTACATAAGAGTACTTGAGTGGAAACATTTTTGGTAACGCTGCACTGCTGCCCTTGCTTGAAGCATTGACAGCCAACATTATCTCACCGTCTATTTTCGTTTTTGAACGAGTGATCGCAGCTACGGAAGCCGTCTGAACAGCCCCCTTTGTGGCTTCGTCAGCCAATGAATTCCCAGCAACGTGAATGCCATCACGTTGATGACTCAATGTGTGGATCACGTGAGCCTTTGGTAGTTCGTTTTTCAACTGAACTACTTGTTCCCAAAGCATTTTGTGCTTTATTGTGCCACCTTTCGCATCTTTGAAACCATTTTCAAGCCAGTTTTGTATATATTCATTATATGACTGAACACAGTAAAAGGAATCACACACTATCAGTGTGGGGAATTCTCGATCTGTACTTTCAAGTGCCAGTTTGAATGCTTGTAGTTCAGCTCGCTGAGCTGTACAATCTCCTAGAGACTGGGTTTTTGTGACCATAGGTCTGAAGATGCAATCTCGCATGCGACATTTAACGATTGCACATGCTGCACTGTAAGCTTGCTTACTCCCTGTTGCGGGCTGTGCGGATCCGTCAGTATAAATTATGAATTCATACTGATCGAGAGGCAGAATTTCAGTGGGCAGAGGACATTCTTGTTCATATTGCAGGAACGCTTGTGTTTTTAAATCAGGATCAAAAACGTATTCAACATCTGTTACAGCAAGAGAATTAACCCATTGTATCCATCTTGGATGTAATGCTTTTGCATTTGGAATGCTTGCTTTTGTGACCGCTTCTAAAGCCGGTACTGGGGTTACGATAATAATGCGTTTCCCTTGGGCTAAGGCTCTTTCTTTTGCTACAGCGGTTTGAACTGCTGTCAGAATTTTTTCAGTTGAACTGAAACGCATTTCCGCTTGTGTATACAAATGAGATTTGTATGCGATTGGTACTTTTTCACCTTCATTAAATGTTAAGTAGGTGAATCCGCATTGACCCGAAATTATTCAGATCACCAGGTTGCGTTGACTTACGCGTGTTTGTAAGTGATTTGTTGCTAACATGTTAGCTTGGAGTGAACGCAAGATTTCTGTATGTTCATGTGTCCAATTTTTGATTGAAAAATCAGGTTGGATTAATGCGTAGAGAGGTTTAACCCTTTCTGCGTAAATTAGAATGTATGTTCTTCCAAAATTTAGGAAACCCAGGATGGATTGTAAGTTTTTTAGCGTTTTTGGAGGTTGGAGCAGCGCACACTTCTCTAGAAAGTTAGCTGCCAAGCTCTTGCCTTCACTTGAAAGCTCATATCCTAGAAATAGGACATTGAGATGGGCAATTCTGGATTTTTTAAAGTTGAATTTGTAGCCCTCAGGGGCAAAGCCCAGTATAATGGTACTCACCCTGTTCAAGTGTTTGTCCAGGTCATCGTCTGTCAGATATATGTCATCGACATAGGACAATGCCTCATTGTCATAAATTTGTAGTAACTCCGTTACCCTCGCTGAGAATAAACCTGGGCTGTTCTTGAACCCTTGTGGGAGTTGACAAAATTGACGCTGGGTCCCCATTATGGAGAATGCTGTTAAGTACCTGCTTTCAGGTGCTATGTTTTGACAAAAGAAACCATTTGAGATGTCTAGTGTGGTTTTATATTATTTACGCACAATGTTATTCATTAATGCTGTGCTATGTGCATTTTGCACTGCAAATGTTTTAGAACAAGTGTTTAAGTGTCTGTAATCCAAAACTAGACGATATGATTTGTCTGGTTTGGAGATAGGAAACAAAGGATTGTTCATTGAGGAGGTGCATGTTTCAATCACCCCTTGGTATTCAAGTTGATCTAAGATCTCCCTGACCTGTTTTTTAGCTTCTTGCTTTACTGCATACTGCCGCTGGGCAGTTGGTTCATGTTTCAGATGTATTTTATGGTGAGGGGAGTCCTCATCCCATCCTACATGATTTTTATATAATGCTGGGGCCTGGGCTACTGCCCATTTCCTGGCATATGTATATTTGAGGTGAATTGGAATGTGGTTGGAGAAGGCAGGCATAATAATGTCCTCGCCGTGTGGGCTACTGCCCATTTCCTGGCATATGTATATTTGAGGTGAATTGGAATGTGGTTGGAGAAGGCAGGCATAATAATGTCCTCGCCGTGTGGGCACTCCCTGACAAATTGTGGTGGCCAGTCTTTTTCTGCTAGAAGTATGTCATAGCCCCTTGATAGTCTTTCCCAAAAGAGTGCTTTCACCTGTCTAGGTATGTCTCCCTCCATCTGGAGTGTTATTTCATATAACTTTTGTGGAGTACTAACCCTGGTGTCCACAGTCTCAACTGTAAAATACTCATTCAAGTCCACTATCTCCAGAAGTTCCTTCAGGTTCTGGCGAGCTATTGTGACTTCTGCTGCACTGTCCAGCATTGTCTGAGCCCATTCTCCGTTCTTGAGTTGTGTTCTCAGTATTCTCGGCATGTCTGATCTTGAGACCTGCTACTTTCTTTTTGGAGAATTGAGGTTTTGTTTTATTTTTTGGAGCGTGTTTTTCTTCCTTGGATTTCATGCGTTCTTCTCTATGTTCTGACCATCCTCTTCTTTCCGAAGTCTGTGATGAGATCTGAAAGGGACGAGAGGAACGTGTATCAGTATCTTGATACCTGTCAGGTTTTCTCAAATTATCCCTATTCCTGAGGTTATACCTCCTTTCAGAGGGCTCCTTTTGAGGAGACCTACCTCGAGATTGAGAACGTTTCTCGTTTGAATTTTGTTTATTAGTCTCCCACTTATTTTTAGAGGATGTAGGAGTTTGTTTAATAGAGTCCTTCTCAGGACTTTCAGATAGTTTAGGCTTCACTGGTCTTCCACCCAAACTATCCCTGCCTAATTCTGCATAAGATTGTTCAATTATTCTGGGTAGCTCAGTTTGATGTTCTGTAACATCGAATTCCGTTAATTTTTGGCGGATCGCCACTGCTGCTGCCTCCCCTTTAATATTAGATAATATTATTGTTGAGACCTGGTCGAAATTTTTCAGTAATTTCATACCTAAATTCAGAGCAGGGTCTGCCCCGTATTCGTTTTGAATTTGTTTCAGGGCATCTGGTATTACCGCAATTGACGGAATGCCATGTGTTTTTGTATAGATGGCAGCAAAGACTGAGCCCCAAGTGGTGCAGTCTTCCAGTTGTGGTGTGATCCCCATTGGTAAACTGATTGTCAGTATTCTGTGTTTCTCATACGGGCTAGTATTTGGAAATACTGCTTCGATTTGAGTTATTTTTTAAGCTATCCAGAATGGAATTTGCTCATGTTTTGTGGGCATTTTACCCATGACTGCGTATAGAGTCTGTGGTGTAATTTTTAGTGTATTCCCCTATTGAGGGGTATGATTTGGAAGTGTCAATGGTGGTTGGACTGTAAAAGTCCGCATGACATATTGGACCAATTGTCTGAATATTTGTATTAATTCTTGTAGTTGAACAAGTAGTTCCTCATCTGACATTATATCCAGGTCAGGATGAGGTGTGTAGCCGGCTAGAATCGGCCATGTTGCTCCTGGTCTACCTAGTGGACCGAGCCTGGTAATGTTTCTGTGATGTTTTAGGGCGCCTTTAAACCAGAGCTGATGATCCTGGTATGTTAATGGAATTTCTATATCCTCGAAAGGAATGTATTCCTCTGGTGGATCATCTTCTTTGTAGAAGTGAAACATTTTTGTAACTGAATTTGATTCAGGAAATATTACCTATGAATAGAATACCTCTGTCTGAAAGGATTTGTGTGCCTCTATCACGAAAACTGCTCTACCTCCTCTTGGTGGTAGGCCATGTTTTATGAGTTTTAGAGTGATGGCTCTTCTTAAGTTTGGATGGATGTCTATAACACCCTCCTCGGTTTCATTTAAACCGGTAAAGTTAAAAACTGCTGCTTGGGCTGGATCAGCCACAGCTCCACCGTTTCCGGTGGCATCGTCGCCGTTTATGGACATTTTGTTATTTTTGAAAAATGTAGAACAAGTTTCAAGGAAACAAAGATAAGGTGCACAATATTTTGGAACACTGTATCCTTCAACGTTGAGCAAACCAAGCAGCTAATATATAGGGTGTTTCCCTATGTAGCCGTGGTGGATACTTAACCCTGCCCACTCCAGACGTCTTTTGGAGTATATGGGTAGGGGTCTGAGAGAAAAAAAGAGCACGACTGAGTTACTCAGTATCTAGCGTTGAATTACCGCCTTACCAAACGTTGGGCGCCATGTAGTGTAGCTCCTATTTCCCTAATAGGCTCTGCGCATTGGAATAATATCCCCTATAGGTTTGACATAGAACTAAGGTCAGTATGTCCCTATCGAGTATATTAAACTTAATTACTTGTGCCAGCTAGCTCAGAGGCCACTAGAAACTCCTTGACAAACAAGAAGGGAGTAGTTTCTGGCAGCCGCAAAACATGACCACTTTGTTTCCCTTTAGAATCAGAACGTGTCCCAGAGTCGTGGAAACAATAGATAACTATTTCACTCAGCTCAATCGTGCATACTTAGTTTTTCTCAAAGTTACACAGAAAGAATAGATGGGCGTTTCAATAAAAGATTTATTGAACAGTCTTGTTTCTTGTGTAAGTAAAATGTGCTGTTACGATCACAAGACAGTATGCAAGATAAATAATGTACAGCGTAAGCAGTAGAAATAAATAATACTGCGCTAGCATGATCTTTAGTAGATATTCATTTACATAAATAACACAGACTAAAAATGCGAGTACTCATACGATGCGTTTCTAAGCTAGTTCTACCCCAATGTACCTAACCTATCCTAGGTGTAGGGAGAGGTATGAAGTAGGTGAAGTATTCCTTACTATGGGATACTAGGAGTATGTTAAGCCCAGTATGCCTAGTATGCCAAGAGTCCCTCTAGGTTCTAGTCATCTCCATACCATAAGAATGAGAGAGGTAGGAATCTCTTGCCAGACTCGAACCCCAACACCCCGCAAGGGAAGTTAGATCACTGGAAGCTGGGCTCTCTGCGTGCAGGGATGTCAGCGTCTTCTCAGTGCGTCAGGCCAGGAAACGGGCTCCTCTGAAGTCGAGGTCTCCTCTAGTTTACAAGGGCTAGGGAAGGTATATTTATACCTGAGAGGTACCTCAGAATGTTAGCATTGATGTGAATCGGACAGCGGAAGACGTCATGAATGAACCCCTAAGGTATAAGGGTTCATGCATAATATATGAGTCCTTGAAGAAATCAATAGTCCTGTGCTAGGGAAACTCCCGAAGCCTAAGGGTCTGTTCTTCAAGAACTCGTTGTGACGTTAGGGTGGACGGATGTCGGAGACCATGCCTGTATTTGGAGTGCACGGTTTAATGCCTAAATAAGGACTGGGATTTTATGCCTATATAAGGGCAGGGCGAATTGTGCCTATATAAGGACATGATACAGGAAAACCTATATACGGACATCCTAAGAGGAATACAACACCTCTGTGCTAGAAAAGATCCCTGATCTTATTCATTGAGTATGCTGTAAGTGTACGCTGAACCAATTTTTCCTCTGTAATGGGAAGCCAAGGGTTATTGGCCACAGGGATCTCCAATGAATATAAAGCACCTCCTCCCGTCGCTATAGTCAGCTTACGCCAGGCCCAGCTAGTGGTAGAAACTGTTTGAATGTCCCGGGGGTCTCTGGGGAATCCCTGCGGAAGCACAGTACAACGTGGCGTCGGGGGCACTAGATCAGCCTCAGGCCTAGAATAGGGAATCCTAGCATCAGGATGTTACCAGGAGTGAGCAAAACTACATTGAGCAACTAAATAATAGACCTGAAAGTTGGGGACCCCAAACCCACCTCTCTCAAATGGTAAGGACAAGGTGTCCCAGCTAACTCTGGGTCGTCCGCCCCCCCAGACCAATCTGATGAGATGAGACCTCAACGTGCGAAAAAAGAGTTAGGGAGGGGGATGGGAATATTATGAAACAGGTACAGGAACCTTGGGAGGACAATCATCTTCAAAAGGGCCACTCGGCCCGCAAGGGATAGCAGGAGTCTCAACCAGCACTCTACCTGCTGTTCCAGATTATGTACCGCAGGGCCATAGTTTAGTCTGATTATTTGCTCAGTCTCTCTGTGGATCCGTACCCCCAAATACTTAACCGACTCCTCACACCATGTAAGCAAGAACTCGCAATCCCAGCGGGCAGTGCTCGGCGTAAGGGGGAATATTTCAGATTTACCCCAATTTATACCCAACCCAGAGTATATGCCAAATCTAATTATCTCTCTAATGAGCGGTTCCAAATTCTCCTGAGTGTTGCGGACATAAAGGATAGTATCATCTGCATAGAGGGAAATTAAAGGAGGACCCGTTTTGAACTGGAGACCTCTGTGAAGATGACGTTCCTGGAAATGGTGGACCAAGGGGTCCATTGCCAATATGAAAAGAAGCGGGGAGAGTGGCAGCCCTGCCTAGTGCCACGAGTAAGAGCGAACCAAGGGGACAGTGTGCCGTTCAGACGAAGTCTAGCAGTGGGCGCGGTGTACAGTAGTGCAGTAAGATCGATGAATCCCTTAGGGATACCCAGCTTTCTCATCACTGCTAGAAAAAAGGGCCACTCCAAAGAGTCGAAGGCCTTTTCAGTATCTAGTAGAACTGCAACCGCCGGGACCTCAGGAGCGATCCGATATATGACCGCAAATAATGTGCGCAAATTTAAAGCCGTCGACCTGTAGGGAACAAAGTCCGATTGAGCTGGGGAGATAATACGGTCCAGTAATAAGGACAATCGCAGCACAATCATTTTAGCCAAGATTTTATAATCGAGGTTAAAAAGTGATAACGGCCTGTAAGAGCCGCATAAAAGCGGATCCTTCCCAGTTTTCGGCAGAAGAATTATTACAGCCTCACCCAAAGTATGGGGAAGTTCCTTGCATTCGAGCGCCTCGTTATAAACTTCTAATAAATAGGGTGAAAGTAAAACCTTATAGGTTTTGTAGAAGACACTGCTAAAACCGTCGAGGCCCGGGGCAGTCGAGCCATTTATGGCATCTATGGTGCTACTAATTTCCTCGACGGAAAACGGCTCCGCCAGAAACTGCTGCATAAACTTCTCGAGCCACACCATTGCGATCTCTGCCAGGTAATTATTACAATCTTCCTCGTCATGCGACACTCGAGTGGTGTACAAGGTGGAATAGTAAGCTAAGAATTTGTCTCGAATCTCTGGCGTACTGTTGAGGGTCTGCCCAGTCGAGGAGCGTATACAAGTGATATATGATCGCCCAGCCGAAGGCCTAAGTAGTCGCGCCAACATGCGGCCAGGTCTATCACACTCCCCATAACGCCTTGCAATGGCATACTGGTTTAAGAAACGACTCTCACGCTCTGCTGCATCTCTGAACTCCATAAGGAGCGTCAGGCGGCGGCCGAGCCGAGAGGGATCAGGTCTCACAATTTGCTCTCTGTCCAATTAGTTTAATTGCTTCTCAGTGCGCGCGATCGTACCATGCAGGTCTCTGAGAACTCTGGAGTGCTTAGAAATGCATATGCCACGCATGTAGGCTTTAAACGCCTCCCAAAGTGTGGCCCACGAGCTCACGGAGCCTTTGTTCAGTTCAAAGTATTCGACTATAGCCTGCCGAAGCTCAGACCTAAACACTTCATCCATCAAAGCATGCCCGGGGAATCTCCACAACCTCTCACATCCCTCTGGTCTAGGAATACGTATTTGCAAAACCACTGGAGCATGGTCAGAATAAGTGCTTGGGAGATGCTGGGACGCCTTATACCACAATGCCAAGTTGGGGGAGACCAGCCAGAAATCTAACCTGGTCCAAGTACCATATTGAGCGGCATAATGGGTATACGCGGCATCTCCCGTATTGCGCTGACGCCACACGTCTACCAGACCAATCGATTCGCACAATTCTAACAATACATGGCGGGCGCGTGGCTTGGTATCCGGGGATTTAGACGTGCTATCCTGCTCAGGATCTAACAGGGGATTAAAATCACCACCCATACATATATAGTCTGCATCTAGTTGTAAGAGCTGTGCGTGAAGACCTTGGAAGAACTCTGGGCTGTCAACGTTAGGCACGTATATGCAGATGAACGCAATCCTGTATTCCATCAAGAGTCCCTCCACCAAAGTATAACGCCCCACTATGTCCATATGTGCTTTTGTGAAGTGGAAAGGCAAACTTTTATGAATCATAACAGCTGTGCCCCGCGCATATGTGCTATAGCCTGCAAAGTAGCGATGTGGACCCCAGCCCGAGGCGAAAGTTGTGGTGGTAGCTTTAGGCAGGTGCGTTACCTGTAAGAATGCAATGTCGACCCTGTGACACTGTAAATACTGCAAGACCTGCCTCCCTTTCTTAGCATTGTTAAGCCCCCGAATGTTCCAGGTGATTAATGTAAGGTCTGAAAATGGTGCCAACCAACCCCGTTCCGGCATCCCAGCATTCTAGCAATGACTTGGCTTGTGCATTACAATTAAAACATACCATGCTGCAGTGAATAAACAAGATTAGAACTATTGATATCCCCAAAGAGCTAACGTTCCCCCCCTCCATCCCCCACCCATCCCAGCGCACCCTTCCACAGGGAGTGTCCCCAATGAAAATGCGTGGACATGCATCATGTAGACACCCTCGTACCTTTAAATGGAGCAATACTAGATACAATTCACAAAATTTAAACAAATGCAAAGTGATCAACACTTGGGGTGTGGCAACGTCACACCAGTTACCCAACTTGTAAAATCATGCAAAACACGTCGTTTTCCCAATAAAAAAGAGTTAAACAATTAGCCGCTGTTCATCGGTACAAGTTACAATCATTACTCATTGGGAAATAAGTCCACGCTGGCCGCCTAACCACTGTTAGGGGGGATGCCCTGGACAAGTCTTTGCTGTTGCTGCCTTTATCGTCTCTGCAAAATTCTTGCACCTCCGTGGGAGTATCAAATATGCGAGAATGACCCTCAATGTCCACTCAGAGGCGCGCTGGATATAACATGCCGTATCGCAGACCCAGGTTTTGCAATGTTGCCTTCACGCCGGTGTACTTTCTCCTGGCTTCCTGCACCTTGATGGTAAAATCTGGATACAATGCCAACGCCGAGCCCTGCCAGGTTATAGAGTCCCGCTCCCTCGCCAACCTCAGCACAGTGTTTCAGTCCCGGAAATTTAGAAGACGGGCAATGATGGGCCTAGGTGGACAACCCGGGTTAGGGCGGGGGCCAAGAGAGTGGTGGGCTCTTTCTACGAGAAAGAGGGGGGTGAAGGCTTCCTTACCAAAAATGTCCATGAGCAGGGTCTCCACAAATTGGTCCATGCACCCCGTGTTGGACGACTCAGGGACACCTAGAATGCGGACATCGTTGCGCCTACTGCGCGCCTCCAAGTCCCCGTTCTTTATGGCAACCTCCTTAAGTATTTTTTCCATGCGGTCTAGGCGCTTGGTAGATTGTGCCACGCCATCTTCCAAATCCGACAGCCTGCCCTCCACAGTGTCTAAACGTTTCTCATGCATGTCCACTTTGGCGCCGGTTCCATCCACGCATTTGTCGAGAGTGTTGAAGCGGCCCTCAAGTATCTTAAATCTCGCCCGCATTTCGAGGAGCAATGCACTCGACCCTGCCGGGGCCTCATTAAGACTGGTTTCCTCTGTGCCCCCCTCGGCCATGTTGCCGCCAGACTCTGCAGATTGCTCGGTAGACCTCTTAATTGTAGTAGGCGTTGTTTGGGGTCCTTACGCACCATTCCGTCCCTGCCGGGCACGTTAGTTACCAGCCTGTCCTAGGGAGTAACCAGAGACCCGAACCACAAAGAATGGCGTGCTTACCAACCGGCTGCAACCCAAATTCACACACAGGGCCTCGCAGCAGACCGGCCAAAGTGGCAGGATATCAGAAGCCAATCGATGAGTTACAGGGCCCAGCAGTTTCGAAATAGCCCGCTCGGAGCAACACAAGCCCAGTCCAGCATCAACCTGGTCCCAGATCTATAAGCAACAGCTCTACAATACCTTCAGGAGTGTCGGTATACAGGACCAGTCTCCCCCGTGTCGCGAGGCCGATGTTGTGCATTTCAGGGCACCCGCCGTTATATAAACGGCGCGAAGCCGGAACAGACACCGCCCGGCAAGCTCAACCCCCGCGGCCCTCCCAGCTGGCCCTAAAAGCCGAGTGGCTGGCCCCCAGGCTCACCCACGTTCCCTCTCACCACGGGGCCTCCGGGGGCTTAAAGGGCCGGACTTCGGCTGAATATGGAGAACGGGGCCAATACCAGACAGTAGGGGGGCTGCAAGCAGATCGAGCCCACCTGCTGGCCAGCGAGGCCCGTATGGTCAATTCTACGTTGGGTCTGGCTACTGGAGCCATGCTCCTTCACTGCATTCGGCGCGGCCTAACCTCCGGCCGTGCCCCGCTCTCCCCACCAGCTCCGTCCCTGACATCTCGCAGCCTCAGCTGCCATTGTTACAGCTGTTAAACCGCTCCAGCTGGCTCCGATGTACGTGGACACCTTGGGGCATTCAGGAACATCGTCCCGCACCGATCACGGCCTGGATGGAAAGCCGGATGGGCGAAGTTGTCGGGATCGCTGGCGGAGCCTCAGCGCTGCATGGCCATCTTGGTCAGCAGCCAGGACACGCCCCCCCGGGTGATGTATATTTCATAAATGACATCACTCCTTTGTTTAGGTAGAGGAGCATTTCACTGGCACTGAGAGGTTGCCCATATACCAGATTCCAGCCTAGCTGAATCCTGTTACCCTCTTGAAAAGGATGCTGCCCAGCTCTCCACTAAGACAGGCACCCCGATGACACTTACCCACAGGTATCAGGGGATTTAGATAACCCTACATGGATTTGGCAGATTCACCCACCATAGACACTCTAGGTTAGGTAGCGCTAGGTAGGAGTAAAATGTACTATATACTTACATGCAAGGATATATTCTCTGTATCAGCAAAATGGTTGAACTGTTTTTCTTTTTCACCATTCTCGTAATGCTGATCACATTATTCTGTTTCCTTCTATTGATTATTGCAGGACATGTGTTTTACTCAAGAATCACAATGCTTCAATAAATATTGAAACATCATGTTATGTATTTCATGTGTAACCGAACAAATAGGTTCTAGATCTGTTACCACGATTTCCTTGAGGAGTCAGGGTTGCCATGTTCTCAGGATTTCAATCCATTTCTTACCGTGTCAAGTTTGTGGTACAGATGGTGCACTGTGAGCTAGCAGGACTATGGCCAAATTATCCTGACGGTGTGCTCAGAATCAGTCTTGCATAATTCTGACGTTTTTGTTGTCCAACAAATGCACAGTTTTACTTGGGAAAGTATAAGCCATACAACACGGCACCCAATGTTCTAGTTTGGGTTCTTATTTAATGGATCGCCTGAGTAGTTTTCTTTTATGTACTGGTGGCGACTGGTGTACTCTAAAAGTGGTGGGGTAGAAATAACATCTGAGTTGAACACGTGATATAACATAGAGAGTGAGTTTGAACTGAAGGAGAGGTTATAGTGGGGGATGTATTCCAAGTTGCATGTGACAATCCTTGAATGTTAGGTGGAAACACATTTAGAATTTAGACCAGCCTACCTGTGCACTGTCAGAGACCTGGCCAAAGAGGGCATGAAAGAGCTACAATTGGATCATAAATTTGAATCTGTGTCCAACAGGGGCCCACATAATACGTATGCCCCAGGGCCCCCAAAATCCTTAGGATGTTCCTGTGCAGGCACTCCAGAGTGTGGGCACTGGGGGACTAAGGTGGGTTCCTGATGTTGTAGTCTGTTCTCGGCACAATTACTTACTGGTTTGAGCATGTGGGCTGTGGAGGGTGGGCAAAGGAGGAAAGGCACTGATGCTGGCAGACGGGCAAACACAGTGGCACCAATGGGACAGTGCAGCAAGCAGCAGCCATTACTGGAGTAACACACTCAGTCACTCAAGTGCTGATGCTCATCCTGCTTACTGAGGGAGACTGTGAGAGCCAGTGAGCAGTGCCTGATGTCAATGCCAGTCAGCAGCTCACCCTTCTGTCAGAGACTTTCAGTACCCGTTTGTGACTCAAGCTCTACACATTTGTTATAGTGGGCGTATGAGGACCGGACAGTAGAGTAGAGTGCACGCCAGAAAGCAACCACAGATAATATGGCGCCTTTCTACATTGGCTTTATACGACCTGAAGTACCAAGTACACCATCCCACTCAAGGAAGTTTACACTGTGCAGGCATATATCAACATGTAATCTGCAGTTATTAGAGTTAGACTGTAACACTAGCCACACTTTGGGGCATATTTACAAGAAAATGACAGTGTGCCACTGCAAGCCATCTTGCTGCACCGAGCTGCATCATTTGGAAAGTGCAGGGATGCGTCGTATTTGCAACATTACAATGCATCCCTGTGCTTTCCTCTATGCTGGCGCACAATTGACTGCCTAGCGCCAACACAGGCAACCTTGCACCATAGTGCAAGGGGGCCTGCATTGGGATGATTGTTTGTCACAAAAACAATCATTGATGGTGTTTTTCTCCTTCTATTTGTGCTGTAGAATGCAGCATACATAGAAAGAGCATAAAACAAGGTGAAATAAAGGCATTTCTCCTCGTTGCGCCACTTTGATGACACATTCCCATTACGAAGCAAGGTAAATCTGGAAATGCATCAGAATCCATGGGTGTTGCGTGGGAACACCCACTGCAACACCCATGGAAGGAAGGACTCATTGCTCTGAATATATAAACACAACATGCTCCAGTCATAATTGATACATTTCCGAAATGTTTTCAACTTTGCAAACATGTGCATCTTAATGGGAAATATTTCTCTTTTAAAGCAATGCACGCCAGAAACCTCTTGTGATTCAATTGAATGAATTTGCATTCCAGACAGACCCCACAGTTTACCGACAGAGAAAAGTCTGATTTTCTCTGTGTTTGACTTCATAATTCATGCCGTACCTTGGGAAATCCAGCTAGACATCATGAATGAATGAGGGGTCTAGTTGGATGGACAGTAACTTTTCATGGACTGTCCTGATCGGGCTGTTGATGCTTACATCCAGCAGGAATACGGTCCTACTCTTTACACCTTTAGGCTTGCCTGGGAAGTGCATCCTCCTTTCCCCTGCCCGGGACGCAAGGGTAGTTAAATCCATCCAAGCAAGTATTGGAGAAGGCACGACAGACGAGAATCTGGGTGTGCAGCAGCCAAACCCTTGCATGGAGTCAAGCCAGCAACTCCCAAATTTAACACCCTGAAAGGTGCTTTCGTCCTTGCTTGAGTTGCTAACTAATTATCCTTGTCTGAAATGATGCACTGTTGTGATCCTAGTGGAGGAAATTCATGCCCCGGTCCAGCCCCTTCAGCAATTTTGCCAAAAGTCCCAATTTTCTGCCCGGTGCCACCCTATAAAATGTCCCGTCGTCAGAAACTTTTATACTTATTAAAAGAGCAGTGGTTCTTTTAGTTCGTCCGTGCATAGTTATTTTGACAGGTTGATGAAATGATTCACAGAAACATTTTGATTCAAGCTCTATTTACGATCACCAGAATAAAGACCTAATCTTCAGGAAGGGATGGTTCGCGAATTGAAAGGAACAGGCAGCATTAAACTTACAAATGCAAAGACAGCAGTTTACATAAAAACCCCAAATTACTTACCTCACACTGCATGTCCTCAATGTCGTCCTTGATGTTCCTGGCTCCAGATTCCAGCACGAGGTCCCACAGCTAACTCCCTTATCCACTGTAAACGCTGCTCTCATGGTGTTAAGCAGCATGAGTGAAGTGGAGATTAGAATGGGGGTTTTTGTGTTTAGTCAGGAAATGGCGCTCAGGCTATTGCGTGTGCTATCGATGGACCTTAGGTGGTGCGGTGCTGCCAGGTCAGGGGAATAACCCGATAACCCCTGGGGAATCTGTGAATCAAGGGATCCACAAATTATAAAGTGAGCGTAGTCCTGGGCACACGCGATGAGGGTATTGGTAATAAAATATCTATTATTGATGCGTTATTCGAATGCAATGGTCAACATCAGTATTTGTCCAAATAGGTATTTTTTATTTCAACAATCACTGTGTTGAATATAGTGAACCAGCCGACACGTGTTTCGTCACTGGGAAAGTTCCCGTGACTCATCAGGGCTGGGAAGGATACAAAAAATAAATAAATAATATGTGAGGAAAACAACGATGCAATGAAAGATACCTCGTCTGTGCTAGACACATATATCTAAGTGGAAAGGGATCACCCAAAGTGACTGTTTGGAACATGATCAACTGTAAGTGACCAATATGGTGTTAGGTGACACTCGTGAAGGTGCCGCTGTTCATGGTTCAAGGCTCTAGATGAAGAAGCAGGAAACATTTCAAATTATTTCAATTAATAGTGACAGGTGTGATGGTGCCGCTCTCATGTACAATAGAAGACATGAGGAAAAACGCGGGAAAACTGATACATAGAGTGTGTGAACAGTGCTGGAAATAGCGTAGAAAAGATCAAGAGGGCAAGAAGTGAAGAAAGGATATGTGAGGACTCAGGAGGGCTGGAATGAAAGAGAAAGCGGAGAGGAAGCGGGTACACTAGTAAGCCTAAGCTGTAGGACTACTAGAAGGGACACAAGAGGAAAAGTGGTAGATAAGGTGTAGAGGTCGAGACACCAAAAACGAGGGAAAAGGAAACAATGAGTACGTGGGTGAACTAAAGACCCGTAATCATGAACTTCTGAAAGGAACTGAAGATAGAAGGGGGAAAACACAAGGGAGGGAGAGAAGAATAGGTTGGGGCACAGGTAACAAGGGAAGGCGAAACGCTTAGTGTGCTTACCAGAAGGTAGGATAAGAATACAGCACACCCGTAGGGGTAAACTCACGATAAGGAGTAACGAAATGCGCAGAAGAGGCGCTGCGCTGGCAACAAGGATGCAGCGAGGAGGGAAACCGCTGAGGAAGGAAAGCAGGAATGAGGGTGACTAGAAAGGAAAGTGGAAAATGCCGGGAAGGCTGGGAACATGAGCGTGGTAGGGAAACTTACCAGGTGGTAGTATCCCTCTGTAAACAAGTGTGATTGCGCTGGGGCGGGTGTGCCACGGCAATCGTGGAAGGCCGGAAAAGATTGGCGGAGGGAGGCTGTCCAGTGTCCAGGTCAGTGGATGGGGTACCAAGCCGAGTAGGCGAGGTACACAGGTTAGGCTATAAAGGAGGAAGGGAGGGAGGTTACAAGGAGCGTGGAGAGTGGGCGGAAGGGTGGAGAGAAGAAAGGAAAAGGGGAAGAAAACTTACCCCGGGTGCGGGAAGTTGAGTACTATCCAGGGATGTATGAGGCTGGGTAAAGCAGACGCCTGTCTGAAAAACCAGAGGAAAAGGACACTAAGTAATGAGGGAAATCAAGGAAAACGGAGGTGGAGGAGACAGGTCAAATTGCAATAGCTAATACCTGGGGTCCGGATGGGAGAGCTGCGAGGACGCACTGGAGCCGGAGGAAAAGGTAGAAAGGGAAAAGGGGAAACAAGGGAACTATATCCGGTATGGAGTTGGAAGACTAAACCGAGAACCATGAGAGATCCGGCCGGTGCGGTCGCCATATTGGAAATCTCGGGGAGGTCGTAAGTAAAGCGCATGTGCGGAGGACAAATAAAGTCAGTGATGCACCCGCAACCTCTTGAAGCCCGCACAGTGGTAAGGACAAGAAACGGAAAGAGTAGCCAGAGGTGCATGTCAGTAAATAAGCATACATCTGAAGGAAAGTCAAAACGAACGGATGTGACAATGAACAAGATGATAAAAACATCAATGATGTTGAAGCAGGTACATGTGAAAGGATGCAAAGAGTGAAATCCCTGTGACAAAGTGTTAGGTATACTAAGTCAAATAGGAAAAGGCAATTAGTGAATGCAGTAACGAAAGTAAAAATTTTTACATGAATGTAAATCATGGGAGGGTAAGTCAATGGGGAGATATTGTCACATGAAATGGAGAAGAGAAAAGACATGCTAGTATTGCTGAATAAAATGCAAACATTGTTAGAGTACACATAGTGAGATGCCTATCCAAAATTATGTGACAATGACCAAAAGCACAGTAAAATTGTAATGGCAACAATTATTGGAAACACATGGCTCTTATTCATGGAGGTTATGTAACAGGGAAGATGATGACACATGAATATGGTATGGAAAATGGACATGCTAGTTTCAACTGATTGCATAGGAAGAGGACAGGTATCATACCAACGTAAATAACACAAATGGAGTTTCAGACAAGCGAAATGTCATAAAGTTCATTCACCCAGGAAGTAATGCAGTTCGTGATCAATGTTCAATCCGTGTTGTACTGTTCGCAGACGCATGATCCAAGTGGCTTCTAGGCGTCTGAGTCTGAGTTCTCTGTTGCCTCCTCTCACATTGGTGGATGCCATGTCAAATCCGAAAAGGAAATACGTTTCTTGGGGCCCTGGTTAGGACAAGTGGCAGCATGGATCGCCATAGGATATCTAGTGTCCAGATTGTTCAAAGCTCTGATGTGTTCTCCTATTCGCTCTTTGAGTGGTCTGATGGTACTTCCGATGTACCAAAGTTTGCAGGTGCATTCCAGAATATAGATCACAAATTTCGTGTTGCAGTTGATGTTGTGTCTAATCTGGTATTCTTGTCTGTTCATGGACGTGAAGTTTCTTATTCCATGTTGGGCTAGTTTGCAGACCCCGCAGTGTCCGCACTTAAAGAAGCCGAGATTATGAGTCGTAAGCCAAGTAGGCCTGGTGCTAGGGCCTGGGATGCTGGGGCTGAGTCTAGTTTTCAGGGTTCTGCCTCTCCTGTATGTGATTTGAGGTTTAGGAGGTACAATCCCTTTAAGTGTGTTGTCTGCAAGTAGTACGTTCCAATGTTTGTTAAGGCTTTTCTTCATTGTTAACCCCATGTCGCTATAGTCAGTAATGAGTCGGACAGGTTGGTCTTGCTCAGTGATTGTACGTCTGGTGTGTAAAGTATCGTCTCTTTTTATGTTCCTGATTCTTTTTTCCGCTGAGTTGATGGTGCGGGCACTATAACCTCTGTTTAAGAATCTTTGTTTCATATTGGTAAGGCACTTATGAAATTCCGGTTCCTCACTACAGTTTCTCCTAGTTCTCATGAATTCCCGTAGGGAATTGCCTGTGTTTGGTGAGGGGGATGTGAGCTGTCTGCATGCAGAATGGCATTGCATGAAGTTTCTTTTCTATATAGACGGCTCTCAATAGTGTCGGACTTGATGTAGATTTCCACATCTAGAAATGTGATGTTGGTAGCACTAGAGTTACCTGTGAATTTCATGTTCATATCGTTGCGATTGAGGTGAGCACAGAAATTATCGAGTTCAAGTTGAGACCCTGACCAAAGGAGTAAGCAATCATCTATGTAGCGACCCCAGTATATTATGGAGTCTATCCATTGTGCCCCTTCCGTGCCCCAAATCCATTTAGACTCTAGGACGCCCATGTAAAGGTTGGCAAAAGAGGGAGAAAATTTCGATCCCATGGCTACTCCTTTATTCTGTTTATACCACATAGTGAAGTGTCTGAAATGGCTGGAGCAGGCTGGCTCTCCGCTCAGAAAGGCACTGGATATCTGTGCCTGCTCTCCAACCCAGCTGTCTAGGACAGCTGGGTTGGAGAGATTTGAATTGCACATTACTTGTTTGTCCGTAGCGAAGTACCCGGCCAAACCAACATGTGTACTTCAAACTGAAGTGACCACTCCTCACTGCTGTAAATCAGCAGCACTGATGCACTGGACCTGCCCCCACACTCTGTTTGCTGGAAGAGATTAAAAAATAAAATGGTAATAAAATAATTGTATTACCATTTTATTCTTCACGCTTTCTGCACAGCATACTGGGGGGTGACACTCCTCCGCTCCTATGGAGGAACTGCTGCTGTTGTGGACCCAAAGACCCCTACTCACCTACTAACTGGAGACATCCATGGTGTGAGGGAAAAATCCTCCTCAGCTGAGTAGGTGAATCCTATGTATTGGCTGTAGGTTGTTCAAGCTTGAACCTTTCAAAGGATCATCCCATAGAGGTACCCTCTGTGAATTCCACATATTCATATGGCTGACAAGGATGCAGTAATTAACATAACAGTAAACTGCAGACATGCTGTTTCCCAGATGCTGCCACAAATGTGGACTGCCCCCTGCGGGTATAGACTTTACCTTTGTGGTTGAGGCCCATAAAGCATTCAGGAAAGAGGTATTCTATTCTCCCAGCAGCAGATGCACGAACAAACAGTTTCAAACATACACTGAGGCTGCAGTTCCTAACAACTACACAGCTTATGAAACACTAGAAATAAAATTGACATACAAAGAGCATCAAAATTGATTTGAAGGTGCCCTGCCACATACACACAACAATGTTAGACTAGGTTCCCTTAGCAATTGGGAAGCAACATGGCCAGTCTTGCCAGTTACACACCATATGCAGATATTGCAAATCTGAGAGCACCAGACCTATGTGTACTATAGACAGATTTAGTTAGAACTTATAGATGTTTGATACAATTTATCATGAGAACAATAACAATAAATCCTGCAAGGGTTACTCAAGCTGCATAACTGCAATTGGGTATGACTGGAATTAGTCCAGTAACTATCAATGCAGTCATGGGTAAAATTCCCATCAAACAGGAGGAAATTGCGTTAGGAATTCGAAAAAGAAAACCAGCTTGAAGCAGTGTCTCCCCATATGGATCACCAGGAAAAACACAGAATTCTCACAATATGCTTGACACGGGACACCCCCATTAGATATTTTGCCAGAGGTGCTAAAACAGATCCAAAATTAGTACGGGGCAGTCCCTACCCTGGATTTGGGGACGAAACTGATGGGCAACTTTGCACAGTATCCACCATTATGTTAAGTAACATTAAAGGGGAAAAAGCAGCATTAGCTGCATTGAAATGACGCACAAACTTAGCTCCGGGAGACCAGAAGTGTGAATTACCAATAATTATTGTGTAAGCCTATGCAACAATAGGTAGAGATAATTTAGAAACCAGACCTAGTAAACCACAAGTTAAGAGTAATTCTGAAAAGGATAACTTGAAGCAGGCATCAGACTCTTCCACTAAGAAGAAGTGTGATAATAAGAAAAATAAAGAAAAGACTAAAGCACGGGGTGGATCGCCTCAACAGGAGTCCACTGAAAAATGCTGCAACCTGCATAACTGTGATAATATTAAAATGCATCAGAGGCATCAGGATACTGATACACGTTCCTCTTGTTCCATTTTAGGAGTAATCCGAAAAACCTTCGGAGAAAGCAGGATGGTCAGAGCGCAGATCAGAGGAGTATGTGAAACCAAAGAAGGACTCACAACACTCTTCTAACTGTATAATATAACAGGAAGAAATACCTAAACAGTCCCAGCTTCAATTCAAAAAGAAGAAGGTAGATGGCACCAACGTCAAGCATGCCACAGATATTGAGGACACTGCTTCTGAGTGGGGAGTGGGCTCTGAACATGCTAGACAGCGCAATAGAAATCACAGTAGTTCGCCAGAATTTAATGGAGTGTCTGGCGGCAGTAGCTATGAGCGACTATATCTAGGTGGAAACACTGAATAGGAGATTGACTGTCCGGCAACAATTATATGAAATACAACTCCAACTGGAGGGTGATATACAATGTACCATAAATGTTCTCTTTTGTGAGATCTTGTCATTCGGCTATGACATCCTCTTGGCTAAAAAGGATTTGCCCCCCTCAGTTTGCTATGGACTGCCCCAAGAGAGAAACAGTAATTTGATCTGCTTTTTCTGACCTCGACCCAGATGCAGTAAAACATTCATACACCAAGGAGAGAGCTTTAGCGCAAGCTCTGGCATTATACCGTAACCATGGGGGAAGGATGACAGTTTCCCTTATCACACTATACCTGTGAAAACAACCCCAGAACCATAAAGACAGTACTCTATTAAACATGAGGCTAAAAAACAGGTTAGCAAAATACTCACACAATTTGAATACCAAGGTGTAGTAGAAAGTTGCACCACCCCTATTTATAATCCTTTGCTGTTGGTAATGAAATCAGACCATTCAGATTAACTAGTGTTAGATGCCAGTCACTTGAACATCGCTACATGGACATTCGCTGTACAAAATGCACACAGCACTGCAGTAATAAATAACATAGGGCCTCATTGCGATGTCGGTCTTAAAGGCTCTGAACGGCATTCAGATTTTCCTAAGCCATGTCGTAACCCATGTTTCCGACCGACTCTGAAACATTTGCGTCCGACTGATTACAATACAAGTTAATCATTTGGTCTTTCCGACTCTGTTCCGACCGGCATTTGGAAACTCGGTCAGAGCCGAAACGTAACCTCTATTGACTGCGTTTCCTACTGACGTATTGCGTTGTCGGATTCGGACAGACTTTCCAAATCGGTCTGTCTGACATGGAACGGCTGTCGGAAACTGACTTTGGGGGCCTGTAACAGGCCCCCCTTCACCCGGAGGCCTCCGGTTGGGGCCTGTGGGGGTATACATGGGACCCCTCTTTACAACCATGCACAGTGTGGCAGGCACCACAAGGTGCCCGCAATAGGGTGCAAGGTTTTCTGCAACCACCCCTTTTTCCAAAGGGAGCCTGTGTTGTCGGTCGGAACACAGGCCCCTATTGAAGTCAATGGGAGTCCAACCGAACGGTGTTTGGAAGCATTGTAATCGGTCTGCCGGACTCGCCGAACCCGAGTCGGTCGGAAACGATCCCGACAAGGAGTCGGACGGATTGCTTTCCGACCAACATCATAATAAGGCCCCATAGTGCGTAAAAAATACAAAACCACTTTAGACATTTCAAATGAATTTTTCTGCCAAAATATAGCACCTGAACGCAGGTACTTGAGAGCGTTTTGCTCGCTCATTTCTTAAAAGCATTTCTGTTGATTGCCCGAAAGGTGTAAGAGTGGCCCAGGGCTGTTTTAAGCTCAGGTAAAGTAACTTCTACAAGATTTTGATGACTAGGCATTGTCCTATGTCGATGACATATATCTAAAGAATGATGACCTATTGATTCACTTGGCTAGAGTAGATCGGTTTGTTTTGGGCTTTGCTCACTTGGGATACAAATTTAATGTCAAGAGATCAAAAATAGCTTACCTCAGTGTCCTGTTCCTAGAATACAAGTTGACAAGTGAAGGGAGAAGCCTTGCAACACATTTCCTCAATAAGTGTGCGCTTCTACAACCACCTATCAATATTGGGCTTTCTAAATCTTTGCAGAACATACATTCCAGACTATGCAGAACGGGTAAAACCGTTGTGCGACTTAATTCATCCAGACTTTTCAGGCACACATTGGACACCTAAACACACACAAATCCTATGCTCAGTAAAAGCACACAAGCTAGCTTCAAAACACTTACCAGGCTGGTGATCCATATCATTGCCGGGGCATCAGGATACACCTTTGTCGCATTTAATGAAGAAGACACTGTACCAATTGCATATAAATCGTATTCATATACAAATGCCAAAATGTGTTTTACACCGACAGAAAGTATTCTGATGGCGGTACAGACTGCTGTAGTGAGAGAAAGGTCATTGGCTCAGGGGAAACACATCATTGTCGTGACTCTGATTCCAGCCTTAGGGGCTGTCGCAAAGACCAGCGTTCCAAACGCAAAAACTTTACATCCATGATGGATACAATGTGCCAATTCTCTTACAGCAACAGATGTAGATTACATATTTGAATCTACACTGCAAATGGTATTCGTACAAAATATCGAGTAAAAAAAAATCAAGATACCGAAATATCGGGTTTTTGAATTTGTGATCCCCAAATAATGACAAGAATATCTATTTTCTAAAGTAAGTAATATCTATGTTGTTAATATCGTTTACAAAATATATCTGTTGTTAATATCAATGTTCAAAATATCTACATTGTTAATTTCATTTACAAAAATATTGCTGTTACTAAAATATTTTTTTTAATTATTTTTATGTATTTTAGCATGTGTTTTAATTGTATATGTTATAAATTGTTTGTATAATTATTGGTAATGTTTTTTAATATAGTTTGTAATTTTTTAATTTAATTTAATTGTGTATTGTAATTGTTAGTGTTGTAGATGGTTATGGGTTTTGTAGGGGAATAGTTTGGGAAGTATTTTAATTATAATTCATTCATAATTAATTTTCAATTATTCATTATTTATTTGATAATTAATTATGTAAACAATGTAATTAATTTCTTTTTATATTTTAGGTGCGGATTGTGGGGTTTATAGGGGTACAGAGTTGGAAGTAAATTAACTATAATTAATTAATGACTAATTTAAATTATTATCAAATATATAATTGATAATTAATTATGTAAATTGTGCAATTAAAGATATTTTTTATATTGTATGTCAATTGCGGGTTGTTGTATTTTTTGGGCTATAGGGCGGAAAGTTAATGAAGAAATTATTTAATGATAATTAATTATGCCTTCATTATTAATTATTTAATTGATAATTATGCTAATTGTGAAGGAATCATATTTGTTAAGTAATATTATAGAGGTGTTTTGTTTAGTTTGTAGAGAAATGGGGGGAGTTATTTAAGTGATAATTAATGAAAAAAATGTATTAATTTATTTAAAAATTGTTTTTTATTATTTAATATGTTAATTCTTTTATACTTTTCCTATTTCTATTACATTTTCAATGTTGACTGTTATGTATGTGGGAATATAGTGTGGCATTTTAATTATATTAATATTTGTGCTAATTTTCATATTTAGAATTTTATATTTGTGGGTATTTAATAAAGTTGTTAAAATATTTATTTTTTTGTAGTGAAGTGCTCTCTCTGTACTGTACCAGTGAATAGAGTGGGAATAGTAAATTTTAGCCCGTCTGAGTCTAACGCTTTCCCTAATGTTGCGCTGATTGGAGTGGGAATAGGAAATGTAACCCCTCCTGAGTCCAGCGCTTTCTCTACTGTTGCACTGACTGGTGTGTGATTTGTATTATTGTATCCAGTCTTACAACAAGTACTTACACCACTGGAGCCAGAATGGATTCAGAGATTCCAAAGGGCACACTATAAAACACAAGCTGCTTTGGGGTCAGGTGACCCAACTCAAAGCGTGTTTACCACTGACTCATGTGATTCACACTTTGAGGCATCAGCTTGTAGGAATACATGCTGGAGGGAGTTCCATGGCTGATGAAGCTGCAAAAGCAACAGTGCAAACTGCTGCATTCGCTGCAATTACTTATTCAAGCACGAAGATAGATAAAATGGAGACATTATGACGGCTGATAATGCTCCGTGTGATGGCACCAACTTGCCAAAAGCCTTTTCAACTAAATACTCCTATCAGCTAAGTGCCCAAAACATTCCATTTGTTCACAGTCCCAGAGTGGGGGATAGAGTAATACTTAATTCAGAACGCAGGTGAGAACTGATATCACCAGAACATGAGGGGCTTTCATTTCTTTATGCAGGGTTGGCAGCTACAATTTCATTATTGCAGCAGCGCTATTGTGGGCCAGGTTTAGACAAACAGACCAAGGACTTTGTTCTGAAATTCGACATCTGCCAGCAGATGAAGGTGTCCACCATAGCACGGCCACCACAGACACCTCCATTGATCTCAAACAAGCCTCTGGCTTGTGTTTATCTGGACCACTGAGGCACTTTACAATCAGATGGGGCTTACAAATACATCTTGGTAGTTGTGGATTCCTGCTCTTGATTCCTATGGATTTGGCCACAGTGAGCCCGAACTGTTATAAAAGACTTGCAACTCTTCATCAGGAAATATGCAGTAGCCACATCCATTCGGATCAGGATCCAGTGTTTGCCTCCAGGGCTTACAGAGACACGATTGGAAAATTGGGTGTGACTGTGCGGTACTCCTCCCCTTACCATCTCAAGGGAAATGCGGTAGTAGAGAGGAAGAACCAAGACTTAAATTAGTCTTTAACAGCTAGGGTATTAGGCTCAGGCCGCAGTTGCGTCCATCACCTATATGGAGTCCAGAGAGCCCTCAATAATCTGCCTAGAAAATACCTGGGTGGTCGGAATCCCTATGAGATCCTGTTTGGGTTGAAGATGTAGGTTGCAGACCTTTACAGTCCAAGTACAGTGGTGGCGGAAATGCTTTTCAATATCAATTAACATTTGGATGTTTTGCAGGAACTGAACCACTTTTGAGAAGCTCAGAGTAACATCCAGCAGAAATGTTCCATCACTCGTGAAGTGAAGGAAGGGCCAGCAATTCCTGGTTATATTCCAAAGATCATTGATCTGGTCTGGGAGAAGATTGTGGACAAGAAAGAATTTGGGTAATCCTACAGTGCGAGTAGGATGTACAGAGATTCCTGGCAGTTGAAGGTACCAGAACTGTACTTTTATCACCCCTTGCTTGTAGCAAAAACAAGATATTTGTGTCAATAGAGCTCATCAAACCATATCATGTGGCCGACTCTACACAGAAGGCAAAAAGGGCTCTTGGGTTGTTCCCTGTCTCCTCCCACTACCCTACAGAAGGTCCCGTTGGAAGCTTTGATTAGCGATGAAGCTTCTGCTCCTACACCAACAAATGCCATATAATTAACAAATACAGATTTCAAGTTTGCAATCAGACAAAGATGGTAGCTATCACAAGTACCACCATTAGAGTCAACACCCAGTTCTACTCAGCATCCAGAGCAAGCCCACTGACCTGGTCAGTGTGACTGCTCTCCCCTGCGCAGCTCCATAGTTGAGGTACTGCCCTCTGAGCCCGGAGCCTCTATGCCAGGTAAGTGTTCGAGGCCCTCCTCTACCCGCAGGCTCCTGCCTGCGCCTCATCCCTGGTGGTCCAGTGGGAGAGCACTCTGCTCTTCTGCTGGTCTGCTCTGTCCTCTGCCCTCTGTGCCCCTTTTTCTATTTTTGCTCACTCTCTTTATGCTCTCCTTATTTCACTTTTTGCTCTCCCTATTTCACTTTTTGCTCCCCCTATTTGTCTTTTTGCCCCCTCTTTCTATTTTGATCCTTTTTCTCTTTTTGCTCTTTTCCTCCTGCGCGCCCCGCTGCTGCCCCGTGGCCCCTCCTCCCTCCAGCGTGTCCTTACCACTCCCAATCCTTCCTCCCAGTTGACCGCCCTCTCCCCAATCCCTACTTGATGGCACCAGCTGCGCGACAGAGCAGCGGATGTGCCGCTTGCGTTCCGAAGGTGCGCCAAAGGCAAGCCCGTCTGCACCTGTGCACGACCTGACAGTAACCAGCGCCAGAGACCCTGGTTCCCTGACCCGCCTCTGCTACGTCTCCAGCACCCTGTGTGCTCTCAACCCCAGATGCAGCAACAACTACCAGCTCCTGATGCTGAGCAACACCCAAGGCTAGATCTTCTGCAGACACTGCTGCTGCAACTTCACCCACCACTGGACCCAAGCAGCTGCCCCCAACCTACCGGACACCACCGCACACAACCTACTGAACTGCATCCTCATCAACGTGTGCTCCCTACACTGGCACGCAATAGAAATTTGAGATCTCCTAAACACCCACACGCCTGGCGTTGCCTTCCTCACAGAGATCTGGACCAATGCCAACTCCGCGCCTGACACCACAACCGCCATTCCTTTCGGATACAAGATCCTAAGAAAAGACCACCCTACCCACTCAGGAGGAAGCATTGCCATCGTCCACAAAATCTCCCTCTGCATGACAACCACTGACTCGGACTTTACCACGACCCCCATGGAATATCTCCACTTCCAGATCCAGACCAACCCCAAACCGACTCTCCGCGGAACCCTCATCTAGAGGGAGAAATTTGCCTAACCCAGCAGCGAAACTAGAGACGTCCCACCCTCCCAAGACTTCTGCAACAGACTAAGCTCCTTCTTTCACCTCAAGATTAAGACGCTCTATGACAACTTCAACAACCACGACCTCTGCACTGCCCCAGCCCTCATCCCCAGCGACGCCACCCAACAGACCCTACTCACTTGGACCCCGCTCACGACAGAAGCCACCTTAAAAACCATGCAGAACATCTACTCCTAAGCACCCTTAGACCCTGTCCTCCCCCACATCTTCCACAGGGCGCCACAGCCATCGCACTCAAACTACACCAGATGATAAACTGCTCCCTCAAGACCACCACATTTCCCGATGACTGGAAGCATGCCAAAGTCAACCCCCTCCTGAAGAAGCCCTCCGCTGACCCGACTGACCTCAAGAACTTCAGGCCCATCTCACTGCTTTCATTCGCAGCCAAGGTCATCGAAAAGGCCGTCAACATCCAGCTAGCAAACTTCACCAAAGCTAACAATGTCGTAGACATCTCCCAATCTGGATTCCGGAGCAACCACAGCACCAATACTGTCCTTCTTGCTGCCACTGATGACATCTGCGCCCTCCTTGACCAGGGCCAAATGGCAGCCGTCATCCTCCTGGACCTCTCAGATGCCTTCGACACCATCTCCCACCGCAGACTAGCCACCAGACTCCATGACGCTGGCATCTGAGGAAAGGCCCTAGACTGAACACGCTCATTTCTCACAGGCAGAACGCAGCGAGTCAGGCTCCAGCCTTACCTCTCAGAACTGACAGAGACTAGCTGTGGAGTATCCAAGGGATCCTCCCTCAGCCCCACCCTCTTCAACATCTGCATGGCCCCCCTCGCAACCATCATCAGAAACCACAAACTCAACATCATGTCCTTCGCCAACGACACCCAGCTCATCCTCTCCTTATCCAAGGAACCCAACATCACCAGGCACAACTTCCAAGAAGGGATGAAAGCTGTTGCAACCTGAATGAAGAAGAGCTGCCTGAAATTCCTCATCCTAGGCTCCACCACTTCAGCATGGGAAGACACCTGGTGACCTCCCGCCCTAGGAAACCCCCCCACCTGACAGACCATTTCGAGATCTCAGCATCATAATGGACTCATCGCTCACTATGAACTGCAAGATCAACGCCGTATCCTCGGCCTGCCTCAACACCCTCTGCATACTCCAAAAAACATTCAAATGGATCCCCTCCGAATCCAGAAAAATGGTCACGCATGCCCTCATCGCTAGCAGACTGGACTACGGCAATGCCCTCTACGCCAGAATCAACAAAAAACTCCTCTGCAAGCTCCAGAACGCCGCATCCAGACTAATCCTAGACATCCCCCGTCACAAACACATCACCCAGCACCTCCACGATCTCCACTGACTCCCCATAGAAAGAAGAATAACCATCAAGCTCCTCACACACGCATACAAGGCCATCCACAACATCAGACCGGCATACATAAACAACCGTCTCTCCTTCCACGTCGCCAAGAGAAACCTCTGATCAGCCGACTTCTCCCTGGCCACCATCCCACGCATCTACAAGACCAGAATAGGTGGAAAGCCCTTCTCCTACCTCGCAGCCAAGACCTGGAACGACCTGCCCCTCCACCTCCTGCAAATACCTACACTGCTCCTGTTCAAGATGGACCTCAAGACCTGGCTCTTCAGATGCTCCCAGCACCCAAAGAAGCTCCTCCCCAGTACCTTGAGACCCTCACAGGTGATTAGCTGCACTTCACAATCCCACATACCCCTACTTCATTGATTTGGATGACTTCTCTTCAGATTTGTTTGACCCACCACTACCACCCCAAGGTACACTGCATGCATTTTACATTTCACTGAAAAAAACATACTTTATACCTCTATGGATATACATTTGGATTACAATTTCATTGCTCTTCGTCTTCCTATGGATTGGTTTTGTGACAGTCTTTATCTTGCTTCTAAACAGACACTATCTCCCAGAACGCTCTCCTGTTGAACTGATCATCTTGGTTTTAACACCCCATTCTTCATCACACAAAGTGAGTAGAGACCTTTCCCTGGTGAACATTTCTGCTGTTCCAGTTTCTGATGGAATTGTTTGGGATAAGGTATCATATAATATATTTGTACCAACTGAAACTATTCAAATTCTATATGCATTTCAAATGTCTTTACATGATATTATCACTCTTAGTACTATCTCTGATGATTGGGATATTGATACAGTGCATGAAATGTTAGACGAGCTTTCTACTGTTTTTAATACTGAAGAAATGTATGATGATAGTTCCAATTATGATGAAATGTTCTGTTTTCACCATTATGGTCACCATTTTCTGCATAAAGTAAGTACTCCCTGCGTAGTATTTAATTACACCCAATGGGAACACTGCCCTTCACCACCACGGGGTAGGTCAAAAGCATTTGCACAGAAGTTTGCATACTTTTCTGGCCACAATCCAGCTGACTCAGAATGCTCACAGGCTAAGAAAACAATGCTCACTGACATCAAGCTGATTTATTCTGCATCTTTTATTTCCCAGCTGTCTTTACAAGGGTTTGCCTTTTGGAAAGACAATGTTGATTTCAATCCATTTTGGGAACTAGAGATTGACAGGTTCAGGGGATCGAGGCTTTATTTAGAGCATGCCTTATACCACACCAAATGATTTTCCTGAATGAAATTGTGCTACATACTTCCTGTCTTTGCCTGGCTAAGATATAAGATTTAAACACATCAAACAGTCCCACATTTGCATGATTTGAAAATTGGCAACAATTCACAAATTACACTGAGGACACTTTTGACAACATTCTTCGCAATGGAAAATACAATTCTTCATGCACCAATCAGGAGGGATGGTTAGTGTAGCCAATAGCTACTAATGGATGTCAGGCATGTTTTCTTGACAAGGGTTTAGGATCAATAGGCCCCACCCACGTGAAGACACAACACTCAGGGGTTGTAACAACATACAGTATTGGGAAGTTGTGTCTTGATTGGCTTAAACAGTCAGTGTTGTCTCAGGTGAATCAACATTCTCCCTTCTTTCTGATTACATGGGATTACAAGACTTCTTGTTGGGTCCTAGAATACCACTTCAAAAGTGCATTCTGTATGCTACAATGAAGTGTGGAAAGTTTTATAGCAGGAAGCTGCTGAGAGACTGCAATACATTGACAAGGCAAATCTAGAAAAGGCTGTGGCAGTAGTTGATAATGGTATGACTACATTATCCACCAGAATATACTCTCTTGGTAACATTGTGTCATCTGCAATCAACATCATACAGAGTGACATGTCTTCTTTAAAACATGGGCAGTCGCAGCTTAGGGCTATCATGTTACTGAGTTATACTCTACAGACACTTCGTGCTGGTTGTGTTGCATGGAAACACCTTAATGCTTCTAGCATGTTTTTACCATGCAATCTTACTTAACAACAGATCATCATGGATAAAAGGGACGCAACATACACTACGTTACATATAGAGAAGTTAGAAAAATTACCATTCACTGTTGCAGAAATATTTTCAGTGGATATTCTCTGCCGATTCGGGGGCATATTATCAAGCCAGTTATCGCCGCGTTAGCGGCCCTTTCGTGCCGCTAACGCGTTTTTTTTTAACGCCCTATTACCAAGATGTTGCTAACAAGCGTTAGCAACAGCTTTCCAGCGATAGCTACCGTTTTTGCTAACGCTGTGCATGGCAGCGATAGTTTCCGCTAATGATATGCAAAGTAGGCGTTCCCTCTCAAAATTTCATGAAAAAAGTCGCTAACACACCATCGCACTATTACCAATGATGTCCCGGACCCGCGAAGTGATAAAAAAAGTCCCGCTAAGGACCCTTAACAGCTGGAAAATAAGACCTGGAAAAAACAGGTCTAAAAATTGAAAAATGGTGATAAATGGAGGTATATAAGGGAGACCAGCCCAGACCCACACCTGAAGACCCACAGACGCCATGGAGGTGCTAATCATTCAGCTTGGAGTCCCACAAAGGCAACAACCACCACCGCCACTGCCACCTCTCCCCGGACTACCACCAAGGCTGCGCCAAAGACGACAGCGGGCCCTGCGCAGACGTCTCAGCCTCGCAGACCTAATGCCAGAGGATGTCATTGCCCACTACAGGCTGAAAAGGACATCCAAAAAAAATGGGGGAAGGAAGGCCCTCCCTAAGATACTTTTAGGTCCAAGAGGAGGGAGGAAGGAAAAACCAAAATTAGTGTATACCTCTAGACTGACCTATTTAATTTGACAAACGACCTGTCAAGGTTCAAGTTACCAAAGAAACCCCTTCTCCAGCGTGCATTTATTTAAAAACCCCATAACTAGGTAGATTTGCAAACAGCATAATAAACAGTATATCTTTTTAGAAAAATTCCTTTTATTTAAATTTGAAAAATATATTCGTATCTCTAAGATTCACACAATTACATGTATATAACACATCCAATGATTTTGATTATTCTAACATTTCATCATAATACTTTTACAGACATGAATTTATCACATTAGACATCCCATATAAAAAACAACCTATGTAAAAATCTCACTAGCCTAATTCATTCAAAACCACTGACATACTATCAAACACTCTCATTCATACAAACCAACTACAACAACAATCTATAAAAAACGGAAAAACGAATCTTTTGACCCTGTGGTGGATTATACGGTGTTTGTAAACAAATTAATGTAGTTATTTTCCAAAATACACCAATTATAGGAGATAAAATTCTCCCAGTTCTCTAATCTGAAAGTAAATTGTGGTCGTAGTTTGCGGTCTACGCGCTGCTTTCAGTGGAAACAACCACCTTCCTCAGGACCCGGTTTGCTTGTAGATTCAATTAAAAATCTGGGGATGTCTGGAAATGAAGAAAAAGGGGCATTAGCTGGGAGGGGTTTTGGTAAAACTACTTTAAGATATAGACAAATTCCTGTGATTTAATCATATTCTAAGTGATTTAGACTCTTCTCTCATTTAGGTGCTACAGTGCCAGTGAGTAAAATGAAAAAGTGGGTTTGCATAATGCATGCAAAATTCAGGTTATCATGCACCAAAGGGATAGATATAACCAAGGACCCCGTGTAGAAGAGATCCCAGCTACCAAACCTGAAAGGAAAACGAATAGACATAGATACTAATTTGTCAATCCAACACCAGTGACACCGCCAGAGTATATGGTTTATTTGTAGAAACTGACAAGATTTTGGCTAACCTTGATTAGAGTTTTGTAGACAGTCCTTTATAAATGCTTGGCCTTCTATTTATTATCATACAGTGCATCATCCTGTAAATGAACAATTACAGGTTTAGTAATCCGGTCTGATGTCTAACTCATAGTATTAAGCCTAAGATTCGCTTTTTCCGTTTTTTATAGATTGTTGTTGTAGTTGGTTTGTATGAATGAGAGTGTTTGATAGTATGTCAGTGGTTTTGAATGAATTAGGCTAGTGAGATTTTTACATAGGTTGTTTTTTATATGGGATGTCTAATGTGATAAATTCATGTCTGTAAAAGTATTATGATGAAATGTTAGAATAATCAAAATCATTGGATGTGTTATATACATGTAATTGTGTGAATCTTAGAGATACGAATATATTTTTCAAATTTAAATAAAAAGGAATTTTTTCTAAAAAAGATATACTGTTTATTATGCTGTTTGCAAATCTACCTAGTTATGGGGTTTTTAAATAAATGTACGCTGGAGAAGGGGTTTCTTTGGTAACTTGAACCTTGACAGGTCGTTTGTCAAATTAAATAGGTCAGTCTAGAGGTATACACTAATTTTGGTTTTTCCTTCCTCCCTCCTCTTGGACCTAAAAGTATCTTAGGGAGGGCCTTCCTTCCCCCATTTTTACTTGCTCGGCTTTTACCGAAGGTTAGTAGTACCTTGTACTTTTCCTTATTCTTCTCTCATCCGGGTCCTAGACTGCACAGTGAATCTTTATGGATACTCTTAATCCATAGATAGACATTTATTTGTTAGCCACACTTTGCAGGTGATAATAGTCTATTTTTTCTCATCCTGTCGAACTGCTCGTAACCAACCATGGAGGGTTTCAAAACCTTTGGTTTTTCTGATGATGATTTCTCAGCCCTTGTCGGACAAATAGCTGGCACGACTGGAGACAATAGAAGCATAGGGAAGGATAATAGTGAATGGAATAATTTGACAAATATGAAGAAAAAAGCTAAAAGAATGGAATCTCACGCTCATTACATGTTGGAGTATCTCAAGGTAGGAGTAATTCCTTCTGGCTTGAGGGTCAGAAATATTCCTGCCCTGTTTGTGGAGGTCCGCCAGTTCCTTGAGCGATGGTCACACATTGCCAACCGTTGCTCGAGGGACTGGATGATCCTGATTATTGAGACAGTGAGGGAGATGATTCTGATACTAAATAAAGAAATTCTAGAATTAGAAGAAAAACTAAAAAGTAACAACAGTGTGGAAGAAGGTAAGAACAAACTCCTTGGTATTAATCAAGAACTACAGGAGTTTGAAGATTATCTTTTAAGAAAAAAACTGAAAAATTAAAAAAGATATACGTTGGTTTACACAGGAGAAAATTTATCCTTATCTCCAAAGCAATTATTATCAAGAAGAACGTTACGAGGGACGACAGACAAATACCTACCCCCAAAAAAGACAGAAAATCTTGACTTTCTCAGACACTAACTCCTCAGATTCAGACTACGATGGCCCTACAACGCATGAAGGACCAGGATATAATCCAGGAAATCGTAGAGGACAAGCCTACAATCATCAACAATCTGGCCAGTCGTCTTTTTTAGAGCAAGGCAGGGGCAGGGGACGGGTGAGATTTCAAAGGCAGGACAGAAACAATTCTTACCAGACAGAGCAAGTACATCCACAGCCATACATGAGAACAAGGAACAATCAATATTGGAGGTCTTAGATAAGTACTCTTCCAATGGAGATAGTATCCCTATTTTCAATCTATCCTGCCACCAACTGACCATAGAAGAGATTACCCTACTTAGTAAGGGTTTGTCCTTCGTTCCTAGTAAATCCCCTGATATTTTTGCTATCAACAAAGACGTATTTTCGTTTTTTCGAAAAATTCGTCTACAAAAATATATGTCTGAAAAAATACTAACAGAAGAAGATGTTAATCTTTCAGGTTGCAAGCCTCCTTCTAAATTTACTCCTACTTTGGAAATGGTAGGCCCTGAAGTCGCAGTTTTTGAAAAAACAGTGATAAAAGAACTAGAAAAGATCACCAAGTATATTCGCAAACCACTTCCGAATCTTACCAACTTGGAAACACAGGCACTTAAAAATCTAGAGAATAATAAACATATTATCATTAAGCCTAGTGACAAAGCAGGAGGAATAGTGGTTATGGATAGCGAAAAATATATGCAAAAAATGGAAAGTATGCTATCAGTTCCTGAGCATTATCAACCAGCGTGCAGATCAGTGATAGTGGATCTAAAAACAAAATTGAGGCAACGACAGCGACTGCTTTTCTGGAGGGCTACATTTGCCAAAAAGAGCTAGATTTCCTAAATAAAACTGATACAGTCATTCCCGTCCTATATGGAATACCAAAAACGCATAAAAATTTAGAAGATCCTCCTATGCGTCCGATTATATCGTCTATTAACTCGAGTACAGAGCCATTGTCACAATATGTGGATTCATTTTTATGTCCCCTTACCAAACTATATAAATCATACATCAGAGACACAGGGCACATGATAGCAACCATTGAACATACACCATTCAATCGAGAAACTCAGTTCTTAGTGACTCTAGACATAGAATCTCTTTACACCAACATACCCCAGGACCTAGCCATGGAGGCAGTGGCAGCCCTCCTGGCTAGAGTTCCTGGAGAGAGACCTAACAAATTCATCTTAGAATGCCTAGAGATAGTGCTATATTACAACTACTTTGAATTCAAAGATAACCTTTATAAACAGACGCAAGGCACCAGCATGGGCGCTTCATGTGCTCCGAGTGTAGCTAATACCTATATGGGAGAATTTGAACTCAAGCATATTTTTAATGAAATAGCTCCTTTTTATGAGAACATAACCACATGGTACAGATTTATTGACGATATTTTCTTTATTTGGACCGGAGATGAATGGAGTTTTAATCAGTTTATTGAATGGTTAAACCTTAATGAGTGGAATCTCAAATTCACAGCTAAATGCTCACAAGATAAAGTGGAATATCTAGACATATGGATATTCAATGGAGAAGATGGCATAGAGGTTAGCCTATACAGAAAACCTACGGCCAAGAATACAGTTTTACAACACACTAGCTATCATCCCTCTTGCCAAAAAGATTCTATTCCCTTTGGTGAATTCCTCAGAATCAAGCGGAACTGTACTAACATGCACGATTTCCAACTACATGCAGAACAATTGAAAAGGAGATTGCTACTCAGGGGATATCCTAAACGCTTGATTAGGCAATCCATGAAACGTGCGAAATATTATAACCGAGACAGTTTGATAGGTGGCAAAACAACTCAACCTTTGGAAAGGATAGTATGTGTAGTTAATCACACATGCTATAATAATAAGATACAACAAATTTTACATAAAAACTGGAAGATTTTGAACACCAACGACAACAGCAGGGCTCTATTGAAACCTATTGTAGCCTTTAGAAGAAATTCCAATCTTAGAGATAGATTGGTACATAGCAGAATGAAACCATCCACTAAAAACAGGATACAGAGTACAATTGATGGCCTTCCACCTATCTTGGGCAATCACAGATGTGGTACATGCCACGCATGTCCATCAGCCCTCACCACAGAAGTGTGGTCATATGGCAACAAAACAGGAAAGCTTAAAAGTCATACAAACTGCAGAAGTTATAATATCATCTACCTTATCCTCTGCCCTTGTGGCCTTGGATATATAGGAGAAACTGGGAGGGAGTTTCGTTTGAGACTAGCAGAACACAAATCGGCCATCAGGACACATAAAACACAAGCCCCGATGGTAAAACATTATATTGACCACAATCATAATGAACAGGATTTGAAATGGCTTATTTTAGAAAAGGTGAATTATAAACATGGCCAAAAGGCAGAAAAGGTGAGAAAGAACAGAGAGACTTTTTGGATTTTCCACTGTGATACGGTGCGTAGAGGTCTGAACGAAGAAATCACATGGATTATCACATGATCTGTGAGACAGTAGGATCGTCTTTACAGTTTAAGTATTAGACTAACTGTCACTGTTATAAGTGGGCTGTCCCTTCTTTTATAATATATAGATCTATATAGGAGAAACAGCAGGAACTCTCTTGATCTTGTAAGAAAACAAAAACTTCATCCATCTTAATGTCCTTTCCAATAACACTGCATTAACTTGCTTTATGTATTGTGGATTTATTTCAAAGTTGGATGTATGATTTAGTCATCATTAGTGGCTCCCACACTGTGACATCTCTCCCCTGGGTTTCCTCGACTTCTTTAGGAGACTCATTTATTAAGGACCTTTTGAATATATCATTTGGTAATGTTATTCCCCTTTTCTACAGTCGAGTTCTGCCACATGGTTACTATCTGACACAGAATAGGATATATAGTACATATTGAGGCAGCTATTTCTATTGCCCCCTAAGAGAACTGTTAGGCTGGATGGTACTATATTTTTACATGTCACCAAAAAAGCTTTACTTCGTGTCTTGTGCTATTCTCCCATATATGTGAATTTTCCTATTCATTTAAAAACTGTTTTTACCTTCATGTGTCTCGAAGAAAATCAATACTAAGAGTAGTCTTGTATCTGCCCCTTGTGGGTATTATCCGCAAATGCTGTTATTATCTTAATATGGTGACTGCAACTGTTAGTCTAGCAGTCCATTTATAGTAAATATCGTGAGATTTAAACCGCGAGACTTACTTTCCCTTCGCGATTTTTTCTCCGGGAATCGCACTACTTTCCTTCATACGCGATTTCTTTCGGTTTTTAAAAACTGCCTCCACCCTAAATGTGTTTCGAATTAAATCACTACTATGAGCAGCTATGTACTAGAACTTTTTGGGTACTATCTGTTTATGTCGGTATCATTCCAATATGGCGACTGCAATTGCAATACTAGCAGCCCACCAAGATGAAAACTATCGCGAGATTGAAATCGCGTGACTTTCATTTTCCCTTTTCTTTAAAGACTGACGTGATCAACTAGCTTACTCTCTTCGGCAGTGGATACACTGGCACTTTGACCGTCCACCTCGGGAGAACTGACCATAGGTAAGGTTTACCAGGACCACAGGGTACTAGCCGTGTGAGTGCGTTTAGTAAGCACTCTGACATCCACGGCGCCTATTCGAAAGTATATATCTCGATATTCGGGCGTTTATCTAAAAGCACACTCCGCACGAGCTATAGTTCCATGAGCATGAGAATAGGCTAGTATTCCTATGAAATTGCTACTGGAGTGCAGTTTGCACAACACTCCGCCATGCCCAGATTTGTACTTATTCAAACTTTAACCTCGTATGAGGTACATTACTGTACACCCATTAGCATCTCTCAAGGCATATACTGCACGAGCCATAGTCTTAGGAGCAGTAGAATAGGCCAGCACTTTAATGATATTGTTGCTATAGTGTTCTAAACAGCTTCTCAACACCCACGGTTGGTATCTTCTTAAATTTTAACAATGGACGCGTTATTAGACTGTATAGCCTTAGGACAAACAGGATAGGCAAATAATTCCTATTTCACACTGGGGGCGTTACTTGTAGAGACCCATTTGAGTCACCGCAAAGGTTTGCGGTCTTCGCTTTCACAATTAACAGATAGCGCATATGGTGTATAATACTACATATAGACGTTAACTTATAGCATAAATATTGGCCCTTTTGTAATTTGAGTAATATCCTTATCATTAGGATGTGCTTGTTAGCATCTAAGCCAATATAATGAACAAGTAATTTGTAATCATCTCTCTTTCCAGCAGAGACAAACATCGATTTGAGAAGAGACTAAAGTGAAACAGTTACCTTTATCTGTAGGATCTGTGAAGAGGGATCCTCTTTCTCTCCTGCAAACTTTATTCCCATTAATGAGGCTTCTCCTATAAAGGGTAATTATAGCCTACCAAAATAATAATACTAGCTTCCTGTCAAATATATTTTTTGCGATTGTGCAATTAATCTTCTTTTCCCTTCTGCTATCTTCACAGTCCATTTCCATCTATTTGCTGCATCGCAGCCTGGACATTACCTGCATAGAGTCACTGACCGAAATTGAAAGGTATTGACTTATTACAATACCCTAGGCTTAATACTATGAGTTAGACATCAGACCGGATTACTAAACCTGTAATTGTTCATTTACAGGATGATGCACTGTATGATAATAAATAGAAGGCCAAGCATTTATAAAGGACTGTCTACAAAACTCTAATCAAGGTTAGCCAAAATCTTGTCAGTTTCTACAAATAAACCATATACTCTGGCGGTGTCACTGGTGTTGGATTGACAAATTAGTATCTATGTCTATTCGTTTTCCTTTCAGGTTTGGTAGCTGGGATCTCTTCTACACGGGGTCCTTGGTTATATCTATCCCTTTGGTGCATGATAACCTGAATTTTGCATGCATTATGCAAACCCACTTTTTCATTTTACTCACTGGCACTGTAGCACCTAAATGAGAGAAGAGTCTAAATCACTTAGAATATGATTAAATCACAGGAATTTGTCTATATCTTAAAGTAGTTTTACCAAAACCCCTCCCAGCTAATGCCCCTTTTTCTTCATTTCCAGACATCCCCAGATTTTTTAATTGAATCTACAAGCAAACCGGGTCCTGAGGAAGGTGGTTGTTTCCACTGAAACGCGCGTAGACCGCAAACTACGACCACAATTTACTTTCAGATTAGAGAACTGGGAGAATTTTATCTCCTATAATTGGTGTATTTTGGAAAATAACTACATTAATTTGTTTACAAACACCGTATAATCCACCACAGGGTCAAAAGATTCGTTTTTCCGTTTTTTATAGATTGTTGTTGTAGTTGGTTTGTATGAATGAGAGTGTTTGATAGTATGTCAGTGGTTTTGAATGAATTAGGCTAGTGAGATTTTTACATAGGTTGTTTTTTATATGGGATGTCTAATGTGATAAATTCATGTCTGTAAAAGTATTATGATGAAATGTTAGAATAATCAAAATCATTGGATGTGTTATATACATGTAATTGTGTGAATCTTAGAGATACGAATATATTTTTCAAATTTAAATAAAAAGGAATTTTTTCTAAAAAAGATATACTGTTTATTATGCTGTTTGCAAATCTACCTAGTTATGGGGTTTTTAAATAAATGCACGCTGGAGAAGGGGTTTCTTTGGTAACTTGAACCTTGACAGGTCGTTTGTCAAATTAAATAGGTCAGTCTAGAGGTATACACTAATTTTGGTTTTTCCTTCCTCCCTCCTCTTGGACCTAAAAGTATCTTAGGGAGGGCCTTCCTTCCCCCATTTTTACTTGCTCGGTTTTTACCGAAGGTTAGTAGTACCTTGTACTTTTCCTTATTCTTCTCTCATCCGGGTCCTAGACTGCACAGTGAATCTTTATGGATACTCTTAATCCATAGATAGAAATTTATTTGTTAGCCACACTTTGCAGGTGATAATAGTCTATTTTTTCTCATCCTGTCGAACTGCTCGTAACCAACCATGGAGGGTTTCAAAACCTTTGGTTTTTCTGATGATGATTTCTCAGCCCTTGTCGGACAAATAGCTGGCACGACTGGAGACAATAGAAGCATAGGGAAGGATAATAGTGAATGGAATAATTTGACAAATATGAAGAAAAAAGCTAAAAGAATGGAATCTCACGCTCATTACATGTTGGAGTATCTCAAGGTAGGAGTAATTCCTTCTGGCTTGAGGGTCAGAAATATTCCTGCCCTGTTTGTGGAGGTCCGCCAGTTCCTTGAGCGATGGTCACACATTGCCAACCGTTGCTCGAGGGACTGGATGATCCTGATTATTGAGACAGTGAGGGAGATGATTCTGATACTAAATAAAGAAATTCTAGAATTAGAAGAAAAACTAAAAAGTAACAACAGTGTGGAAGAAGGTAAGAACAAACTCCTTGGTATTAATCAAGAACTACAGGAGTTTGAAGATTATCTTTTAAGAAAAAAACTGAAAAATTAAAAAAGATATACGTTGGTTTACACAGGAGAAAATTTATCCTTATCTCCAAAGCAATTATTATCAAGAAGAACGTTACGAGGGACGACAGACAAATACCTACCCCCAAAAAAGACAGAAAATCTTGACTTTCTCAGACACTAACTCCTCAGATTCAGACTACGATGGCCCTACAACGCATGAAGGACCAGGATATAATCCAGGAAATCGTAGAGGACAAGCCTACAATCATCAACAATCTGGCCAGTCGTCTTTTTTAGAGCAAGGCAGGGGCAGGGGACGGGTGAGATTTCAAAGGCAGGACAGAAACAATTCTTACCAGACAGAGCAAGTACATCCACAGCCATACATGAGAACAAGGAACAATCAATATTGGAGGTCTTAGATAAGTACTCTTCCAATGGAGATAGTATCCCTATTTTCAATCTATCCTGCCACCAACTGACCATAGAAGAGATTACCCTACTTAGTAAGGGTTTGTCCTTCGTTCCTAGTAAATCCCTGATATTTTTGCTATCAACAAAGACGTATTTTCGTTTTTCGAAAAATTCGTCTACAAAAATATATGTCTGAAAAAATACTAACAGAAGAAGATGTTAATCTTTCAGGTTGCAAGCCTCCTTCTAAATTTACTCCTACTTTGGAAATGGTAGGCCCTGAAGTCGCAGTTTTTGAAAAACAGTGATAAAAGAACTAGAAAAGATCACCAAGTATATTCGCAAACCACTTCCGAATCTTACCAACTTGGAAACACAGGCACTTAAAAATCTAGAGAATAATAAACATATTATCATTAAGCCTAGTGACAAAGCAGGAGGAATAGTGGTTATGGATAGCGAAAAATATATGCAAAAAATGGAAAGTATGCTATCAGTTCCTGAGCATTATCAACCAGCGTGAAGATCAGTGATAGTGGATCTAAAAAACAAAATTGAGGCAACGACAGCGACTGCTTTTCTGGAGGGCTACATTTGCCAAAAAGAGCTAGATTTCCTAAATAAAACTGATACAGTCATTCCCGTCCTATATGGAGTACCAAAAACGCATAAAAATTTAGAAGATCCTCCTATGCGTCCGATTATATCGTCTATTAACTCGAGTACAGAGCCATTGTCACAATATGTGGATTCATTTTTATGTCCCCTTACCAAACTATATAAATCATACATCAGAGACACAGGGCACATGATAGCAACCATTGAACATACACCATTCAATCGAGAAACTCAGTTCTTAGTGACTCTAGACATAGAATCTCTTTACACCAACATACCCCAGGACCTAGCCATGGAGGCAGTGGCAGCCCTCCTGGCTAGAGTTCCTGGAGAGAGACCTAACAAATTCATCTTAGAATGCCTAGAGATAGTGCTATATTACAACTACTTTGAATTCAAAGATAACCTTTATAAACAGACGCAAGGCACCAGCATGGGCGCTTCATGTGCTCCGAGTGTAGCTAATACCTATATGGGAGAATTTGAACTCAAGCATATTTTTAATGAAATAGCTCCTTTTTATGAGAACATAACCACATGGTACAGATTTATTGACGATATTTTCTTTATTTGGACCGGAGATGAATGGAGTTTTAATCAGTTTATTGAATGGTTAAACCTTAATGAGTGGAATCTCAAATTCACAGCTAAATGCTCACAAGATAAAGTGGAATATCTAGACATATGGATATTCAATGGAGAAGATGGCATAGAGGTTAGCCTATACAGAAAACCTACGGCCAAGAATACAGTTTTACAACACACTAGCTATCATCCCTCTTGCCAAAAAGATTCTATTCCCTTTGGTGAATTCCTCAGAATCAAGCGGAACTGTACTAACATGCACGATTTCCAACTACATGCAGAACAATTGAAAAGGAGATTGCTACTCAGGGGATATCCTAAACGCTTGATTAGGCAATCCATGAAACGTGCGAAATATTATAACCGAGACAGTTTGATAGGTGGCAAAACAACTCAACCTTTGGAAAGGATAGTATGTGTAGTTAATCACACATGCTATAATAATAAGATACAACAAATTTTACATAAAAACTGGAAGATTTTGAACACCAACGACAACAGCAGGGCTCTATTGAAACCTATTGTAGCCTTTAGAAGAAATTCCAATCTTAGAGATAGATTGGTACATAGCAGAATGAAACCATCCACTAAAAACAGGATACAGAGTACAATTGATGGCCTTCCACCTATCTTGGGCAATCACAGATGTGGTACATGCCACGCATGTCCATCAGCCCTCACCACAGAAGTGTGGTCATATGGCAACAAAACAGGAAAGCTTAAAAGTCATACAAACTGCAGAAGTTATAATATCATCTACCTTATCCTCTGCCCTTGTGGCCTTGGATATATAGGAGAAACTGGGAGGGAGTTTCGTTTGAGACTAGCAGAACACAAATCGGCCATCAGGACACATAAAACACAAGCCCCGATGGTAAAACATTATATTGACCACAATCATAATGAACAGGATTTGAAATGGCTTATTTTAGAAAAGGTGAATTATAAACATGGCCAAAAGGCAGAAAAGGTGAGAAAGAACAGAGAGACTTTTTGGATTTTCCACTGTGATACGGTGCGTAGAGGTCTGAACGAAGAAATCACATGGATTATCACATGATCTGTGAGACAGTAGGATCGTCTTTACAGTTTAAGTATTAGACTAACTGTCACTGTTATAAGTGGGCTGTCCCTTCTTTTATAATATATAGATCTATATAGGAGAAACAGCAGGAACTCTCTTGATCTTGTAAGAAAACAAAAACTTCATCCATCTTAATGTCCTTTCCAATAACACTGCATTAACTTGCTTTATGTATTGTGGATTTATTTCAAAGTTGGATGTATGATTTAGTCATCATTAGTGGCTCCCACACTGTGACATCTCTCCCCTGGGTTTCCTCGACTTCTTTAGGAGACTCATTTATTAAGGACCTTTTGAATATATCATTTGGTAATGTTATTCCCCTTTTCTACAGTCGAGTTCTGCCACATGGTTACTATCTGACACAGAATAGGATATATAGTACATATTGAGGCAGCTATTTCTATTGCCCCCTAAGAGAACTGTTAGGCTGGATGGTACTATATTTTTACATGTCACCAAAAAAAGCTTTACTTCGTGTCTTGTGCTATTCTCCTATATATGTGAATTTTCCTATTCATTTAAAAACTGTTTTTACCTTCATGTGTCTCGAAGAAAATCAATACTAAGAGTAGTCTTGTATCTGCCCCTTGTGGGTATTATCCGCAAATGCTGTTATTATCTTAATATGGTGACTGCAACTGTTAGTCTAGCAGTCCATTTATAGTAAATATCGTGAGATTTAAACCGCGAGACTTACTTTCCCTTCGCGATTTTTTCTCCGGGAATCGCACTACTTTCCTTCATACGCGATTTCTTTCGGTTTTTAAAAACTGCCTCCACCCTAAATGTGTTTCGAATTAAATCACTACTATGAGCAGCTATGTACTAGAACTTTTTGGGTACTATCTGTTTATGTCGGTATCATTCCAATATGGCGACTGCAATTGCAATACTAGCAGCCCACCAAGATGAAAACTATCGCGAGATTGAAATCGCGTGACTTTCATTTTCCCTTTTCTTTAAAGACTGACGTGATCAACTAGCTTACTCTCTTCGGCAGTGGATACACTGGCACTTTGACCGTCCACCTCGGGAGAACTGACCATAGGTAAGGTTTACCAGGACCACAGGGTACTAGCCGTGTGAGTGCGTTTAGTAAGCACTCTGACATCCACGGCGCCTATTCGAAAGTATATATCTCGATATTCGGGCGTTTATCTAAAAGCACACTCCGCACGAGCTATAGTTCCATGAGCATGAGAATAGGCTAGTATTCCTATGAAATTGCTACTGGAGTGCAGTTTGCACAACACTCCGCCATGCCCAGATTTGTACTTATTCAAACTTTAACCTCGTATGAGGTACATTACTGTACACCCATTAGCATCTCTCAAGGCATATACTGCACGAGCCATAGTCTTAGGAGCAGTAGAATAGGCCAGCACTTTAATGATATTGTTGCTATAGTGTTCTAAACAGCTTCTCAACACCCACGGTTGGTATCTTCTTAAATTTTAACAATGGACGCGTTATTAGACTGTATAGCCTTAGGACAAACAGGATAGGCAAATAATTCCTATTTCACACTGGGGCGTTACTTGTAGAGACCCATTTGAGTCACCGCAAAGGTTTGCGGTCTTCGCTTTCACAATTAACAGATAGCGCATATGGTGTATAATACTACATATAGACGTTAACTTATAGCATAAATATTGGCCCTTTTGTAATTTGAGTAATATCCTTATCATTAGGATGTGCTTGTTAGCATCTAAGCCAATATAATGAACAAGTAATTTGTAATCATCTCTCTTTCCAGCAGAGACAAACATCGATTTGAGAAGAGACTAAAGTGAAACAGTTACCTTTATCTGTAGGATCTGTGAAGAGGGATCCTCTTTCTCTCCTGCAAACTTTATTCCCATTAATGAGGCTTCTCCTATAAAGGGTAATTATAGCCTACCAAAATAATAATACTAGCTTCCTGTCAAATATATTTTTTGCGATTGTGCAATTAATCTTCTTTTCCCTTCTGCTATCTTCACAGTCCATTTCCATCTATTTGCTGCATCGCAGCCTGGACATTACCTGCATAGAGTCACTGACCGAAATTGAAAGGTATTGACTTATTACAATACCCTAGGCTTAATACTATGAGTTAGACATCAGACCGGATTACTAAACCTGTAATTGTTCATTTACAGGATGATGCACTGTATGATAATAAATAGAAGGCCAAGCATTTATAAAGGACTGTCTACAAAACTCTAATCAAGGTTAGCCAAAATCTTGTCAGTTTCTACAAATAAACCATATACTCTGGCGGTGTCACTGGTGTTGGATTGACAAATTAGTATCTATGTCTATTCGTTTTCCTTTCAGGTTTGGTAGCTGGGATCTCTTCTACACGGGGTCCTTGGTTATATCTATCCCTTTGGTGCATGATAACCTGAATTTTGCATGCATTATGCAAACCCACTTTTTCATTTTACTCACTGGCACTGTAGCACCTAAATGAGAGAAGAGTCTAAATCACTTAGAATATGATTAAATCACAGGAATTTGTCTATATCTTAAAGTAGTTTTACCAAAACCCCTCCCAGCTAATGCCCCTTTTTCTTCATTTCCAGACATCCCCAGATTTTTTAATTGAATCTACAAGCAAACCGGGTCCTGAGGAAGGTGGTTGTTTCCACTGAAACGCGCGTAGACCGCAAACTACGACCACAATTTACTTTCAGATTAGAGAACTGGGAGAATTTTATCTCCTATAATTGGTGTATTTTGGAAAATAACTACATTAATTTGTTTACAAACACCATATAATACACCACAGGGTCAAAAGATTCGTTTTTCCGTTTTTTATAGATTGTTGTTGTAGTTGGTTTGTATGAATGAGAGTGTTTGATAGTATGTCAGTGGTTTTGAATGAATTAGGCTAGTGAGATTTTTACATAGGTTGTTTTTTATATGGGATGTCTAATGTGATAAATTCATGTCTGTAAAAGTATTATGATGAAATGTTAGAATAATCAAAATCATTGGATGTGTTATATACATGTAATTGTGTGAATCTTAGAGATACGAATATATTTTTCAAATTTAAATAAAAAGGAATTTTTTCTAAAAAAGATATACTGTTTATTATGCTGTTTGCAAATCTACCTAGTTATGGGGTTTTTAAATAAATGCACGCTGGAGAAGGGGTTTCTTTGGTAACTTGAACCTTGACAGGTCGTTTGTCAAATTAAATAGGTCAGTCTAGAGGTATACACTAATTTTGGTTTTTCCTTCCTCCCTCCTCTTGGACCTAAAAGTATCTTAGGGAGGGCCTTCCTTCCCCCATTTTTACTTGCTCGGTTTTTACCGAAGGTTAGTAGTACCTTGTACTTTTCCTTATTCTTCTCTCATCCGGGTCCTAGACTGCACAGTGAATCTTTATGGATACTCTTAATCCATAGATAGAAATTTATTTGTTAGCCACACTTTGCAGGTGATAATAGTCTATTTTTTCTCATCCTGTCGAACTGCTCGTAACCAACCATGGAGGGTTTCAAAACCTTTGGTTTTTCTGATGATGATTTCTCAGCCCTTGTCGGACAAATAGCTGGCACGACTGGAGACAATAGAAGCATAGGGAAGGATAATAGTGAATGGAATAATTTGACAAATATGAAGAAAAAAGCTAAAAGAATGGAATCTCACGCTCATTACATGTTGGAGTATCTCAAGGTAGGAGTAATTCCTTCTGGCTTGAGGGTCAGAAATATTCCTGCCCTGTTTGTGGAGGTCCGCCAGTTCCTTGAGCGATGGTCACACATTGCCAACCGTTGCTCGAGGGACTGGATGATCCTGATTATTGAGACAGTGAGGGAGATGATTCTGATACTAAATAAAGAAATTCTAGAATTAGAAGAAAAACTAAAAAGTAACAACAGTGTGGAAGAAGGTAAGAACAAACTCCTTGGTATTAATCAAGAACTACAGGAGTTTGAAGATTATCTTTTAAGAAAAAAACTGAAAAATTAAAAAAGATATACGTTGGTTTACACAGGAGAAAATTTATCCTTATCTCCAAAGCAATTATTATCAAGAAGAACGTTACGAGGGACGACAGACAAATACCTACCCCCAAAAAGACAGAAAATCTTGACTTTCTCAGACACTAACTCCTCAGATTCAGACTACGATGGCCCTACAACGCATGAAGGACCAGGATATAATCCAGGAAATCGTAGAGGACAAGCCTACAATCATCAACAATCTGGCCAGTCGTCTTTTTTAGAGCAAGGCAGGGGCAGGGGACGGGTGAGATTTCAAAGGCAGGACAGAAACAATTCTTACCAGACAGAGCAAGTACATCCACAGCCATACATGAGAACAAGGAACAATCAATATTGGAGGTCTTAGATAAGTACTCTTCCAATGGAGATAGTATCCCTATTTTCAATCTATCCTGCCACCATCTGACCATAGAAGAGATTACCCTACTTAGTAAGGGTTTGTCCTTCGTTCCTAGTAAATCCCCTGATATTTTTGCTATCAACAAAGACGTATTTTCGTTTTTCGAAAAATTCGTCTACAAAAATATATGTCTGAAAAAATACTAACAGAAGAAGATGTTAATCTTTCAGGTTGCAAGCCTCCTTCTAAATTTACTCCTACTTTGGAAATGGTAGGCCCTGAAGTCGCAGTTTTTGAAAAACAGTGATAAAAGAACTAGAAAAGATCACCAAGTATATTCGCAAACCACTTCCGAATCTTACCAACTTGGAAACACAGGCACTTAAAAATCTAGAGAATAATAAACATATTATCATTAAGCCTAGTGACAAAGCAGGAGGAATAGTGGTTATGGATAGCGAAAAATATATGCAAAAAATGGAAAGTATGCTATCAGTTCCTGAGCATTATCAACCAGCGTGAAGATCAGTGATAGTGGATCTAAAAAACAAAATTGAGGCAACGACAGCGACTGCTTTTCTGGAGGGCTACATTTGCCAAAAAGAGCTAGATTTCCTAAATAAAACTGATACAGTCATTCCCGTCCTATATGGAGTACCAAAAACGCATAAAAATTTAGAAGATCCTCCTATGCGTCCGATTATATCGTCTATTAACTCGAGTACAGAGCCATTGTCACAATATGTGGATTCATTTTTATGTCCCCTTACCAAACTATATAAATCATACATCAGAGACACAGGGCACATGATAGCAACCATTGAACATACACCATTCAATCGAGAAACTCAGTTCTTAGTGACTCTAGACATAGAATCTCTTTACACCAACATACCCCAGGACCTAGCCATGGAGGCAGTGGCAGCCCTCCTGGCTAGAGTTCCTGGAGAGAGACCTAACAAATTCATCTTAGAATGCCTAGAGATAGTGCTATATTACAACTACTTTGAATTCAAAGATAACCTTTATAAACAGACGCAAGGCACCAGCATGGGCGCTTCATGTGCTCCGAGTGTAGCTAATACCTATATGGGAGAATTTGAACTCAAGCATATTTTTAATGAAATAGCTCCTTTTATGAGAACATAACCACATGGTACAGATTTATTGACGATATTTTCTTTATTTGGACCGGAGATGAATGGAGTTTTAATCAGTTTATTGAATGGTTAAACCTTAATGAGTGGAATCTCAAATTCACAGCTAAATGCTCACAAGATAAAGTGGAATATCTAGACATATGGATATTCAATGGAGAAGATGGCATAGAGGTTAGCCTATACAGAAAACCTACGGCCAAGAATACAGTTTTACAACACACTAGCTATCATCCCTCTTGCCAAAAGATTCTATTCCCTTTGGTGAATTCCTCAGAATCAAGCGGAACTGTACTAACATGCACGATTTCCAACTACATGCAGAACAATTGAAAAGGAGATTGCTACTCAGGGGATATCCTAAACGCTTGATTAGGCAATCCATGAAACGTGCGAAATATTATAACCGAGACAGTTTGATAGGTGGCAAAACAACTCAACCTTTGGAAAGGATAGTATGTGTAGTTAATCACACATGCTATAATAATAAGATACAACAAATTTTACATAAAAACTGGAAGATTTTGAACACCAACGACAACAGCAGGGCTCTATTGAAACCTATTGTAGCCTTTAGAAGAAATTCCAATCTTAGAGATAGATTGGTACATAGCAGAATGAAACCATCCACTAAAAACAGGATACAGAGTACAATTGATGGCCTTCCACCTATCTTGGGCAATCACAGATGTGGTACATGCCACGCATGTCCATCAGCCCTCACCACAGAAGTGTGGTCATATGGCAACAAAACAGGAAAGCTTAAAAGTCATACAAACTGCAGAAGTTATAATATCATCTACCTTATCCTCTGCCCTTGTGGCCTTGGATATATAGGAGAAACTGGGAGGGAGTTTCGTTTGAGACTAGCAGAACACAAATCGGCCATCAGGACACATAAAACACAAGCCCCGATGGTAAAACATTATATTGACCACAATCATAATGAACAGGATTTGAAATGGCTTATTTTAGAAAAGGTGAATTATAAACATGGCCAAAAGGCAGAAAAGGTGAGAAAGAACAGAGAGACTTTTTGGATTTTCCACTGTGATACGGTGCGTAGAGGTCTGAACGAAGAAATCACATGGATTATCACATGATCTGTGAGACAGTAGGATCGTCTTTACAGTTTAAGTATTAGACTAACTGTCACTGTTATAAGTGGGCTGTCCCTTCTTTTATAATATATAGATCTATATAGGAGAAACAGCAGGAACTCTCTTGATCTTGTAAGAAAACAAAAACTTCATCCATCTTAATGTCCTTTCCAATAACACTGCATTAACTTGCTTTATGTATTGTGGATTTATTTCAAAGTTGGATGTATGATTTAGTCATCATTAGTGGCTCCCACACTGTGACATCTCTCCCCTGGGTTTCCTCGACTTCTTTAGGAGACTCATTTATTAAGGACCTTTTGAATATATCATTTGGTAATGTTATTCCCCTTTTCTACAGTCGAGTTCTGCCACATGGTTACTATCTGACACAGAATAGGATATATAGTACATATTGAGGCAGCTATTTCTATTGCCCCCTAAGAGAACTGTTAGGCTGGATGGTACTATATTTTTACATGTCACCAAAAAAAGCTTTACTTCGTGTCTTGTGCTATTCTCCTATATATGTGAATTTTCCTATTCATTTAAAAACTGTTTTTACCTTCATGTGTCTCGAAGAAAATCAATACTAAGAGTAGTCTTGTATCTGCCCCTTGTGGGTATTATCCGCAAATGCTGTTATTATCTTAATATGGTGACTGCAACTGTTAGTCTAGCAGTCCATTTATAGTAAATATCGTGAGATTTAAACCGCGAGACTTACTTTCCCTTCGCGATTTTTTCTCCGGGAATCGCACTACTTTCCTTCATACGCGATTTCTTTCGGTTTTTAAAAACTGCCTCCACCCTAAATGTGTTTCGAATTAAATCACTACTATGAGCAGCTATGTACTAGAACTTTTTGGGTACTATCTGTTTATGTCGGTATCATTCCAATATGGCGACTGCAATTGCAATACTAGCAGCCCACCAAGATGAAAACTATCGCGAGATTGAAATCGCGTGACTTTCATTTTCCCTTTTCTTTAAAGACTGACGTGATCAACTAGCTTACTCTCTTCGGCAGTGGATACACTGGCACTTTGACCGTCCACCTCGGGAGAACTGACCATAGGTAAGGTTTACCAGGACCACAGGGTACTAGCCGTGTGAGTGCGTTTAGTAAGCACTCTGACATCCACGGCGCCTATTCGAAAGTATATATCTCGATATTCGGGCGTTTATCTAAAAGCACACTCCGCACGAGCTATAGTTCCATGAGCATGAGAATAGGCTAGTATTCCTATGAAATTGCTACTGGAGTGCAGTTTGCACAACACTCCGCCATGCCCAGATTTGTACTTATTCAAACTTTAACCTCGTATGAGGTACATTACTGTACACCCATTAGCATCTCTCAAGGCATATACTGCACGAGCCATAGTCTTAGGAGCAGTAGAATAGGCCAGCACTTTAATGATATTGTTGCTATAGTGTTCTAAACAGCTTCTCAACACCCACGGTTGGTATCTTCTTAAATTTTAACAATGGACGCGTTATTAGACTGTATAGCCTTAGGACAAACAGGATAGGCAAATAATTCCTATTTCACACTGGGGCGTTACTTGTAGAGACCCATTTGAGTCACCGCAAAGGTTTGCGGTCTTCGCTTTCACAATTAACAGATAGCGCATATGGTGTATAATACTACATATAGACGTTAACTTATAGCATAAATATTGGCCCTTTTGTAATTTGAGTAATATCCTTATCATTAGGATGTGCTTGTTAGCATCTAAGCCAATATAATGAACAAGTAATTTGTAATCGTCTCTCTTTCCAGCAGAGACAAACATCGATTTGAGAAGAGACTAAAGTGAAACAGTTACCTTTATCTGTAGGATCTGTGAAGAGGGATCCTCTTTCTCTCCTGCAAACTTTATTCCCATTAATGAGGCTTCTCCTATAAAGGGTAATTATAGCCTACCAAAATAATAATACTAGCTTCCTGTCAAATATATTTTTTGCGATTGTGCAATTAATCTTCTTTTCCCTTCTGCTATCTTCACAGTCCATTTCCATCTATTTGCTGCATCGCAGCCTGGACATTACCTGCATAGAGTCACTGACCGAAATTGAAAGGTATTGACTTATTACAATACCCTAGGCTTAATACTATGAGTTAGACATCAGACCGGATTACTAAACCTGTAATTGTTCATTTACAGGATGATGCACTGTATGATAATAAATAGAAGGCCAAGCATTTATAAAGGACTGTCTACAAAACTCTAATCAAGGTTAGCCAAAATCTTGTCAGTTTCTACAAATAAACCATATACTCTGGCGGTGTCACTGGTGTTGGATTGACAAATTAGTATCTATGTCTATTCGTTTTCCTTTCAGGTTTGGTAGCTGGGATCTCTTCTACACGGGGTCCTTGGTTATATCTATCCCTTTGGTGCATGATAACCTGAATTTTGCATGCATTATGCAAACCCACTTTTTCATTTTACTCACTGGCACTGTAGCACCTAAATGAGAGAAGAGTCTAAATCACTTAGAATATGATTAAATCACAGGAATTTGTCTATATCTTAAAGTAGTTTTACCAAAACCCCCTCCCAGCTAATGCCCCTTTTTCTTCATTTCCAGACATCCCCAGATTTTTTAATTGAATCTACAAGCAAACCGGGTCCTGAGGAAGGTGGTTGTTTCCACTGAAACGCGCGTAGACCGCAAACTACGACCACAATTTACTTTCAGATTAGAGAACTGGGAGAATTTTATCTCCTATAATTGGTGTATTTTGGAAAATAACTACATTAATTTGTTTACAAACACCGTATAATCCACCACAGGGTCAAAAGATTCGTTTTTTCCGTTTTTATAGATTGTTGTTGTAGTTGGTTTGTATGAATGAGAGTGTTTGATAGTATGTCAGTGGTTTTGAATGAATTAGGCTAGTGAGATTTTTACATAGGTTGTTTTTTATATGGGATGTCTAATGTGATAAATTCATGTCTGTAAAAGTATTATGATGAAATGTTAGAATAATCAAAATCATTGGATGTGTTATATACATGTAATTGTGTGAATCTTAGAGATACGAATATATTTTTCAAATTTAAATAAAAAGGAATTTTTTCTAAAAAAGATATACTGTTTATTATGCTGTTTGCAAATCTACCTAGTTATGGGGTTTTTAAATAAATGCACGCTGGAGAAGGGGTTTCTTTGGTAACTTGAACCTTGACAGGTCGTTTGTCAAATTAAATAGGTCAGTCTAGAGGTATACACTAATTTTGAAAAGGACATCCATCCAACACATCCTGAACCTGATAGCCCACAGGCTGATGCCACAAACACAGCGGAGAACCAACATCCCTCCGCAGACAAAGCTGCTGGCCGTGCTGCATATGTTGGCCTCTGGGACCTTTCAACCGACAATGGCCATAGTTGGAGGAGTCTCACAGGCAGCCTTCTCAATCTTCCTCCCAACTCTCTTGGATGGCATACTCAGCCTGATACCCCAGCACCTTCACTTCCCCAACACTGTGCAGGAACAGATTGAGACCAAGCAAGGATTCTACGCCATAGCCGGATTCCCACAGGTGTTGGGCGCAATTGACTGCACACATGTCCTATTTGTGCCCCCTGCGGACAGTGCACACATATACCGCACCAGAAAGCACGCCCATTCCATGAATGTGCAGGCAATGGTGGACCACCGGGGACTGTTCACCAATGTCATAGCCAAGTTCCCAGGGAGTGTGCATGATTCCTACATCTTCCGACAGTCTATCGTAAACCAGCGCTTCCAGGATGGCACATATGGAAATGCAGTGCTAGTCGGTAAGTACTAATGTGAACCAACACATGCCTCAACTTCACAGAGATGCAAATCAGAAGTGTGAGAATGTACAAGTTACAATCACACATACAACATGTCAATCAACATGCCCACATACCAGACACAACAACAACAAGAACTGCGGCTAGATATGTAGACAAACCATCCTCAAATGCTTAGCCCCTGTGCCACCCATAAGCAAATGTGGTGAGAGGTGGGAACCATGTATGTGCGATGGAAGCACATGATCCATAATGAAAGTAGGAACACAAGGCCCAGTGTGTAGGTGTTGTGCTGGACAGTCGGGAGTAAGCTGACCTCAGACGTGCCCATGTTGGCATATAGTGTGTTTCTGTAGCCCAGCCTGATGGCAATGACTGTGCGGGTCACTGTTACACCCGACAATGGGTGGATCTATGTGAAGGTTGCATGGAGGATGCAGAGGCTGGCAAAGCAGCTGCAGGCCACTGCGTACACCTGTAGGTACATGGAGATGGAGGAGTCAAATATGGGGCCTAGGTACCTAGATTTGGGGTTGGGGCATCCGAAAGGGTTGGACCACCAGGTGATACCACATGCTCATTGTTCTGTTACAAGGATGATGAATCATGTTTCCCCTGCGTATAGCACGCCCCAGCTGTTGATCATCCATGTTGAAAATCACAGCAATCCTACCTGGAAGAGCAGTTTGGTGTGTGGGCGTATTGTTGATGTTGAATATAAGCATTCTGTACGTGTTGGTGGTGCTGTCTACTGGTATCCCAAAGCTTGCACCAGCTCCACTCCATGTGTCAGCAGCTGCATCTGCCAACTCTGAGGTTGGTGCTGACCGAGCTGACATTCATTGCCTGCTGTATGTTGCAGTTGCATAGTGGGACAAGGGTGCATGTGCAGTTGGAGATACATGTTAGGAAAATGTGGACTTTCGCCATTGTTGACAACTGCAGTGTTGTGGTTGTTTCTGTCGATGGTGGTATGTAGCATCTCATCGGTGACTGATCTACACCAACTTTGTGGGGGCCTGCATGTGGTCTACGGTGGTTTGGGGTACATCAACTAGGTGGTGCATGCGTAAGTGGTCAACACATGTGCGTTTAGTGGGGCTGAGGACATGGACGAAGTCTACACATGCAAAGAAGCCATCAAAGGTGTGCCCTGCCTTGTGGATCAGTGTGGTGAAGATCTGGGAAAGTCTGATGTCAGCTAACATTTCCCTTGAGTAGTCGTGGCATGTGAGTTGGAGGCTACACTCCCGAATGAGTACGTAGACTACGGAGTGGACAGTGTTGCGTCTGATGATGCTGATGGTGTGGGTGAAGCGTTCCTGCCTGCAAAGGGCCCTGCATACGAGGGGTCTGATGACTGTTGATATGTGGCCGCTCGGGACAGGAAACAGCATGTGTAATGCATTGGGGCAGGTCTGGCGACAGCAGCACAACTGAACGTGAACCGTGTCTGGTGTGGCCCATTGCCATTTCAAAGTTCACATGGCATTGACTGTGAGGAGGGTGGATAAGTGCCATCAATAGATGGTAGAAGAGCCAGTCATGCAACCGCGCAGCAAACACAATTGATGAGGCTTGGGGGAGGGAGTATGAACAGTGAGGCAATTTAATTTGCAGTGATGCTTGTAATCAGTCAGAAGCAACACATGGCTAACATGAAATCCAACATAACACAAATGACACACCACAAAACCATCTACACCAACAACACTGCCAGCACAACCAATAATGTAAACATCCCGCTATCATATGTTACAGGTGAACAAGGATATGCATTATGCCCGTTGATGATGACACCCCTCCGAAACCCCACCACCCAGGCCCAGAGGCAGTATAATGCACCCCACAGACGCACCCGGTCCATTGTGGAGCGCACATTTGGCGTGCTAAAGTCACGTTTCCGTTGCCTGGACATCACAGGTGGCAGACTGCTGTACAGCCCTGAAATGGTCAACAAAATCATCCTTGCATGTTGTGTATTGCACAATATATGTGTGCGCACAAATGCTTCATGGATTCAAGTGCCTGCTGCACCGGACGATGACCAGGATGATGCTGAAGATGAGGCAGGTGGCGCACACCCCACAGTAAATGCAGCAGGAACTGCACGAAGGGACCGAATAATAAACAATTTCTTCAACTGAGCACGTCACATTGTGACAGTCCCCCTCCAATGTATCTCATAGCAAAATGACCGCAATCACGGTGTGTGCCAATAAAAAAACATACACACATACCCTGTCTGCATGTTAATGTCCATCACTCTGAAAAGGGTACAAGGGTACATTGCATAATAAGTGCAATGAAAATAGCAAAACTTCATCCATGCTGGGAATGTCTCCTCAGTACAGAGATGCTTTTCAGTGTGCCAAATGTGTAAGACTAGAGTCTTCATGGTGCAAATTGGGCTGGCCAATCCAAAATTGTTGCGTGTCCTTTGTGTAAATCAGTCAATATAGGTTGTCGTCTGTGAATAAATGCACAATTGTAGTCTGTTGTCAGTGGACAATAATTCATTGGAGTGTGTACGTTGTGTAAAACAATGAAACCGTGGGCGTGCAATGAGGTAAGAGATGAAACTTTGGTGGTGCAATGGGCTAAAAGATGCAAATTTGGGCGTGCGATGGTGTAAAATCTGAAAATAGGGCGTGCAACGGGGTAAAATCTAAAAATATGGCGTGCAATGGGGTAAAATCTGAAAATAGGACGTGCAATAGGGTAAAATCTGGAAAACAGGGCGTGCAATGGGGTAAGAGATGAAAATAGGGCGTGCAATGGGGTAAAATATGAAAATAGGGCGTGCAATGGGGTAAAATCTGGAAAATAGGGCGTGCATTGGGGTAAAAGATGAAAATAGGGTGTGCAATGGGGTAAGAGATGAAAATAGGGTGTGCAATGGGGTAAAATATGAAAATAGGGCGTGCAATGGGGTGAAATCTGAAAATAGGGCGTGCAATGGGGTAAAACCTGCTTTTCTGTGTGTCAGAAGCAATTAGCTTTGAAGCCACGACCACCTCCAGATCAACAAGCCCTACAACAAGTATGTGGACCACTAACTTGACACAGCAGACGGACCACCAGCACCCCTGAGACAACAACCAGACCGCCATCTCCAAATGGACACCAGGCACGGATGAAGACACCTCCTCCTCTAGGAAAGGCATCCACTCGGGGGCCCACACAGTCCCCAAGTGGAGAGGTGTGGTGCAGCGGCCAGGGCAGCTGACTTCGGAGCACAGGGTTCACGGTTCGATCCCCGGCTCCGGCGGCAGCTCAGCTCAGCACCATGTGATTCTGGGCAATAGCTCACTTAATTTCCACTCCGGCCCCCAGCGCCTTGAGACCCGTAAGGGTGAGTAGCTGCGCTATATAAAAAAAAACGGACTTACTTACCCCTGGCCCCCTCACATCTATCACAGAGCCACATCTGCCATCGCACACGAACATTACCTTCAACACATGCACGTACACAGACAAATTGAAGCGTACCGAAAGTCATGCCCATACGCCTTGTGACCCCCACGGGTGAGTAGCACACTTAGAAAATCCATGATTGATTGATGGTTCTCTTGTTAGAAATGCAATTATGGTGTGACCTGTGTTGAATGTTGCAAGTTACGGTGTCATGTGTTGCGAAGCATCATTTTCACAGTGTCATTTGAGTGCCAACCAACCTCAACATGTTGTTACATGGCTCTGACATGAAATTTGCAGTAAGACTGTACATCAGTGCATTGATTCCCTCTTAGCTTGCAGATCTGGCCGCTAACACGATAAAGCGATATTTTCTTTTTCCATCCGCCCAATGTTAAAATACATCGTGCAACACTTTTTGCCATTAGAAAGTTTACTCATGTGACCATTTGCGTGCAGATTTTCGCCGCTTACTCAAAAACGGACCGCAAAGAGACAGGAAGTGATGTCTGCATGCTTCCTGTCTACTGGAGTAGTGTTCTGCACTTTCAGTTTCTCTTTTGAGCACATTGCTGGTTATTGTGGAGAGTGCTGGAGTTTCTTGGTGGTGTGTGCTGCAGTTTTTTGATTTTGAGAGTGTTGCTGTGTTCTGTGTCCTGTGTATAGTGTCTGTGAAGTGTTGTGTACCCATTTATTGTGTTTAACTGTCTCCTGTCATCAATTTTGTTGGGTGTCTGTCTTGGGGTAGTGCAGTTAAATAGTTGTTGGGGATATTTTAGAGGCTTTTTTTTTCTGGCTGTGGGCTCACAGGTGTGTAGGGAGATGCCGGCTGTGGGCAGGGAGGGCAGGATGTCTGAGGGGACATTGGGGGGGTTCCTGTGGCTCATAAAATTCCACCTGCCACTGATGTTGGAGAGGGGAGGCCGTATCCTGCAAGGGTACAATGTGTCTGTGGGTAAGATCAGGTGGGAGCGTGTGCGGGTGCATATGCTACGGTTCTTCGGAGTGGACCACAACGTGCACCAGTGGAAGCACCGATGGCAGGACATGCTTGCACGTGAGGCAGACCTCTTGGACTACGTGGGAGTCATGACAGGCCTACAGGGTGGTAAGTACAAACTCCACATTTATTTCTGTGGACTGTAAGGAATGAAAATTACGACGTGTGTGACACTGCTGACAAAGTGAGAAATGGTTGCTGATTTAGGTGGGAGACGCAAAGCGTCTGCGCATATTGTTGGCACATCCGAGACACAACGCAGCATCACATTGACAAGCATATGTTGCAAGTCTGTGTCACCCACTGCGCTGGACCAACACTTAGCACTGTACTGCCATAGCTGGCACACCTGCGCAAAATGTGCTTGCAGGCAGACGATTGTGTGTGTACGGCATGAGTGACTGTACATTAACTAACCATGGAATTGTCCATGTGAGCTGTGTGCTGGCCAAAAGGTAGTGACAAAATGCTGTCCTCATGATTTGTGTTACGTCAGCTACGCTGCCCTGTGAACATAGTTGCTGTGTGAAAAACTTTGGTTTAGGGACAAATGATGTAAGGAAAGTGGACATCCCCAGATTGTCATACACCAACAATCTATGTGTGACTGCTTTGTGCAATATGCAGCTACTCAATTGAACAAAGTGCATGTAGAACATCAGGATGCATGTAGTAATGTTGCCTTGTTGATGACTCACACTACGATTATGGGCATGTCAGCTAGCATTACAGTCTTGTCTGTCCAAAATCAGCTGTCACAGGTCTGGTGTGAATGGCAGTCAAAGTTGACCCAATCATGTAGTCAACATGAAACGCCACACTACAGTTACGTAGCATTTGCTGTCATGGTGATGATTGGTATGAGGTATACAACACATATGAATTGAAGTCTAATACCAACACGTATTTCTTTCCTTGTCTCACAGATGGACGACCGCCAATCACACAGGGGGACATTGACAGCTTCGAGGACCCACACGCCACAGGTGAGTTGGAACGTAATTGACTAGCATGTTGCGTTGGCATGTATGTCTGGGTCACATGATCACCGTTGCAGTATGAAGTATGGGTGCGTATCAGGTCTACCTTGCCTACAATGTGATGATGTATAGTGGAAGTCAGCAGTGTGCACTAATCGGTAAGTGACTCTGTACAAATGCATTGGTCTCACAGTTGTGACTTGGCCCATCCCCAGTCAGTGACACACATTGAAAGTGAGGTGCATATCATCAAGCCCATATCGCAAAGTCAACATAACTGTCATCAAAGTTGTGTTGTCAATAGGGGCCTAGCATCATAATCTGAGCAGCGTTGAAGCATTCCACGTTTATTAACGCTTACTTGTCAATGAGGTACACTGTCACGCTGTGTTGAGTGTGAACGGGGCGTGCATTGGGGGTTGTGTTCGGCGTTCCACGGCAACACCCATTGTATCAGAGGCTGCCCCTGATGTCCAAGTGCGGCATTCATAGTTGGCAGCGCACAACTTACCAACAGTTATATCCCGGTTGTATTCTAGCCATATGAGCAGGAATGCTTTTTGATCATCATGTTTGCTTTGTACATGTGTGCTGCACGACGCTGCACACATGATAGTTACGAAATGGCATTTTAGGATTGTTCATGTGCCGGGAGTAAGTCCTCCCTACACATGAACAAACATCCCTGCTCGAAGACACACTTGCACTCTGGTGCAAGATTGCCTGTGTTGGCGCAGTCGTGATGAACCGCACACATGTGCTGGGGGACACACATGCCTGCACATGGGCATTGTACCTATCATGCAGCCCTGTGTCACTGGAGAGGAGGAGGGTGGTGCTACACACAGGGGGCTAATGCTTTCCTCCTCCGATTGCTTGAACATGTCACCCTCTGCCCGTGCATGTAATGGCAAAATCTTTTGGCACTGTCAGCCAAATTTCTTAGTGATAGTGCATGTACCATGCCATGCACTGTCATGTCAGTCTCCCCAGCATGTAGTCACTGATCCATGCTTCAACATGTCGTTGTCCAGGTCACTTGCTGACTTCACATAGTTACGCTGTAGTGTATGTTCCCATGTTGAAGTGAACTTGTATTACAGATGTGTATGGATGAAATTGAAATTGGCTAAGGGACTCTAAATTGCCTTTGTGTATGTTTTACAGATAACATGACGCCTGGTCAAATACATGCCTTCCAGGTGCGGAAGGACCGTTACCGCCATGTGAAGAAGGTTGCAAAGGGGTACCGCAACATGTCCAAGAGGTACCATGAGGAACGTAGGAAGGGCACATGGAAGGCGGTGCCTGAGCATGCCCAGGATGTCACACAGCCCCCCCCAGGCCCCTCAGGCATCAGTGGTGTGTCCCAGCCGGGACAGGTGGCACATCCCCCTACGGCACCCGCCCCACCCCAAGGCACTGTCCCACCTGCAACTGGGGATCAAGTGGTCACGTTCACATTGCGGGACAGGAGGCTGCTTCAGGACATTGTGGTTTCGCTGGCAGAGCTCAGGTGTGAATTGTCTGATGTCAACAGACGAGTGGCGGACATACACCAACACTTGGGACTGACATGATGGGTGGACCTGTTGGACACCATCCCCTCTTCTCCCTTCCACCAATGTTTGACATCTTTTATTATGTAGTGTTAGGTTAGTTATTTATTTGTTAGGTAGTGTAGTTTTAGTGTAGATTTTAGTTAGTGTTAGCTTGTTAGGTAGATATAAGATTTTAATTAGTCATCCGTATTTAGGGATAAGTTTCCTTTTCCTTTGGGTGGGGGTTGATGTGTTTTTCTTCATAAAAAAATTAAAATAAAACTTACAAAAAAATATATCTTTGTGTAGGTTACATGTTTAGTTAGTTTATGTATAGCTTAGATGTCTTTGTCCTGTCTTGTGGTGTGCCTTAAGGGTGGGAGGGGGGTTGATGTCTATGATGTGTTGTTGCATGTCTAGGATTAGTTAGGGTAGATAGTTTAGGTAAGTAAGATTGTTTTATAGTTAGTTTAGATTTTAGTAGTAGTTATAGTGATAAGTGTTAGTTTAGGTCACTTGCATATTTATACTGTTCTAATAAAAATTTGATATTTTGGATTTCTGCTTGCACTTATGTCAGGGATGAGGTTGTGGAGTGTGTCTCATTTCATTGTATGCAACTTTTGCCATCACTGGACTATCCATTTGAATCACTAAGTCTGCTCATGAGTCATGACATGTAAGTTTGCAGGATGTATTGTGTCAGGATATCTTAGATGTGAGCACACTGAACTTGCATTGATGACAGGGTGTCAATTTGGATTGACGCCCTAGTCTAGGGACAGTCGTCTGTGACGTTCTACATCTTCTGTGTGACTCACGGATTTGGATAGCACATTGTTGCCCATTTTGCACATAACCTAGTAAGCTGGCATGGCAAGTGAATACAGTTAGCTACTGTTATCCATCATGGAGATGGATGTATGCGCCAGGTTCCACGGATTCCGTCACACACCTGCATGTCAGATGCTCCTGCCGCAGAGTCCATCTACATTGCACAGACCTAGCCACACTTGCTGCGTAGTGCCAGTGTGTCCGCTTCCTTTGCAAGATATGTTCTGGTTCATGTACGCTCACTCTCCAGACCATGCATGATTTGTTAGAAATCTGTGTGCATTGTGTACAGGACATGGAACAGCAGTGTTCCTGATTTACAAAAGTTATCCGAGAGTAATTGATGACTTCACATTTTACGTTACTCACAAATGTATTTTGGGAGTAGTGCATTTAGCTTTACAGAGTTGACATCTCATAAATGCCTACCGTGACTCACTGGACTAGTCAAGTTTTGAGTTTGTCACAGCTAATGTTTGGGGGGTGGCACCCTGTTCTGCTGCACACAAGGGGGAAATGTTGCATTGCTCCCTGTAGTGACAGTGTCATGGAGACTTGTCCCAGTTGTTACTTCTGCCATTGGCTCATGTTGATGACGCCCTTGAAATGTTATTGGTGCATATGACTATATGCTGAGTGCAGTGCCACACACATCCCTACACACATTGCCCGATTCGCTCGCAGTGGTCACTGCATGAGAGGGGGCATATTTTAGGTTACATCGTTTGTCGACAGGGAGGGGCTGACTGACGGCTTGCACTTTGGGGTGGGCCCCTATTTGCCAATCTACTTCACTGAAGCAGACATTGTGGTTCCGTATGTGTATGGTGGACATGTGCCCTTCCGTGTCTTCATCAATGTGAATGTGCTGTCCAGATTTTTGAGATGTGACATGCAATGTGCACCATCACAACAGGCTTTGTCCACCACGTAGTGTGAGAGTAGATATGCCAAGAGATATTTGTTTACAAGTGTTAAGGAGGACACAACTCATGGCCAGCAACAGACTAGGACATTTTAGCACACATGCCTTTTCATTAAATGACGTGGGGCTAGGTTGGTATATTGCTAGATGGTTGTTTTGGGGCAATGGGGGCACCGCTAGTTCACACATACTCCGCCATCTCACTGCCTATCTGTATCAGGTAAAACAGGTACATTGCTCGTATTTCCCTTGGTGTACCTTCTGGGTGAATCAGTGTCCTGACACTTTTTACATACTTCTATACTTGATTGGTCAAGAACCACACACATCTGTGTGAGTTATATAATTTTATTTACACTCAGAGGATGAAGACTGGACCAGTGCTTGGCCATACATGCCCACATTGCATGGATGCCCGTTGGAGGGCCAGACAGAGTAGTTTGGTGGTAACAGGTCCAAGGGAAGAGGCATAGTTCAGTCTGCAGGCTGATTGCAGTGGCATTGGCAAGAAAAAAGTGAAATGGCAGTTCATGTGGAGGTCCAAGGTGATTGTCGGGGGACAGTGGAAGACAGTGCAAGAAGAATTTCCGTGGCATGAAACTGAGCCCGGCACCAAGGAGGAAACTGGCCTTTTGGTGTAGATGGATGCTACCGCTTCCTCCTTTGCAAAAATGCACTTTCATCCTCCTCTTCATCCTCTGATGTGTCATGCGCCTCACATGTGGGTGGTGGTATGGTGGGTGCAGCACTGTGAGGCACTGACACATCAGGTGGCGGAGCTGAGGATGTGGAGGCAGCAGCAGCATTCATCTGCGCCAGACCTTGTGGCAGCAATGAAGTGATGAGCAGGTGCCGGGCATGATAGATCCCAGCAACCTCGTGCTGGTGTGCATCCCTGGCAGCCATATCTTGTGCCTGCATCCGCTCCAGGCTCTCCATTATCCGACAGATGTTGGCCAAATCCTGGCTGACATTGCTGGAGCCTCTCTGAGCAGACAGTTGTTGTTGTCTCAGAATCATGACTCCAGCAATGTCAGCCATGGACCGTTGGAGGGCATCGAGCGGGCTGTGGGTGTCCGTGATCTTCTGCATGTGGTCCCGGATGGGACTCAGACACCGACGTATGGCCTCAAGTTTGCCAGGCGCTCGAACCCCACCCGCACCTGTTCTGCAATCTCCAGCTGGACCTCTAGCATACGGCGTTGGAAGGCCAGGTGTGGGTCCTCGAGGTCCAGGGAGGCAGCTGTGGTGGGAGGTGCTTGCTGCTGGTTGGTTTGTGCAGGGGGTGGGGTTGCCGCAATGCTGCTGGGTTGCCCTGCTCCTGGAGGTGGGGTGCTTAAGGAGTCTAGCAGGTGTTGCAGTACTTCCTGATTGATGGTGGGGTATTCCTCCTCATCATCAGTGAAGGTTGGGCCAGTCTGCTGTCCAGGAGGTGATGTCTCTCCCTCTGCAATGTGATAGGGAGATACAGTTTAACAGTGTTTGTCATGTACAATCATGCATTGGATGAGTTTACAAGCAGAAAGCAGGACAGTGTCCATTCATACTGTTTTTGAGGAGATGCCTATTTGTTGCAGGATAGTGAGGATTTTGAGGAAATTGCGGATATGATGTTGTAGTTGTACATTGTCATCTCACAGTTTCCAGCTATGACAAATGTTATTGTACAATATCTACACACAAGCATCACAAGTTGTGTCCTCTGTTCATTTGTGTGAGTAATGCAATTTGGCCCACATAGTAGTCAATGTTGATGGGATCAGAGTTGTCTGTGTGTGCACTGCATTGTGTGCTGGTGTCACCTGCAGCTTTGGTTTAACTGCCCATTATACCTTTCAGGTAGTGAGCCTTTGAGTTCTGTGCATTTACAATGCTGTGCTGAGGCAAACTGGGTGGGATATGGGTCTTGGTCAGAGTTGTGAGAGTTGTGCATTGTTTGACTTCAAATGTCTCGTTTACGTCAGGGGTTGTATGTACACGAGGATGTGTCAGAGTGTGACTTGCTTGTTTAAGGATGTTGTCCACACTCAGCCACCTCAGTGAGGTGGCCTGAACCATGTTAATAGGTTGGGCCTGCAGGCATGCTATTCATCATGAACTGTCACTTGCCTTGTCAATGTGGCTCATGGACACGCAGCTTTGCAGGGTACTGCACATGTGCATGTGTTTTGTGCAAGCATGGTTATGTGTGAGTAGGGCACCCTTTAGGCACATTGGCAATGAGAGCTTACTTGCTGTTTCAACATGTGCTGCACTATGTAGTACATATGGACATCCATGTTGCTTTGTCTATTGTGATTTGTCTGGTGTGCATGTCGTCCTTCATGTTTTTTATTGCATGCATTGCTGAGTGCCCTCCGTTTGGCTGACCCGTTGTGAGTATGGTTCGGCGCGAGTTTCGATTGTTGTTGCTGTCACATGGAAGTTACAAAATGGCATTTTGAAGTACAGTTTGTTCATGTACAGGACGGGACACCTTCCTGTACATGAACATACCATGGAATTTGGCTTTTCACATGTGGGCTGCGCAAGGCAGCACACATGAAACAAGAAAAAACAAGGAGATTTAATGCATTTCTCCTAGTTTTGCAACCTTATGCCCAGGATTTCTCTGGTGTTCAGATCAGCACTGCCACCTATTCTCGCCTAACTTGATAATGGATGGCAGCGTCGACTTCAATGGGTGTTGTGGTGGGACGCCCACCACAACACCCACTGCATGCCCCCTTTCACACAAAGTTTAGCGTGAAAGGGGCCCTATTCTCAAGGCAGCGTAAAGCCACTTAACATGGCTTTAAGCCACATTGAGTGACTTAACGCTGCCTTAATAATGGTGCGCTGACCCTATCACCACCCCAACATCAAAAATGAGTGATGTTGTGGTGGTGATAGGGGCTTGGTAATATGCCTCATAGTGTCAACACCCATTGCCCTCTAAGTTGACCCCACGTGTGGTGTGTAATTGGTCAGTTTTCTGATGTATGTGCATTTCATGATGCCTATTTATGGTGCTCAGGCCTGATCACTGCCACCCTCACAAGAGATGCAAATGTGCGGGTGATGTGTGTTTGTGTATGTGCCACGCAGCTGCTGCCTTAGATGATACCTGCTGTCCTGGTTCTGTTATTCAATGCCTGGCTTGGCATGTGGGTGATGACTACCTGACTGCATATTTGTTCACTGACACAGTTGACTTACCAAACCGTTAATTTGAATTGCACATGATGGTGTGATGGGCAACTCACATCAGGACTGATGTGGAATGCTGTATTCTGTGTGGCAGATGTGTACATTTGGGGGGTAGGAGTGCAATTTTACATAGGGGTTGAGGGTGGCATTTGGCCGGTTGACATGATTTGTTTCAAATTAGCTATCCTTGCTTGTTGTCATACTTTGGCAGTGAGACAGCTTTACAGGCACATTGTGGTTCAGCGAGTATGTCACACAGACAAGGCATGCAGTACATATTGGTGTGATACATTCCTGTTCTGCATTGTTCACGTACTGTGTGGTTGTTGGCACGTCCCCCTGCTCATTGTATTCCATCGCCCTTTGAGTGAAGTGTGCTGTTTGTGTGGATTTTTGGAGGTGCAACCTTTATCCAGCAGCCTACATGGTCAATTCGTTGTGACATTGCATGTGTGTGTGGTATGCAGACTCACTAGATGTTTCCCCACTTGGTGTACACCAGACTGCATCTCATGAACAGGCAAGGGGGCACATTGCATGGTGATGCAGGTGATGTCAGATTTTCCCCCTTGCAACATCACCACGCACATACAAATTGCCTGCACATGGTCACATCTCACTCTGAGGCCAAAATGCGGATGCAGTGTGCATGTGACTGGCCATGTGCACGATAAGGCATGCCACCACCAATGTCAGCACACCTGCAGCATTGTGCACATGGGTTTGAGTGGTGTGCAGGAATGTGCATGTGCATATAGGTGGACTTTGCTGCGCATACACAACCTTGCACACTACTCAGACACATGTGCACAATGCTGCAGGTGTGCTGACATTGGTGGTGGCATGCCTTATCGTGCACATGACCAGTCACATTCACTGTGGATCATGTCCCGGATACCCCTGTCTATGGTGGCATGGGGACATATCACCCTTCTCATACAACACATTGCACGACACACATTGGCCGGCACACAGACTTTTAAATGTGCACAGAAAAGGAAGCCCAACATAGTCCAAGGTCAACGTCAGTCCACTCCATAAGTGCCCCCTCAAATGACAAAGTGGCACAACAACTTGACATGCAGCAGGGTGGCAAAATGGCCCCCTTGCCACATCACCACGCACATACAAATTGCCTGCACAAGGACACATCTCACTCTGACGCCAAAATGTGGATGCACTGTGAATGTGACTGGTCATGTGCACGATAAGGCATGCCATCACCAATGTCAGCACACCTGCAGCATTGTGCAGATGTGTCTGAGTTGTGTGCAAGGTTGTGTATGCGCAGTGAAGTCCACCTATTTGCACATTTTGGGCTTCCTTTTCTGTGCACATTTAAAAGACTGTATGCCGGCCAATGTGTGTCGTGCAATGTGTTGTTTAAGAAGGGCGATATGCCCCTATGCTGCCATGGACAGGGGTATCCGGGACATGATCCACAGTACACCAGGGTGAGCATCAGCTTTCCATGTTACTACAGTTTGAGCAGCAACATCGCTGTTCTCTGTAAAGTGTAATCCCAGGTTTACAGATCTAATCCTCTTCAGCGCCTTCCGCATGGGCTGCGGTAACATTCCAGGACTCCGCATTTCAACGGGGAGACAGTTCCAAGAATAGTGTAGTGGCTTCTCTGCCTTGTCAGCCATTGAGTGACCAGTTTTGTGCCACATACATTCATTCATGTAACTGAGGTTGATAGGTTGCACGTGAGGCTCGGTGATCAGCTCTACAACAGACTGATTCTGCAGAAAAAATAATTGCTAGCTCGGTATATTGTTTTCTGTTTAAAATTTTATTTATTCCTGCATACGAGGTACGAATAGGGTTCTTTCAGGTATTTTTTTATATCTAGCACTTACATTTCCCAGTGGGTCATGGTATATATCTTTGGACCTACCCATAGAATATTTTTCTTTTTTTTGCAGTTTTATGTAGCACCAACTCGACCCGAAGATATTGAAGTGCTTTACATGAGCACCAGTTACATTATACAAGAACACGTTCATTTTTGGTAGGCACAAGGAGATTAGGTGATTTGCGCAGAATCACAGGACGTTGAGCCAACGCAGAGACTCGAACCTGGTTCCCCAGTTCCATGGTCGACAGCTCTGGCAGTTACGCCACATCCTCTCGCTTTCACTTGCCTGTGCTCTGTGTACTTATGTCTACTTAAGCTCCTTTACTGCCCAGATAGGATCCTACTCGCCACCGCGGTAGCCATCCTCAAATATCCCCACAGTCTGTTCCTCGCAAAGGACTCAGAAGCACTCGGACGATGAGTCCTTCTATGAGTCTATGATTCCTTCTATGAGTCTTGATATCTTACAGACATAAAAGGAACCAAGGAAAAATCGTAAAATCGAGAGTGACAGAAGAACGATACAAGACAAGAATCTTCAGGATTTAATTTAGTCTGCTAGAAGAGCCTGTATGGGGTGAAGAAACATTTGATTAATCAGAAAAACATTATTTCATGCTCATCAGCACTTTTACAGTTTGGACAGCTACAGATGAACCCTCTCCCCCACCCCCCATGGTCACCTTGTGAAGCTTTCTCGATCTGTGTGGTCCTGAAGAAGGTGTCTGGCTAAAAGTAAATGTCCACACCAAGACAGGATTGTTAAAGCCCATGCTCAGATTACTAAAAAAGCATGCATTCCTCTTTATGACAATTCTGCATGGTTTTGTTTTAGCTTAAAACATATATTACATCTTTGAGACATTTTGACGTTTTTTGAAGTTCTGAAGTTAAAACGTTTTACCAGCACGCCGTTTTTTGAATGAAAAGTGCCTCGCTTGTGATGCTTTAAGGCGCTGCTACTTTGCTTTGTGCTTGGTGTCGAACAAAAAGGTCCCTGCCAATGCTTCTTTGCCCACCGAGCAGATTACACGGAAGGATGAAACACACAGGCAGCCCGGCAGTGCGAACCGGCAGGGGTTTGAAACACTGATTCGTCTGTGCAGTGACGAGCCTCCCCGCCAGCTTCCAAGGTTTTCTTGGCGCATTGGCCCACAAATGACGTCATTCACTCCTTCTTTTTAAGAGCAATTGTAACTTCAGCGTATTATCTACTGATTGAAAAAAAAACTCCCTCCTTTTTCCTCCCAGTTCGTCTGGTAGTTGTTTGGTTGTTTGGTAGTTTAAACAAAGATCCGTTTGACCTCTCTCCCTCTCCGTCATACCAACAGAGCTACAAACGCTGCAACAAGCAATCTCCTGAATTTCACGTGCCGTCTGATCTGAATTGCATAGCAGGAGCGCGTCTTTGCATCTCCTGTAGTGGAAAGTTAGGTATTCAAGGGGTCTCTTCAACGTGATGGCATAATAATAATGCACGGCTGAAAGAGAATCTGCGGTAGTACCTTAAGAGCATAGCCTATCTGAACTGGCAGTGCACTTAGGCAACCGTTCTCTTCTGTTCCAGAGCCCACACTAGTTCTGACTCAACACAAAATGGCTTCAGTTTCTGCTAAATTATATAAACAAGCATTTGCAATGCAATAGGTCTCGCATTTACGCGAGTTTAAGCTATTGGCATTGTAAATGACAATGCCTTTTATTTCTGTTTTAAAAACTAAAACAAAAATAAAAGGCTTTGTTATTTGCCATGTCAATAGCTCAAACTCGCGTAAATGCGAGACTATTGCATTGCAAATGCTTGTTAACATACCTAGTACTGCAGGGGTAGCACACTTTTTAAAAACAATTGGCTCCAGTTTGGTTCGCACTTTTCAGATGGTCTTCAGAGTTATTCCATCATTCATACACTTTGGGGCCGATTCCGATCTCGGCCGGTAGGGCTCCGAATCGGATTCGGATTTACCGGATCCGATTCGGAGCCCTGTTTCCCGACCGAATCGTACGCGGGTCCGGCCGAGCGAGTACGATGCAGGCACCCGCGAAAACACCGACCGACTCGAACGCGGCTTCAACACGCTCCGACCGACTCGCATGGACACGACTCGCACCGCGCTATGGAGACGTTTCCCGGCCGGGTAAGTACGATGCGCGCCGCGAGCCGTCCGATCGACTCGCGCCGTCCGGCTCGAAAAAGCTGTCAGAGCCGGACTTTGGGGGTCCGCGTCGGACCCCCCTGTACGCGTAGGCGCGCGAGTTGCACACAGGGGGGACCCATGGGTCCTCCCTACCTGTGCGTGTACGGCGCGAATCGCTTCGCCGCGTACACGCTATAGGGGGCGCCCTTGTCCGCCTCGCAACCATTGAGTCAATGGGAGCCCGCGTACGCGTTGTACGACAGGCTCCCATTGACTTCAATGGGAGTCCGACCGACTCGAGTCCGATGGCATGCGTGCGCATCGTACTCGATCGGTCGGACTGCCCGAGTCCGATTCGGTCGGAAATCTCTCCGGGTCCGGCTCGGTCGGAGAGATTTCCGGCCCGAATCGGAATCGGCCCCTAAGTGCTTAGAAGCATTTTTGGAAACTTACTGATTGTTCTGTTCCTTGTTGTCGGGACTGTGCTTCTATTTTTTCTGCTTACAGTGTCCCATCACGAGGCCAAATGAGACTGGCACTACCACTTGTGTTGTGAATGAAGGATACAGTGCTTTGGTGAACCCTTTCTTCAGGAACTCAATGACAACTGGTTCTTGTCCTTTCGGCCTGTCTGGCTACACTGCATGCAGCCTGTTTTCCGCTGCCTGCCATGCACTTTCGAGTGTTCACTGGACATATGCCTAGGAACATAACTGGTTCCATTTCCGGACATAGAACTGCTTGTGGGACCCCTAAAGGCCCACTGGTACCATTGTCCTTCATGCTTGCCGTGGATATATGATGATATCCCGCAAGACTTCACCCCGCATACCATCACAACGCATTTGTTACTCCGCAAGTGCTGTAACAACGCGTTGCAATTACCCCGCAAAATTTTACCCCGCATATGCCTTTACCACGCATACCATTACAACGCAAAGGCATGCTTGGTGCAGGCATATACTCTTTAAAAAGTGGTTAAGGTAAGTAAATATATATATGTTTATATTATATTATATATGTTTTAAATATGTATATATATATTTTTTTTTAATTCTTTTTTTAAATATATACAGATTTTATATATATGTGTGTATATATATACATACATGTGTGTGTGTGTGTATATATATATATATATATATATATATATATATATATATATATATATAAAAATATATATTTTTTAATTCCCCCTAAAACCCATAAATGTCCATTTGCGTCCCAATATCTATACACCCCCAAAATAGTAAAATTACCTATACCACCCCAATACCCATGCCCCATAAACTCTTAATTTACCCTTAGCACCCCAAACCCACCCTGAAACCTAAAATTACCCTGGGCACCCCAAAACCCAAACAAACCCTGAACCCTAAAAAAAGCCCTGCACCTCAAAACCCAATTTCCCCCTGAACCATAAAAAATACCCCTGCACCCCAAAACCCAATCTCACCCTGAACCCTAAAATACCCCTGGGCACCCCAAAACCCAAACCCACCCTGAACCCTAAAATTACCCCTGCATCCCAAAACCCAAACCCACCCTGATCCCTAAATTTTCCATGGGCACCCCAAAACCCAACCCACCCTGAACCCTAAAATTACCCCTGCACCCCAAAACCCAAACCCACCCTGATCCCTACATTTTTCCTGGGCACCCCAAAACCCAAACCCACCCTGAACCCTAAAATTACCCTGGGCACCCCAAAACCCAAACAAACCCTGAACCCTAAAAAACCCTGCACCCCAAGACCCAAACAAACCCTGAACCCTAAAAAAAACCTGCACCCCAAAACCCAATTTCACCCTAAACCCTAAAAATACCCCTGCACCCCAAAACCAAATCTCACCCTGAACCCTAAAATACCCCTGGTCACCCCAAAACCCAAACCCACCCTGAACCCTAAAAATACCCCTGTACCCCAAAACCCAATCTCACCCTGAACCCTAAAATTACTCCTGCACCCCAACACCTAAACCCACTCTGAACCCTAAAATTACCCTGGGCACCCCAAAACCCAAACCCACCCTGAACCCTAAAATTACCCCTGCATCCCAAAACCCAAACCCACCCTGATCCCTAAATTTTCCATGGGCACCCCAAAACCCAACCCACCCTGAACCCTACAATTACCCTGGGCACCCCAAAACCCAAACAAACCCTGAACCCTAAAAATACCCCTGCACCCCAAAACCCAAACCCACCCTGAACCCTAAAAATACCCCTGCACCCCAAAACCCAATCTCACCCTGAACCCTAAAATTACGCTGGGCACCCCAAAACCCAAACCCACTCTGAACCCTAAAATTACCCAGGGCATCCCAAAACCCAAACCCACCCTGAACCCTAAAATTACCCCTGCACCCCAAAACAACCCACTCTGAACCGCAAAATTACACTGGGCACCCCCAAAACCGATACCCACCCTGAACCCTATAATTACCCCTGCACCCCAAAACCCAAACCCACCCTGATCCCTAAATTTTCCCTGGGCACCCCAAAACCCAAACCCACCCTGAACCCTAAAATTACCCTGGGCACCCCAAAACCCAAACAAACCCTGAACTCCAAAACCCAAACACTGAACCCTAAAAAAAAACCTAGAACCCAAAACCCAATTTCACCCTGAACCCTAAAAATACCCCTGCACCCCAAAACCGAATCTCACCCTGAACCCTAAAATACCCCTGGGCTCCCCAAAACCCAAACCCACCCTGAACCCTAAAAATACCCCTGCACCCCAAAACCTAATCTCACCCTGAACACGAAAATTACCCTGGGCACCCCAAAACCCAAACCCACCCTGAACCCTAAAATTACCCCTGCACCCCAAAACCAAAACCCAATCTGAACCCTAAAATTACCCTGGGCACCCCAAAACCCAAACAAACCCTGAACCCTAAAAATACCCCTGCACCCCAAAACCCACCCTGAACCCTAAAAATACCCCTGCACCCCAAAACCCAATCTTCCGCTGAACCCTAAAATTACGCTGGGCACCCCAAAACCCAAACCCACCCTGAATCCTAAAATTACCCAGGGCACCCCAAAACCCAAACCCACCCTGAACCCTAAAATTACCCCTGCACCCCAAAACCTAAACCCACTCTGAACCGTAAAATTACACTGGGCACCCCAAAACCCAAACCCACCCTGAACCCTAAAATTACCCCTGCACCCCAAAACCCAAACCCACCCTGATCCCTAAATTTTCCTGGGCACCCCAAAACCCAAACCCACCCTGAACCCTAAAATTACCCTGGGCACCCCAAAACCCAAACAAACCCTGAACCCTAAAAAAACCCTGCACCCCAAAACCCAAACAAACCCTGAACCCTAAAAAAAACCCTGCACCCCAAAACCCAATTTCACCCTGAACCCTAAAAATATCTCTGCACCCCAAAACCCAATCTCACCCTGAATCCTAAAATACCCCTGGGCACCCCAAAACCCAAACCCGCCCTGAACCCTAAAAATACCCCTGCACTCCAAAACCCAATCTCACCCTGAACCCTAAAATTACCCTGGGCACCCCAAAACCCAAACCCACCCTGAACCCTAAAATTACCCCTGCACGCCAAAACCTAAACCCACTCTGAACCCTAAAATTACACTGGGCACCCCAAAACCCAAACCCACCCTGAACCCTAAAATTACCCCTACACTCCAAAACCAAACCCCTGTACTTACCTTATACTTATATATAAAATACATATGGATTTGCCATTCATGCCTTTACAACGAAATTCGTTGTATAAGCATGCGTGGTAAATGCATATACATTGTAATGCCATGCGTTGTAATGGCATTGCGGAGTAATGGTAGTTGCGTTGTGATGGTATGCGGGGTGATGGTAGTCGTTGTAAAAAATTTGTTGCAATGGGTATTTACCGCTTGCCGTTGCTTCTAAACATATACCAAAAGCCTTCCTGAGATGCTTTGGCTCCTGGTGATCTGGATCTTGGTTTGTCTTTGACGGATTTAGTACTGGCCATTCCTCCCTTGGCGAGCGCTGAGGGGGATGGGCTGGGACATGTTTGCTCTAAGGACCTGATGCCAGGGTGCCTCTGGGGACATCATCTGTGGTTGCTGGGAACAGCAATGGTTTGTCTACTGCTAGGAACAATTTAGCAGTTTCAAGTTGTGGGACTTTTTCGGCCATGTCTTTATCATTCTGAATTGCTTTCAAATTTCACCTTTTATTTGCTTTTTTACAGTGATTTTAAAATAATTTGGTTTTTTGAATGCTTTTATTTTCAAAATAGCACAATGCATTTTATGGTTTCCATCCCACCACATATGTTGTCAGTATTATTTTTAGGAAGTTTTTTTAATCATCTCACATCCAAGGAGTTGGTGTCATGTGGTCACATTTTAGGCCTGTTAGAAACATCTCCATTTTACATGTTTGCGTTTTTAAGTTGCCTTCTTTTCCTAAACACGATGACATTGGGCACACATTTGTTTGCATGCCTGTTAGACCTGGCACCTTTTGGTGTGTTTCTTAAGTCTTTTTGCTTTCAGACCTCTTTTTGCTGGTTTAGTGTCTCTGCGCACTTTCTCACTGCTGTCCAGTGTTAAAGTGCAAGTGCTCCTATTGTACATTGGATTATGGATTGGTGTTTCCATGATTGGCATATTTGATTTACTGGTAAGTCCCTAGTAAAGTGAACTGAGAGTGCCGGGGCTTGTAAATCAAATGCTGATAGTGGGCCTGCAGCACTGATTGTGCCACCCACACGAGCAGCCGTTTAAAGGGTTCTCAGACCTGCCACTGTAGTGTCTGCGTGCCGTTTTTACTCCCATGTTGACTTGGCAAGTGCACCCATTTGCCAAGCCCTAACCTTCCCTTTTATTACATGTGAGTCACCCCTAAGATAGGCCCAAGGTCCCCCTATGGGCAGGGTGCAGTGTATGTGAAAGATAGGACAAGTCCTGGTGTGAGTGACATGTCCTGATAGTGAACTACAGTGTAATTCGTTATTCACTGTTGAAAGGCTACCTGTCCCATTGGATAGAATGGGGAATACTCTGTAACATTTTACGAGTATGTCTTCCCATTGGGACAAGATAGAGAAATGGTGTTTGGTATGCCTGAACTCAGAATGTAGAAATGCATGTTTTAGTGAAGATGATTTTTCTGTTCTATGTTTGTAGGTATTTTTTTTATTAGCCATCATGTGTGTCTCATCTGGGTTGTGCATTGACTGTCTGGCTTTGAAGTGAGGGGGCTGGGGAAGTGCATGCTCTTCAGACAGCCACTGAAGGGGTCGAGGTGTGTCCTGCCTTTCCTGGATGGGTCAGGGCTGGGCTGAATAGACCTGGGCTGGCTTTAGAGTAGTGGGAGGAGATTTCTTTGCACCTGAATGGGCCTGGTCTGACTTGGAAAATGCTGTTTCCACCTCCTGCGGAGAAGCTGGGCCAGAGAATACCAAACTGGTTTGAACTGAGCACAGACACTCTCTGCCCAAGTGAACAAAGAGAAACTGAGTAAAAATATTGGGGCGCAGACCTCACGGGCCTGATTCACAGAACTAACTTACGTCAAAAACGTAAAGTTAGTACCTTTTGGTATTCACAGAATACACTTACTAATTTTGGTATTCACAGAATACACTTACTCATTTTGGTATTCACAGAATACACTTACTCATACTAACTTTATGTCCGCACTCGGGCCGGAGATTCCGGCCCGGTGGTGGAGATTCCGGCCGTTTGTGGAGATTCCGGCCCGGAGGTGGAGATTCCGGCCCGGAGGTGGAGATTCCGGCCGTTTGTGGAGATTCCGGCCGGAGATTCCGGCCGTTTGTGGAAATTCCGGCCGTTTGTGGAGATTCCGGCCGGTTGTGGAGATTCCGGCCGGTGGCGGAATCTCCACAAACGGCCGGAATCTCCACAAACGGCCGGAATCTCCACCTCCGGGCCGGAATCTCCACAAACGGCCGGAATCTCCGGCCCGAGTGCGGACATAAAGTTAGTATGAGTAAGTGTATTCTGTGAATACCAAAATGAGTAAGTGTATTCTGTGAATACCAAAATGAGTAAGTGTATTCTGTGAATACCAAAAGGTACTAACTTTACGTTTTTGACGTAAGTTAGTTCTGTGAATCGGGCCCTACGACTTTAGAACTTGTTGGATCAATGAACCTGCCAAAAAGAAGAGCTGGAAGAACCTTCAGGAGGAGTACTGGCCCTTTGCTGTGTTATTGCTTTGCTGGGTTGGCCTGCAGTTGCTGCTTCTGCCTTGGGCAGTAAAATGACTAGACTGAACTTTCTTCACTTGTCACTGGGTATCTCCAAGGGCTTGAAATAGAGCTTGCCTCCTGTTCTCGAAGTCTCAAGGACAGCAAAGACTTCACTTACATCTGGGTACCGCCTCTTGAACCATTGGTTTCAGTTGTCACCGTCACGAGGCCCATAGGGGTATTTTCGTCTTCCCTATGTTAGCATGATTACGTTGCTACCTGTCTCCTGCTTTGCACACATTACTACAAACCACTCTGAAACTTTCACATAGAACATGCTGTTATTTTTTACACCTTGCTCATTCCTGGGATTTAGTCTGCACATTGTGAACAAGGTCAAACAACAATACCCCTTGTTATTTTGTCTGGTCAGGCCCTAGCACCTAGACAAAACATGCAGATTCAGCTGTTTCTTGGGAACACATACTTAGGTTATATGGGGCTACACGGATAGGTAACGGACACTTGGAAAGGGATCTTTCCAGGGAGAAGAGCATGACAGCACCTGTGATGTAGAACTACCATCTATAGACTGAGGTACAGGCCTGCTGATAACACTCAGAGATCTTCTAATAGAAAATAATTTTGTTTCTATACAAGGGGAGGAAGGTTAGGCTACTCTGTCGTTTATCGTGACAGCTCCTTTTATGATTTTCTGACTACTTGCTATGCTGACCGTATTTGAGTAAGGTATTTTTCTACTAATTGTGGCACGTATACTGCATACTAGAGCACGTTAGTTAAAATAAACATTTTAAACTGTCAAGTGTTTCTGTCAAATCTTTTTGTGGACGAGCACAAGAGTGTGAGCAAAGGGTGTATCTTGCAACCGCAATTCGTGAGAGAGTAGAGTGTTGTGTTCTTGGGTGTCTAATCACTTGTTCCTCTGTGAGTGAGTAGGAGGGCAAGTGAAACACTATAACTAGTCAGTCTCTGGCTCATGGGTACTAAGGTGGCAGGATAACTCAGTCCCTGCCTGCTAAGGTCCCATGATCCCAAGCATAGTTCTGTAATCCCACAGAATCCACGCAACACCACAGAGGGGAAAAGCAGCAGACACCGTCACCGACACCACAGCTGGCTCCGCATCCTGAAGGCACCGCACCCTGGTCTCACCACCGCCACCAAGCCGCTGCTTGCACCACGACCTGTGGGCACCGCACTCTGCACCGCCTCGCTTCACTCCGCCATGCTGGTCTCACCGACGACGCTGCTGCCCACTGACCTCAACACCCGTGACCACACCGTGGTTTGGGGGCACCGCTGGTAAGTCACATGACGCATCGCTTCGTCCCACACCGCAGTCTGGGCTGACTGACGCCAGCTCCCATCAACCGGCGCTGTTGCTTGCACTGTGACCTGTCAGCACCACCACAAGCACTGCCTCACTCTGCACCGCAGCCCTGGTCTCACCGATGCCACTGGATGACCGTCACCGAGCTGCTGCCTGCATCGCGACTTGAGGGAACTGCACCCCACACCGCGATGCTTCACATCGCAACAGTGACAGTTGCCACGACCGACCTGCATGGACGTGGTCGGCTGGAACCAAAGGTACTGTTTACGAGTCTGCTGACACTAAAGCTGGTCCACCGGACCTGTTGGATTCTGTTGTTTTCCCAGACGGAGCTACCGGCTTCAAGGAACTGCATTTGAAAGTTATTCTTGCAAATTGCATATTTTTGATTACATATGTTGGTCTTTTATCATTTTTAGTCTTGTTGCACAGATAAATATTGGTTCTGTTTCTAAAACTGGTATGGTGTCCTTTCGTAGTGTTTTCACTGTATTACTGTATGCTATGTGCAAACGCCTCACACACTTCCTCTGAGATAAGCCTGACTGCTCATGCCAAGCTACCGAGGGGGTGAGCAGGGGTTATTTCAGAAGTGTATACCCCTTATCCTGACCAGAAGGAAGGCTCCCTATTTGGACAAAGGTTAAAACCATTGCCAACTAGAGACCCCCATTTCTAACAGTACCTGAGCAGGATAATATTCTCTGATATAGCTTTGCTTACATTTCCACTTCGTAGGCATATTATAAAGTACCTTGAACATTCTGTACAAGGGCTAAGTTCCGCGTGCAAACTTTTGTTGTTTGTTATTGCCTGTTCAGCAACAGAGCTATCACAATAGAATCAACAATAGCGGCCTGACTGGGACTTTCGCATGGCAATGTGGGTGATGTTTTTTATATAAATTACATCACTCACTTGTTTAGGCAGAGGAGCGTTTCGCTGGCTCTGAGAGGTCACCCCAAGCCGGAATTCCAGCCCAGCTGATTCCTTTTTACCTCTTGTGAGGGTTGCTGCCCAGCTCCCCACCAAGACAGGCATCCTGATGACACTTACCAGGTAACGGGGGAGTTAGATAACCCTACAGGGATTTGGCAGATTCACCCACCCTAGACACATTAGGTTAGGTAGCGCTAGGTAGGAGTACAATATATTACAGTACTTACATCCATCCATATATTCTCTGTAACAACAAAATGTTTGAGCTGTTTATCATTTTCACCATTCTAATAATGCTGAACAATATTATTCTGTTTCTTTCTATTTATTATTGCAGCACACGTCTTTTACTCAAGAATCACAATGCTTCAATAAATATTGAAATTACATGTTGTGTATCTCTTTTGGTATGCAAGAGTAACCAAAAGAAAAGGTTCTAGATCTGTTACCATGATTTCCTTGGAGATTCAGGGTTGTGATGTTCTGAGGTTGCACAATCTATTGATTACCTTGTCAGGTTTGGGGTACAGATGGTGCACTGTGCGCTAGCAGGACTAAGGCCAACATATCCTGCTGGTGTGCTCAGAATCAGCATTGCACAGTTCTGGCATTTATGTTGTCAAACAAACACACAGTTTTACTTAGGAAAGTATAAGCCGTATGAAAGGACCACATGCACTGGGGCCTGGTTAACAGAGTCCCAGCGCACAGAGTAAACAAATCAGCAGCATCAGTCCAAAAATGGGGGTCATCATACAAAAAGAGGCATTACAGTGTAGTAATTACTAGTTGGAAAACTTTTACACTTGGTAAGATCAATACCACTTGGTGCCAACTCCGCATGTAATGATGTGGGTGTAGACCCGCACTGGAGTATCAGTATATTCAGCTGTGAAATTGTCGACACTGGAAAATGCAAAATCTTGTGCATATCTGGTACCAGATTATTTTTTAACCTTCAATAGTATACCTCATAATTTAGTAGCCTGTAGCCTTTATTTTTGATAATTTATCTGTACAATATTTCCCCCCACATCTTCCTCACATATCGTTACGGTTTAGCCTTTCCTTGGTTCATGTAATGATTTCCTTTTTGTGAGATTATTACCACTTGTGACCTTGACACATCTTATTTTGTTTTAGGTTTCTGATCAATGTCATTTGTAAAAGTAGTGTAAAAGATGTCTATGCCATGACCTTGCTGTAGGGTTGGCGCAAAGCGTGAGAATGTTTTCAGATTTCTGACTGAAAATTGAATCAATCTCCATTTTCTGTGTAGTAATTGTGATGTTAACAGGACTTCTGTCATTACCATCAAAGGACAATTAACTATTCAAGTTCTTCCTATCCAGTTTTGCTGCAATCAGTACTTAGAGTATGTATCCTTTGCAGTATTCAAGTTCCTTTTACAGATATTGTGTATATTTTTAAACACTTGATGCAGTTTTTGCCCTTTTACAACCCAAAAGACCTCTTGTTTGGACTTCCTTTGAAAACGTTCTGTAGCATTTACTATGTGTGACTGTGTGTGCTGAAAGGTGAGGGCATTAAACCCAGTAATAAGGGACTTTGAAAGACCCTGTCCAAGCAGTCACATATTATATATGAAGGAACGGTACCCTTCCTTAGAGCGTCATTGTTATTTTAGAGAAAGGCTTCTGAGAAAGTCATCAAAACAAATATGCAATGGAAAAGCCAATAGACATGGCTTTTTATTAGCGAATGTGCTTTTTACTTGATGGGTGATTGTGTGTGCGTGGATATGCTTGCATGTGGTTGTGTGAAGGAGTGAGTCAGTAGATAGTTAAATTTGAGTAGGGGATTGAACATGGGAGATTGGTTTGGTAAATACAAAGTATATGAATATGAGTTAAGAAGGTTTAATGTTGGTGTGGGTGCTAGGACATTGCCGTATGGTGGAAGTGGAGTGAAATGTACATGAAATTTGTTGAGGGAAACTGTCTCAACAAATATAAGGGATATTCCATGAAGCCCCAGATCCCTACCCTCATTCCCCTCTGACCTTCTATGGACACATATATACAACACACACTCACACACCCACCCACACTCTAACATCCACACACCCACACACACTCTCTAATGCACACAAAATGCCTGCACCCATCAGGTGATTTTATTCAACGCTGCAGACATATGTGCACTGAAGATGTTACAGCAAATCACACTGCTCCCTCACATGATCTTGCTGATACCTCGAGGGGAGTTGTAGTCAGTAAGCATTTACTGGAAAACAAAGTTAAGAAAACCAGACAATTTGTTGCAATGTAGCAGTTTGCTAACAGGGTGTGTCTCTCTTGCGTATGTGGTTTTATTTCATATCATACACTAAACTTGATAGGATTTTTATGGCCTGGTCAAAAGTCCTCTCTAAAAGACATTTCAGAGTTCCACCAACATATGCACATTTACTGGTAGCCATAACAGCCCCACACAATAATGTACACAAACAGATTGCAGAGCACCTTCTCAGAGCTCTGGAGAAAGTAGTGTCTCCAATCACCATATACGGGGAAAAATGATGACCTATCAGATGATGAACTGAAAAAAATCAACAAGCTTGCAGCTTGTGAGGAAAGGAAAACACAAATAAAGATAGACAAACTTAGAAAGCATCTGAATTTTGGGATTTCTTACCCCTGGACTACAAGAATACAAATACTTTGCACAACCTGTCTTGCGCAAATAATTTCTCTAAATTGGTGGACTTTGCATGCAGCCACCTTACAGGTTTTGTGCCTCTCAAAGAATTTGGTCCCGTCTGATTGTGCATGAACCCCAGCAGCTCACCCCCTCACCACGTAACCAATTGCAACCTAAGCTGAATAATGTGCTCCCTTTCACTTGCCAGTACTCCTCGCCTCTACCAAAGCAGAAGTGGAGGACGCTTCTTTTCCCACATCGCAGCAAAGACTTGGAACAGCCTCTCCAAGTACCTCTGGACCATCACCTCACTTCTCGAATTCCGACTGGCCCTCAAGATCTGGTTGTTTGAATAAGCCCCCGGCACCTGCAAGTGCATGGATACCCTATCGGGTCCTTAGCCGCGCTTTATAAATCCTGACTATTTGATCTTTTCGTCGCACATTCTCCACTGACCTTCTGCTGGCAGCACAGAGCTTGAGAGCTGCAAGTAACCCATTGAGGCTAATTCTGTGGCTGCCCTTTCATCTGTTTCTGCTTCTTTTGAGTGCACTCTGTGCTTAATTCTGAAGTTGCAACACAAGTTTTCCAACGATTGGAGCAAAGTTATCATAGAACTAATTATAGAACGTCACCCATCTACCACACACATGGAATAAGCACCGTGACCACTAAGTCTCACCCACGGTGTCCAGCAACAGAAAGGCAATCTTGTTATGCAATGAAATTTAATTTTTGAACAACAATAGCTCTGCACTACACAATTCTAAGAAATGAAAACAAATTATGGCCACTGATGAATACGTATGAGCTCAAATAATCATAACACTTTTAATTAAACTGCTTAGAAAGTGTAAACATGTGAAAGTAGGCCAACCAAAATACATTAAATGGTTCTGATTTTTGTCACATAGGGCTCAGGTTTTGCCGTGATTGGAGATGAACATCGCTATGAAATTTAAATTGTTATGCATTTTAGAGAGTATTCCTCAAAAATATGAATTTTTTTGCTTTGTGAGGCGGGAGGAGACATAGCCATTACTGGCAATGTACAATGTTTCTCCTAATTATTGCAGTTGGATTAATATTTGACTTTGTTTCATCCACAAAGGTGTGGCTTGTTCTTTCTAATTTAATGATTTTTTGATTGGATATTTTATTAATTCATTTCATATGGCACAACAGGAAAATGGTGGAGGGATATTTTGTTGCTATATTTATGGCCACTGAATGAAAAAAACTGTCGGTTGATTAGCTTTTCTTGTTTCCATTTACATGGGGTGAAGGTGATAGAAATAAAGGGGCAGATTTACAAGGAACTGACGCATCTGCATAGATGCGTCTGTTTCCTTGCGCCAGTGACAAATGTCCTTGCGCCACCATGGATGCGCTGTATTTACAATACAGTGCTCCATGGTGCAAGGATTAACAGATGCGTCAGAAATTGCTGGAGTTGCTCATGAAAGTGACCCAACTCCAGCAATGTGCCACAACAGATAGGTGAGTCCCATACAAAAAGCCCTGCGTCATTCCTTACGCCTGGTCTGAGCAGGCGTAGGCATTTTGACGCAGTGAAGGCATAGAGTGACGCAGTGAACTGTTGTAAATTTCACTGCCTCAGTTCTACATGGTTTGCGTGAGAACGCCCACCCTGCATACAATATACCTGGCACAGGCAGTGGCGGCTCGCCGAGGGAGTGCTGCGGGGCGGTGGGGTGGGGGAGGGTCAGGGTGGGGGGGTAGTGGAGTCTGACATACGACGGACAGGAGTAAGGTAAGTAATGAAATAAATAAAACAATTTACCTTGCGCACGCTGCATCGCCGAGTTGGTGATGCAGCGTGCGCAAGGTAAATTGTTTTATTTATTTCATTACTTACCTTACTCCTGTCCGTCGTATGTCGGACTCCACCACCCCCCACCCTGCCCCTCCCCCGCCCCACCGCCCCGCAGCACTCCCTCGGCGAGCCGCCACTGGGCACAGGTATAATGTGACACAGGTCATTACAACGTGATGCATCTCCCTAGATGCGTCACATTGTAAATTGGCCGCATTGTTTGTGCTGCCGTTGCATCAAAAAAAGTGACGCAATGGTGGCGCAAGGAGGCACAAGGGGCTTGTAAATCTGCACCAAAGTGTTCTGCATTTCTGACCACAAAATGAAGCAGTAAGGGAACATCTGCAATTCATGCTGCAATTTACACAATGCAAGTGAGAGCGATGACCTTGTGTTCTGTTTTAACAATCATGCGATGAATAACTCATACTGGTTTGTAAATATGCATTATATTCTCTGCACAAATATAGAGTCGGCGTTACCCAACTATCCAGACTTTTTTCATTAAATGTTTTGTATACGTAGACATTTGAAGAGGGAGTTTTTTTTGTCCAGTAAAAAGATGTTTCTGTCTTAATAAGGCCAAATATTTTGAAGTAAACAGATTACCAAGATGGCAGCTATGCCAGTTTATTCCAAATCTGAGGGCACTGTTCCAAAAAAAGTGTCTGCAACATCCTTCGAGACAGAAAAAGAGAAATTTGCGTTCTCAATGGAAGAAGTGGAATAACTTCAACATATTCTTTCTAATGAGAGAAAATGAAATATTTTATAATATATAACATACTTAGGGGCATATTTACAAGGAAATGTCAGAGCGTGGAACTGCACCAAATTTGGAAGCGCCATGCTCCAACATTTAAAAAATGCAGGGATGAGCCGTATCTACAACAATACGTTGCACCCCTCTGTTTTCCCTAGCGCTGGTGCTAAAATTATCTGCCTAGCGCCAACACAGGCAGTCTTGCACCATAGTGCAAGGGTGCCTGCGTTACAGGGAATGATTGTTTATGTGCAGGAAGGTGTCCCTTCCCACACATAAACAATCAATAATGGGTGTTTCTGTGGGCGTTCCACCGCCACACCCATTGTTTTTGACATTGACCCAAATTTGCACGGATCTGTAAATCTAAGACAGCTCCAAAAATATGCCATGAAAAAGCAGGCATTAGATTGGCACGATGAGGAGAAATACTTTTGTTTCTCCTCGTTTTTGCTCTTTCTATGTGTGCTGCAAAATGCAGCGCACATAGAAAGAGCAAACACCATTAATGGTTGTTTTTGTGCAGGAAGGGACACCTTCCTGCACATAAACAATCATCCCTGCAACAAAGGCACCTTTGCACTATGGCGCTAGGCAACTATTTTTAGTGCAAGGGAAAACACAGGGGTGTGTTGTATTCTTGTAAATACAGCGCATCCATGCCTTTCTTAAATGCCCCAGCGCTGCACTACAACATTTTCTGCAGTGCCTTGCTGAGCCATTTCCTCATAAATATGCCCCAAAGGTTTGCAATATGGTCGCAATCAAGTGTATGGATAGAGCAGGAAAAATAAAAAAATCAATCAGCGCTTATGGTTAAAAGGTTTTCTCTTCTTGTGATTGTAGTAATTGGTAGCAAGAAACATAGGGGCTTATTAGCAAGAAGCTCGTTAAAATTATCGCCGTTTTAGCGGCAGGAAACTGCCGCTAAAAAGGCGATAATGGGCTTGATAATATGCGCTATAGAATTCTAATAGAAGCCCAGGTTAGATGTCCTGCACATCTAACCTGGGCTTCTATTGGAATTCTATAACGCATATTATTAAGCCCATTATCGCCGCTTTAGCGGCATTTTCCTGCCGTTAAAACGTCGATAATTTTAACGAGCTTCTTGCTAATATGCCCCCTAATTCATACTCCTAACGACGATTTGGCGGACAAAGACCATTTGAGCCAGGTGAACGTCCCCTTGCTCATGAACCCCATTGGCTGTAAATGCTGCCTCCTGGAGTGTCGGACTGGCGGTTGAACTGCTACCGCAGTGTTGATTAGGGTCCAGATGCTATCAATGTCTCCACGCCCAGGACCTTTATCTTGTTGAGTGCTACTACAGTTTGAATTTGGGGCACCAAACACTGCTGATACCCCATTGCCTGAGTCCTTTACCTATTTCTGATCATGGTGCCGGGTGCCAGTGTACAGGTCTACTAGCTGCTGCCGCAGAGTAAATGCAGGGCGCCTGTGCTACAGAGGCACAGAATGCTACACTATACAATGTGGTGCTATGACCTGATGCTGCATTGTATAATGAGCCAGGGAACTCTTTCGAAAAATACGTTTAAGATCGTTCTTTAAAGATAAGGAAGACACCACATGATCAGAAGCGTACGGATTACGAAAGAAATCTACCTTCTGCCCCCTCCCATCTACAGCATCCCTAAAGAAGTAATAGCGTTTGAACATGCTGTATTATCATCTTTGAACGCACTTGAAAAGAAAAAAAGTGTTCATTAAAAACAATATTTCACGTGAACATAGAATGGCCATCAATTCACTTAAGGAGCAAAAATGCGCAGTCATCATGCCAGCTGACAAAGGCAGGGCCGTGGTCATATGGTCTAAAGAAGACGATCTAGCGGAGGGCAAGAGTGGATTTTCAAAACAAGAAAGAAAGCCAGAATACACGCACAAACTGTTGTAAACAGGCAAGTTTTTAAATCCTACGCTTTCTATTAAAGTGACCTTACAGTAAAAGGCCATCACCACTAAAGAATTTGTTACAACCTTTTCTAGACAGAAGATGGGTGTATAATAAAAAACCAACTTCCGCACCTCATTTTGAAGAGTCATTCAGGATTGTTACTGAGGATCACTACAGCCCTCCCGTACCGCTAAAAGATATACGGTACCTTGTGCAGTTGAATAAGTACAATCAATGAAACAGGGTTCTTGAAAATTAGAAAAATACATGTTTTTATTTTTTTGTCAGTTGACACGACCAAGTCTGTCGTGTAGTTCCTATAGTACCCATGCAGGACCTGCGCGTTTGGATAACATATACTGTGTGCTTGGTGGCAGACTGATTCTGTGCACCCCCACCGCGTATGTTAGCCTGATTTGCATTAGCTAGCTCACAGTGCCACTAGAATCTCCTCTTATCGGGGAGAGATTAGTTTCTGGCAACCTTAGATCATGACAACCCAAATTCCTCAGAATCGTGGAAACAATGTACTACTTTTCGCTCAGTCATTCGTGCTTACTTATTCGGTTTGTCTCAGAGAGTTACACAGAATAAACAGTTGGGCGTTTCAATAAGTATTTATTGAACAGTTGTTATTCTAGTGTAAAATATATGTGCTGCGGCAACCAGCAGACAATAGCCGAGATATATTATCAGCAGTATGATAAAAGCAAAGGGATAGAACAGTTCTACCATATTGCAATAGTCATGAATACATACATGAATATAAAAGCATTATGAAAGTCCGCGTACTCCTACGATGCCTAACTAGATGTACCTGAGTGTACCTAGCATATGTCTAGGTATAAAAACCTAAGAGCCAAGAATCCTTCTAGGATTTAGTCGAACCCCATACCTGAATAGAGAGAGTGTGGGACCCTGTCCTGGTCTCGAGTTGGACACCCTGCAAGGGCTGTGTCAGACCGCTGTCAGCTGGAGCGACTGCATGCAGGAGCCTCAGTGTCTCTGGTCAGTGTGTCAGCATGGAAGTCTCAGTTTCCTCTATCTTACCGGGGCAAGATGTGGTGTATTTATACCCTAAAGAGTCTCGGTCCTCAGTATGGTTTGTATTGGTCTGTCGTTAGACATGAGGAAGACGTCAGGGGTGAACTTTGTACATACATATTATGCAGGTGGTGTATTCCTAGAGAGCCATGCATAATAGATGAGTACAGTGTGGGCCTGTGTTTGGGAAAAACCCTGCTGTATTCAAAACCACAGGATAGATAACGTTCAGCCCTCAGAGCACGTTGTATACTAGCAAGGACCAATGTAGGTGAAAGATCATGCCTATATAAGGAATCATGACTATAATAGGACATGTACAGTTATGACCATAATTGGGCATATGCGGCTATGATCATAATAGGGCAAGTACGAATATGACCATATTAGGGCAAATATGAATACGTCCATTTTAGGGCATGTATGAACGGGTCTACATTAGGGTCTCTAAACGGGACATAACACCCACTCCTCTTCCAAATTGGATAACAATGACCATGCTTAAAATCTGGACAATTTAAAACTTTTTTTTTTAAAGCAAGTAAAAACATGGTTTTAAAATTGGTAAAAATCTTCTGCCTAAAATGTTAATAATTCAGCTATTTCTAATTGCCACTAAAAGAATGTCCATTTTATTTCTCCATATAAGTTGCCTCACTCAAAGCGGAAGAAGGCCATGCTTTTCTCAAGCGAAAGTGTCAATTTAGGAAATGTTCCAATTTTGCTTGTTTGTTTTGAAACGAGTGAAGAAGCCAAATTCTTTCCCAGGACACGATGAGCCAATTCAAGATTAAGCGTCCTGGCTGGAAGCACAATATTATCGGTGTTAGCTGCTGCAGACGACAAATCCAATGCCTCACAGAGAACGTCAATTGCACATAGATGGAATGTAGCCTTGCCAACAGTCGGTGCTGCGGCAGCTTGTGCGGCAGTTGTAACCTGGGTGCCTGTGGAGGAGTCACCTAACCCAGCAGGAGCAAACGGCACCTGTGGATTCTGCAGGAATGCATTCATCAGAATCGGAAGCCGCTGAGGACAACGCAGAGCGTGGGCCTTTATGGGGTCCAGCATTGCATCCGTGTCCGGAGGCGCATCTGATGGAAAAGTTAGACAAAGATCCAACGTGCATTCTTCTCCGCAGAACAGGCATCGAAGAACAGGTACGATGCAGTCTACCCAGACTGGTCTAAACGATAATACTAGGAGGCATTGAGTTTTCACAGGCAAGGAATGCCCAGAAGTTGTACCGTGCGTTCACGGTATGTCCGCTCCAGGAGCGTGTTCGCCATTCCCTCGGGAGTTGGGCCGTCCATTGCGTAGCAGTAGTATTATGAATAGGACCCCTACAACCAGCAATAGGATAAGCGGGAATCCTCCAAATACGCTTCCCAATACGGAGTGTATAAAATTTGGGATTACTCCGAGGACTGTCTGAAAGGTGCTTAATAGTCCTGACCCTATGGTCTTGAATAGGTGTACAATACCACTCGCATCAGACATATTGAAGATACGTCCCTCCATTTCTACAAAATGAAAGGGGCAGTTTGTACGTATAAGCGCTTTTGTCTCAGTCGAGGTCCTTGCAACTTGAAGTTCATAGGTTTCTCGAGCGGAGGTTAAGGGCACAGGTTGCTGTAAAAGCATGGCTTTCAATCTGCTCAGAGTATCAAATTGTATGAAAGAAACATTCAGTGAAGGCCATAGCGGCGCCTCCCTGACTGTGTTCAGTGGTGGAAACAATACTTGCATACAGCAAGTAACCCTGGAGTTAACAGTGACCAGATAGGCGACGCCCGGAAGCATCCCACAGCAACCTTGATCATTTAACATTAAGTAACTCCCATTCGAGAGCAGCTGGAAAACCGGCGTGATTTTGGCCGCTGGGGTCCCTGACATGTGACAAGATAAGTTCGCTACTGAACCGCTACAGGCTCTGTGTAGAGAAATAGCCTGACACATGAGAGAACCGCTTAAAGCGTTCTTGCAGTTTGTACCACTCAGATACACTTCTCGATCCCTATTCCGGCATCGATATCTATATGGTAACTCCCAAGTTTCCTTGATGTATCCCTTACCCATCTTTTCATATTTGCCTGCCTGCCTTTGCTCAAGGCAATATTGAAACTGAAACGTAGTGACCGGCAGAGTGATTTGGCCATGAATTAGCCATTCTGTTGATGGTGATTCGGCTACAGTGAATGGTAATCTTTCCAGTTTCTCAATACGCAGCATTGTATAGTTGGCTCCCCTTTGTGCCATTTCTGTCTGTTTATCAGGTAGATTGTATTCTGAAAACAGAGACGTGGTGTTTATAAAACGCCAGGGCACATAGCCTGCACGCAAAGATTGTAGCGTCCAGCTTAGCATCATAATAGAACATAACTGCGATTGCCCGTGTTGTAACAAGGCCAGTTATTATTCTAATATGTCAATTGCCGAAGACACAATGTTGCCTAAAGAGTAAATCCTGGAAGTCAAAGTTGTTAACCCATTATCCACTACAGCTAATGACTTCTCTAAGTTGATACGGTCTATTTCCCGTATTCTTTCTGCGGCCTCCTGTTGGGATATTTTCCAGTTTTCATTATAATAGGCATAAATGCCGGCATATATGAAACGTTTCTGACGTTTCTTCCTTGGGCCTAGTAAAAAATCCCTAAGGTCTACATCAGGTGTGAGTAAGGTCAAGTGTTGTTTCACTTCTGTGAGTGTTGAGGTCTCTAGCCAATCAAGGCACAACTTCCCAACACTATACAATGTCACTACCACTGGGTGTTGTCTTTGTACATAGCATGTATCTGGCCTATGGATACTAAACCCTTCGGTTGTATTCATAAATCTCTGTTGACAGGTGTTCGTGTCAATGGGCCAAATCAGCCATTTCTTCCAATCAGGATCTGATCTGTTGTACCGGAGAATGCCATCTAATCCTACCCCTTGTGTAGTTGAATTCTGCCCCCCACCCATCTGTGATGGTGTTGGAAACCCCGGTGTGTTCATTTCCTTGCCTTTGGCTAAACCAAGACAAGATGTTTGTTGCACAGTTTATTCAGAAATAACATCTGCTGCGGAATGATGCATGCTCTAAAAAGTGCTTCTATTCCCTGGACTTGCCAGTCCCTAGAACCCCAGATCGATTTTGAATCTATTGTGTCTTTCCATAGATCAAAACCCTGTTTAGACAACTGGTTCAGAAAGGATGCAGAGTAAATATGTTTGGTGTTTGTTAACATAATTTTCTGAGCTGAAAGTTTTGCCACTTTATAATAAAATGACTTCGGGTCGGATGTGTTAAACCCTGAGAAGTATGTGAATTTCTGTGCAAATGCCTGTGAACTACCTTTCGGTGGTGTTGGGCAGTGTTCCCACTGGTGGTACTCAAATACATTTCTAGGTGTTATAGATTTGTGCAAGAAATGATGACCATAATGTTGGAAACAGTACAATGTATCATAGTTTGAAGTACCTTCTAACATTTCATTGTTCGGAAATGCGGCAATTGTTTCTAAATCAGACATCATAGCATTTACAGTTTCAGTGTCCCAATCATCAGAAAATGTACTGGAGGTAATGATATCACTTAAAGAAATTTTAAATACATGTTTTAGCTTTAAAAGTTCAGTCGGACCGAATACATCATAATCAATCTTGTCCCATACTATACCGTCCGGTATAGGAACTGCTGTAATGTTCACTGAAGACAAGTCTCTTGGTTCACGATGTGAGGACTGGTGTGGTTTAAAAATCAAATTGACTCTTTGGGCTGTAGAGCTCTGCTGGAGGTATCGTCCATTAATAAGCATACTAAAGGTTATTATTAAGCCTACCCAGAAAAGGAAAAAGAAAATCCCAGTGATATACCATAGTTCAATCCAAGGTGACACCAGGTAAGTCTTTCTAAAAAAGTTCAAAAAGTCAGTGAGTTTCTGTTGGAGTGATTTTTGGGCTGGCGTCGTTTCCAGCTCACTTGGATCCAGTGAAAACGAATCAAAGTTCCTGAAATAGCCAGAAGCAGTTCGATCAATTGTTGGAATTGCATCGGGATTTGTTGAAATCGGATTTTGCTCTTGACGAGGCATGTTGATGTAGATGTCTGTAGTCGGTCTGATTGCAACTTCGTTGTTAAGTTGATTTTCATTTTGAAGATGAATTTCTTGTTGAAGTGGAATGAGTTCCATAGCATTGTTGCTTAGTCCTTCATTCCGTACAGTTGGCTCTTCAAATGTGATGAGTCTTTCTGTTTGAACTTCTTGGATGGTAGCGAGAGGAGGGCGTCTGCTACTGTGTAGTCCACGAGGCCTACTGTTTAGTATCGGCCACATAGTGTGGTTTGATTAAGTCGATTGAGACAAATCTTTTCTCCTTTTTCGTGGCAAGAGGCGGCAGAAGTACAGTTCTTGTGCCTTGGATTGCTAGGACCGGTACAGGCTTTCTGTAGGATGGCCCAAATTCTTTCTTGTCAGCAATCTTCTCTCTGACCAGATCCCCGACTTTTGGGATCCAGACAGGTCTTGCCGTTACTGCCTTGACTTCCTCAGTGGTGGCCTGTTTCTGGAGCACGTTACTTTGTTGTGTTCTGGATTTATTTAGATCCTGTGAAACAGCCAAACGATAATGGATATCAAATGGTTTTTCATCCGCCACTGTGCCTTCACAATCAAGATCAGGTACCCACATTCTCGTCCCAAATAGGAACTCGTAAGGAGTGACACCCCCTAGAGAGTTTCTTGGCTGATTATTGATCGCTCGCTGTACCCCATAAAGGTGATCGACCCATCTACCGCCTTTGCCTAATACCCTAGCTGTTAAAGATTGCTTTAAGTCTTGGTTTTTCCTCTCCACAACAGAATTTCCCTTGGGATGGTATGGAGAGGAGTACCGCAATGCTATGCCCATTCCTTCCATGGCCTCTTTGTAAGCCCGAGAGCTAAACGCCGGACCACGGTCAGAATGTAACGTGCCAACTGCGTATGTGCCGATAAAGACTCGCAAATCTTTTATAACAGTTCGAGCATCGGCCGAGCGCTGAGGCGAAACCCATAGGAATCTAGAGCAGGAATCCACTGCAACCATGATATATTTCTTGGACCCATCAGATTGTAGGGGTCCGCAGTGGTCCAAATACACACATGCGAGAGGTTTGTCTGATTTCAATAATGGTGTCTGTGCTGGGCCTGTTACGGTGGAGCCTTTCATCTGCTGACAGATGTCGCATTTCAAGACATAGGGGCCGATTCCGATTCGGGCCGGAAAACGTACCGACCGACTCGGTCCGGGAATAAAGTCCGACCGACACGTACCGGCGCCGTACGACCCTGGTAGTACGATGAAATGCATGTGAAATCAGACCGACTCGGACGGAATACAAAACGACCGACTGAGCCGGACGGAAACAAGCCATCCGGCCGGGAAATCACGCGAAACGAACTGACCGACACGCACCCGGATTGAACCCGAACGAAACGTACCCGCGAACTCCGACCCGCGTAGTACGATGCTGTGCGTGCAAAACACGACCGACTCGCCCGGAGCACAAGCCGTACGACCGACATGCATACAAAACCCAGCCGAAGCAACCCAATACTACGCGACCGACTCGTACGCCGCATATGAAACCTAGCTGACACACAGCGGGAACGAGTCGGACAAGATCGCACCAGACAACTGCAGCGTCCTACTCGGACACAAGAACGACTCCTACATGCACCAAAAACACCAAGGAAAAATTATTAAAAAAGGGCCAAACAAGCAACCACAAAGCCAATAAATACAGGGAGGAAAAAAAATGGAACAAGGACACACCTCCAACTCCACCTACATAAAGGCCACAAATCCCTACCATGATCCTTTGCAAATTCCACTGACCTGCCAGCACACAACACCATCAGACAGCAACCACAGACGCACTCACAGCTCATACATCACACAAGCCACACACCATTACCACACCTACAAATAGCACCCTCACACACACCCAGCTAAACCTACACTCACACCCCCCCACTTGCACACACACACATCAATCACCACCACCACCCATCACCATGCCCCCAAAGAAGAACCATAAGTTCCTAGATAGTGAATTGGAAGTCCTGGTAGACGAGATCCTGAGGGTAGAGCCACAGTTGTTTGGTACATTGGTACAACAGACCAACCAAGATGTGGGCGAGGATTGTCGATAGGGTGAACGCACAATCACCATGGCTGCGCACAAAGGAAGACATCCAGAACAGGTGGTATGATGTGCGCAGGAGGGTCCGGACCTACTCAAAAAAGACTACCTCCTCAGCCAGCACACCGGCAGTGGCCCTCCTGCAAAACCAGTATACCTCAGGCCCTGGGAGGAAAAGGTGCGGGCCATCCTACCACCAGTGAGCGTATACGGACTAACAGACATCCCAGAGCCTGGTGAGTACACAACTAATATACACAATATGGTGTGACAACACACACACATCACAGTCAAGGGGATAGGCAAACCATGCACCCTCAGCAAATACACAGCAACCAAAAGATATTCATCCCAAGATGTGAATGCTAGTCAGACAAACACAATACCTCCCATCTCATAGTGATATGTAACTGTGTCATGACATGTACAAACCTAACAACAAATACAGCAAGGCAGTGGCACAAATAGAACCAACAAACACTCCCAGATATTTAAACACCACTAGAACACCACCTCACAGGGAAGCTCACTGAAAGGAAGGAAGTCTGTGTATGCTGGTCAAGTCAGTGTAGCCAATAGCATGATGGGAGTGGTAGTCACAGATATTGGTCACACCCACACTTGGCCCATCAACACCACTCTGAACCACGCTCACATCACAGGGAGTGGAAAACAACTGACAAGATGGCTGACACTGGGTACTGCTGGGGGAGCACAAGGCCCTGCTGGGAACTGTGCAACAACCAACAGCAGGACACCACTGACTGACATCCTGAAAGACAACTTGCACTCCCTGCAATGGAAGCACGTTCCATGGTGGGATATCTGGCTGGGTGGGAAGGAGGACTCACAGCACTGACCATAGTTACAAGCACCTCCACTCACACACCCCCTCAACACTAACTCCACATAACCCACCTGGGAGAATGCAATGCCTCACATCCTAACTGAAGATCCCACAAAGAACCACCACCCTGGGTTATGCTGTGTGAAGCACAGGGACACTCCTGGGACTTGTAGCCAAACAACTGCCAGGACAACACTCCCAGCCATCCTGTCAGCACAGGCACCCCACCCCACCCCACAGGGAAGCAGAGTCAAAAGGAAGGAAGGATGGGCATGCTGGGAAGGGGGTGGAGGCAATAGCATGATGGGAGTGGTAGTCACAGATCAACATCTCACACCCACATGGCCCAGCAAGTTAGCACTGAAGCATGCACACCTCACAGGGAGTCAAAAGCCACTTCAAAGATGTCTGACACGGGCCACAGCTGTGGGGAGCACAAGGCCCTGCTGGGAACTGGGCACCAACAAACAACAGGACCACACTGCCAGTCATCTTGCCATTGCTCCAAATCACAACCAAGGAGAATAGGGAAAATGCCTTCTCTGATTCCCCTTCTACAAGTTCATACTCACTAAACAGAGAAGCACTAACATCTAAAAAACATAGACCAAGAGGGTCATACAAGGGAAAATATTTAATTTCTTAATACTGCCCTCACACACTTTTCAGTGTCATGCTCATCATTGGCGCATCATACGTCCAGGCGCAGACCAACGCACTGGACGGAGCGCATTCTTTTATAAAAAATGATGAAGAGTGTGGAAAGGGCAGAGTAACAAAGACAGACTTAAAGAAAAACAAATTAGAGGAAGGAATATTCCCTCAAGAAGAGATCTAATGTGCAGGAAAAGTAGATTAAAACTACCTAGGGGAACACCCAATTTGTTTTAATTATTCTCGTGTTCCCTTGGTAGGATTAAAAATTGACATAGAGGGGAACTACAGGGAGGTAACGACCTCTATGCTCCTACTGCATAAACCAACATGTTTCTGCCATTATGATGTGCCTCTATGGGTCACGTTGGCATTCGTCAGGGTAAAGATCCCTAATATATCTGGTCCTGACCCAAATCGGTGCTTTTACCTCAACTCCCACATGGATGTATTCCACTGGGTCACTCTTCGTCAATCAGAGAGAAATCCTTTACGAGTTAATAGAGTAATTCTCCAAACCCGGAACTGGTGGTAGGCGTATTAGCCAACAGAGGCTCTTTGATGTAGTTGCACAGGGTGTAACTTAAAGACCCCATTCCTACCACCAGTTCTGGGTTTGGAGAATTACTCTATTAACTCGTAAAGGATTTCTCTCTCTGATTGACGAAGAGTGACCCAGTGGAATACATCCATGTGGGAGTTGAGGTAAAAGGCACCCGATTTGGGTCAGGACCAGATATATTAGGGATCTTTACCCTGACGATTGCCAACGTGACCCATAGAGGCACATCATAATGGCAGAAACATGTTGGTTTATGCAGTAGGGGCATAGGGGTCGTTACCTCCCCTGTAGTTCCCCTCTATGTCAATATTTAATCCTACCAAGGGAACACGAGAATAATTAAAACAAATTGGGTGTTCCCCTAGGTAGTTTTAATCTACTTTTTCCTGCACATTAGATCCCTTCTTGAGGGAATATTCCTTCCTCTAATTTGTTTTTCTTTAAGTCTGTCTTTTTGTTACTCTGCCCTTTCCACACTCTTCATCATTTTTTATAAAAAAGAATGCGCTCCGTCCAGTGCGTTGGTCTGCGCCTGGACGTATGATGCGGCCCAATGATGAAGCATGACACTGAAAAGTGTGTGAGGGCAGTATTAAGAAATTAAAGATTTTCCCTTGTATGACCCTCTTGGTCTATGTTTTTTAGATGTTAGTGCTTCTCTGTTTAGTGAGTATGATCTTGCCATTGCTGTCACACAAACACACAGTGAAGTCCACTCAAAAGGAAGGAAGTATGGGCATGCTGGGAAGGGGGTGTAGGCAATAGCATGATGGGAGTGGTAGTCACAGATGTTGGTCAGCCTCACAATTGGCCCATCAACACCACCCTGAACCATGCTCACATCACAGGGAGTGGAAAAGGACTCACAAGATGGCTGACACTGGGTACTGCTGGGGGAGCACAAGGCCCTGCTGGGAACTGTGCAACAACCAACAGCAGAACACCACTGACTGACATCCTGAAAGACAACTTGCACTCCCTGCAATGGAAGCACGCTTCATGGTGGGATAACTGGGCTGGGGGAGAAGGAGGCCCGGATGGCAAGCAAATACCACCAATGCTGGTCATGCACACACCTCAACATTCACATTGACATGCCACAGGTTGGCAGGACAATGTGCTACACCAATATCACTCTCTGAATGTCACAATTTAGGAGAATGCAATGTCCAGGCCCACATCCAGAGGTACAGTCACAACTATCAGGTGTTTGAACAATTGATGCCAGTAGAAACATAACATACAATCTGTGTCTCTCCCCAAAACAGGTGATGATGGGGACACAGCAGCAGACGAGGAGGAGTCCCTGTCCCAGGCTCCAGGGAACACTGAGCTCACTGGTGTGGATCAGCCTCTGCACTCCTCGGATGGCAAAGAACCAGCTGGACCCTCCGGTGTGCGTCATCATGCAGCACCAGCAGGACCAACATCTGCACCCCCTGCACCCACCTCTCTAACAACTGCCAACACACAGGCCACCCCTGCCAACACAGACAGACCAAGGACCACAGTTGACAACAGCGCAGGGACCCAGACCCAAACTGGAGCTGGTGACAACGAGCCCAGGAACACCCCCAAGTGGGCCCACGGTCACCTGTGCGTGCCACCGCAGGTCCTGCACGTGTCGCCAGGGGTGGTGGGAGGGGTGGTAGACATAGGTCGCTCTTTGCAGAGGGGTCTGGACTGCATGATGACCCACAACTGGCACGCATCGCGGATGCGTACCAGACTAGCACTGGAGAGGTCAGCCAGGTAGTGGGGATCCTCAAGGACATACAACAGCAGCAGGCTGCCCATCATGCCCGCTTGGACTCCCACATGTCCCGTGTCGAGACACACATGTCACATGTCGAGACACACATGTCTGGCATGGAGTCCAAGTGGGACACATTGGAACAACTGACAGCGGTGCATAGGGACATACTGACATGCCTCCGCCAGATCAGCACCAACATGGTCACACCTCCCTGTGTGCCCACAACATCTGCTGCTGAAACAACTGCAAATGCCACAGGGAGGGAGGAGGACTCTGGCAGAGAGTCCCCTGCACCGCTGCAGCCTGCACCTGAGGGTCCCCCCCCAAGAAGAGGGGCCGTCCGAGGAGGCCAAACTGAGAGGCCGATGGCCATCTTCATCCCCCAGGAAGCCAACACCTGTTCTGGAACTTTTCCTCTGTGTGCAAACTGCACGCCCTGTCGAAGCCAACCCAACTCTCCCACATGACATGGGGAGCTCTAGTTGGCCAAATTCATCAGATGACTGTGGACTTTACTCTGGACATCTCAGCTACCAAGACTTCCAAATCACATGGGAACTTTGGATTCCAATTTCTATGTACAGCACCCACCATACTGTGCACCATTCTCACACCTGTATGTAAATACACTCACCAATACACCATATCTGCCTCTGTTGTGATTCCAACGTGCTCTCTGTCATGGAGATGGTGATCAGAAAAATGACACTGTGCATGCTAACTGCTACAGCAAGTCCAACACCGTCATGTCAGTCATGGCGACGTGACACATATGAGGGAGACACACCACTAGGGCCACACAACACATACACACCAGGGCCATCAGACTCATCACCTATACTGATGTTGCAACTAAATACAGTGGAATGCACAGACACGCCACCTATTCACAGTCTGTCAACTAGACCACAGGTGCAGTAAGCAAATGTCAGTCAGATGTGTGACCACAGACAACGCACATCCCAAAGTGAAGCACAGGTTTATTACACATTTGCAACATGTTGTTTCCACTACAAATGCTAGCTAATCCAACCTGGCTGTGGCCACAAAGTCAAAAAGTGCAGAAGATAGAAAGTCCAGGGGTGTGTGGCACATCACCTGTAGGGAAAAGACTGCTTCCACCTTGCAAGTTGATTCATGGATTCGTGGGATCCAAGTTGATCAAACAACTCCGCAGCACCCTGTGAAGGACAGACATGACACACAGTCAAAACCACTGAAGAACAGCACAGAACGGCAATACTCATGTCTAATACATGTCACGAGATAACTACACAAAACCAAGTTAGCATGTCAACACTGTTGGGCAGTACAGACCACCTGCAAGGACACATCGCTGCACGCATCCAGTCAAGTAGCACATGGCCACACTCAAACAGCAACAGAGCACCACACACACATATCATGCAAACTCAAATCATTGACATTATAACCCTCTGGAGACTCACATTCAGCTGAAGAAGTTGGTGATGAACTGTGTGCGGACATCACCATCATCATCATCTTCACTGGCATCGTGACCCAGGGCAGGATCTTCCACAGGTGGCGGACATTGGTCATCGTCATCCAGGATGAGAGGCAACTCCTTCCGCACTGCCAGGTTGTGCAGCATGCAGCAGACGATGACAATCTTGCACACCTTTGCTGGGGCATATGGGAGGGCCCCTCCTGTCTTGTCCAGGCAGCGTAAGCGGCTCTTCAGGAGACTAAAGGTCCGCTCAATCACCCTCCTCGTCCGACCATGTGCCTCATTGTAGTGCATCTGGGCTGGTGTCACAGGGTTCCTGAGGGGTGTCAGCAACCACGGCATGTTGGGGTATCCCGAGTCACCTACAGATAGACTATTGCACATTAGCCGATTTGAAAATGTGTGCGGAAAACAACATAGCAGAACACACACAATGGTATAAAGTCAGTACACACCAACAAGCCAGGCACGCTGGTTCGGCATCTGTGACATCATCCTCGGGATGCGACTACTCCTCATCACGTAGGCATCGTGTGCCGAACCGGGAAACGGGCACACACATGTGTGATGGTCATATCTGCAAGACATACCACCAGAGCATTGATCGAATGGTAATGTTTACGGTTCCGGTATGCCTGCTCATGTGCCTGTGGTGGTATCAAAGCCACATGTGTCCCATCAATGGAGCCAATTACATGTGGCATCCTCCCCAGGGCATAGAAGTCACTCTTGACGTCAGTGAGTCGTTGACGTGTTGGGAAATAGATGTACTGGTTCAGGTAAATCAACATTGCCCCCAAAACATCGCGTAGCACACGGCTGAACATAGTCTGTGACATCCCACCGGCAGTCGCCACAGTGTGTTGAAAGGTACCGGTGGCAAAGAAGTGTAGGGCTGCCATCACCTTCACCTTGGGGGTCAGCGCTGTAGGATACGGACGGCCAGGCTGCAAATGTGGGTCCAACTGCACTGCCAAATCCTCAATAAGCTGCCTGGTGAAGCGGTACCGTCGGATGCTGTCATGTTCCACCATCGTTGCCAGGTCTGGGAATGGTCGATGGACAGCAGGAGCCCTGCAGTGCATAGGTGAAGAAATCAAGATTGTCAGTCACCCCAACTATGTGCCGTTCACCATACTCAATTTCACATGATACATCATTAACAAACACAAGTACTTGATGTGTGTGTCGTTCTGTTTGGACATATATGGCACCTACATGGACATCATCTAACATCTCTGTTCAACAAGTGTTGACAACAGGTTCCAGGGTGTGCTATGGGAAACCATTAGGCTGTGTCACAGTACCCATTTACTGCTCTCACGTTCCACACACATACCACAGTGACATGTCTGGACAGATGCTCCACAGGCATCACAGCTCATTGACAGGTAGATTCCCAGGGACCCTGTCTTGCCACATGGACACTGGCATGACATTGCGTATCATGTACACGTCAGAGAAACTAACATGACACCCACAGGTAGTGGCCCCTGTAGCCTCTGCAGGACAGACGTCTGTGACACACACACACACACAACATCAAAGTTCATGCACAAACCACGTGGATGTGGAGACTGTCTCCCATTGTGCACATGGAGTCAGAGACATGCGAAACACAACATGCACACAGACTGCGGAGGGACATCACTATTGTGGCAATGGGCCACCCTGTGACGTACATGCCTTCCCACATGTGATCCTGGGGGTATGTGACATGTCATTCACATACACAACCTGGAAATGTGACCATGACACATGCCCATAAATGAAAAGTTGCACACCACAGTGGTCAGGTGCACAACACACAAAGGACCCTGTTATGTTATGTTATGTTATTATCATTTATAAAGCGCGTTATCACCAACCGGTCTCTAAGCGCTATGAGAGAGAGCCCTGCCCTAGCACGTGAAGGAGATGTAAATGATTAGGTTGTGCCCCAAGCTTCCACAAAGAGGAGCGTTTTTAACTTCTTTCTAAAGGGAAGAAGGGCTTGTTCCTTCCGCAGATTCTCCGGTAGCTGATTCCATAATACAGGAATTAAAGTTGAAAAGGCTCTGCCACCTTTTGAGGTCATACTAAAACGAGTGCAGGCCAGCAGGTCGGCCTCGGAGGATCGTAGTGGCCTACCAGGGGTATAGGTAGCCAGGCGATCCTTAATGTAGGTTGGGGCTTGGCCGTAAATGGCTTTGTGCGCAATGCAAAGCCCCTTAAATCTAATTCTTTGCCTGATCGGAAGCCAGTGAAGCTGGCGTAGGAGGGGGGTGGCATGAGCCCTCCTAGGCAGTTTGAAAATCAATCTGGCTGCGTCATTCATAATGACCTGTAATCTAGCGAGCAACTTTCCTGGGAGGCCAATATACAGGGAGTTCCCGTAGTCCAAACGCGACACTATCAAGGCTGAAACTGCCGTTCTAAGAGTTGCAAAGGTGAGAAGGGGGCCAGCTTCCGTAACTGTCTAAGCAAGCCAACACATGTGCCTGCTACGGCAGATACCTGTTGCGTCATGGACAGCTTGGCATCAATTTTAATGCCGAGGCTTTTTACGGCCGAGGCTGGCTCAGGATTTGCGCCCAACTCTTGTGGCCAGAAAAGGTCACTCCAAGGACTGGAGTCTGTGGTGATGGCCAGTACCTCAGTCTTATCAGGGTTAATTTTGAGGGAATTGGCCGTCATCCAGTTAACTGTATATTTCAAAATGTTTTGCATTCGAGAGTGGGCAGCCGGGGCGTTTTCTATCTGAATGATAATTTGAGTGTCATCTGCATAGTTGTAGATCTGGCACTCCATGAGATTCAGTGCGGCTATCAGAGGTTGGAGGTAGACATTAAATAAAAGAGGAGACAGCGCTGAACCCTGTGGCACCCCACACAAGAGATTGCCGGAGTCAGACACGTAGTCAGCCAGTTGTACTCTCTGTGAACGGTCAGAGAGGCAGGACATAAGCCATTTAAGGGCCCCCATGAACACATGCACAGCCTGGGTGTGTCTGCCCCCAAATGCCACCCCAAAAACCACATGTTCACCCCCTACACAGATAAGGTTATGCTGCCACACATTCCTTAGATACAGTGTGGACTGGGTGTGGTGTTGTAGGTGTGCCCCTGAGTCCCTGGAAAGTATATGTGGCTGGCATAGGTTCACCAGTGACCAGCATGGTGACATATGCGTGTGACCTGTCCAGGGACGCGTTGAACAGCAATGGACCGGCCGGCCCATTGCATTGTATGTGAGCGGGTACGCGTTGTATCCCGGGTACGCGTTGTACAGCAATGGACCGATCGGTGTGCCCGGCCGGCCCATTGCATTGTATGTGAGCGGGTACGCGTTGTATCCCGGGTACGCGTTGTACAGCAATGGACCGATCGGTGTGCCCGGCCGGCCCATTGCATTATATGTGAGCGGGTACGCGTTGTTTCCGGGTACGCGTTGAACAGCAATGGACCGATCGGTGTGCCCGGCCGGCCCATTGCATTGTATGTGAGCGGGTACGCGTTGTATCCCGGGTACGCGTTGTACAGCAATGGACCGATCGGTGTGCCCGGCCGGCCCATTGCATTGTATGTGAGCGGGTACGCGTTGTATCCCGGGTACGCGTTGTATAGCAATGGACCGATCGGTGTGCCCGGCCGGGCCATTGCATTGTATGTGAGCGGGTACGCGTTGTATCCCGGGTACGCGTTGTACAGCAATGGACCGATCGGTGTGCCCGGCCGGCCCATTGCATTGTATGTGAGCGGGTACGCGTTGTATCCCAAAATACGCATTGTACAGCAGTGGACCGAACGGTGCGCACACATTTGCTGGGGCCTGGCATGGCAACGGACGCGTTTTCAAAGCTCCAACGAGTCTGATGCAGTGAATTCAGTTGGCCAGCTACAACAATGTTGCAAAATCATGGGTGTCATGAAGTTGAAGATTTGAAGGATGCTGTGGGCGTGTATTAGTGCTGCTATTCCATGGATTGGTCAGATTCAGAAGATGCAAACGACTTGGACCTATCACTTTGGACACATGGGACAGTATCTGCCTCTGCAGCACACATATAATGCTGGCTGTTCCCCTGAGAGCTCACTTGCCTGCACTACATGCTCCAGGACGACATCTGCCACCAACACTGCTGCTGTTTAAGCATCCTCTGGCTCCTGCAATGGCATGTACTGTGGAGAGAGCCCCAGCCTTCAGCCTTGAGGAGAACCAGGCCCTGCTGGACAGCCTCCTTCCACAGTACAGCAAGCTGTATGGGAAACCAGGGGAGCAGGTGAGTGTGCTGTCCACTGCCTCACTAATTGTGCATGTTGTCTGACTAGCAGGGCTTTCAGTGTGCACACCACTGGCCAGCATGCCCACTGAGTAGTTGTCACACCCCAAAGTGTGTAGTTACATGCACTGAACTGGTACAGTGCAGTAACAGTGCATTCCAACTAGGTTTACTTCCCATGCAATGATACCATGTAGTGACTGCTGGCAAACTGTTCATAGCCATTGTTGCACTGCCTGTGTACATCATATGCCCCTGTGATTGAGACATGTATATCCAACTGTGTGATGCACGTATATGTTGCATGTGTAGTAATGGCCTTTTCACTTTGTCATCCTCACAGGTTGATGCCCACCAGAAGCAGGAAATCTGGCTGACCATCGGCCGGAAAGTAAGATCCGTGGGGGTCTACAGGCGCAGGATCCGCAACTGCCAGAAGAGGTGGCAGGACCTTCGTGGCTGGACCCGGAGGATCGCAAGGGTCCAGCTGAAGCTGTCTCCTCCTCGCAGGAGGGGCAGACACCGGACCCTGACCCCCCACATGCTCCGGATCCTGGCGGTGGTCTTCCCTGACCTGGATGGGCAGCTGAAGGACAGACAGCAGCAAGGAGGGGGTGAGTCCATGACTGCACTGTGCACTTTGTCTGACATGCTATGTGCCCTCCTCTGGCCTCGTTAAACTTCCACAGTACATCAGTCATGTGGTCCAGTACCCATGTCCCTCATTTGTGACATGCCCACTTCTCCTCTGATACGCATATGTGTGGCCCTTATAGTCAGGAAATTGTGTCATTTGGGGACTGTGTCATTGCATTTAGCTTTGCTCAAGCTGGGGGACAGCATTTGTTCCTGTGACTATGTTGTGCGATTCATGGGTGGGTCAATTGCTTACACAATGCCTAAGTTCTGACATGTAATCTGGGTGTAACTTTGATATGTGGTCCGCTTGCTGCTCTGACTCACCACATGTCCCTGGGGAATTTGGCACACACCCATGCTGCTGGTGGGAACAATGTTTGGGCCTCAGGAGTATGTGTATCCAGTGTGTCACACATGCTTAGCCACCTGCCTACTGTCCAGGACTCATCCCTCTTACAGGTGGAGCTGGACAGTCATGCCTACTCCAGGGCATGCAATGCACTCTGTACTCCCACTCCCGTGTATCATCTGGCATGTTGTGATCAGTGTAATGTACCCTCAGGTGCCTGCCTCTGTCTCATTGTGCTGTGTCTTCGTTGTCAGGACTACTGGTATGTTTATCGGTTAGGGCTCAGCATGCCATCTGAGATGTGACCATGATAGACGATACTTCTGTGACTTATAGGTGTCTGATCACTTGACTGTGCACACAGGTGTTTGCGACTGTGACTTTCAGTCAGCTGTATTGTCATTCACAGCACACTGTGAGGTGCTCATGTTCAGAGAGTTGTGTTTCATGTCCCCCATATGTCCAGTTGGTATGACGGGGACAAATAGTAGTACAGATGATGTGGTATTTGGGGGATGGACATGTGCACTTGTCAGTCACATAACTTGCATTCCCCATGCCCTCGGATTGTGACACAGTGCAGACTGTTGTTAGCTGGTTGCCATGGCCATGTGACTTGAGACAGTAATGTATGACTTTGCACACATTCCTGTGTCATGGCATTCAACTTCCTGAGACTGATCCTGCAGGGGAGTGACATGTGCAACATGCACCCCATTGTGGCATTGACTATCCGGACATGGGTGCATCATGGTGTCTGGTGCTGGTAAACATCACATGCATTTCTATTTAGACTCTGGCCATCCCTTTATCCGGGCACCTGCACTGACTCAGTGGCAAGAGATGTGATGTGTGCATGTTCACATACTTCACCGTGTTCCCTGCAAAGTCCAACAACTGTGTAGGTGGTGCATGTGTCCACACTGGGGTCTTACCATCAGACAGGCACCGGACAGAAGGGTGCAAGGGCAAGAGGGGTGTGAGTCCCATGGTTGACCATCAGACTGACAATTGGCTTCCCCGAATCTGTGTGAGGACTTTAGGCAATGTTCAACTAAGGATGCCAGGGCTTGCTCTGTAATGTGCTGTACTTACTGTGGTGTGTGCGGTCAGTGCAGGTGACTGATGTTTGTCTGTTTCCCTAATTGTTTGCAGATACATCCACGGCCACAGGAGGGGACAGCTCCACGGACCAGGAGGAGCAGCGGAGCCAGACTGGGTCAGCATCGGACGAGTGGTCAGAGGGACCCAGTGGCACGGAGGGCGAGGGGAGCCACACCGAGGAGTCCTCAGCACCATCCACCTCAGCTGAGGACCACAGCAGCTCGGAGGATGACTCCCTTGTGGAGGCGGGTCTCAGCAACCACCAAAGGCCAGCTAGTCTGTCTGGCCCCGCCACCACCACCACCGCCCTCCCATTGGCTCCCATTCCTGAGGTCCGTGGAGGCTCCCATACTCGGGAGCGTGTCTCCTTCGTGCCAGGCACCGCAGCCCCTGCCCCTGTGTCCCCTGCTGCCCTGAGTGAGGAGTCTGTGTACCTCCTTCGGCAGCTCCATGTAGGGCAGACAGCAATGCTGAGTGTCCTCCATGCACACACCACTCTGTTGACACAGCTGGTGTCGTTCATGGAGGGCATCTCGACGGGTATGTCTGCCCTACAGAGGAGCAATAGGTCCATGGACTCCTCCCTGACGGCAGCAGTGTCCCTCCTCCAACAGTCCCTCACCCCTCCCACCTCTGCCCCATCCACACTTCCTGCCCCCCTACCTGTCCAAAGCACATCCACACCTGCACAGTCACCCAAACACACAGACACGAGCAGCACAGACACACCCAAGAGAAAGGCAAGATGTGCACACACGCATCCTCAGGGGACTGATACCACAGACACAGGGGACGGGGAACACACACACAGGCATCCACATTAACTCCGCAGTCCTCCAAATCCTCTCCCTCCAAGACCCCTTCCCTTGCCTCGCCTGCTAACACACCTACACAGCAGATCTTCCTGTGTGACCTCGGCCTATTCCCCTCCAATCCTGCTGATCCAGCATACCGGGGAAGACGAAGTCCACCCACACAGAGGGAGTGCCCCTCGCCCCCGGACACCCTCCCCCAGGCGCAGGCAGAGTGAGCCCCCACCCGCAAGTCCCCCGGTCCCGGAAGAGCAAGACCCCGCCACCGCCCTGCAAGTCAACCACCCAGTCTCTCACCTCCATCCCCCATGCCACCACTCCACAGGTTCCACCACCACACCCTGCCCCAGGTTCCCCCACACACCGATACCGCATCCCCAAACTGTTTAGGCCCTCCCCCCCTGCCACTTGCTCTTCCACCCCCAAACCATACGCTCTGCCTGTTTGTGCCACTGGTGTGGAGACCGTGTCCCCCCTCTGTCCTGCCCAGCTCTTCTGCCCCCCTTCCACTACCTTGGAGTCATGCACTGCGGTGGAGTCCACAACCACCCCGTCTGACTCGGGCACTGCATTGGGGACCCAGTCCACTCCATCTGACCAGCCCACTGCAGTGGTTGCAGCACCAACTCCATCTGACTTGAGCCCTGCGGTGGTGCCAGCCCCCTGAGTCAGACACCTCCACTGCAGTTGCCGGTGACACTCCTGCACCCACCTCCCCTTCACTGCCTCCTTCTGGCATCCCCTGATCCTGTCCCTGCGGTGCCTGGCCTGCCCCTCGTACGCCCCTCCAAGGGGGATGTCCCCTGTCCGTACCTGTGCAGGCAAGCAATTGTTGACAAGTTGTCACACATCACCCTGTTGGGACTGTATATTTGGACTGGCCATTGGCCTTAGTTTATTTTGGACTTTTGATTTGAGTTGCACACTTGCTGAATAAAGCCTATTTTTGTTTACTTGTGGTTAATCTTTGGAGGTACATGATGTAGATGTGTAGAATCATGCATTTGCTGTTGTAATAGTGTTCAGATCAGGTAAATGAAGTTTTGCTGTGATGGGCTCCATGTGGTCCATGGGATATGTGTCCTAATCTAGTCTGGATCTATAGCATCCTTTGCTGCAGTCTGAGGGTGTAATGTTCAGCATTTGACACAGGGATGTACGTTTAGCATTTGTAGATTACCATCTTTGTCCTACACTGATGCACATCTGGTGGGCTTACCACTGTCCAATGTTCCTAGTACCCTGACTGTGTGCCCGTCTCCAATGGACATGCAGTTTAGCACATCAAATTTGGAGGACTCATCTGTGTACACAGTGCAAGTTGCTTGACACGTGTCATGGGTGTATGCAGATGACTGACGTGACACTCCCGTGCCCAGGCTGATATGAGCAGAGCCTTCAGAGTGTTGTAGTTGTTGACTCACTGACCGAGTGTTCTGCTGACATGTTTGAGTCATGCACAGACAAGGTTTGGCACAGCTGACCTTCCACAGGAGTGGAGTGCCCTCATGGCAGTGCGTGATTCCGTGATATAGGCTGTGCCCATGTTGTGTGTTGTGTAGGCATGTCTGTGCGTGTTCCCTTCTCCTTTTCCTACACAGGCTGTGTCCTCTACGGATGTTCCTGTTTGTGATGCTTGCTGAGTTGTTCTGTGTTCATCCAGCATCTTGGACCTGGTTACTCCGGGATGTGGTTGCATGGCAAACTAATGTTCATGAGGTTGCCATCCCTAGTTGTCTTTGTTGTCAGGGCTGGGGATGTGGGCAAACGCAGATGGGACACAGTCAGGATTCCTCTTGGCACTTGTTGGTTACACGAGTAATGTGATTTTCTGTTTGTGTATGCTTTCAGTGATTGTGACACGTTGTGTGTGTGACTGCTGCCACTCCTCAGGGTCAGAGCTGCAATGTTGGAAATTGTCTATGTGTGTACTTTGTGGGTCAGCTTGGCTTCTTCATTGGTGTGTGACTATGGCCAGGATCCCATTGTTTGGGGTGGATTTCACGTCATGCCCATGTACGGCATACTGTGCAGTGTGTCAGACATTCACAAGTATTGTTGACTGGCCATGTGTGATGGGTTTCTGCACCTTATTTCCCCCCACCACCCCTGGGATTGTCATGGGTGCATGTGCAATGTCAGCAGTCCATGTGAGCTTCAACGTTGCACATTGGTGGAGTTCAAGGTGTGTGGCGTTGAGTGTGTGCAAATGTGAGTTTTTGCACGGCTGGGGCACTACCTCCATATTTTCCTTGGCTGGCAGGCCGTGCTGAGTGCTTTGTGTTGTATAGGTGTGATGGTAGTTTGTTGCTCAGGACACATGGCTGTGGTTCACAGTGTGGATGACATCTACCTTTGTCATCGCAGTGTGATTGTCATGCAGGCTAGTGTCACCACAATGTGGGGTCCCTGGGGGGAATGCTGTGGTGGTTCTGTCTCTTGCTGTGTGTGTTGCTGTTCCTACAAGCTTGTGTGACATGTGTAATTTGGGCTCCCTCTCATCTCACAATGCCTGTTTGCCCACATAGGGGAATCCAATCCATGAGTTACTTTTGTATGTGACTGTATACACATCTGTGTATCAGTGAATCTGGCCTCCTCATGTGTTGTGTGTTTGCCTGGGGACACTGGCACACAACCCCCCTCACCTGTTGTGTATGATATGCAGTGTGAGTCTGCCTGTTTGTGTTTGTGCTTTTGCACCACTGCATTGGCATATCTTTAGTTTGCCATTGGCTGTATGTTGTTTGTTGGCTTTCCCCTGCTGGCCCTGGGACTGCTAGGTCATCAGTCAGCACATTGATCATGGTTAGTATGTCCCATTGCTGCCATGGTATGGTATTTGTTCACCTGACATCTACAGTCTCCACAGGATATCTACATTTGTGTGTCCATTGGTGCTGATATGTGGGTCTGCATTATGATGCTCACTTCTGTCATTGTGTTATTTGTGAATGTAGACAATGTGGGCCCCCATGGCTGATGTTTGTGTGCACATGGCCAGAACGATGTGTCATTGGCCCTGCACTGCTTGCCTCACACAATCTATGTTGCTATGGGACACAAGCACTACAATGCCACTGTGAGAAGTTGGCCTGGAATATGCTGTCCACTAATTATAGTGGGCACCTTGCACCAGTCCAAACAACCCCTTATTGGAGATAGGTTAAAGACAACCTTATTGAAAGCTATCCTAATGGTAGCTATGGAGAGCAGCCTTCAGGCTAAGTCTTGAAGGAATGTAAAGCAGCTTGTTTTACCAGTCTATAATCTCTTGAGTGATCAAATGAAAGAGCACCACACCAGGTATATATTCAAAATATATGTATTTATTGCTAAACACACCCCTCTAGTCTCTTTATGAGGCTAGAGTTCGAAGTACATAAGTTAGAAGTTATTTAAACACAGTAATAGCACAAATACACGTTTGGGCCCTAGGGGCGTACCAAACCATATACCAATAAAGTGGTATAAGAACCACGACTGAACTAGACACTAGGCCTAGAGCCTCTAGAAGTGCTTGGACCACAAGGAACCACCCAAGGTAGTGACACAGGGGACCCACGGGGGACGCGTGCAGTGTAAATACACAACCGCGATACGCCGTTGACTTCTATGGAGAAAGTCGCGATCAGGAAATTAGAGAAAAGGGACACTTAAAGGAGGACTTGGAGCAAACCCTTTGAGAACTAGTACTTTGAAGAGTCTCTACCCACGGGAGCACCGGAGTACTCGTGTTACCTCACCCAGGGAAGCCGGGTGCATAGGTGCCTTTCGGGGTCGGGTTTCGTCGTCGATTTGAATGGCGATCTGCTGCAAAGTGCTGCTGGTGACCAAGTGGAAAGTGTCCGGGTGGATCCAAGAGTGGATCGGAGATCTGAAGAACCTGAAAGCAGAGGGGACATAGTCTGGGTCACTAGCCAGTGACCAGGAAGGCGATGGACAGATGCCCACCGATGTCGAGTGCTTCAGGTGCGTTGACGGTTGTCTTGACTCTTCAGCCACGAGGTCCAGGAGGCGTTGTCGGCGACCAGGAGCAGGATTTGGGCTGGTACACGATGTTTGTCGAGTGCTGAGGTGTCGGCGACCGGATTGGACCCAACAAGCCTTGGCAACAGCAAGTCTCAATGAAGATGATGATCGTCGATGGTGCAGACCAGCAAGGTCTGGGGAACTCACCCTGCGAGGGTAAGTGAGGGCAGGCCTGGAGCAACCAGGATGCCCAAGAAGAAGAAGATTGGCCTTCGTTAAGGGCTACTAGCCAATGGGCTAGCGATCGCGAAGGAGCCTCGAGACGTCACACGTGGATCTGGCTCACAGGACACTCGTGGAGTGGAGGCCAGTGATCTTCTGTGCAGTTGGTGCTGGAGGCTAGGGCTACTCGAAGCCCAAAGTACGACTTCGTGGGAGACCCAGAAGAGGATGCACTTGCAAATGTGCTTGGTGTCCAGGGGTCATGGTCTCACGTCACCCACGATAGCTATGGGCCTCAGCTTTGCTGGGGACTCAGGGTAGCCTCGGAGAAGTCTGAGAATCCACTTCTGGTGATGCGAAAACTTCGGCGTCCGACGGGAGCTTCAGAAATGCAGACCGGACAGATGTGTCTTTGGTGCCTGCCAAGCAGGGGAGTCACTCCTTGACCCCAAGGGAGATTCTTCTGTCCTCTAATCGTGAGTAGAGCGTCGAAGGTCCAGGATTCTGTTTCAGAGTTTCGTCCAGGGATAATCTAAAGTCCTAAGGACTGGGTTCCTATACTTATACCAAGTTTAGGGGTTGGACTACTTCTGTGGCCCCACCTATGGGTGGGTCAGGGCAGAGGGGTGGCTACACCCCTTTCCTTTGTCCAGTTCACGCCAAAGCAGGGGCTGCAAGCCCCTGATCCGGTTTGAACTGGGGTATGCACAGAGACACCAAGTGTGTCCCCAGTGCAGGACTTCAAAGCACCCGAAAGTGCTCCCGCCCAGCCCCAATACACATTATCCTGTCTGGGGAGGTGGTCACACCTCCCTGGGACAGGAAACCTATTGTCCAGGCCTCCCCTGCCGGAGTTTCGTCCAGCAGCAGGAGGCCAGACTTGTGTCTGTGGCAGTAGCATCCATTTTGTGATGCCAGGCTTTAGAAAGAAGTTACCGGCCAGGCCAGGGTTAACATGTCTCTCCTCTAGAAGGGTGGAATGTTACCCCCGCCGCCAGAATTGGCGGGGGGTAGTATTCCAAGATGTTTGACACCAAACACGACATGTTTAGGTGCAGCCATTCCAAAGTTAGCATTTAACGCGAGGTTATAATGCGCTTAAGAGTATATGGTCAGGCTGCACTACAAACAGCATCAGAGAAGGGTCTCCGAACGCTGCAGAGGGGCCCTGCTCATGCAGGGGCACCCTCTCACATAGGAACCATGCACTCTGCATCCAGGATTGATAAGGCATGCCTTAGGAGTGACTTATAGGTTTATATGTGTGTATGTATTTAGTGATATAGGTAACCTATATCACAGTAAGGGGTGCATGCACCACCTTACCCAGGCTGCAGTAGCAGACCTGTGGTGTCAGTTTGGATGGCCTTCCAGGGTGGCACAATACATGCTGCAGCCCCTGGTAGGCCTCTGAGGTACCTATGCCCGTGGTACATAGTATACCATATACTAGGGACTTATAAGGGCACTCCAGATTCCAATCAGAGATGTGCCTAAGGCACATGGAAACCTTTTTACAGAGAAAGCAGATAGACTGGGGCCCTGAATAGCAGGATCCCAGTCCAACTAAGTCATAAACCAGCAAAACACCATAAAAAAAGTGGGGGCAACCATATAGTCAGATTCCACCTTCCTACAGCCACTGTAGTGTTTGGTGTTGTGTGGCCAGGAATAATCCCTGCAGTTATGTTTTTGCAGCTTTTACCAGGACTATACTTCCCTTTTGGGCACTGCGGTGATGGGGCTTTGGGCCCCATTGCCACACTGTTCAAAATGTGCTTCAGCTATGGAGCACACACTTATCTTTTGGGCACTGTGGTGATGGGGCTTTGGGCCCCATTGCCACACTGTTCAAAATGTGCTTCAGCTATGGAGCACACACTTACCTTTTGCGCACTGTGGTGATGGGGCTTTGGGCCCCATTGCCACACTGTTCAAAATGTGCTTCAGCTATGGAGCACACACTTACCGTTTGGGCACTGTGATGATGGGGCTTTGGGCCCCATTGCCACACTGTTCAAAATGTGCTTCAGCTATGGAGCACACACTTACCTTATGGGCACTGTGGTGATGGGGCTTTGGGCCCCATTGCCACACTGTTCAAAATGTGCTTCAGCTATGGGGCACACACTTGCCTTATGGGCACTGTGGTGATGGGGCTTTGGGCCACAGTGGTCATGGTCTGCTTGCATTGTGTAGGCCGCACACACAATTATGTGTGACACATGTGTTAGGGGGTCACATTGTATGTTCAATGTCATGTTCAGTGTTGTATGCATTTGACACAGACCACACACGCTTGTCATGGTGTTGGGGGCTGGGATGTAATTTACAGACAGTCCTTATGTGGGAGTATGCTAGTTGTGTCATGCATTACCCGTCCTATGAGTAGGGGTGGTTGTAGTGACAGGCATCCAGCCCCCCATGAGTGGTGATGGTAGTAGTGGTAGGCATCCAGCCCCTCATGAGTGGGGATGGTAGTAGTGACAACCATCCATCCCCCTAAGGGTGGGGATGGTAGTAGTGGCAGCCATCCAGCCCCCTATGGGCGGGGATGGTAGTAGTGGTAGGCATCCAGCCCCCCATGAGTGGGGATGGTAGTAGTGGTAGGCATCCAGCCCCCCATGAGTGGGGATGGTAGTAGTGGTAGGCATCCAGCCCCCCATGAGTGGGGATGGTAGTAGTGGTAGGCATCCAGCCCCCCATGAGTGGGGATGGTATTAGTGACAGGCATCCAGGACCCCTGGGTAGGGGTGGTAGTAGTGGCAGGCATCCATCCCCTAAGGGTGGGGATGGTAGTAGTGACAGGCATCCAGCCCCCTGGATAGGGGTGGTGGTAGTGGCAGGCATCCAGCCCCCCCTGAGTAGGGGTGGTGGTAGTGACAGGCATCCAGGCCCCCTGAGTAGGGGTGGTGGTAGTGACAGGCATCCAGGCCCCCTGAGTAGGGGTGGTGGTAGTGACAGGCATCCAGGCCCCTGGGTAGGGGTGGTAGTAGTGGCAGGCATCCAGGCCCCCTGAGTAGGGGTGGTGGTAGTGACAGGCATCCAGGCCCCCTGGGTAGGGGTGGTAGTAGTGACAGGCATCCATCCCCCTACGGGTGGGTATGGTAGTAGTGGCATGCATCTAGCCCCCCCTCCACGATAGGGGTGGTGGTAGTGGCAGGCATCCATCCCCCTTAGGGTGGGTATGGTAGTAGTGGCAGGCATCCATCCCCCTAAGGGTGGGGATGGTAGTAGTGACAGGCATCCATCCCCCTACGGGTGGGTATGGTAGTAGTGGCATGCATCTAGCCCCCCTGGATAGGGGTGGTGGTAGTGGCAGGCATCCATCCCCCTTAGGGTGGGTATGGTAGTAGTGGCAGGCATCCATCCCCTAAGGGTGGGGATGGTAGTAGTGACAGGCATCCAGCCCCCTGGATAGGGGTGGTGGTAGTGGCAGGCATCCATCCCCTAAGGGTGGGTATGGTAGTAGTGGCAGGCATCCAGGCTCCCTGGATAGGGGTGGTGGTAGTGACAGGCATCCAGGCCCCCTGAGTAGGGGTGGTGGTAGTGACAGGCATCCAGGCCCCCCAGGGTAGGGATGGTAGTAGTGGCAGGCATCCATCCCCCTATGGGTGGGGATGGTAGTAGTGGTAGGAATCCAGCCCCCCATGAGTGGGGATGGTAGTAGTGGTAGGCATCCAGCCCCCCATGAGTGGGGATGGTAGTAGTGGTAGGCATCCAGCCCCCCATGAGTGGGGATGGTAGTAGTGACAGGCATCCAGGCCTCCCTGGGTAGGGGTGGTGGTAGTGGCAGGCATCCAGCCCCCCCTGAGTAGGGGTGGTGGTAGTGACAGGCATCCAGGCCCCCTGGGTAGGGGTGGTAGTAGTGGCATGCATCCAGCCCCCTGGATAGGGGTGGTGGTAGTGGCAGGCATCCAGCCCCCTGAGTAGGGGTGGTGGTAGTGACAGGCATCCAGGCCCCCTGGGTAGGGGTGGTGGTAGTGGCAGGCATCCATCCCCCTTAGGGTGGGTATGGTAGTAGTGGCAGGCATCCATCCCCCTAAGGGTAGGGATGGTAGTAGTGACAGGCATCCAGCCCCCCTGGATATGGGTGGTGATAGTGGCAGGCATCCAGCCCCCCCTGAGTAGGGGTGGTGGTAGTGACAGGCATCCAGGCCCCCCTGGGTAGGGGTGGTAGTAGTGGCAGGCATCCAGGCCCTCCTGGGTAGGGGTGGTAGTAGTGGCAGGCATCCATCCCCCTAAGGGTGGGTATGGTAGTAGTGGCAGGCATCCAGGCCCCCTGGGTAGGGGTGGTAGTAGTGGCATGCATCCAGCCCCCCTGGATAGGGGTGGTGGTAGTGGCAGGCATCCAGCCCCCTGAGTAGGGGTGGTGGTAGTGACAGGCATCCAGGCCCCCTGGGTAGGGGTGGTGGTAGTGGCAGGCATCCATCCCCTTAGGGTGGGTATGGTAGTAGTGGCAGGCATCCATCCCCTAAGGGTGGGGATGGTAGTAGTGGCAGGCATCCAGCCCCCCCTGAGTAGGGGTGGTGGTAGTGACAGGCATCCAGGCCCCCCTGGGTAGGGGTGGTAGTAGTGGCAGGCATCCAGGCCCCCCTGGGTAGGGGTGGTAGTAGTGGCATGCATCCAGCCCCCCCTGAATAGGGGTGGTGGTAGTGGCAGGCATCCAGCCCCCCCTGAGTAGGGGTGGTGGTAGTGACAGGCATCCAGGCCCCCTGGGTAGGGGTGGTAGTAGTGGCATGCATCCATCCCCTAAGGGTGGGTATGGTAGTAGTGGCAGGCATCCAGGCCCCCTGGGTAGGGGTGGTAGTAGTGGCATGCATCCAGCCCCCTGGATAGGGGTGGTGGTAGTGGCAGGCATCCAGCCCCCCTGAGTAGGAGTGGTGGTAGTGACAGGCATCCAGGCCCCCCTGGGTAGTGGTGGTGGTAGTGACAGGCGTCCAGGCCCCCTGGGTAGGGGTGGTAGTAGTGGCAGGCATCCATCCCCTAAGGGTGGGTATGGTAGTAGTGGCATGCATCCAGCCCCCTGGATAGGGGTGGTGGTAGTGGCAGGCATCCATCCCCTTAGGGTGGGTATGGTAGTAGTGGCAGGCATCCATCCCCCTAAGGGTGGGGATGGTAGTAGTGACAGGCATCCAGCCCCCCTGGATAGGGGTGGTGGTAGTGGCAGGCATCCAGCCCCCCTGAGTAGGGGTGGTGGTAGTGACAGGCATCCAGGCCCCCTGAGTAGGGGTGGTGGTAGTGACAGGCATCCAGGCCCCCTGGGTAGGGGTGGTAGTAGTGGCAGGCATCCAGGGCCCCTGGGTAGGGGTGGTAGTAGTGGCAGGCATCCAGGCACCCCTGGGTAGGGGTGGTAGTAGTGGCAGGCATCCATCCCCCTATGGGTGTGTATGGCATTGGTGTTGGCCATCCCACCCCTATGGTTCTGCTGTTGCTAGTGTACGTTATTTGTGCATCCCTATGTGTGTGTGACATATTTCGTGTACGTGTGGTTTGTTTGTATAGTTGGTGTTTGACTTACCGTCTGCGCCGTACGCATCCGTGCCGGTCCTGGTAATAGATGTAGAGTATAGGTAGGACCTGTGCAATGGGATTCATGCTTGGATCGTTTCGTTCGGGTTTCTCGTGTCTTCGAGTCGTACTCGTAGCAGGCTTGTTCGTCTCGTAGCCGTGGATCGTCTTGTGGCGCGAAACGGAGCTTATGTACGGCTCGCCTGGATGCTCAAATGTGCCGGACGTAGCGTCGAGTTCCGCGCGTACGGAAGACACATCGTACTAGTCCGGCCGGAAGGTGCTGTGTATTTGGTTCCGTGCGACTCGATTCGGCGTTTACGGATCCGGCTCGGGCGGGGAACAGGAGCTGGAATGGGTAAGTACGGCTCGCTCGGAATCTGGGCTGTTATGCGCATCGTACTTGTTCGTTCGGTAGAGTGTTCAAGTCGGTCGGAAAACACGCGTTCGGCTGGTATTTTTTCCGGACGAATACTGTTAGGTGCGCTTCCGGCCGACATCGGAATCGACCCCATAGTCTTTAGTCTGCTTCGTTAACCCTGGCCACCAGTAGCGCTGTTTCAGTAAAGAAATAGTCACTGTGACGCCTGTATGTGCAGAACCCAAACCCTTGTGTGCTGCTAAAATTAAGCCTTGCCTACGATCCATATTTGGTATTACTCTACCCCCACTCCAGGATTCTGAGCATATGGAATGTTTTGTGCATCTAACTTGTAGGAGCACTTGAGTGGGAATTTTTTAGGTACTGCTGTGCTGCCTTTGCGTGAAGCATTGACAGCTACCATAATCTCGCCGTCTATTCTCGTTTTTGAACGAGTAACTGCAGCTACGGCGGCTGTGCGAACAGCCCCCTTTGCGGCTTAATCAGCCAATGAATTCCCTTCAACGTAAACGGCATCACGCTGATGACTCAGTGTATGTATCACGTGAGCCCTTGGTAGTTAGTTTCTCAACTCCACTACCTGTTCCCATAGCATTTTCTGCTTAATTGTGCCACCTTTTGCATCTTTGAACCCGTTTTGTTCCCAATGATGTAGATATTCATTGTACGACTGTACACAGTAAAAGGAATCACACACAATAAGTGTGGGGAATTCGTGATCCGTATTTATAAGTGCCAGTATATGTGCTTTGAGTTCTGCCAACTGGGCCGTGCAGTCTCCTAGAGATTGCGTTTTAGTGCAACTTGGATGGAACTTTCCATCGTGCATGCGACCTTTAACAATCACACAAGCCGCTCTGTAAGCTTGCTTACTCCCTATGGCCGGTTGAGCAGAACCGTCAGTGTAAATAATGTAGTCATACTGATCTAGAGGCAAAATTTCATTTGGTAGAGGATATTCTTGTTCGTATTGCAGGAATGCCTGTGTTTTCAAACTTGGATCAAATCTGTTTTCAACATCCGTTGCAGTAAGAGAATTAGCCCATTGTATCCATCTGGGATGTAAGGCTTTCGCATTTGGAATGCTAGCTTTTGTAACAGCCTCTAATGCTGGTACTGGGGTTACGACTATTATGCGTTTACCCTGAGCCAGAGCTCTTTCTCTTGCTACAGGGATCTGCACTGCTGTCAGAATTTTTTCTGTTGAAGTGAAACGCATTTCTGCATTTGTGTACAGGTGTGATTTGTATGTGATTAGTACCGTTTCACCTTCATTAAAAGTTAAATAAGTGTACCCGCATTGACCCGCTATTACTCGGATCACTAAGTTCTGTGCATTTACGCGTGTCTGTAAATGTTTTGAAGCTATCATGTCTTCCTGTAGGGAACGCAGGATATTTGTATGTTCCTGTGTCCATGTCTGACTGAAAAATCAGGTTTTATTAAGTCGTAGAAAGGTTTTACTCTTTCTGCGTAATCCAAAATGTATGTTCAACCAAAATTTAGGAATCCCAGAATTGATTGTAAATTCTTCAATGATTTTGGAGGTTGGAGCAGCGCACACTTTTCTAAAAAGTTAGCTGCCAGGCTTTTTCCCTCACTTGACAGCTCGTATCCTAAAAACAGGACACTGAGGTGGGCAATCTTTGATTTTTTAAAGTTAAATTTGTAGCCCTCAGAGGCGAATCCCATAATAATGGTGCTCACCCTGGTCAAGAGCCTCTTTAAGTCATCGTCCCTCAGATAAATATCATCCACATAGGACAATGCTTCTTCATCCAATTTTTGGAGTAACTCTGTTACTCGTGCTGAAAATACCCCCGGGCTGTTTTTATACCCTTGGGCTAGTCGACAAAATTATCGCTGGGACCCTAACGCACTGAAGGTGGTCAGATACCTGCTTTCAGGTGCTATATTTTGGCAGAAAAATCCATTTGAGATATCTAGTGTTGTTTTGTATTTTTTGCACACAATGTTATTCATTAATGAGGCACTGTGTGCATTTTGAACGGCAAATGTCTTTGTGCAAGTGTTTAAATGTCTGTAATCCAAAACTAAACGATATGTGTTGTCAGGTTTCATTACGGGAAACAAAGGATTGTTCATAGGTGAAGTGCAATTTTCTATCACCCCCTGGTAATCTAGTTGGTCTAGAATCTCCCTGAGTTGTTTTTTAGCTTCCTGCTTTATAGGGTATTGCCTTTGAGCATTTGGGGAAACTTTTAACGGGATCACGTGGTGGGTTGAATCCTCATCCCAAACAACATGATTTTTATACAATGCTGGAGCTAGGGCAACCGCCCACTCCTGCGCATATGCATGTTTTAGGTGAAAGGGAACGAGGTCGGAAAAGGTTGGAAAATTACAGTTTCTCCCCTAGGGCACTCCATGACGAATGCTGGCGGCCAGTCTTGTTCTGCTAATAGAATGTCATACCCAGATGACAGATTTTTCCAAAAGAGACCTTTAATTTTCCTGGGCTTGTCCCCCTCCAGCCGGAGTGTTATCTCATGTAACTTATGTGGGACACTTACCCGAGTATCAGGTGTTTCCACCATGATATACTCACTCAACTCCACTGTCGCCAGAAATTCCTTCAGGTTCTGGCGAGCTATCATTACTTCTGCTGCACTGTCTAGCATCGTCAGAGCCCATTCCCCGTTCAGAAGCTGTGTCCTCAGAATTCTGGGCATGTCTGATCTTGAGACCTGCTACCTTCTTCTTTTTGAACTGAGGTTTTGATTTTTGTTTATCTTCTTTTTAGGTGCGTAGTCCGCAGCGCGTTGCGTGTCTCTGGACTTTGTACGCTCCTCTTGTCTGTGTTCTGACCGTCCTTCCCTCTCGGAGTTTTTTGATGAACCCTGAAAGGAACGAGAGGAACGAGTATCAGTATCCTGATACATGTCAGGTTTTTTAATATTATCCCTATTCCTGAGGTTATACCTCCTTTCAGAGGGCTCCTGTTGAGGAGACCTACCTCTGGATTGAGATCTGTTGTCTTTAGACTTTTGTTGCTTTTTATTTTCCCACTTCTTTTTAGAAGAAGTAGGTGTCTGCTTTGTAGTATCCTTTTCAGGACTGCCCACTAGTTGTGGTTTTAATGCTTTCCCACCTAGACTGTCTCTGCCTAATTCTGCATATGCAGTTTCAATTATTTTGGGTAGTTCGTGTTGATGATCCTCTGGACTGAACTCCCTTAGGCGTTGGCGGATCGCCACTGAAGATGCTTCCCCCTTAATGTTAGCTAGTATTATGGCTGATACCTGGTCAAAGTTATTTAGTAACTTCATCCCTCAGTTAAGGGCAGGTTCTGCTCCGTACTCATTTTGTATCTGTCTCAATACATCTGGCACTACTGCTCAGGACGGGATACCATGTGTTCTGGTATATATGGCAGCAAAGACTGAACCCCAAGAGGTGCAGTCCTCTACTTGTGGTGTGATCCCCATGGGCAGGAAGATTGTTAGAATTCTGTGTTTATCTGAGGTGGTAGTATTCGGGAATACTGCCTCAAGCTGAGTTATTTTCTGAGCTATCCAGAATGGTATTTGTTCACGTTTTGCTGGCATTTTGCCCATTACCGCTTGTAATGTTTGTGGAGTAATTTTATTTCCTGTACCCTGAACTGGAGTACTGTTTGCTGCACCTGCTGGTGCAGGTTGGATTGTTAAAGTCCTCATGACGAATTGTGTCAAGTTTCTGTAGATTTTAATTAAATCTCTGTGTTGTACGAGTAAGTCTGGCTGTGGCATTGTGTTAATGTCAGGATGCGGTGTGTAAGCCGCTAGTATTGGCCATGTGGCCCCGTCTCCTCAGAGCGGGCCTAATCTTACTCTTTGTCGTACGTGGAGTAGGGCGCCTTTAAACCAGTAAAAATGTTCCTGGTAAGTGAGTGGAATTTCTATGTCCTCAAACGGAGCATATTCCTCTGGTGCATCTCCTGCTATGTAGTAGTGAAATTAATTTGTTATAGCATTTGCTGCTGGGAATGTAACCCATGAATAGACCACCTCTGTTTTGTTTGATTCGTGTGCCTCAATCACTAAAACTACCATGCCACCCGTGGCTGGTAAACCATTTTCTAATAGTCTTATGGTGACTGTCCTTCTGAATTTTGGTGCAATTTGTATTGCATCCTCAGGTTCGTCTTCTCCTGTTAAGAAATTCAGGTCCACTCTCTGGTCCCTTGCCTCGGAATCAGGCATGTTTAGAGGAAGAAGTGTTCACAGGGAACTAAAATGAGGTGTTGTGCACAATTTAGGAACTAAATGTCCTTCAAGCTTGATTAACCAACAGCCAATAAATAGTACTTTTGTACTACTCAGCTGCGGCGGAGTTTGTGCCCACCCACTCCAGACATCTCTGGGGTTTTGTGAGTAGGTTCTCTGAGAATAGCACGACTGAACTACTCAGATTCTACTGTTAAATAAGTACCAAACCAACGTTGGTGGCGCCATGTCGTGTAGTTCCTATATTACCCATGCAGGACCTGCGCGTTTGGATAACATATACTGTGGGCTTGGTGGTAGACTGATTCTGTGCACCCCCACCGCGTATGTTAGCCTGATTTGCATTAGCTAGCTCACAGTGCCACTAGAATCTCCTCTTATCGGGGAAAGATTCGTTTCTGGCAACCTTAGATCATGACAACCCAAATTCCTCAGAATCGGGGAAACAATGTACTACTTTTCGCTCAGTCATTCGTGCTTACTTATTCGGTTTGTCTCAGAGAGTTACACAGAATAAACAGTCGGGCGTTTCAATAAGTGTTTATTGAACAGTTGTTATTCTAGTGTAAAATATATGTGCTGCGGCAACCAGCAGACAATAGCAGAGATATATTATCAGCAGTACGATAAAAGCAAAGGGATAAAACAGTTCTACCATATTGCAATAGTCATGAATACATACATGAATATAAAAGCATTATGAAAGTGCGCGTACTCCTACGATGCCTAACTAGATGTACCTGAGTGTACCTAGCATATGTGTAGGTCTAAAAACCTAAGAGCCAAGAATCCTTCTAGGATTTAGTCGAACCCCCATACCTGAATAGAGAGAGTGTGGGACCCCATCCTGGTCTCGAGTTGGACACCCCGCAAGGGCTGTGTCAGACCGCTGTCAGCTGGAGCGACTGCATGCAGGAGCCTCAGCGTCTCTGGTCAGTGTGTCAGCATGGAAGTCTCGGTTCCCTCTATCTTACCGGGGCAAGATGTGGTGTATTTATACCCTAAAGAGTCTCGGTCCTCAGTATGGTTTGTATTGGGCTGTCGTTAGACATGAGGAAGACGTCAGGGGTGAACTTTGTACATACATATTATGCAGGTGGTGTATTCCTAGAGAGCCATGCATAATTGATGAGTACAGTGTGGGCCTGTGTTTGGGAAAAACCCTGCTGTATTCAAAACCACCGGATAGATAACGTTCAGCCCTCAGAGCACGTTGTGTACTAGCAAGGACCAATGTAGGTGAAAGATCATGCCTATATAAGGAATCATGACTATAATAGGACATGTACAGTTATGACCATAATTGGGCATTTGCGGCTATGACCATAATAGGGCAAGTACGAATATGACCATATTAGGGCAAATATGAATACGTCCATTTTAGGGCATATATGAACGGGTCTACATTAGGGCCTCTATACGGGACATAACAATGCCAGGTCCTGCTGAGAACACCCCAACAAGATGGGGTTTGAAACGCGTTGACACCAGCTCTTGGGATAGGGCACTTACAGGGTGTGTCACGAGAGTATCTTTGTACCAACACCTCTCTCCTATTGACAACACCCCTCAAAAACTAGAATTCCCAGGGCCAAAAACACTGGCAGGATTACAAAAGGCATTCTTTGTTGAACCACATTTTTTCCGCCTTGTGTTTCCAAATGTAGCAAGGGACTGGTCTTACATGTTTAGCCATGTTTTGACACGTTATACATGTTTACTGTTTTGTCTTATGATTTGTTTGTTATGTACTTTTCTACAGTGTTTGTTACACATGATTTCAAAAAGAAAAGAAGTGTTGCCCGACATGATGACATGATTAAAATGCAATAATCTTGTTTTTTCTAAAGTACAAAATAGAAAAGTGAAATAAATCACACAGGCTTCTGAATTAAAAGGACAAAGGCTCGTTTTGTGTAGTAATTGTTTAAATTGAGATATCTAGATACTTTGTGTGTTTACAATATTGAAGAGGTCCATTTTAGGTTGCATATTGTTAGAAATGGGGGTGTCTAGTTGGCAGAGGTAGGTACCTTTGACCAAGTAGGGGCCCTTGCTTCTAGTCAGGGTAAGGGGACTACACTCCTAAAATAACCCCTGCTCACCCCCTTGGTAGCTTGGCATGAGCAGGCAGGCTTATCTCAAAAGCAGTGTGTAAAGCATTTGTGAACACATACAGTAATACAGTGAAAACACTACAAATGGACACCACACCAGTTTAGAAAAATAAGTAATCTTTATCTAGATTTGACACAAGACCAAACGACAAAAATCCACAATACAGTAACAAAATATGACTTTCAAATGGTAGAAATAGCTTAGTTCAATGTAGATGGTATATGCAACACTTTACTCTCAAAGTACCTTGGATGCATAACGCAACATAAACAAAAGGGTTGCAGGGAAGGCGATGGTCAGTTCCTTGCTTCGGGGGAGGCGGCGCACCTGTTCCTTACTGCCGCGAAGGGGAGGCGATGAGTCTGTTCCTTACCGGAGAGGAGGCGAAGCGTCCGTTTCTTACTGCGGTCCGGTGCGATGCGACAAGATGGCACCTCGATGCGATGTGACGATCCGGTGCGATGCGACAAAATGGCGTCTTTGATGCAATGCGACAACTTGGATGCGATGCGTGCACGCCCGGCGGCCGTGCGGCAAAATTGGTGGTTTCTTGAGCCGCGACAGGCCCTGCGACGCGCTTCTCCGGTGATGCGACGGCAACCTCTGCGGCGGCGGCACGCTTCTCCGGTGATGCAACGCGCTTCTTAGGTGATGCGATGGCAAACAGCTGCGGTGGCGGCACGCTTCTTCGGCGATGCGACGGCAACAGCTGCGACGGCGACACGCTTCTTCCTCGTTGCATCACGCTTCCAGCTCCCAGCGACACAGTCTCTAGAGGGCCAAAAACAACAGCAGGCACCTCTCTGCAGGTAGAATTCACAGCAAGGAAATTCAGGGGGAGCTGGGGGTGAAGTCTTTGTGTCCCTGAGACTTCAGAACAGGAGGCAAGCTCAGCTTCAAGCCCTTGGAGATCTTCCTCAAGATGATTAAAGTCCACACAAAGTTCCTTTTCTCCTTTCCTTGGCAATAAGTAACCATTGCAGGCCAACCCCAAACAGTCACCAGCGCAGGGGCAGTCTCCTCCTTCAGCTTCCTTGGTTTCTCTCCTTGGCAAAGGTTCGTCTTGATTCCCAGAAGTGATCTAAAGTTCTGGGGTCTGGGCCCCAATATTTATACCCCAAAATCCTTTGTTCTCTGAAGGCAGAGAGTGTCTGTACCCAGCCCAAACCAGTTCTGTCCTCCCTGGTGCAGCTTCCTGGCAGGAGGTGGAGACGGCATTGTTGAAAGCAGACCTGGCCCAGGTAGCTGAAAAGAAATCTCCTCCCCCTACTCTCTATTCTATGTAGCCTCAGGCAAGTGAAAGGAAATCTCCTCCCCCTACTCTCTATTCAACCCAGGTCCTATTCAGCCCAGCCCTGACTCATCAGACTGCTGGAGCCAAAGCCCTCTCCAGCCCCCTGTCACTCACAAACCAGACATGTAATACACAAACCTAGCAGAGGCATACTGGATGAGTTAGGCAAGAAAAATACCTACTTTCTAAAAGTGGTATTTTCAAACACAGAATGTTAAAATCACCCACACTAAAAGATGCACTTTAACATTCTGAGTACAGGCATACTAAACTCTATTTTCCAATCTTGTTCCTTTGGTCAGTTATGCTTATAAGATGTTATAATCAAACTGCCCATTCTGACCTATGGGAACAGATAGCCTTGCAATAGTGAAAAACGAAATTGGCAGTATTTCACTATCAGGACATGCCACACACACCAGGGCATGTCCTACCTTTCCCATAGGGTTACCTGGGGCCTACCTTAGGGGTGACTACCGTGCAGAAAAGGGAAGGTTTAGGAACTGGCAAGTGGGTGCACTTGCCAAGTCGATATGGCAGTCCCAGACTGCACACAGGCTCTGCAATGACAGGCCTGAGCCATATTTTACAAGCTGCTTCTATGGGTGGCACAATCAGTGCTGCAAGCCCACTAGCAGCATTTGATTTACAGGCCCTGGGCACTCATAGTGCACTGTACTAGGGTCTGACAAGTAAATAAAATAAGCCAATCATGGAGTCACTAATCCATTACAACAGTTTCCAATAGGGAGCACTTGCACTTTGGTACTGAATAGCAGTGGCAAAGTGCACCAAAGCATCTAGACCAGCAAAACATAGCAAAAACACAGGAGGCAACAGCGAAAAAAAAAGGGAAGGGAGACCCACGCCAATGGTGCCAGGTCTAACACATATGGACCCAAGCCTCCTTTGGTTGACTAGTTTGTAGAGCGGACGGTGTCCACAAGGCTCACACAAAACCCATTTTCAAACATATAATACAATTCACCTAGTGCGCCCAAACAGGCTCCCTAGGCAAGTAGACATGTCAGAGAAGGACACACTATCCTTCACTGAAGACCACATTAAAAAATTGATTTCTGATCCCACCCTGTTTTCTACTGTCACCCTAAGCACCTCCGCTAAACAACAAAATGTCTCAGAAAAAATTATCAGCCTCCAAAAGAAACACGTACGAACGGAATTGCACGGCCATTTTTTGGTGGAACATTTAAAAGCGGGTACAATTTCTTGGGGGCTCCAGGTTAAGAATGTCCCAGTAATATTCATAGAGGATCCCGAATACAAAAAGGGCTTTAGTTACATCAGTACTAAATGTAGTCAGGACATAATGGTACATTCCATTGAGACAGCCCAGAGGATCTGTAAGAAGGAGGCAGAAGAGATTGAAGAGCAGATACAAGCCATCAAAGATAATCACACTGTCGCGGAGGCCAAAGCCTTATTAGAGAAAATCGAAAAAGAGATCTCTTCATTCAAGGATTACACAATCAACTTCAAATCGAATAAATTTGAAAAGGACAAAAAATCCTTTAACATAGAAACAGTTTACCCATACTTGAAAGAGGATTTCTACACCAAACCTGACTCCAGAAGATTTCTGCCAGAATATCAAGGCCGTTCTAAAAAGAGATTCCTAACATTTTCTGACACATTGTCTTCAGAATCGAGAGGGGATTCAGATCTGGGGGAAGGCCCTTCCAACCAAAATCAACAGAGAAAGTCTTCTTTTTTAGGGGGAGGCCAACAAAAGACAGCGGAGAGATACAAACCACAACCGTGGGAAATGAGATTACGACGACAATACTACAAAACATAAATAAATCGTCTATCATCAATTTTTCCAACGTAGTTCTCACAAAAGAACAGACAGCAGTTTTGGAACTAGGACTTACATTTGTTCCAGGGGTAAAATCTGACTTTACAAAATTGAAAATGGAAGACAGGGAACTCTTTCGAAAAATATGTTTAAGATCGTTCTTTAAAGATAAGGAAGACACCACACGATACGAAGCATCCGGATTGCGAAAGAAATCTACCTTCTGCACCCCGTCTACAGCATCTCTAAAGATGTAATAGCGTTTGAAAATGCTGTATTATCATCTTTGAACGTACTTGAAAAGAAATAAGTGTTCGTTAAAAACAATATTTCACGTGAGGATAGAATGGCCATCAATTCACTCAAGGAGCAAAAATCTGCAGTCATCAGGCCAGCTGACAAAGGCGGGGCCGTGGTCATATGGTCTAAAGAAGCCTATCTAGTGGAGGGCAAGAGTGGATTTTTCAAAACAAGAAAGGACGCCAGAATACACGCACAAACGGTTGTAAACAGGCAAGTTTTTAAATCCTACGCTTTCTATTAAAGTGAACTTACAGTAAAAGGCCATCACCACTAAAGAATTTGTTACAGCCTTTTCTAGACAGAAGATGGATGTATATTAAAAAAACAACTTTCCCACCTCATTTTGAAGAGTCGTTCGGGAATGTTACTGAGGATCACTTCAGCCCTCCCTTACCGCTAAAAGATATAAGGTACCTTGTGCAGTTGAATAAGTACAATCAATGAACGGGTTCTTGAAAATTAGAAAAATACACGTTTTTATTATTTTTTTCAGTTGACACGACCGAGTCCAGGTCCTGATGAGAACCCCCCAACAAGATGGGGTTTGAAACGCATTGACACCAGCTCTTGGGATAAGGCACTTACAGGGTGTGCAACGAGAGAATCTTTGTACCAACACCTCTCTCCTATTGACAACACCCTCAAAAACTAGAATTCCCAGAGCCAAAAACACTGGCAGGATTACAAAAGACATTCTTTGTTGAACTACATTTTTTCCGCCTAGTGTTTCCAAATGTAGCAAGGGACTGGTCTTACATGTTTAGCCATGTTTTTACACGTTATACCTGTTTACTGTTTTGTCTTATGATTTGATGTTATGTACTTTTCTACAGTGGCTGTTACACATGATTGCAAAAAGAAAAGAAGTGTTGCCCGACATGATGATATGATCAAAATGCAATAATCTTGTTTTTTCTAAAGTACAAAAAAGAAAAGTGAAATAAATCACACAGGCTTCTGAATTAAGGACAAAGGCTCGTTTTGTGTAGTAATTGTTTAAATTGAGCTATCTAGATACTTTGTGTGTTTACAATATTGAAGTGGTCCAATCTAGGTAGCGTATGGACCCAAGCCTCCTTTGGTTGACTAGCATTGTATAATGAGGCACTTTGATGGCCTCTGTTTACAAACCGGTGGTTGAACTGCTTCCACAGGGTGGATTATGCTCCAGGCGATACCAATGTCACAATGCCCAGGACCTATAACTTTGTTAATTGCGATCACCGGCAACCAGAGGGTCGCACCGGCTGCTAGCTGTTGCCGTAGTTTTAATCTATATAATCTAGGGCACCAGACGCTGTCTACACCCTAGTGCACAAGCCTCATATCAATATCAGCAGATGGTGCTGGCTGCCGGTGTGCGGTCTACTGGCTGCTTCCGCAATATGAAGCAGAGCACCCTGTGATGCTGATGCACTCGGTACTGCATCGCACAAAGGTGCATCAGAGGCAACTCTCTCAGAGTATTCCAACAAACGAGAATGTCACGTGCTCCCTAGATGCCGTATGCTCACAGACCTGGTCACCTACCTGCAGACGCTCGCCCACTAAGAAAAATTAGAGCGTCTACAAAGTGAAGCACTTTGCAACAAAAATGAGGATTCCCTTAGACCTCTGAGCCTTTGATTCGATCGACGTCCGGGGGACATGGTGTGAACTCAGAAATCGGCACCCCTCTCCCCCTCAGCTAAAAGAAAGAAAACAAATCAGGGCCAATAGGACTTACCTCGCTTTGTGAAAGCTCCCTCTCCTCAGTAGAATACAATGCCCATATACTAAGAATGTAAAGAGGATTACCTTATCCCACAGTGAATGTCAATTGAAACAAAAGCAGGACTAGAAAGGGGCATGCAATAATAATAAAAGAACGGACACCTGATCCCACAGTGAAGTAAAGTGAAAGAAAAACAGGACTAAAAAGGGATAGCCCCATATTCTTGAAAAGCCCCCTTCTCTATGAAGGCTCCCTTTCTACAGAAGAGTAATAAAACCAACACAGGACTTGCAAGAGGAAACTGTATGTTCCCCGCAGATTGAATTAAACCCATTACACCTGAAACCCCACTCCAATCACCTAACAGAATACATCTACTTGGCTTGCATCTACACTCTTTCTCACTGTCCCTATTCCTCCCTCCCCCCACCACTCACTATACCTCCTCTTTCATCTGTTTGGGTCCAGCTCCCTATCAGACATGGATCCTCTTTCACTCTATGCACTTGACACCAACCTGGAATTTGATGGCCGCAATGCCTATAAAACTAAATACCTGCCCAAACTGACAAAAAAGGCCCCCAAGAACTTCAAGCACAGACTTCTCAATTTGTACCCAGAGACCCTAATCTCTAACCCCTACTACTGTGCATCTAAAAGAACCGTAATAAATGATCTCACACATCTTCTACACCCAAAAAGAGCTCAATAGAGGAAAGCCCCTTACTCGATGCTCTTGATCTCTTCATCCAGCAAAACTTCACATGGCCTAAGACTATCCAAAGTTCCCTCACCCGCTTTCAATGCAAAAATAACCATCTCCGTTTATAACAATGGGATTATCCTTGTCCAGTCATCAGACCGCAACCTGGATGTATTCAACAAATTCCTCCCTATCATCAAACACGCAGAATCTAATAAGGAGTCAGCCCCCTCTCACGATCATCTTAAACCAACACGTGACCGGCAGGCGCCCCAAATAGTGTCCTTGCGCATTCTAGCCACATTAAATGGTGCACCCCTATCCCCCATACACCCAACCATAGTAATCAGCCGACACAATACCAACTCTTCCACACTTCCTGATGGAGCAGAGTCATCCCCACTGAATCGACAAACCAATACGCATCCACACGTCACTGCTACAACAAGGGTCACCGAGTCAGACAGCAACAAAAAGATCTTCACCATGTGACCCTGCCCCGATCTCAGAGTACAAGCCTAAAATCATCTCCATCCAGACCTCCCCCCATCATCTCTTTCAGACCAGCACAAGCCCAACTACACAATTCAGAGCACCCCTCCACCTCCCGGCCCTCTGCCCCCAAACCACGATCACCTGCTCCCATGCCTCGATAGAATCCAGACTTGACAAAATTACGCAAGACCTACATCAACTCAAGTCTGACCTATAGAGCCTAATAAATGTCACATCATAGCTGGTCTATAACAGATAGGCACATCCACTCACAACCCACCATATACCACTCATGACTGCCATCAAGCACTCTTGTCAACAGGTTCACAATCATCTAGCCGCCCCCTCTCGCAAGATGGCAATCTATATCCTACCCCAACGCCTCCACGAGGCCTCTCACGCTTAAGAATCCTATATCAGACAGCGACATTCACTCCCTTCTCCTCACATATAATCCTGCACACCACAAAAACCCAGACAACCTGGCTCCCATCTTAAAAATTGCCTCAAACTCACACAGAGAACTAGGCCTATCTCTAGAGACATAAATAAGTTCAACCTTAAGCAAGTCCCCATCACACAGACAACCTCAGCAGACACCAAACCACACATAAAATGCATGCTTCTATATTGCACATCGACCATGAAACACGCGGCAGACATCGCTGACCTCATCCTTGCGCACAAGCTTGACCTCTTATTCCTAACAGAAACATGGCTAAATTACTCCTTTGGACCAAGCCTAGACATATTAGTCCCACCTACCTATGAAATTATAAGATCAGATCGGGTGGAGGTATTGCCTGCATACACCGCAAACAACTTGTGGTGAATCAGTTACAAACCATTGAACTATCCTCTTGTGAATATCTACACCTAAACATTGCGAGTAACAACAGACCACTATGCAAACTACATGTGATCTAGGACCCGCTAGGTGACAACCTCTCATTCATCGAACAAATCATGGAAATCATCACTACAAACATAGGGCAACACTGCTCCCAGATCTTCCTCAGAGATTTCAACCTTCATTGGAACGACCCGAATGACCCCTCAGTTAACAGCATAAAAACCTTCCTAACGGACCTTAACCTGAATCAAATCTACCACAGCCCTATGCACAAACTGGGTGCTATCCTGGATCTAGTAATTGCTAAGACAAACTCCATTCAACTTGAATCTATCATCCCATGCAACAGGACAGACCATGACCACATCCCCTTCCTCATCACTGAATCAGTAAGGACACATAAAACTCAAGTTAAGAAACCTAGGCACCAGAAAAGGAACAAAGGAACACTTGCGAAATAGACCTTAATGATTTGCCATCCCTCAGTAATAACGTCTAGCCTTCTCCAGTAGACATGTAGATGTCCATGACCTTACAAACCACTACAACACCTCCCTGATGACCGTTCTTGACACAGTTGCACCCTTACAGCTAAAAAGACTGCCCACTAAAGACTCCAAACCAAGGTACAATGGGAGCCTAAATAAAGAAAAACACAATCTCAGACTAGCCGAATGAGTGTGGCGACCCTCACCATCCCTAGAACACCTTAAGCACATGTGATCACTGAGGAGCACCTATGACAAACGCATCAGAAACTCAAATCAAATTTCTTTCAAGTTCAACAAGACAAAGCCAGAATTTTCCCAAGAAAATTATTTGTAATTATCAAACATCAATCCACTCAGCAACCTAACCTCTCCACAATTCGTTCCAATCTACTGCCATACAGCAATTTATTTGCATCCTTCTTTCATGAAAATTCAAAAAAGATTGATAGTGATGCCCAAACAGCAACTAAGCACCTGTCAATGAAACCTACAAGAAGGCCCACGTCCGCCTCTGTTCGTTCAGTTCCCAGATCTACAAGGACTCACCCTCAAAAACAACATGTTGTGGGACACATTCAAAACCTTTGATGAAAATGCCATTCTTAATATCTTAACAACACTTAAACCGTCAAACCACTTCTGCGAACCTCTACCAGTACTTCAAGGGGCTTTACCAGACTGCCTCAAATCAGGGCAGGTAACCCCCATTCTAAAAAAACCCAAAGCAGATCATACAAACCCTAATAACGTCCGTACCATCTCCACCACTCCCTATCTGGCAAAGATCCTTGAGAAATGTGTCCATACCCAACTATGCAATCACATTGATCAGTTCCATCCTATTGACCAATTCCAATCCGGCTTCTGTCAGGGTCACAGCATGGAAACAGTCCTTACACACATAGTTGATGGCAAACTTAAAATACTTGATCAGAACAAATCTTGCCTCCTAATCCTTCTAGACCTATCCTCAGCCTTCGATACGGTTAAACATGACAGCCCCCTTGACTTACTTGAACACAGAATGGGATTACCAGGGGTTGCCCTAAATTAGTTTTCCTTGTTTCTACACAACAGAACTCAAAAAAATAAGGTTAACCAATTGGGGTCCACCTTATCACCTACTCTCTTTAATCTGTTATTGGAGCCTCTAATGCAAATTCTGAAATTTTCCAACGTACAATACCACATGCATGCAGATGACACATAGCTATACCTAAGAATCTCCTCCCCTGAGGATATCCATTTATTCAACACAACTCTGCCAAAACCCAAAACTGGCTGACCAGAAACCACCTTAAACTCAACTCGCTCAAAGCCTAATTCCTCATATTTGCCCCACCAAAATGATTCCTCGACATTGAAGATTGGATGAAACATTTAACAGCCTTCAACTGCCTTCCACACATTATAGATTCCACAAGATCACTGGGAATTACATTTCACAAGAATACCAACATAGAGGAACACATCAGCTCAGCAACCAGAGGAGCAAACTTTCAAATCAACATCCTAAGAAAAATAAAACTTTTCCTCCCATTCAACAACCTTAAATCAGCTGTGCAAGTTCTAGTGATCCTTAGGTTAGACTATGGGAGTGCTACCCTATGTGGTCTGCCGAGGTCCAAGTTGGCTCCAGTAAGGGCATCCCTTAACTCTACTGCAAAGGCTCATCAATGGATCCAAAAGGAACAACCACATCACTCAGATCTGAAGGCACTAAACTGGCTCCCTTATGAAGCAAGGGTACAGCTGAAAATTGATTGCATGACCCATAAAGCCCTACACTTCAACACACTGAAGTACCTGGCTGATAAACCGGAACTGTCTGGCAGTGGCAGATCGTCTTGAAGCACCAGCACCTTACTGTTCAAACCTCAAACATTTCGGAAAAAGAAAACCTACAGCCAATCTTTCTTCAGATTGGCCCCTATAATCTGGAACTCCCTGTCCCCTGAAGTCAGACTGACCCTTCAATCACATCATTAAAAAAAAAGTTAAACTGCTTTTAATGAAAAAAACTCTACCGTGAACCCATTGACTCATTTCTCTGGATTCTGATTTGACGCAGTTCTCCGGGGTTTGCACTCGCCGTCTATGTTCTGGTTTCTAATTCACTGTTCTACTGCCGATTTGCAATGGGCAGTGTCAGCGTTTTTGTTTCTTGGTTGTCTGTTTTCTACTTATTGAACCATTTGTAAAGCGCTCTGATACCCTTCTAGGGTTCGTGCTATATAAAACTTTATAAATAAATTAAAACATTAATTAAATAGGGCCAGATTCACAAACTGCATTTTGTATGTAGAGTGTAGAGTAAAACTACAGCAGTACTTCTTATTAACTACAAAATCACAAACTGACAGGTGTGCATCTCGACCTCGCCTATCTTTTCTCAACGGGGATTGCCACATATGTATGTTTGCTACATAGTATTAACAGTGGGAGAATGGGGGAGTGGTGGGAAAATTTTGAATATCTACTACAAAATGGGATTAGTGTAGAAAAAACTAAGGAGGAGTTTAGTCAGGGAGAGGCTACTATAAACACACACCGTCAAGAGGGAGGCTACTGTTATTAAAAAAAACTACACATCTAAAGTTATTACAGCCCTAAAGATGACAAACAGTAGTAAATGTACTCCAGCCCAGTCAAGTCAAGTCAAGGAATAATGTTATTTCAGTTCAGAGAATCATAAAATGTTCACAATAAAAATATTTGCAATTCATAAAACATCAATGAAGAAAGATTTAAAACAACAATTCATAATGTTTCAGCAAAGGCAATTAAAAAACATAATATTACTTCCTTAAAAAAAGACAGTTAAAAATAACAAATTCATATCCTGATAATCCTATACCAATTTCACTCATAATGCTTTCTAATCATGATAGTGACCCCTTAGGAGGTTTGCTAATGCTATGCAGATATCAGAGGAGGCCAATGTATGCAAGTAATTAAAACCATCATTATATGAACAAGGATGAATATCCTTAATAATGGAAGCAGAAATCTGGTTCTCACTGACTTCAGTAATGTGCAAAATAATAGAAAGTGCAACGTGCTTTACCTTGAAGAATTATCACACAGGCAAAGCATAAGCTTGCCCGCCTATCCTCCTTGACGAGGAAACGCCAACAAAAAATGCACAGTGCATAGTGGGAATCTAGTTTGGTAAAATCTAATCTGGGAATTAGAAGAAAAAGATCAATAAAATTGTGAGGGGGCAGAAGGCAAATGAAACACTCTCATATCACCTTGCTGTTGAGAACTACGTATATTGCCCCGGGTAAGAAACGTCTCTTTAATAATGGCCTTAGCATTTGGAGGGATTCTTTCAGGGTTTTCAAAGAAGTGTCCTAGACCTTTCTCTTGAAAGTTTCCCCTCGCAAAGCAAAGCCAGGGGATCTTTACGGCATTATACGGTAAAACTTAATAACATCTCTTGAAAACTTCAAGTCTTCTGAGAGCCAAGTCATGGCCCATAAATACAAAGGAGCACAGCCAATACGATCTTCTTTGAACTCTTGACCCAGTTCAGTATGGCAAAATATAGTGGGGGCACTTTTTGGAACCATCAGAAGTCATTTAGTAAATGTATTCTTTACTAGCTGGAGCTATTGGCTTCTATTGTACACCCAGACCCCAGCCCCATATGTGGCAATAGGGAAGCATTTAGCTCTGTAAAGGGTTAATAATTCCTTCACCGGTTTATGTACCAATTTAGAAGCAAACCAAAATAACCCATCCACAGCCCTGCTTGTCTGCTGTGCTGTAGTGGTTAAAAGTGGTTCCCACTTTATCTGTTTATTAAATAAATTACCCAGATATGAGAAATTATTAGCTTTTGCTATCTACTTTCCCTGGACAATAAAGGTTTTGGTTTTTGTGGTCTTTGGGCCACACACCATTATGTAATATTTAATAAAACATACTTTTAAATCAAGGAGGTCATAAAATTAGTAAAAGCATCAAGGGATTTATGCAAACTCATGGCTGTCCTTGCCAATACTACTGTATTGTCTGTGTATGAGAGCAGGGGAACAGATTTATTACCAATTTGGAGGAAATCAAGCTCCCTTTTTAATAAAAAGCCCACAGCCTATTTGTATAAATTAAAAACAGTAACAGGGCTAAAATACATCCTTAACAGACCCCTCCGTGGAGATAATTGGGTGGGTATTTACGCCCTTACTGCCATATCTTATGGTGACTGTTGTGTTTGTATGGAGCCTACGCAGAAGGGTTACTAGTGCTTTTTCAACACCCATGTCTTCCATCATGGCCCACAATTTGTCCAGATTAACAGTATCGAATGCACTAGATTAGTCCATGAAGGCCAAGTGAATAGAGCTCTTCATGGACCTCACATGCTTATTGACAATTAGGGACAAGTTAAGACATTGTTCAGTCGTACCCAGCCCCCTCCTAAAACCCTATTGTGTATTTGACAAGACTCCTTTGGTGGATGCCCACTCTTCCTAAAGTGCAAGAAGGACCCCACCTTAGCTGTTGCATCAATCAGTGTTATAGGCCTATAACATGCCTGATCACTTCTATCACCCTTTTTAAAAACAGGAACCACAGTCGCCTCTTTCCATGACCCAGGCAATGGGCCAATAAATGCTGCCTTAAAAATACTCATTAAAAGTGGTGCCCACAGATTAGGGCTTCTCTTAAAAAGATCAAGGGGCACCCCATCTGGGATGGGGGCTTTCAAACAAATGCCCTGAGCTAAAGCCACCTCTACCTCTTGGACTGTGATGGACAAACTAAGTTGTGTGGCTACAGTTAGATCAAAGGGTATTTCCAGTGAATCCTCCACAAAAGTCTTATATGTGGGGTTAAAAATACTGGAAAAGTGGGCTTCCCATGCTTCACCCATGATCAATGAGTCCATCTGTCTCACATCTTCGGTGAACATTGGGCGAATCATAATTTCACAAAATGTTTTAGAATCTTTAAGAGAGCCTGCTCTTTCCAAGTCCTCCCACGCCATCCTCCTCAATTCCATCTTCCTGCATTTTATATTTTATTACCTTTTTGTATTTACTCCTCATGATTTTAATTAGTTATCTATCACGAGGAGTGGCGGGTAGGGTACTTTTTAGATCCTTATGAACTTTACAGCATTCAGGGTTGAACCAACGTGCCTCTAAGGATTGCTTTTGAGGGATGTTCCTAACCAGCCTCTAAACAATGTTGGTACAGAGCAGCTCAAAATCCTGTACCATTTCAACCGAGGTAGAGTCTAGCCTCAGGCACCCATCTATTATAGTTTCTTAAGATGATAGCTTGCTCAAATTTTGATGGGTCTACCTTATCCAATTTCATTATAATTCCATTATTAGGAATGTATTGAAATGGAGCTTCATCAGTGTGCCCCATCTTAGGTTTTATAAAATCGATAGAACTGTCTCTACCACCACCCACATAAGTTGGGCACTGCATAAAGGAGTTGCTAGAATAATTATTTAAAACCCTTAAGTCGCTTACTACCAAGATTAAATTTAGGGCTTCCCCCGCGGAGAATGAACAAAATGATATTGGGTTGTCTCTCAAAGTCTTCCAACCCATACACACGATTAGGACTATATTTACAAAATGTACAATTAAAATCTCCAACCCAAAAAATACATAATGGCTGTCATTTCACAGAGGCTTGTGCGATTTCCATTTGCAGGGCCTCTATTACTTGGCAATTACTTTTATCAAAGATGTTATGGTACAAGTTCACCAATAATATTTCGACCTTGACCAAACCAGAGATTACTATTAGTTGATACCGGGGGGATGAACCTATGCATTTGGCTTTTACAGAAGCATATTTTACTGCAAAAAGCACTGCAATACCACCCTTGGCCCTTCCTGATGAGAATGGGATCGCAGGGACACAGAAAGAGCGATACCCATCTATATAAATGTCATCTGTAGTCAAAATTTCTTGCAAACATAATAGATCAAAACCTCCAATAAAGCACAACCAATCCTCATTCCCCAATTTTGAACGGACTCCTGCTATATTCCATGATAAAAGTTTAAGATTAGTAATGGCATCACCCTTTGGAACTTGCCCCAAATTTACATTAACAGGTGCTTCAGGGATACCAACAGAGAACAAGGCCACTTCTTCAGATACATCTTCCTCCTCATAATTGATTTCCCGTTGGTTGTTACTTTAAAAATCTGAACCCCCCAACCTCATCTACCAAGCGGGACAAATCCTGCAGTTAGTCAATATCAGTTAGCCTAGAAAGTGCTTCAGAATGGTTTAACTGGTTAATTGGCTGTAAGTGGTAAGGTTTAAGTGTTTAGGCTGATTTGTGACTGGCCTCTGTAGAGAACTGGGCCCCATCTGTGGAGTATAAAAGAAGCCCAGAGGATATGTCGTTATGGGACCATTCTCGCCCATCACTCTCTTAAGGTGTGTCAACACAAAAAGCACATACCTAGGGGTCCTTGAAATTTAGGACCACACAATCTCTTTCCACAGATTTCAGTGCACAGCCTAACCAGCAACCCGGCCGTGCCGTAATGATGTTATCAATTATCTTCGTCTGACATCTTATTTTGCTAATATTCCAATGGGCTGATTTATTTATAAGACTTTGACAGTCTTCCTGGTGGCCCAATGGCAATGGGGAAACTCCTGTTACTATCAAGGTATAGGGGGTGCTATTTGATGGTAAATGTAGCCGGTCTTGCGCCCCTTCCCCACAAGTAGGTGTATTTATTGTACAATTAGGATTAACAAGTTGCTTTCTGTTATTATTCTGCAAGCCCGGACCTGATCGATTGGTCTTATTGATGCTAGCCTCGGGTGCCACTTTTTGATTTTTCCTTGGTGGGACTGTCTCCCGGGAGTCCCTTTCAATTAACAGATAAGAAGATTAAGACAAATCTCATTCGTATTTGGGGTATGTTTTATTGTTGGAGAATACCCCTTTCGTGAGGGGCAACTTCCTGTTTATCAGTGTGAGTGGACTCATCCCTAATTGTGGTATATTTAGATTTCTTTTTTGAATCCCTCACCACAAGGCGGAGCTGTTCTTCAATATGTCCAAACTGTTCAAAGATAAGGCTAAAGGCCTCTGTTATCAGTTGACTAACTTTATTGAAGAAAGAAGAATCCTCTTTCTCCGATGATGCATGCCTACCCACTCCACCTCTTTTCCTATTATCCTTTCCCTTTAAGGATTCTTGCCGTTTTTCTTTCAACACAGGACACCGCCCCTTTGATTTAGAATCCCCCTCTGCCATTTTCCTTTTCCCTCCTAAGGCTTGTGGGCATATGGCCCCCTCTTTAGTAAAAATACAGTTTTGTAATTTATTTGTACTATAATTTACAGAAACACTAGTGTTTTCAATAATGTTTACCGTTGGAGACAGTGGCACTGAAGTCCTGGGCTCGGTGTCGCTGATAATAATGTCCGCTAAATCCTGGGGAGATAATGATGGAGTAGGAACTAGTGATAGTCTTTGTTCCGTGAGTTCAGTTTCCTTACTGATTACCCCAACAGCCTTTTGAAAGAAACCATTCAATGTGGAACTGGCGGGATTTGGGGCGGTGTGGTTTTCCGTCTGCCCATGGCTTCAATCTCAATAGGCTGGTGCTGGTGCTTAGAGTCAATGGGAGCAAGACACAGCATTGCCACAGGAATACTTATTTAGTCCCTTATTTAGTTCTTGCCAATATGATAAATAAGCTCAAAAATTTCCTCTGGTAGATGCTTCAGGTTGCAACAGAGTATGTACAATGTTGGAATGTTCGAGGGACCAAGAGAACAGGCCCAGCCCAGCCTCGACCAGGCACGGACGGACGCAGATGGGCATGCTCTTGGCCCAGTCTTAGCGCAGCGGGAGCCCAAAGCAGATTTAGTACAAGCTTCCAGGTACGGGATCAGGGTGTAGGCGGCGGCTCCTGCAAGTCACTCTGGGGCATGTGGTCCTGCTCCACTCCTCTCCACAGCCCAGTCTTGGAGAAAGTCAAGCACCACACATGGCCTCTCGCAGGTACTACAACACACTCCCATACAAAATAATGGAGGCAGGGACTTAAAACAACACCTCAATAGGAACTAATATTAAGTAAATAAAAATATTTTGACTTTTGAAAAATATATATATGCTGTTCAATACTAAAAAGTGTATATAAATATTTAATAATTATGGTATTATTTGAAAATGTAATAATCATATTTAAAATAAAACATTTACACTTTTTTACAACATTTAAAATAATTCTACTCAATTCAACACATAACTCTTAACAGCATTTAAAATATAATAAATAAAAGAAAGCTGTTGTGGCGTTTTTATATTATACTTTTTGAAATATTATTCTTACATTGAATATATTTAAATTAATGATTTAATGCACATTTAATGTTAAGAGTGAATTTGCTGTAGCATTTTATTTTATTCTTTTTATGTTCATTATAATTATGCTAAATTATTTTATATTTATAGTAGGATATTTTAACTACTTTTTTAAAGAATAATAAATTGTAATAATGTTCTGCAACCTATCCTATAGGTAGATTTCCACCATGGTGGACAAGTCACCTGTAGTAAAGTTACACTTGTAAATTCAGTCTTAGATGTCTCCACCCCTGAAATAAGGGCTGTAGAAATGTACGTCTACACTTAGGTGTAAATCCACACTCAGAGCTGGTGAATAGCACAAAAGTGTAGCTTTGCACAGAGCTGAAAGGGTAGATTTAAACATGAGTACATTTACATATGTAGTTCTAACTTTGTAAAGAGGCCATACAGTATTGCCTCATGGAATTTAAAATGCTTACAACATAGTCATAAAAGAGACTTGTCATATATCAGATTTTGAAAGAATCAAATGCAGAAATTATTTTGCACAAGAAACCCACATACCCATCTGTAAAATCAATAAATCATAGGCTTTGTTGGTGAAAGCCTCAAATCAAGAAACTACAATTCGAGGGTACAATTACTTTGGTACAGAAGTTAAAGTTAAAGCAGATAAACTTGGTTGATGTGTAGCCTCTACACTATGTCTTAAAAATGAAACTCTGATTGTGGCTAGTGGCAGCTCTGTTTTAGGCTGAGTGCAACTCATTCTTCTATCAGCTGAATGTGAGGGATGGAAGACCTCTATTCAGATGTCTTACTTATTTGCCATTGTAAGCAGTAGATCATTGTAATGCTGTCAACAGTGAACACTTCCGACTGACTCACCTCACATGTCACAACAACATAAGTATTTGTATTTTTATTAGGAAGTATTTCAACAAGAAATGTTCTTTGTGTCGACATCTCCGAATTAAAATTACATATAATGGTTATGATGATGATTAGGTGAAAAGTGCAATGTTATTACATTAAGGCATGCTACAACTGACAATACCATGATAAGATATCACTCATCGTTATTAAAGTGTGCTACACTGGCGTGATTATTACAATAGTTATGGGTGAGGGATTTTGGTAGTGAGATGACTGTTTAATGATTACAGTAATTGCCGATTCTTGGTCTTAATGGAGTTCTCATTCTTGAAGCAGGCATTTGGCTCAGAGTTTCATGATGTGGGTGATTCAGTGTAGAGGACCTGTTTTAAGATGATAGTTTAGGGACAGAAAGGAGGTAAAAGCTAGCACAAGTAATTTAATGCAGACCAGGCAAAGACATCAGTGCATTAGATAACAGTTATCACCAGTCTTGGCTGATGGAGGCTGGCATGGCCTTGCAGCAGGTGTGCTGCTTGTCCAGATGGAGTAACAAAGGCAAGCCCATCTGTGCCCATCTGCCTCCTGGCCACACTGAGTATCAGAGATGTAACCAGCAGACCCCATATGTGCTGTTACCATTCAAACAAATCTCCTATTCATACTCACAATTCTTGGGCCTAAATCACCATTTCGACCCTTAACCCATTCTTTAGACCCTTCTGTCCATATGACTTTATCTCCTCCTGTTCCTAATACAGGGCTTCTTCTAGCCCCACTGCATAGGCTCCCTTTAGGAAGTTGAATTGTTCACTAATTAATAACAGTATGCATGGGAACTCGCTAACTTCATTATTGAAGGCAAGCTTGCCTTTTTAATTATATCCACGTCTTGGATGTATGAGACATCTATTCCCAACCCTCCTTTTGCTCCTCCACAAGGCTAAAGCCGTTTATCTCCAGCAGTCCTCCAAATGAGGTAGTGGCCTGCTAGTTGTCTTTACAGAAATTTAATTTGATCTCAATCCATTCCACAAGGTGGAATGTTTAGGACTCATCTCTTGCTAGCACCTTCTTTTCACTATCATGAGTATTCTTTTACAACACCCCACAGCATCGCTATCTCTTTTAGCTACTTGTTATTTGATTTTCGCACACACATTGTCCTTAGTCTCAATAACTGTCTACAACTATTGATATTAGTATGTGGAAGTCACACTATTTTAGACTCTTGTCCTTCCTTAGGTGTCTCTCTATTTTTCTCTGGATCCACACACCAGATTGAGCGAACATGCACCTCTACCCAGGTTTGTCATCCCACCATTCTTAAAAACCCAATGCATAACATCTCTGCAGATAACGTTCAGCTTGCTCCAGGCACAGCTACTCCTGCTTTCTCCTCTTGCCTCTTATTCTTTTTTTCATTTTATCAGATGGATCACTCTTGCCCTCGAAACTTGTCCAAGATGATTTACTTACTCATAAAGCACCCTGGTATATCCACGATATAAAACTGACCAAACTCTATTGCAAAAGAATTTGAGTGGGCATAAGACATAGACTATACTTTCAAGAAACAATCTGCATCTCAGAAGACTTTACATTCATATAAAAGGTTGATGAACTCATCTGGAGATAATTTCTATGCAACCAGTTTAAATGATGTGCCAAACTCTTCCAAAAAACTGCTCTTGAATGTATCTTGTCCGACATTTCCTATTTGTTGCAGGTTGCCAATATCCCCACCTTAAGCACTTTGTAGTTCTCTTTTAGGCTATTTTTCAAGATAAAATTGTGTAAATGTGAAATTATTTTCCCAGTATAATCGCAATTACCCTCAAATCCTTATCTCCCTGAAATTCTCTTCTCCTTTCCATGCATGCATGTCCAATCTGACTCATTCCATCAAACATGGGGGCATATTCTCAAGGACTCATCGCCGAATTAGCGGCACTTTTCTGCCACGAAAGTGGCGATAGATTTATCGCCCTATTCACAAGCCTGCGCTAACAGCCGACATCGTCAGTTTACCTGCGATAGCTGCCGCTAAAAACATCGCCAAGGCTGACAGCGACAACTAACGCTAATCATATGCAGAGTAGGTGTTCCCGTGCAAAAACTCACGATAACACCACTTCGCGATATTCTCAACGACCAGCCAGATCGGCGATGCGGTCCAAAAACAGGCGATAAGGCACGTTAGCAGCAAGGACTTAAACCTGCTTTTTTCTGGTCTTTAGTAGTACGAAAACCTGCAGTATAAAGGGAGCCCAGCCCAGAGCCACATCTGAAGACCAACAGATGCCATGGAGCTACTAATCATGCAGCTTGGAGACCCAAGAGGGCCACAACACCCACCGCCACCACCCCCAGGACCACCCCCCCCGGACTGCCACCGAGGCAGCGCAGAGCAAGACAGCGGACCTTCCGAAAACGCACCAGCCTCAGAGACTTAACGCCAGAGAATGTCATTGCCCACTACAGGCTCAAAAGGACAACCATCCTCCGCATCCTGACCCACATTGCCCACAGGCTGACGGTACCAACACAGCGGACAACCAACATCCCTCCGTAGACAAAGCTGCTGACTGTGCTGCACTTGTTGGCCTCTGTAGTTGCTCCACCTTCCTCCATGGTGCTTTTCAGTTGTTTAAAAAAAAAAAAAAAATGTGCAGCTTTTATGGTGATTTTTCCCGCCTGACGTGGGAATAGCAAGCCTGGCACTGCTTATCACTGATATTTTTATTGCTGTTGGGCCCATCGCCACTTTTTTCACGTTTGGGTCTCCTTTTTTATCGGCGTCCCGGTAATTTTAAGGCGGACATTTGACGCGTTATCGGGATACTATCGCCAGTTGCCTGCGTGTTGAGAATACGCCGTTAACATGGCGTTAGTTTCCCGCGATAGACGCGTTATGTAAAATTGCGTTAACCTAGTGTGAGAAGTTGGCCTGGTATATGCTGTTCACTAATTAAAGTGGACACCTTGCACCAGGGCAAATCGACTCTTATGGTAGATAGGTTTAAGACAACCTTTTAAAGAAAGCTATCCTAGTGGTAGCTGTGGAGAGCAGCCTTCAGGCTAAGTCTTGAAGGAATGTAAAGCAGCTTGTTTTACCATATAATCTCTTGAATCACCAAATGAAAAGACACCACACAGGTATATATATCAAATATATATGTATTTATTTCTAAATAACTCTCTACTAATCTCTTTATGAGATTAGAAGACAAACATATGCACAAATCAACGATTCTCAATAAGTTAAGCACAAAATATGGCTGGGGCCCTAGGGGCATACCAGACCATATACTAAAAAAGGGACTTAGCAACAACGACTTGCAGGGAGACAAGGCCTAGGGCCTTCAGAAGTGCTGGGGCCTCACGAAACCACCCAAGGCAGGTAAGTAAAGGACCCACGGGGACGCGTGCAGTGTGGATACACAGGCGCGGATCGCCGTTGACTTCAATGGGGCAAGTCGCGGTTGGAAATTAAGAGTTCTAGGATACTTCGGGAGAACCTACAAGCAAGTCACTTACAGGGTAAGTAGTTCTAGGGCCCACACCCACAGGAGCACCGTAGTGCTGGAGTTACCTCACCCAGGGAAGCCGGGTGCATAGGTGTCCTTTGGTGTCGGGTCGCGGCGTCGTTTTCAATGGCGAACAAAGAAGACTTGCTGCTTGCGGGGGCTGAAGAAGTGTCCGGTGGAATCCAAGCCTGGATTCTGAATAAGGATGACCTGAAAGCAGAGGGGACAGTGTTCAAAGTCACTTGGCAGTGACTCGGGGCAAGGAAGATGGATGCCCACCGTCGTCGGTTGATTCAGGTCGGTTGCAGGTGCCTTGACTCTTCAGCCACGAGGTCCAGGAGGTGTCGACGACAACCAGGAGCTGGATTCTGGGTGTCCCACGAAGTCTGCAGCTTACTGCGGTGTCGGCAACTCGATCGGAGCCAACAAGACTTGGCAACAGCAAGTCTCGGGGAGATGAAGAAAAGTCGATGGCACAGACCAGCAAGGTCTGAGGGACTCACCCAGCGAGGGTAAGTCAGGGCAGGCCTGGAGCAACCAGAGGAGCCCTTTGGTTTCTTTAAGAAGTCTTCTGGGGACCCACGAGCCGGCTGGCAAGGGATCGCAAAGACACCTTGGGCGGAATCACTCAACAGGAGCCCACGGTCACTCGGGACGGTGTAGGCCTCTGATCTTCGGAGGGATTCCTGCTGGAGGTCGGGACCACACGTGGTCCAAAGCACAAGTTCGTGGAACGTTGTGAAGGGGTTGCACTCGACAATAGTGCACGGTACCCAGGGGTCGCGGTTCCTCGTCACTCGTGGGGTCCACTTGCCTCAGCTTCGCTGGGGACTCACGATGGCCTTGGAGAAGTCAGGAAATCTACTTCTTGGGCTGCAGGGACTTCGGACTCCGGCGGGAGCGGCGTAGTTTGCGACCATCGTTGTCGTTTTTGGTGCCTGCCAAGCAGGGAGTCACTCCTTGACTCCAAGGGAGATTCTTCTGTCTTCCAAAGGTAGTGGAACGTCGAAGGGCCAGGATTCTTCTGTAGAGCGTCATCCAGGGGTTATCTGCTTTGCAATGGCAAGGTTCCCCCTCTTATACTAAACAGAGGGGATGGACTAGCTCTATGACCCCACCTATGGGAGGGTCAAGGGAGGGGTGGCTACACCCACTTCCCTTTGTCCAGTTTCGCGCCAGAGCAGGGGCAGGTAGCCCCTGAGCTGGTTTGAACTGGCATATGCACAGAGGAGCCTTCTGCTCCCCCAGTGCAGGACTTCAAAGCACTCTAAGAGTGCACCCACCCAGCCCCAATACACTAAACCCTGTCTGGGAGGTGGTTACACCTCCCTGTGACAGGATGCCTATTGTTGGGCTTCCTCCACTGTGAGTGTCAGTCATCAGCAGGAGGGCAGCCCAGTGTCTGTGACTGGTGGCATCCATTTTGTGATGCCAGGGCTCTGCAGGATTCTACCGCGTTTCCACAGCAGGTACATGTCTTATCCCTCTAGAAGGGTGGAATGCTACCCCCGCCGCCAGGATTGGCGGGGGGTAGTATTCCAAGATGTTTGACACCAAACACGACATGTTTTGATGCAGCCATTCCAAAGTTAGCATTCTACCGCGAGGATATAATGCACTTAAGAGTATATGGTTTAACCGCATCCACAAACAGCACCAGAGAATGGACTCTGAGAACTGCAGAGGGGCCCTGCTCATGCAGAGGCACCCCCTCACATAGAAGCCAAGCACCCTGCCCTCAGGATTGATAGGGCCTGCCATAGGGGTGACTGATAGGGTTATATGTGTGTGCAGGAGAGATATAGGAAACCTATATCTCAGTGAGGGGTGCTAGCACCACCTCACCCAGGCTGCAGTAGCAGGCCTGTGGTGTCAGATTTAGTCTGCTTCCCAGGGTGGCATAATACATGCTGCAGCCCCTGGTAGGCCTGTGAAGTACCTATGCCCTTGGCACCTAAGGTACCATATACTAGGGACTCATAAGGCACCACAGTAACCAATCACTAGTGCACCTAGAGTGCACTCCATGTCGTTTAGAGAGAGCAGATAGACTGGGGCCCTGAATAGCAGGGTCCCAGTCCAACTAAGTCATAAATCAGCAAAACACCAGGAAAAAAGTGGGGGCAACCATATAGTCAGATTCCACCTTCCTACACCTAGGTTGGCGATAATTATCGCCCGTTTTTGAGAATATCCCCCATGGTCTTTTGTGAGCCCCCATCCAGCTCCCTTCTTACACTTTGCTTTGGATTCTATAGGTTTGATACTGACTGAGCTCTGCAATATGTCCGTGTTGCAAGGTGAGGTTACTCTTTGTTTTATGCTTTGGATTCTGCAGGTCTGATATTCACTGAACTCTGCTATACATCCTTGTTGCAAGGTAAGTTTCTTCTTTGTCCTAAACAAGCTCTGGTCATATTACTGTATATGCAACACTTCTGGAATATTTGATCATGAACAGTTTTATTTGTTTCTCTCTACCTCCTGTGTCTATTCAGATACTCAAAAAGAAAATCAATAGTCAGCTCTATAAATTCCTTGAGACTAATCATGTCCTTGAATAAGAGTGGTCAGGATTCAATCCCTACATAACACCAAAACTACCACCGTCTCTGTATTAGATGATGTTAGGCTCACTCCAGATAGTGAAGGGTTGGCTGCTATAATCCTACTTCACCTGTTGGTGGCTTTCAACAAGGTTGACCACAGCCTTTTGTTAGCTTGCCTACACCATGTTGGAGTACAGTCATATGCATTTGTTTTATTGGCCTCCAATATGCAAGATTGTTCTCAAGTCATCCATCTCCCGCATAGGAATCAGAGTTCAAACATCTGGCATCTGGAGTGCCCATGGCTCCCTCATCAACCTCTTGTTATTTAACATTTATGTTTTGGGTTTGGCTCAGCTCATCCCCTATTTTGGGCATACCCTTTTGACTTACATGGATGACACCCAGTTGATCATTCAGTTTAAGGTTGAGTCATCTTTTATCCTTTCAATTTTGCAAAGCTGGTTCTTAATGGCTGTCTCTGGGATAAGCACAAACTCTCTAAAACCCATTGCAGACACAATAGAGGTTTTGGGGACTGAAAAGCACATGTTCAGGTAAACATCAGCCTGGAGTCCCATTGTTCTTGGCTTTGCCCCAACGATAGCCCATGAGGCCAGAAAGCTGTTTACTTACAGCGATCACAAATTTCTTTTGTCCTGTTGTTTACATCTTTGTTGTTGTTTACAATTGTGCCTTTTATTCCATCTGTCTCACACCAGTATGAAGTCTGCAATTATGTTAACTCACCTGGATGAATGCAATTTCTTATATTTCCGGTTTTCTGGTTTTCTTCTTGCCCGTCTTATAAAGGATACAAATTTATGCTGCAACTCATTTTTGGTTTATACCGACTGACCACAATCAATCCCTTTAGGTTGTCACTGCATTGACTTCTGTTCCCAAATTAAATATGTTAAAATTGCAGTGCCCCCACATGTCTCAAAGTAAAAGTTTCACCAGCTCTCCTGTCCGTTCCCTAACATCATTGGTTTCTATACTTGTTATGATCTATTGCCATCTTCTTAATCGGTCAGGGGCTGAGTCTTCTGAAAACTTGCAGCCTAATTTTGGACCACATTTTCCACTAAGCTTTGTGTGATCAATGCTCTTCTCAGTTTCCAAAATACCCTCAAGACCTGTCCCCTGCATCTAGCCATATCAGTGTCCCATAGGGCCAGTGTGGTGAATCTACACTCTAAAAAGTCAAAGAACAGGATACAGACAGTGTTGCCTGAATTTTGTTTCTGGTACCTGCTATTTGAGGATATGAAACTCCTCTCACCTCTTACTTGGCATTACCTGAAATACTGCTTACTTACTTTATTCTGCTTGAAGATGGTGGTGTACGAAGGACTTTCTGTAAGTTTGTTATGTGGCTAGTAAAGAGGCTATTTACAAGATGCGGTAATTCTAGGTTTCTCTTCATCTTGTGCTAGTAATGACATTTCACAAGCTGTAATTTTGGCATTGCATCTAATAGCCTGACAAAAGATGTCCATCACCTAAGTGAAAGTGCACCTCATTGAAATCATTATGGTATTTCCATCTGTATGTCACCTGCAAAGCATCTTGAGTGGGTTTTACACTACTGCGCATAACACCAACCAACACTAGGAAAAATGCAGCACTAGGACTTTATTAAGATGATGTACTGATTCAATTTCTCAGTCTTTAATATTTCCGGTTTGACTTTTACCTTAGGTTTCACAGTATGTCAATCCTCTCCATATTCCTCCTTGGGGTATTATACTGATATCAGTATATGTGCATGTAGATATTTATGAATTCAATCCTTATCGCTTACAGTTGCAGTCTTAGTGCTGGTCAGATTCGGAAATCCATGGGTACAGAAAGGAAAAAAGAGGATTGTTTATCTCTCCTCTGGTCTGTCTAGTTTCTTCTTGTGAACTGGCCAGAATGAGTTTGTTGTAGGGAACAACCTACAGTGGTTCCCACGTTCAATCCCCAATCCTTTCCCCAATTGGACCTAGGGAAAATAGTGACCTTCCTTTCCTCCTTCCTTCTTCAGTGATTGGCTACACAGCACCTCTTCAGGCAATTGCCTTCGCCCTTACATGATACGGCCCACACTTTTAATTTAGGGTAGGTGGTATGTGCTACCAACATCTTCTAGCATTTAGGGCAAGTCAAAACATTTGTGCCTAGTAAAGACCAGCTCCCTTTCCCTTCCTTTGCATAGTGTCTGCTATGAAAGTCAGCAATCTCGGGGTGCTTCATTTCCCTTTGTGTTCGAGGAAGGGGAATGGTCCCGTACCATGTGCAGCCACCCCACTAGAGGTGTATCGAAAAGTTGTGTCACGGCATAACTGCCATAGGCTGACAGTCATACCAGTGGTGTTGAGACCCCCATAGCCACAGTCTTCCTGTACCATTTACTCCTGCTAGATCCCCTCCTCCAAGCCCTGCTTGCTGATTTTTAGCTTTCCTTACCCTTCTATTATCTCTGCTTGTTATGGTCTTTTTCACTAATCTTGCCTTGCTTATATTTCTCATCTTGTGTTCATTGCAATTTTCTCACTAACTTTGTTTGAAGTTTCTTCCCTCATTGGTGGACAGTTGAGCAGGGGCGGCTCCTCTGTTATGGCGGAGGAGCATCGTCCCACTGCTTTTAAGCAGTGTAATAAAGCAAAAATAAAATGATAATAACTGAACGTTATTATCATTTTATTTGTTCCTGCGGCTGAGGTGGGCAGGGCTGTTCCAATTACACGCAGGGGAGGAGTCGTATGCCCACTCCTAAGTGCACATGACTGTTTGGCCCGCTCTCTGGGGCCGGCCAAACAGTCATGCGCACTTTTCCTGTTCTCCACACAGGCTGCCTTACAGCCTGCATGGAGAACATGCCCAGGTTCCCTGTTCCTGGCTGTGTGTCGAACCACAATGTTCAGACCAATCACAACGCTGCATTGCAGCATTGTGATTGGTTCCCGAGTCCTGACGAGGAGAGATGTTTTTTTCCTTTTTGTTTTTTTTTTACATCCCCCCACCCGCCCCCGCCACCCACGATCCGTGCCAACTGCCACTGCTGTTGAGTACATCTTGCTCACTTCCTAATAAATCTAGTCGCCCCCATTCTGAAATGCAAAACAGCCAGCCTTTAGCAGAACATTCTCAAATGCAAGAATTTCCTTCACACCACCTTCGCAAAATGAATTTGAATTCCATCTCTACATTATTAATGTAGAGAGAGCATGTTTTCAATTATGAAATCAGAGGGTACATTATCGGCAAATTTGTGCCTTTGTAGTTTTGCTTTGTGCAGAAACATATGTAGATATAAAAATGCAAATGAAATAGATACATTGATAGCTGCACACATATAATTGCTCATTCAATTGTTGGTTCACAGTCAGATGCATTTTCAATGAAAGCTGTGTTTTTAGGGTTATTTTTAACCAATGACAGTTCTTTCTTTATTACCAATCTGGTGAGGTACCATTTGATCCTTCTGGCTGGCAATCAAATGTGCCAGTTCATGCCATGAGCAAGGTAATATGTACACTTCAAACTATGTGATACAGCACTATTTCAAAATATATATGCTTCACTACCACTTGGTAGTTTTCTAAATAAACATTTAGGGCCTCATTACGATGTTGGTCAGAAAGCATTCCGACCGACCCCTTGTCAGAATCATTTCCGACCGACTCGGGTTCGGCGAGTCCGACCGACCGGTTAAGATGCTTCCGAACACCGTTCAGACCACAGCCGGAGGCCTCTGGGGGAAGGAGGGGCCTGCTACGGGCCCCCAAAGTCAGTTCCTGACAGCCGTTCCATGTCGGACAAACCAAGTTGGAACGGCTATCTGAATCCGACATCGTAATACGTTGGTCGAAAAGATGGTCCGTAGACCTGTACGATTCGGCTCCGACCTACTCGGTTTCTCAGAATGTGGGTCAAAACCGAGTCGGCGAGACCCAACGGTTACCTTCTATCAACTCGGGTTCGGCAAGTCCGACCAACCGATTACGATGTTTCCAAACACCTTTCAGTCGGACTCCCATTGACTTCAATGGGAGCCTGTGTTCTGACCGACAACAGAGTCTCCTATTGAAGAAAGGGGTGGTTGCTGAAAACAGTGCACCCTGTCGCAGGCACCCCATGGTGCCTGCCACACTGTGCATGGTAGTAAAGAGGGGTCGCATGGGTACCCCCACAGGCCCCAACTGGAGGCCTCTGGATGAAGGGGGTTGCCTTCTACGGGCCCCCAAAGTCAGTTTCCGACAGCCGTTCCGTGTCGGACAAATCAAGTTGGAAGGGCTGTACGAATCCGACATCGTAATACGTCGGTGGGAAAAATGGTCAGTAGACCTGTACAATTTGGCTCTGACCAACTCGGTTTCATCGAAAGTGGGTCTGAATCGAGTCGGGGAGACTGAACGGTTACCTTCTACTGTAATCGGTCGGTTGGAAATGTTTCTGAGACAGTCGGAAACATGGGTTCCGACTCAGGTTAGGAAAATCTGAATGCCATTTTCAGCCTTTCCGACCCACATCGTAATGAGGCCCTTAGTGTTTTTGAAAACAATGGAGAAGGGCCTTTTAATTTATGCCCTTTACGTTTTCCCTTGCCGCTCAAAAGAATTAAAATTTGCAGTCTGAGGCAGATGCTTGTAGCTGCACCAAATGATATTGAGCAGCATGAAGTTTATGCATACACTGCTACTTCATGTTCATTAGGGACAAGTCTGAACAGCATTGTTCTGTGAAAGTGGCTCCTACCTGATGAAAGGGTCCCATTTCTGATTTTGTACTATAAAGGAAGCCACATTGATGGGGATGGCAGTTTCTTTCAAGGCGCAGACATGACTGCTGGACTGGCACGCATTTCTAAATTAGATGGAAGTAGTACCAAAGGAATTGCAGACATAATGTGCTTCAACTCTTGAAGGACTTCCATCAAACAATAAATCAGGCCCTCAGTGAAGACGTTCCTTCTAAAATTTGTATCCTGGATCAGAATACTTGCTGAAAGCAGAACAGGTGTCAGTTCTTGCTCATTCTGGAGTATATACTGACTTTAACAAGCAGTACTTGAGCGAAGTGTGCACAAGTGTCTGATGTTCCCGATGCCCTTTATGGGGCGTATCGCAATTAATAAAATTATGATCGTGCTACCTTGTACTAGATGCTTTGCAGCACATGCCAATGCCATACCAGAATCTTTCTTTCACAAACTGGATGAATTGCTCCGATTGCAGTACTGGGGGACAGGAAGGACATGGATAAGTTCGGACATACAGAAGCTACAATGGATAGTGGAGGGTTACAGGTACTAAATTTCAAGACCTATTATTGGGCAGCTCATATTCAACATATATGCTGTGGTTCCAGGAGAGGGGACCCTGATCCAGTAGCAAGGATGTTGGTGTGCTTGGTACGGTCACGGGGACTAATGGCATTGCATTTAATCCCTTGCAAGAAACGGACAGCTATACCAATACAGGTTAAGACCCTGCTGGATATATGGGGATAGGCAACTAAAAGAGAAGGGTACAAGTATACTTACATGCAGCAGATGATTCCCTGGCCCTCTAATTTTATCCCAATGATGCCATTACTCCTGAGACATAGAGGTGAAAGTGACATCCCACATGACATAGTAGACTTGTTTGAGGAATTGTGTGATAAATGGGAGATAGCTGGTGGATGTTTCCTGGTATATGCTGGTTTGGCAGCAGCTGTTTGCAGGGCCTGGACAGGGTTTCCATGAACCAGAAACAAATGTGTTAAACCAGATTCTTCCAGACATGGGAGGTGAGGGCAAACTCATCACTCAAATTTACTCATTGTTGATACCACGCAAAATTACCCATATAACCACACTGAAGACACAATGGGAAGGTGCTATGGGCATGGAGTTAAGGGAAAGCGACTGGACATCTATATTTGGTAACTGTAAGAGGTAACATGTAATGCACACCTAAACTTGTGCAATATAAATGCATACATAGGGCTCACATCGTTTCATAGTGGCCTCATAGACTAGATTACACCAGATTAGAACAGTGCCCCAAATGTAGAATGACAAAGGGAACATGTGGTGGACATGCCCAGGTATGAGAGCCTTTTGGGGTGAGATAATTCAGATTTTAGGAATACTAACCAAATCGCAACCACTACCAATGATACAGATGTGTTTACTGGGACTAATCAGTCATAATACACATACTAAATATGCGGAGAAGTTATTGGAACTAGGCCTCACTGTGGCAAAAGTGTGTAGCACTACGATAGATGTCCAAATGACTGCCCACATGAAAACAATGGTTATGGGAATTTGAGAGGTGGGGTACACCACAGGCTGGTTTATAATGGGGTGGTACAGAGAGGAAGGATGGAATGGGATTTAGTAGAAGTCTGGGAAAGGGGAGATGCAGAACCGGAATAAGATGTGGAGGGGACAGTTGATTAATACTTTTTAAATGTGTCTGTGATGTTGATCTGCTGTAATTTGATATGATAGTACCAATTATGCTGTCTAAGTGATCCAATGTCATGTATGTATTTATATTTATTTGCAAACGGTGTGACTCAAATCTCTCACTTTGTTTTATGGGGTATCAAGTCCCTGAACTGTAATGTTATTTTGTTCTTAAAACCAATAAACATTTTTAAGCGGAAAAAAGAAACAATGAATAAAGTACAATAAGTAAAAAAAAAAAAAAAAGATTTATTGGACCTGAACATGAAGGGCAGCATAGCTATTAGATTAATGTAGCACTAGATTGCCCAAAGGCGGATTTAGTTAATAGACATTTATATGTTACCACATTTTATTGAATGATACATTTCTGATTGGGCCACACAGCCCCCTTCCTGAGGCCAATTTCAGCTCCAGAAACCCCATCCCCCAGGGCCAGGCCTTAATGTTTAAAAAAAAAAAAAGAATGGGTAGGGACCCCATCCCCCGGGGCATGGCCATGTCAGTTGGGACCGCGGGGGGAGCCTCAAGGCTACCGCGGTCCCCGCCGGCTCCCCGCTTCCTGCGGGAGCCGGCATTGCTTTTGGGCAGAGGGAGCTCAAAACACGCAGCTCCCGCTGACCAAAAGCAATTCTGCTCTGCTTCAAGGAAGGGAGAGCATTTTTCATGCTCTCGCTTCCATGAAGCGAGGCAGAGTTTGCTATGGCTTGGCGGGAGCAGTGCTCTCGCCAAGCCATAGCAAACTGCAATGCACCCCAGGACATTGCTGGAGCCAGCCCCCAGAGGTGGTGGTCTCCAGGGCTGGGGTCAGCAATAGACCCCCCTCTTTATTTAATTTGTGCTCCAAGGAGGTGGCGGTCCCCGGGACTGCAGGGGGGCCCCTTAGGCCCCCTGCGTTACAATACATTAGCCCTGGGGAGGTGGCGGGCCCCAGGGCTGCGTGGGATGCTGCATTCTATGAGGTATTTAGTTCTGGGGATGAGGCGGTCCCTGGGGCTGTGGGGGCCCGAGAGGCCCCTGCATTACTAATTCAATTGTCCCGGGACCTGGCCCACCTGGGAGCCTAATTAAATGAAGCACGGGAGACCGTGCTTCGTTTAAAAAAAAAAATTGTCAGGATTCACGGATCCACCGCGACTCCCGCCGAAAATGTAAACAAATATGCTTTTTTGGCCCTGGCAGGTCTCTGTGGGACCCCTGAGCAGGCCTAGGTAGTCAGCGTGTTTCTACCCTGCCCCCTTTTCTTGTTTTTTCACCTTTTTTCTTGTGACAGACAGGCAAACATACACTTGGACAGAGAGATAGAGGGCCATGCACGCAGACAGACAGAAACATAGATAGATAGATATATAGATAGATAGACAGATGCACAGACAAATACACACGTAGACAGACAGATATGATAGACAGACAGAGACAAACAGGCGAGTGGATGGGTAGGTAGGTACTCATAGAGACAATCGGGTGCACACACATGCAGAGAGGTAGACAGATGTTCACCCACTGAGTCAGCCAGATGTACAAACACAGACAGGCGTACCTGAAAAGAGACAGAAAAAAACAAATAAAATATACATATTGAAATATTAACATTGGGCCCTCCCTCCATCGCCCTTGCTTTCGGTCCCATTTGCTTCTCTTATCCTGTGTAAAAGGAGCTTCTCTGCTCTGTGAAGAGCACTAGCCCTGCTCCCCACCGGTATTCCCGGTGCCCCTTCTCCGTCTGAGCTTCCTGTCCCGTGGACGGCACTAGTCTCACCCCCAGTTCTCCTTCCCTCCTCCCCCTGCACCCCTGTATCCATGCACTTGTCACAGGGGCCAGGGTGGACTCCTATTATGCGGGTGTGCGCTGCCTCATATTTACCCTTTTCTAGACACTTTCTGGGGCGGTTGGAACCCCCCACCCCGAAGTTACTTTGAAGTATTCGTTCTAATGACCCGGTTCGGTGCAGGACACACGGAGCTGAAGCAGAGGTTCACGCAGGACACATATGGATGCTTGGAAGATAGCTTGGCAGGTTCTGCACCTGTAGCTGAGGTCCGCTTGGAAGCTCCCTATGTTGCTGGTGGGGCTAGTTCCACCTATCAACCACCTGAGGCTGGAGGAAGATGAGGCTGCCCCTTGGTACGTGTAGCAGCTTTACAGCGTCTCGACCCCAGGATGGGTTTTACGCACTGGGCCATTTTTGTATATTTCTGCCGTGTTATTTTTTTTTGTAGTTAAATGGCTCGAACTCTCGGGGGCTTTACGTTAGGGTGACCAGATCTTGAGAACCAAAAACCGGGACATTTTGCAAAAATAGAAGAAGGACTACAACATCAACGGTGTAGAATGACAACTCTTATCAACATAGGAATACAGGAGAAGCACTAAGAAAATAGATAAAATGTAATTTCTAACCAGCATCATAGCTGTTAATTAAATTGCTTACTTATAACAGCTGCTAACTAGCACAACTTTAGAACACCCAATAATTGCGTCTCACTGGTTTCAGTCGACCCCCTCTAAAAACCAGGACATGAGCCAAAATTGCCAAAATCTGTAGGACAGCAGGTGAAAACCCGAAATGTCCTGGAAAATCCGGGGCTGCTGGTCATCCTACTTTACGTGAGCACCGGTTACATTACACAAGGACACATTCATTTTTAGGCACTAGGTGATCCCAGTGTCAGGCGTTTATAGTGCGTAGGGTCTACGCCCTGTGTGTGACAGGTCTGCATAATGTCAGCAGGGGTAGTTCACAGAGAGCAGGGCCTGTTTCTGGGGAGTGCATAGGATGGGGAGGCTGTTAAATGTACATATTAATGTCTACAAGGTGAGCTTAGTGCACCCAGAAGTGCCCCGGGGCATGCGCCTGTGTGAATTATGTATAAGATATACAGATAGTGCCGATAAATGTGTGCACAGGGGAGCTATGAATCACCTATATGGTGCATGTGAGGTGCTCTGCTGTATTTATGGAAGGCTCATGTGGCACCTATAGCCTGCAGGTCACGTATACATCCACTATATGGCTGCATCTATTTAATGTATAAAAAGAAGGGGAAATGTGGCCCTGAGCCCATGGCTAGGGTCATCGAGTGTGGGGATGGGTCAAACATGTGGCTAAAAAAATAATATACTGCAAGTATTGTATTGGTCTTTCAAACGAATGCCTAGAACAGATAAATGTACCTTAAATGAAACGGAAAAATAAATGCATGTTAAACCAATCAAAGGGAAATGCAATGATTTATGATCTGAGCCTTCAGTTTGTGAATGCAATCCCTGCAGATATCTTGTGTGACCACAGTCACAGCTGTGAATCCTTCCCTGCAGCGGGGAAGAGTGATTTGTGTGCTTATAGTCCCACAAGGTCGCACCCTGGGAGGAATGAGTCCCCTGCAGAAGTCTTTTGTTGCAGTGAATCTTTCCCTACACCGGGGAAGAGTTACCTGTGCACATATCGTGCTACGAGGTCACACCCTGGGAGGAGTGTGACCCCTGCAGATGTCTGTGTGTGACCAAAGAGTCACAGCAATGAATCATGCCCTGCACCGAGGAAGAGTGATCTGTGTACTTATAGTGCTACGAGGTCGTACCCCGGGAGGAATGCGACCCCTGCAGATGTCTGTGTGCGACTAGAGCCACAGCAGTGAATATAGTCCTGCACCGGGTAAGAGTGACCTGCATACTTATAGTGCACGATGTCGCATACTGGGACATAACGCACTCCGTAAACATAAAATAGTATTGAAAGCAGTATTAGGGTGTGCAAAATCTGTCGAAACATGTCATGTTTTAGATCACAGATGTCATTTCAAATATATATTTTATTAATAAGCAATCAGACTGTACCTAGTGGAAACATTTGTGTAAATGTCCCTTAAAAGCACGCACTCCAGAGCTCCCTGGTAACAGCTTTGGGTTTCTTCTAAAAATGACATTTTAGGCAGCAAGAGGACTCAAGTGACTCCATCAATCAAAGCCTGAACCGGCCCTGAAGCAGCCTTTACATTTGCTGATTAACCTTTCTTTAAAACTAAATTTCTCACATGCACTCTAGTGAGAAGGTTGCTTTCTGTTTAGCCCTCTGTACCTCCCTCGGCTTCACAGTATAGGAGACCCCCCTTACTTTCAGCAGAGGCCCCCCGTGTTGCATATACCATACACGGACCATTGCTTTTAACAACAAATAAGGGAACTGGTTTGTAAAATTTAAAAAAGAAAGGACACGTCACTCCCTATAAATGCAGTCCGTTTTGACAAGTGCCTATAATATTGAAATGAACCCAATTTATTTTATACCACCCATTGGTAGTTTCTATGCACTGTGAATAACATGTTCCTATTACCAAATGTAATTGGAGCCAATGTACCGACCGTGGAAGGCTGAGTGTGGCTGTCAGTGTGGCTGTCAGGATTCGAAGGAATGACCTTCTGTGCATCGTGAGTGTCAGTACAGAGCGTTGAACTGACGGAGTCATCTAGGGTGCAGGAAGTGTACAACGCTTCTAATAAGGTTCATACACATACAAAGCGCCGACTGGGTGCTTGAAGGGTTTCTAAGCAGTATGAAAGTCTTTATTGTTTCAGTTAATAAAAACCATACAATATCGAAAATTCTTATACCCTCTATCTCTTAAAAGCATTTAAAATTTTTTTTTTTTTTTTATACCAAACGATTTCATAAAAAGATTGTTAAAAGGGGATTTCATAAGAAAATATACAGTGTTACTGACTTACTAAATAAACACTAGACATAGAATCCTTTTAAAACCTATCTAAGAACCCTACCTAACATTAAAACCAAAATACATGACCATTTTATATTTGTCAAAAACTGAACCTCCATCACCACTTATTTCAGTCCCAATATTGGAGTCAACAACGCAACTCCTGCTACCACTTCTTATATGTTCCTAACGGCGGGTACAAACACTACTCAGTCAATGGCACTGTGAGTTTTATGTCCATTTTCATTATTTATCTGTTCGTACCGTATCAAAAATGTCATCACCTTACAATTTAAAAGGGGATCCGTTGAGTCCAAGCCCTTGATTATTGCGGATCTACAAGACCTAATCCCTCTATCGGTAAATGCCTTTTTCAAAAACCATGCCCGAGTCGACTTTAAACATGGACATATACAGATAAGATGAATTAAATCTTGCTTCTCTGCGCCACATAGTGTACATATTGTAGGCCCATTATATCTCCATTTTGGCTGATCCGCTAAACTTGGTAAGTACCCAAACCTGGTGGCCATGAGTTTCCGTTTTAGGTAGTATGAATATGTTGTGTTCAGATATTCAGCCGGTTGTAATTTTGTGTAGGACTGCAATACCATCCAGGCATGAGACCTCTTTGCAAACTTATTTTTGTCCTTTAATAATGAATGTAGTTTCACCATTTTATTTATCACTTTACGAAAAACAGGAAAGGAGGGGGACTGTGCCCAAAGATCTTTGGACTTTGTTTCTTCCAAGGCCAGTTTTAAAAACTTTCCATAACTAGAGTGCTGATCTTCTTCCTGAGCCCGCCATAAGGCATCGTGTAGGTCATTCTCTCGATATAACCAGATTCTATACCAGCCTTTCACATACGCATAGGTTCTCCCAATCTCTTGATGAATAAGGCCAAATTCCAATCTCACCTGCGCTGGGGACGCGTTTTGAGGTAGGTTAAAACCCTTTTGTGTGCTTTCAGTTGTATCTTGTCCAACAGTTTAGCATCTGTTCCATGTAGAACGATGCTTGCGTACTCTACTGTCGGCATCAATTTGGCAGTCATTACGGCTAACAATGGCTTTAGGGATGGACCCTTTAGCTTTTTTGAGAGGGCACAAAATGCTTAGATTAAGCCATTACCTTTTGTTTCCAGATAGTGTTTATGTTTTTGGAAGTTTAAACGATCATCAATGTACAGCCCTAGATATTTGTAGTTATCAACGACCCATAATGTTATTTCTCCCAGTCTGACAGGGAATTTGCGTCCTGACCGCTTTGCAATAGTCATCGTTTTTGTTTTCTTTGTGTTAATTTCCAAGGCGTTGTCATTTGCAAATATTGCTAGCTGGTTTAATGATCTTTGTAAGCCAACTCGTGTTAGGCTGAGTAAAACTATCTCATCGGCGTAACAAAGATGTGTTATCAGTAATGGGCCCAAACGTGGTGGATGAGAATTTGTCCCATTTAATCTTATTGAGAGGTCCGCCATAAAAAGATTAAATAGATGGGGGGCTAGTACGCAGCCTTGCTTTAGCCCTATCTCCGTGTGTATTGCCCTTGAAATTCTCGTACCATCTGCAATTTTTACTCTTATCCAAGTTCCAGTATATAATTGAATTATGGCACACAATATTGATTCTGGGAGACCCATCTTCTTTAATTTACACCACAGCAGGCCTCGTTCTATGCTGTCAAATGCTGCTTTAAAATCAATAAAACAGAGCTGTAATTTTACATTCAAGCGTTTGTACCTTTCTGCAATCATGGTCAAAGCAAGTATGTTAGTTGTTGTTCCAAACCCCTTACGAAATCCTGTTTGGTTCATAGGAATCAACTTATTTTTAGTAGACCATTCCACCAAGTCCTCTAAGATTAATGAGGCGTAATATTTCGCTTCCACATCCATTAGGGCTATAAGCCTGTAATTTGCAGAATCCGATCTGTCTCCACCCTTGAATATTGGATTAATTATTGCACCTTTCCAACTCATGGGGAGAATATTCAATAATTTTTCCTCCATAAAGAGCCCTGACAACTGAATCGCCCAGTATTCATGGTCACTTGAGAAAATGGCTTGAGGTATTCCATTTGGCCCCGGGGCCCCATCCCTTTGACTGATTTTATTATTTTCATTATCCTATCAGATACCTGGAGTTGGCAATCCACCGTTATTTGGTAATCCATGATTTTATACTGTTCATTAGATGTATCTGGAGGCCTAGATTCCAAGTCAATGTGACTGTTTTTATTGTCACAGCCTAAAGTTTTTTTAAAGGTGCTACTCAAGTAATTTACCCAGTTCGATTCCGTCACACATGCGTTGTTTATAATTTGCGTTGGTCCAGTTATTCCATTTATTATTTTACAAAACGCTTGGTTGTTCGATTGTTTAGCACAGAAAAGAAGCTTTGACCAAAATTGCCCCTGGTTCGATTTTTGATCCTTCCAGATTTGTTTTTTATATATTCTTTTGAGATTTTTTATATCATTCCAGGTGCTCACATCATTATTTATCCTATTCTTTCTGACCGCCTTCCTAATTTCTTTCCTTAATGTTAGCGCTTTGTTTGAAATTTTCCCGGTCTCCTTGCTACTTTTCTGTCTTACAAAATCCTGTTTGGGTGCCAGCATCATGAACTTTGTGGTAAAAGTTGTCCAGTTTGCTACTTTATTGCTTTCTGTAGCTCTATTAGTTTCTAATGCCTCCATTGCTAACTTTGTTAGCTCCAGTAGATTACCAACCGAACATCTTATACGCTTCAAGTTAGTTGTAGTTAGGTTGCCTGTCACTGAGGGTGCTTCCTGGTACTTATGAAAATTAGTTCTTATTTCCAGATGCTGATATGAATGATCACTTTGCGTTGTATATTTGATCATGAATTTCGTCACTTGATTTAGTAAAGGTAACGACAAGATTGTAAAATCTATTATTGACTGAGAATTTATACCTTGATATGTCCAACATGGGGGCATGTCGTCTTGCGTTCTTCCATTTAATATTCTCAGTCCTAGATGTTCCAAGGCCAAGACTGTTTTTTGTCCAATTAAATCCCGTCGTTTTGCCGTTGAGTGAGTTTGTACCGGTACAGACCAGAACACATTTTGTGCAGTTATTAATTCATCGTCCTCGGGGTGTGAATGAGGTTGGTGTTAAAATCACCCGTTAATATAATTTCCCACTCTGGGTTCGTCAGTCTGTATTCTGTGATTATCGAGAGTAATTTATCCAACTGCAGTCGTTTTTCCCTACATTTGGATGCAAATAGACATTTATTAATATTATTGTTGTTAATTCATGTTTTAACAAGTTGTCTAATTTGATAACCTGTATGTCTGAAGTTGTTGTACTAAGTTGCTCCGAACATAAGGCTACTGCGGTTGAAATATATACTGCTAGGCCCCCCTTTTCTCTCCCATGCCGATGTATTCTTGTGGCATTAACATGATGAAGTTTATAGTTAGCTACTTCCTGCGGATTTAACAACCAGGTCTCTTGTAATGCAATAATTTCGTATTTATTCCAATGTATTGGTGGTACATCCCCCTGAATTTCACTTTTAGGCCCCGCTATATTCCAAGAGAGCAACTTTAGGCAATCGTAATGAGGACTGTTGGCTTGATTAACAAGTCATTCCCTTGACGGAGCATTGAGGGTTACAGCTAGCCATCCCCAGTGCATTGGACCCTGCCCCCGTGTTTGTATGTTGTTACCGTTACTAATGTCACCCTTTTTTCCTCTAGCAATTTGTAGGACCGAAGATACCTGACTAATGTCCCTTTTTTCCTCTAGCATTTTGTAGGACTGAAGATACCTGACTTTTTTCAATTTCTGGAAAATAATTCTTTGAGGGCTTCATTAGCGGTGTTGGGTAACAAGGTCTTAGGGGTTTTTCCAATAAGATACCCCATGCTTCAAATTGTTGTCTGGCATTCATAATAACTTCCACAATCTCCTCATTTCTCCATGTCGCAAGTGTTCTTTCCATCTGTTTCTTTTTGTTATACGTTCCTTCCATCTGTTTCTTTTCTTCATGAGGAATAAATTTAATGGACAGTAAATCAGATTGAGTTAAGTTTTTTAAAGCTGGAATTTTAGCCAATAGTTGCATTATATTTCCTCTATTAAGGATATCTTGCTGTCCCTGTGAGGTATAGTTGGGCGTTAGAATAATCTGTTTGCTCCAACTGTCCACTTGATTTATCTCAATATATGATGACATGTGATTTGGCTTGTGTTGTGGTTCCGACATCACTGTTCTAGTGGTTGCCCCTACTTCCTTATTATTTCGTATATTAACTTTAATTAGAACTTGCTCTTTTAGCACATCTTCTATTTGTGTATTCCTTTGGGGAATTTCGTCGGATTCTTTTAGTTCCTGGGGACTATTGTTTATTGCAGTCTGTGTAGATCTTATCCCAGAAGAGGTACGTGAGCCTTTAGCCTGTTCTGGCCTACCCTTGTTATTTGATTGATTCCGAGATTAGCTCTTGTTGTACTGCCAATCCCTTCACTATGCTGTTGGTTGCCCCTACTTCCTTATTATTTCGTATATTTACTTTAATTAGAACTTGCTCTTTTAGCACACCTTCTATTTGTGTATTCCTTTGGGGAATTTCGTCGGATTCTTTTAGTTCCTGGGGACTATTGTTTATTGCAGTCTGTGTAGATCTTATCTCAGAAGAGGTACGTGAGCCTTTAGCCTGTTCTGGCCTACCCTTGTTATTTGGTTGATTCCGAGATTAGCTCTTGTTGTACTGCCAATCCCTTCACTATGCTGTTATGTGGCTCTGTTTGTCTTACACTTTGATTTATTTCCTTTTTTTTGCTAATGCCATCTTGCATTTGCGTGGAATATCTGAATTCTCTATTTGTTTTTTTTGCTTGTTCTTTTTTCCTGCTGTAATTTTTTTACTTAATATCTCTTGATTCGTTTGTCTTGAGGACATTGACTCCTCCATACTTGTACTTTGTCTTGTTGAATTCCACAAGGGGGTGGATCGTTGATTATGTCATTCCCATCTTCCCTTACCTGGTTTATAGATTTGTTTATTTGCACTAGTTGCTTTTTATCAAAAATATGAAACAATCTCTTTTCACCATTATTGCTCTTCCTCGATTTCCTTGCCCATTTTGTTTGTCTCTTCGTTTGTATACATAACTTCGAATCATCTTGAACAATTATCATAGCCTGTTTTTGATTCATTTGTTTCATATTATCGTTCTCAACTTCCAAGTCCCCATCAGGGGGCTTGGGTGCTTCATTTGATTCCCGTGGTTGTGATTGCTCAAAGATTAAAACTCGCTGGGTGTCTTTAGTCACTTTGTCTCTATGGATTTCATTTCTTGGCTGCTCCAGGCCATTAGTTTGTCTTGCTATTAAGAATAAGATACTTTGTAAAATTGCCGGTACAGTACTCAATTTATCAATTATTGGGCCACATGCACACTCGCTGGACACCACTACATTTGAACCTCTCATTATAGTTATTAAGGCTGTGAGGTTTTCCAATTTTGAATTTATGCCAGAAATGTAAGTGGCTATTATATTCTTTAAATCGATCTGAATGTCTAATTTGTCCGACTGCATGTTAAAAGTGGTTATTACTGTTTCCAGCATTTTTAATAGCGAGGCAGACACAGTCGTGTAGTCTTCTATTTTGGCACCCTGCCCCCTGGTATCTGAGTCCGCACCCCTAGAAGTGAATGTTCATACCCCATCACCCCCACCCGGCTGAGATGCAACCTTACCTCACGCACCTCTTCCACCATTCACCACTCTTTCATGGCCCTACCCGCTACTCCACCCCTGCTCTCTCCTCACATCTGACTGCGCCCTCGGCCTCACTTGCAAGGAGGGGGTTCATTTTCAGTAAAGCGCCTGGTTTTCCATACGGATAGGTGTGCGCCACAGAACTATAAAAAAAAACCCTGAAAACGCCTCATTTGTAAATAAACACACTCTTCGGCGTGGATCTGAGTGACCCTGTCCGTGGACCAGTGAGGGGGGGCTGTAGGGACACATCGGAGGAGCCCTATCTAGCCCCCCACCCCCAAACACACACAAAATACGTGGGGAATAAAATAAAAAACAGGAGAACACGGGTCACCGCCCAAGCGCATAATAATAAAAAATCAGAACACATCATAATAATAATAATAACCTTTCGTTGCTTGCTCATAGCTTTTCCAGCCCGTAAGCCGCTTTGAAGCAGTTGTTAATCTCCCTCTTCGAGTCTCGCATCATGTGAAAGATGCGGGATGTTACCATAAAACAGACGATAAACAAATAAATTGTGCACAATGGGGGAGCGGGGCTGATGGACCAAGAAATATAAATATATCAGGATTTAGAAAGGATGGCAAGTTATAATAGTAAATATTCGAATAATAGATGTAATAATATGCACATATTAATATTAATAATATCCATTCGTTGTACAGATATCTCTGTTAATGATCCGAAAGCTCAGCTCAGACCGAGTCACAAGATGGCTGCCAACACTTCCTGGTTTGAAGTGTTGGCAGCCAATCAGGCTCGAGATCGGGAGGGTTCGCGAATCTTTCGCGTCCCCACTTGTATATCTGAGAAATGTTTACATTTCTCAGGAACTACTTAACAAATTGACACCATTTAACAAAAAGAGTGCTTTCTGAACCAAAAGCTACTTCTTTTGCCAAATTTGGTGTAATTCTGTTCAGCAGTTCGGGCTATAGCCGTGTCTAAAATTTCCTATGGAAATTAACATGGAGAAAACGCGTTCTGGGACCCCTCTTTTTCTTGGCCCCTGCTTGACGAATGACGAATCACACCAGCTGAAGTGAGTGGGCTATTAGTTTTGAAAATTTCACAAAGATTCGTCAAACGGCGGCAAAGATATTGGCAAAAGAAAAAATGCTTTTTTGAATAAAAACAATGTCCCAACTATAACTATCTACTGGCGACCACCAGTAGGTAATATTAATATACATATATTCATGGAAAAAACCAAAGGTTACAGGGACTTTATAGTTAGGCTCAGGTTTCACTCATACAAAACCAGTGAAATTCAGCAGTTATAGTTAGCTGAGCTATAGTTAACAGCTGTGTGGGCCTTACTGGAGCTAACAGAAGGGCTAGTTGGCCCCCAAGGAACCTCAAGAGCCAAGGGGACTTCATCCCCCAAATAGTAGTGCGCCAGGAGGAGTGTTTGCAGAGTGGAGGAGAAAGGCGGCGTGGACGGCTAGCAGATCTCAGCAATCCTGCTGTATGAGACTTACTGGCGGTAAAAGGAGGGGTAGTTGGCCCCCAGGACATCCTTGGGTGCCAACTACCCCTCCTGTTACCTCCAGTAAGTCCCACAGAGCAGGATTACTGAGAAGTTGTCAGAGGCCATGCCCCTTTCTCTACCACTCTGTAAATGTGCTCCCGGTGCACTACTAGATGGGGGATGAAGTCCCCTTGGCTCGGGGGCGCTAGAGGGCGCCAGGCAAGATGGCCGCACTTTAGTGTAGCTCTGCCCGTCTGATCTTCTATCCGCCCATTAGCCGCATCTAATTGGTGCATCAACTCCACTAAATCGCTTGCCCAGCATGGCGCAACACCCCCGTACACAGTGGGGGCATCGCGGAACATTGGGGGCCGTCGTAGCCAGCAGAAACCAGCGTGGAAAGGTTCGGCCTGTGCACAGGCAACATGGTGGCCGTAATCGACCTGTAGTGCGAGGGAGTGCAGGCCAGCGTTCTGGACAACGCGGGCGAGTGGCCTTAGCTGCGCTGAGTACAGTGATCGTTTTTGTGTGGCTGCCTGTCCCGGACTAATTTTCGTGAACCTCGCTGAAGAGCCCTGGGCCCATTAACGGGAGCTCGTCAATCCTGGCGCCCCTGCAGAGCCGCTGCTGGGGCCAGAGCGGAGTGCAGAGGACAGCCGTGAGTGGCAGTGCCCAACGACGTGACCTCGGACACAGCTGCTGGAGATTGGGGGTGCCTGCAGGTGGTCGTGGCTCCCGTAAAAACTCACGATCCTGCTGAGCTGGTCGAAGTTCCTATCGCAGCTGGCATCACCTATCGGATCCCGGGACGGACGCCATTTGCACGTCTACAGATTTGTCTGTACACCCTGGAGCTGCGAGGGGAGATTTGCTGATGCCGCCGCTGGAGATCGGAGGAGCCTGCAGCGGGTTGCGGTGAGTGGGGCGCGGCCTTGCCTGGCCTGTAGCTGCGGCGGTGGGTGTGGGCCTAGGCGCTGGGTGACGGCCTACGAGCTGCGGCTTGCGTGCATGGCGCGCAGTGCACTGAGGCCTGCCTGAAGCGGCCATATACTGACGTCTGGCCTGGTGGTGTATCTGAGGCTTGGTGGACGCGGCTGTGCGCCTTATTGTCCTTGCCCTGCTTTGGCCTGATTCTGTTTTTTTCTTTTTTCTTTTTTGTGCGGTACTCTCTTCCTACGTCAGCTTGCACCCTATGCTCCTGGGTAGGAGTCCACGGGGCTCAAAGGATTGGCCTGGGGCTCCGAACCTGGCCGGGTGGTCAACCTTAGTGCTTGACATTAGCACACATACTGTTCTGGCTGGCCTGTGCACGTGGTGAGAGTCCCTAGCTCGAGGCGGCTGGGCCTCTGGAATTGTGGCCTATAATGGTCAGTGGCATTTGGGACACTTTACCTGAGGGGCAGGTGCCCCATTCTCTGCCTGTGAAGTCACGAAGCACGCGCACCCCCGGATTGGTGTTGATCTGTCTGAGGGAGCACATGTGCAGCTCTTATATCATTGTGGAACCTGAGAGATAGGTGCTGTGGGACCTATTTGGAACACTGGGGCTGGACTGCTGATGTTGTTCATTTTTTGGCTGTGCCTCTCCCCACTAGCTCAGCCCCATTGCACAAATTGCTGTTCCCTATCTGCTTCACCTCGCCTTTGCTAGGGAGACAATGGACAAATCCCAGCCTTCACTGTAGTGACATTGGGGTCGCAGGCACGGAATACTTTCGGGGCATCAGGTTCCCCTTCTGTAAGGCCGACAGGCACTCTGGTGGGCCTGGACTTATGCTCAATCGATTATCTGCCCATACTCAATACACAGTTGCTCCACACCTGTACTACTACTGCTGCATGCTGGTATAGATGATACAAGCCTGAACTGACATTGCTGGTTGGCTGACTACGTTACAGGCTTGGGCAAGGTGCACACAAAATCCTAAGCCTGTTTGCTTACCCTTGGCCAGCTGGCACATTGGACCGCAGCGAGCACTACTGAGTCCAGTCAATATCTCTTCAGGAACACGAGGGGTGGGCCTTGTTGTCAGAGACTGCAGAAACGTGGACGTCGCTGCCCTGCTGTGTCTGCTACCCCCGTGGGAACTAGGGTCGCAATCCCAGCGATAAGGGGCCAGAATATCGTTGCGCAGTGACTCACAAGTGCACAGCCTTCTATCCTGCCACTGTTCTGCTCGCTACACAATATGGGGAAGACAGATAAGTCCCAGCCTCGCCTCACGTTTGAGGCGCGCAAATCAGGTAAAACGCAGCAGAAAGCAGCCTCGGACTCGGAGGCGGACGCCCCAGGAGAGGGCCCCTCCATACTAGAGACTACATTGTTAGCTATGCAAAAAAGCCTCCAATCCATGGAGGGTACCATGTCCGCCCTGAATAATAGACTGGACCACATGTCGGCACAATTAGAGAAGCAAAGCACAAGAATGGGGGAGGTTGAGCAGAGGGTCTCCAATACGGAAGATGGCCTCAGTGAGGTCTCCAGCAAAGCACTCAATATGGAAAAAGTCCTCGCACTCATTCAAGCGAAAAATGAGGACTTAGAGGCCCGGTCTCGACGCAACAACATTAGAATTATGGGCCTGCCGGAGTCCACCAATACCGGCAGGATGGAGACCTTCATCGAGAATCTAATTAGGGTCATTTTTGGCCCTGAGAATCTGTCCAGTATGTTCATCATTGAGCGGGCTCATCGCTCGCTGGCTGCACGGCCAGTGCCTGGTGCTCCACCTCGCCCTATAATCGCCCGGCTCTTAAATTACAGGAACCGCAACGCCATTTTGAAACTTGCAAGAGAAAAGGGCGCCATTAATCATCAGGGCAACACGTTGTCGTTTTTCCCTGATTGTACTGTTGCCGTCCAGTCGGCGCGCAGGGAGTTTGGAACTGTAAAGAAGTTGCTACAATCTGAGGGAATCCCCTATGCCATGCTGTATCCCGAGCGCCTGCGGATTGGATAGGATGGAGACTCTAAAATCTTCACTACACCAAAGGCGGCAATGGACCATGCTAAGTCATTGAAGCGGCGACGCCGGGAGGTCCCGGTTGCTCCTGATGAGGAGGAACAATAGGCCGACTAGTGGATACCAAATTGTGCATTTCATTACTGTTCACCTGCTGGTCCCACTATGGGAACACATAGTGTGGCCCCCTGTTGTTATTATGTCTCTGACTGGGCGGGGGCTCAGACTGTACGATAGCCTGCATTGATGCACCATGTTCATTTACTTGTTTATTGTATCCTGGCACAGGTGATAGACCTGATCAGCCACCTCCCACCTCATGGGAGGCAAGTAGCTCTCTAAAGTACCCCACATGGGAGATCCCCACATGTTACGAGTTGTTTGTGTTCTATGTTGGGGTTTGTTCACTCAGGGATGGGATGGCTTTGGCACGTTGGGCTCGCTGAAGTGGGTGGGGGATTGGTGGGAGGTTGCGAGGGGTATGGATGGCACTGATTTTGAGTCCTGGCGGCACACTACTACACTTGGTCATCACACTGTTATACATAGCCTTACCACTGCAAGGTACCAGTAGTAATATAAAGTTCCTTACATGGAACGTACGTGGCTTAAATAGTCCCAAGAAAATCCGCTCTGTAATGGCTTATCTAGACAGGATGGACGTTCAGGTAGCATTCCTGCAAGAGACACATCTTACACAGCTACCGGAAAAAACAGTCGGCACGAGATGGGCCGGGGTTAGGATTGCCTCCTCCTACTCCTCCTATTCCCGTGGGGTGCTAATTCTTGTCAAGAAGGGGGTTCCATTCACCGTCCTTAGCTCAGAAACGGATGACCAGGGCAGGTTGGCTCTAGTACATGGCAAGCTTGGTGGTGTGGGAGCGCTGTTGGTTAATGTGTATAGCCCAAATGTGGATGACCACTCCTTCTTTGCTGACATGTGGCGTCGTATATCCAAGTTTCCTCCTGCCGAAATCCTGTGGGGAAGGGACTTCAATACCTGTCTCGATGTAACTATAGATCGATTGGGTAGCGGGCCCCAGGACACAGGCTGGCGACGGATGCCTTACTTGGAATGTTAGAGGCTGGGAACGTCCGTGACGTCTGGCGGCTGTGACATCCTGAGGCACGAGAAAGTACCTTTAAATCTACTGTGCATGGTACGTGGTCCCGCTTGGACTACTGGCTTGTTTCTGAGGTTGCCTGTACCTTGGTGGTTGATGTTAGCCACTAGGCGAAGACACTGTCTGATCACTCTCCAGTACTGCTTGTAATGCGCATGCCTGAGTGTGAAAGACCCCCGTTTACGTGGAGATTGCAATAGTCTTCCCTGACTGATCAAGTTTTTAGGTGTACTGTGGGTGAGGCGATTCATAACTTTTTTAAAGAAAATGAGGGCACGGTAGACCGCGCGGGAGTCCTGTGGGAAGCGTTCAAGGTCACGATTTGGGGTGTGTGTATTGGTGCGCAAGCTGGGGTCTTGAAAGATTTACGCCGCAGAATCAGTAAGCTTGCTGCAGAAATATCCACTCTGGAGCATGACTATGAGCGGAATCCGGTCCCAGAAAAGCTGGCTGCGATACGTGACCTGGTCTCAGAGCACAACGAAACCGTAGACCAGGAGATGGCACATAGATCGCGTCGAAGTATGGCACGTTATTATGGGGAGGGGGGTAGACCCAGCCGCTCCCTCGCGCAGAAGTTAGCGGCACCCCGGAGTCAGGAATATATCACTGAAATGCTATATGAGGAAGGTGAGGCCCACTACACCACACCTGAGATCAGTAAGATGGTGCTGGACATCTACTCTGGTCTTTATGGGAAGCGGACTCATGCCCCGGTAGCTGACGTTAATTCTTATCTGGATGACGTAGCGCTGGGTTGGTTGTCGGCCGACCAGCGAGAATACCTCACGCAGCCGTTTGATGTCAAGGACGTCAAGCTTGCTATCACGTCTCTCCCGACATGTAAGGCGGCAGGCCTTGACGGGCTCCCAAGCGAGTTCTACAAGGCCTATGCCAAAGAGCTGGCCCCCAGATTATTGGAAGTCTTTGCGGAGGCGTATGAAACTGGCACCCTCCCTCCCACGCTCAGGGAGGCACTTGTTGTCATTCTCTTGAAACCGGACAAAGCAGCGAATGCGTGCGACTCCTACAGGCCCCTTTCTATGATCAATATTGACGCCAAAATCCTGGCAAAAATGATTGCCAGCAGACTCCAGCCCTTAGTTCCCAACCTGGTACTCCCAGACCAGTCGGGATTTGTGCCTACCAGATCGACCATGCACAACTTGCGCACTGTCTTTGCCACTTTACATTACTTTGAGTTGGAATTCTCAGGCGGTAGCGGTGCTACTTGATGCCGCAAAGGTGTTCGACTCTCTGCAGTGGGAGTATATGTTCACTGTACTGCTGCGCATTTCTTCCTGAAATGGATCCACCTGCTATATGCTGCGCCAGTAGCGTGAATATGCGCAAACGGCTGGGTGTCTGAGACTTTCCTGATACACAGAGGCATGCGGCAGGGCTGCCCCCTGTCGCCAATACTTTTTGCACTAGCATTCGAGCCTTTGGCATGTAAACTGCGCCAGCGACATGCTCGGGCGGCACTGAGCTTCCGTCAGCGGCCGCTGGTGGTCTCGCTATACGCGGACGACATGTTGCTCTATGTTCGTGAGCCAGCTACGTATCTACCGGAATTACTCCGTGAGTACGTGAAGTTCGAGCGGTATTCAGGCCTTGGCATAAATTGGGCAAAGTCAACGGTATTCCCGCTGACAGCAGGTACCCGGGAGGTGGAGCTGGACTTCCCCCTGACGTGGTCCACTGACCCGGTCCGGTACTTAGGCGTGTGGTTGCATAGGGACCCTGAGGTGGTGATTTCTACGAACTATGGCCGTGTCATTACCAAGGTTACTGACCAGGCGGCAAGATGGGCCAAGTTGCCGCTCTCCCTAGCAGATCGAATAGCAGTCGTCAAAATGACAATTCTGCCAAAACTCCTTTATCTGTTAATCAACATCCCGATTCAACTAAATATTGCATTGTTTAATATGCTTCAATCAGCTGTCCTGTCTTTCGTATGGGAAGGTAAAAAGCCCGGATGCAGCTGGGACATGCTGGTGCAACCGTTTGAGCGAGGCGGCTTTGAAGCTCCTGATATGAGGCTCTACTACCTGTGCGCTCAGGCGCAGTTTGCCCATTTCTGGTATTTTCCGCAGCAGTTTCAACCGCACATTGCAGTTGAGGCGGATTCGGTGCTCCCTGTGCCGCTGGTGGCGGCTGCGTTGTTAGGCGGACAGGGTGGGCCGCGTGCCGAGATCAGCCCTGTCCACTGCACTGCGTGGGCTTGGAAAGCTCTGGCTAAAAGCCCGCAATTAGATTACCTCTATGCCCCAACGCTACCGCTTGCTGCACATCCAGACATTTCCGCTGCACAAGAACCGGCTGCGTTGCATACACTGGGAAATGCGGGGATTATACAGCTGGGTGACCTCTATACGCAGGGCCAGTTTCGACCACTATCAGATATACAGGAAGAGCGAGACCACGATATGATGCTGGGGTTCACCTATGCAAAAAAAAAAAAAAAACTACAACAGCAAAAAAAGAAAACAACACAAAAAACAACTGAAAAAAAACCAACACAAAAAATATAAAACACAAACAAAACAAAAACAATTAATGGACAGAAGGCAGAACAATGTCATACATTGGACCCAGCCATCTGCAAATCAGTCTTGACCCTGCGCCCAATGGGAGCAGTCCAGCCTGAACTGCCAGGCCAGGTCCTCCCTGTACTGGAAACAAGCATACTAGGACCGGTTTCAGGCTTTCAGCCCTCATCAGCCAGGATAGCTTGACTCCAGTGGCATGGAGAGCACGGGACCCACGTCTGGGCATACCCGTCCCACTCGGGGTGACAAATGCAAAAAAAACAAATTGATGGACAGAATGCAGAACAATGTCATACATTCACCCCAGTACAGAGATCTGGGCCTAAATCCTTCGTTTTTTTGCTCACCATGCCATTCCAGTTTGGACCCAGCCATATGCAAATCAGTTTTGACCCTGCGCCCAACGGGAGCAGTTCAGCCCGAACTGCCAGGCCAGATCCTCCCTGGACTGGAAACAAGCATCCTAGGACCGGGTTCGGGCTTTCAGCCCTCATCAGCCAGGATAGCTTGACTCCAGTGGCATGGAGAGCACGGGACACACGTCTGGGCATACCCGTCCCACTCGGGGTGACAAATGCAAAAAAAACAATTGATGGACAGAATGCAGAACAATGTCATACATTCACCCCAGTACACAGATCTGGGCCTAAATCCATCGTTTTTTTGCTCACCATGCCATTCCAGTTTGGACCCAGCCATATGCAAATCAGTCAAGACCCTGCGCCCAATGGGAGCAGTCCAGCCCGAACTGCCAGGCCAGGTCCTCCCTGGACAGGAAACAAGCATCCTAGGACCGGTTTTGGGCTTTCAGCCCTCACCAGCCAGGATAGCTTGACTCCAGAGGCATGGAGAGCACAGGACCCACGTCTGGGCATACCCGTCCCACTCGGGGTGACAAATGCATAAAAAACAATAACAAAAAAACCAATAAAAAACAATGGCTAGACAGAATGCAGAATAATGTCATACATTCACCCCAGTACAGAGATCTGGGCCTAAATCCATCGTTTTTTTGCTCACCATGCCATTCCAGTTTGGACCCAGCCATATGCAAATCGGTCTTGACCCTGCGCCCAATGGGAGCAGTCCAGCCCGAACTGCCAGGCCAGGTCCTCCCTGGACTGGAAACAAGTATCCTACGACCGGTTTCGGGCTTTCAGCCCTCATCAGCCAGGATAGCTTGACTCCAGTGGCATGGAGAGCAAGGGAACCACGTCTGGGCATACCCGTCCCACTCGGGGTGACAAATGCAAAAAAAAACAATTGATGGACAGAATGCAGAAAAATGTCATACATTCACCCCAGTACAGAGATCTGGGCCTAAATCCATCATTTTTTTGCTCACCATGCCATTCCAGTTTGGACCCCGCCATATGCAAATCAGTCTTGACCCTGCGCCCAATGGGAGCAGTCCAGCCCGAACTGCCAGGCCAGGTCCTCCCTGGACTGGAAACAAGCATCCTAGGACCGGTTTCGGGCTTTCAGCCCTCATCAGCCAGGATAGCTTGACTCCAGTGGCATGGAGAGCACGGAACCCACGTCTGGGCATACCCGTCCCACTCTGGGTGACAAATGCAAAAAATACAATAACAAAAAAAACAATAAAAAACAATGGATGGACAGAATGCAGAACAATGTCATACATTCACCCCAGTACAGAGATCTGGGCCTAAATCCATCATTTTTTTGCTCACCATGCCATTCCAGTTTGGACCCCGCCATATGCAAATCAGTCTTGACCCTGCGCCCAATGGGAGCAGTCCAGCCCGAACTGCCAGGCCAGGTCCTCCCTGGACTGGAAACAAGCATCCTAGGACCGGTTTCGGGCTTTCAGCACTCATCAGCCAGGATAGCTTGACTCCAGTGGCATGGAGAGCACGGAACCCACGTCTGGGCATACCCGTCCCACTCTGGGTGACAAATGCAAAAAATGCAAAAAATACAATAACAAAAAAAACAATAAAAAACAATGGATGGACAGAATGCAGAACAATGTCATACATTCACCCCAGTACAGAGATCTGGGACTAAATCCATCGTTTTTTTGCTCACCATGCCATTCCAGTTTGGACCCAGCCATATGCAAATCAGTCTTGACCCTGCGCCCAATGGGAACAGTCCAGCCCGAACTGCCAGGCCAGAACCTCCCTGGACTGGAAACAAGCATCCTAGGACCGATTTCGGACTTTCAGCCCTCATCAGCCAGGATAGCTTGACTCCAGTGGCATGGAGAGCACGAGACCCACATCTGGGCATACCTGTCCCACTCGGGGTGACAAATGCAAAAAAAACAATTGATGGACAGAATGCAGAACAATGTCATACATTCACCCCAGTACAGAGATCTGGGCCTAAATCCATTGTTTTTTTGCTCACCATGCCATTCCAGTTTGGACCCAGCCATATGCAAATCAGTCTTGATCCTGCGCCCAATGGGAGCAGTCCAGCCCGAACTGCCAGGCCAGGTCCTCACTGGTGCATGCAGACCTCTGAGTGATCGCCTTATTGTTATATTGTAAGAAATCGGATGTTTGGCGTGCTCCGCCAGCTTTCGGAGATCCTCTGCGGAGGGCGGGGGAAGGCAGAAGGAGCCCTAACTCAGAAACAAAATATATATATATATTTATATATATATATATATATAATTGAAATTGTGGAATTGCAGTTTCAAATGTTCTCTTTTTCTACAAAAGAAACATATTTCCCAATGGCACCATTTGGTGAATCTCTGGAAAATGTTCCCTAAAACATTATCTGGTTTAGGATCAGCATGGCAAGTTCGGTGCAGATCTATCGAGGTTGGGAAGTAAAGAAGAAGTAAAAAAAAAACTGTTTTAGGACACTTTGGACTCAGCCGCAAAAAAATGCTGAACAAAATTGCACTAACCTTGACATGAAAGTAGAATTTCACTAGAGGAGTGCCTTTAACTGTTAAGTCATTTTCTAGAAATTAGTGCTACAACAATGCATTATTTGGCCTTTCAAGGGTCAAAAGATAGGGATTTCTTTACAATATTAAGGTGTTTTTGATTTGCCTATAACGTTAGCATGTTAGACGAATGTATTCAAAATTTGGCACACACTCAGCATGTTTTGCTTACTCTCATTTTAAAATTAGTGCAAATGCATTAAGGAGGCACAGTTAAACTGCGGATCAAAAAGTGCTAGTTTGCTAATAATTGTGGCACCTTTTGACAAAGTGTCATGACATTTGGCAGGTATTAGGCATGTTTGATCTTCTGCCAGTGTGTTGTGGTAAGTTTCATGAAGATCCATCAAGGAGGACAAAGTTAAAACGAGGGGTGGGCGTTGATTTAAAGTGGGAATACCTATGATGCTGTTTTATGAATCTACATAAAATTTGGAAGGCTTTTACCATGTTAAGGCCAGTGTATGAATCTCATATTTTTTGCAGATCAGAAAATGGGCTGGTGGGCAAAGTGAAATGAGGGAATCATTGATTTGTTATCAATTTTTGGCACAGTTTCACAGATCTGCACCATACCAGCCAAACACTTAGCAGGTTTATCATATGCTTCAAATTTTGACTTTCATGCTAATTTATCAAGGGAGCACAGTTAAAGGGGCCTGCAAACATGTATTCATGTGCTGATGTTTTTGGCACTGTTAAAAACTCTGATTGAAAGTTTTCAAGTTGTTAGCTTGTTAAGTACTTTTTAGGGATTTCAGGTTTAAATGAGATCTGATAAGAGGGGAATGTTAATGGGTGACAAAAGACATTGGTTCACTTGAAAAAAAGTCAGTGTCATTTCATAGATATTCTAATAAATTGTCAGAAATCTGAGATGTTTACCTTAATTCTGATATGTTGTGTTTCATACCGATCCATCAAGGCAGTATGGTAAGGAGGGAGGCGAAAATTGTTCATTCGCTAATAACCCTAGCTCCTTTTGAGAATTCACGCAAAATGTGTCAGATTTGCATATGTTCAATTTTTTGTTGGTATGCTAAGTTAAGACCATTATAGGGAGCCCACATGTCATGCCCCTCTGACAAGAGGGGGATATCCTAAAGGGAGTTTCAGAAAGCTTTAATTTCTAATAGCTTTGGCATCCTTTGATTGATTTTCATGAAAGTTTAGACTCCAGAATTGGATATAACTTGAAAATTGCATGTGTAACTCGCAGTTGGGTGCATGGGAGGTCGGTTGCCTGCTACAAACCACTGGTTCACAATACTATAGGTTAAATACAGGGGTTAACCACAAGGTGAGTTTGTGAATTACCTGGCTTAAGTCCAAGTTCTGCGGTCACCCACCCCCAGACACAAAGCCAATGCCATGCAGAATGGGAGGCAGCTTGAAACATAATGCAGAGCATTATCATTCACTATCAAACTTACCACCCACCCACCACACATATCCACAAAACTGCAAGTAAAGCATGTTTACCTTTCTCTATAAAAAAACACAGATAATAAGAAGTTTTGATTACATCTGGTCATAATACTTTACCGTACGTACAACAAAAGCTCAGAGACTCACTTAGTCAAAGTGAGTTGGGGAGAGGAGTTGGCCTAACGGCTAGGGCGGTCGACCTCAAATCTGGGGAACCGGGTTGGAGTCTCGGCAAGGACGCGTAACATCCTGTGATTCTGGGCAAATCACTTAATCTCCCCGTGCCTAACAAAAATGAATGTGTTCTCATGAAACGCAATGTGGTGCTCGTGTAAAGCGCTCTGATACCCGATGCCTTCGGGTCAAGTTAGCGCTATATAAAACTCCGTTAAAAATAAAAGTTAAAGTGCAGTTATGGTTATGGATTACAACCAAAACTCCCCTGAAACCACCCAGTTATTGTTAGCTTCACAAAGTATAGCTCACACACATGCCATGTAAACCATTATTATTTTGCTTCTCTCCTCATGTTTATGTATATTTGTTTGTGCTATCTTCGTGATCTCTGGTCTGATACAGTGTATAACAATCTTGAATCCTACTATGCTATAACATAAGAGATAACTGCTAATGACTTTAGCAATGCAACTACAAGCACAATCTCAATTCCCCAGTACGTAAAAGTATTGCCTCTGTTATATTTGATACATTTGTTTAAGAGTTGACAGATATTCATCATGAATCTTAGAAAAACATACATAATACAGAGAAGACAAATTTATCTTCAAAACTCTCATGTAAGAATCGGTTTCCGTTAATTATTCATCTTCATCATAATGACAGTATATAACTTCACTGGTCTTTAACTATAATTGTGAAAAGAACTCCTGGAACTTCTAGCCCTACTTCATTTGTAATCTCCTAGAACTATTGTTTTGTGGCCTTCAAAGCATGGCTATCAAATGGTAGTGATACCAAGCTAAAGCATTTTTAAACCATATCTCCCATTACATTTTTTCAGTTAATGTTGAAGTAGTTATGCTAACATGACCACACCTTATTGTTCTGGTAGCACTAATGTAGCTAGAAATATATGATTCAATAGTGAGTCCGCTACATTAACATGCGCATGGTTGCCATTCTACATCAGAACACCATACAAAAATCAAATATTTGTTTAAATATATTTCTTTGTGTAGACAAAATCCTAAAAAGGTTTAGTAATAAAGAAAATCTTTTAGAGGTATTGATGATGTTATCTTCTCTTATTTTGGCCTATGTTAGTGCATCCGTCTGTGTCAGATTGACCTAAGTCTCTTCAATAAGGATAGGTCTTTAAACCGAAGCATGATCAAGGAAGGTTCACCTGACATCTGATGTCTATATATGGACGACTGGCCAGTGTGCTCGTGATTGTGTGTGTCCCTAGAACACTGGGGGGCATATTTTCAAGGACTTTTCGCCGATTTATTGGCACTTTAGCACCGCAAAAGTGGCAGTAGATTTATCACCCTATTCTCAAGCTGGTGCAAACTGCCGATATCGCCAGTTTACCAGCGATAGCTGCCGCAAAAACATCGCCATGGATGAGTGAGACAAATAATGCTAATGATATGCAGAGTAGGCATTCCCGTGCAAAAACACACGAAAACACCACTTCGCGAGATTCTCAATGACCAGTCAGGTCTGTGATGCGAACCAAGAACAGGCGATAAGGCGCGTTAGCAGCAGGGATTTAACTCCTCCCTTGTACTGGTGTTAAGTAGGACGACCAACTGCAGTAGAAAGGGAGCCCAGCCCAGAGCCACATCTTAAGACCAACAGATGCCATGCAGACACTGATCATGCAGCTCGGAGAACCAAGAGGGCCACAACACCCACTGCCACCACCCCCAGGACCACCCACCCCGGATTACCACCTAGGCAGTGCAGGCCAGTGGACGACCCTAAAACGCACCAGCCCCAGAAACTCAATGCCAGAGGAAGCCATTGGCCAACATAGGCTCAAAAGGACAACCATCCTCCGCATCCTGACCCACATTGCCCACAGGCTGACGGTACCAACACAGCGGACAACCTACATCCCCCCGCAGACAAAGCTGCTGGCTGTGCTGCACCTGTTGGCCCCTGGTACCTTCCAACCAACAACTGCCCGAGTCGGAGGAGTCACACAGCCAGCCCCATCAAACTCCCTCACACATGTCATGGATGCATGTCCACAAAAGCAACTGCGGGCCCCTGTACCCGCACCACACGATAGTTCGAATTCGTAGTGTACCTGCGCAACCAACCCCAATGCCAGCCGTGCTAGACGCCTCCGTGCCCCAGACCCAAGATCGTAGTAACCGAAATGTGGGTGCGCCAGGTCATGAAGTCCAGTAGTCAACAGTAGTGTAAAAAGAGAACTTTATTACAAATACATAAATTAACAAAACGAAAAGCTCAGCCAACGCATTCCATTCCCAACGGTGAACTTCAACAGGGCAACGTGTCTTCAGAAACCTGTGGGAGAAATGGTGACAATGGTCAAACTTCCTTATAGTCACATGGCTAATCTGGTACAGTGTACTGCACTTGGACAAACTGGAATGCTCACAGGCCTGATAAACCATGCATGAGAAGACCATAACAGAACTATGTGTGGCCGTAACCGTCGTAGGAATGAAGAGGAAGGTAACAACCACACGAACTGCTGTGATGGTCACATCATGCAGGACTCATCATACCTGAAAGCATCACGGTGTGTGTCAGCTCGATACCCCTGCCCCTCACTCCCCCCACACTGCGCAGCAACATCTTGACACCACGCAAGGGAACTACGCCATAGCTGACGTCACGCACGTGTTGGGGGCAATTCACAGCACACGTGTATGACTTGTGCCCCCTGCCGACACTGCACACAATCACCGCAACAGCAACCACAAGCATGCCATCACTGTGCATACAAAAGTGGACCACCGTGGCCTGTCCACCAATGTCGTCGCAAACTCCCCAGGCAGTGTGCATGATCCCCACATGTCTGCAAGTCCGCCACCAACCAGTGCTTTGAGGATGGCCCCCATGGAAATGCACTGCCCATCGGCAAGTACCAACTGAACACACCAGACACCTCAACTCCACAATCCCCCAACTCACAACTGTGGGAATGCACACGTCACCAATCCACCACCAAAGTGATTACTGCGTGTGTCTCAGTCTCCGCCACAACCTGCCCATAGGCCTACACACACGTGGCCGACCACCTTCAATGGGCACATTCACACTGGAGACGAGGTGGCTATGTCCCACACCAACCCGCGCACATCACGATCATCGCATGCAGGGTCGTGTCAGCAAGGGCAGCGCCCCCCACCCAGCCACGAGTCCGCCGCCGTGACCGGTGGTGCCTGCGCGATCCTGTGCACCTGATGCACCCCAGCCCTGGTCCCCAGACCGGTTCTCCGCCCAGCGATGACTGGCCGCCCCTGCGCACCCAGGCCTCAATGCTCACCTGCCGCCACCGGCGTGTCTCCAAGAGGGCCCACCACGTGCCGGTGCATCCTGCTCAGCCGATCACTGGATTCCACGCCACATGCCCCCAGCACACCCTGTGGCACCGCACCGTGGAGTCATGTGTGTGCTGACTGCTGCCTGCGCGTACACTGCGGTCCAGCAGAGTGCACTGTTCAATTTGAGTCTTGATTCGCTGGACGCCATATCGAGGCCAACGCATCATCGCAGGCTGCACACCCGCTCAGCTCTTCAGGTGCCACTAACCCTGTGCAACGCAAGTCATCGTCACATGGCGGTAGGCCCCTGCCACCTGCAGTGCAGCGGGTGCCACTGACCCTGTGCAATGCAAGTCATCGTCATGTGGCGGTAGGCCCGTGCAGGCCGCAGTGCAGCAGGTGCCACCATCTCAGTGCACCACAAGTCATCGTCACATGGCGGTAGGCCCGTGCGGGCCGCAGCGCAGCGGGTGCCACCAACTCAGTGCACCGCAAGTCATCATCACGTGGCGGTAGGCCCGTGCGGGCCACAGTGCAGCGGGTGCCACCAACTCAGTGCGCCACAAGTCATGGACCCTTCATGATTGGGTCGCGTGGTGCGGACGCCATCATGTCATCTCCGGCAGTGGGGAATGTGACGTGCTAGGCCCCTTTTATTGACAGGGTCACATGTCCTGTGACGCCTGTGCTTGATGGGTGTGGTGTGGGTGTGAACCAGCCCTCAGGGAGTGGCTGTGGCATGCTGACAACTAGACCAGTGATCGGCAGATCACTACAGGGAAGACCTGGGACATGTAGCTTTGTCGTCCCCCCCCTCTGAGCGTAAGCGGAGTGGACTGGCCTGGCGTATGGCAGGCCAGCGTAGGGGTGGGAAAAATGAGCCCGGGGCTCTGGGCGTGCTTCAGTTCTGGGCTGGACATGGAAATAACTGATGCTTGTGTCTCTGTTGTAGTGTCTACGCCACCCGGACCGCAATCGGCAATGTAGCACCCTGTGACTCAAGTCCCACAACATGAGCAACATGGATGTAAGGGGGAATCACTGACCCTACATTCATCCATACTCTCACACTTGAATGATCAAAGGCATGACACATCTGTGCGATTCTGAATGTTTAATTCACATCCAGTGGAGTGTTGCAGCTGGAGCAGTACAGGGCCATGCAAACCCCACTTCACATTATTGGCCCGTGGAGGGCCAGCCAGAGTCCTTCAGGGAATGACAAGTACATCGGAAGAGGAAGAGTTCAGTCCCCAGTCTGATCGCTGTGTCATTGGTAACCAAACAGAAAATAGCAGTCCATGTCGAGGTCCAAGGTGAGTGTCGTAGAGTGTATCGGGGGACAGTGGAAGGTGATGATGCAAAGGGCAGAACCAAGCAGAAACAGGACATATGGCGGAGATGAATGCTACTACTATAAACTATCAAAAACTATGAAAGACCTCTAACAGACCTATATTTCTTTTAGGAATAGCCTGAAGCTTATACAAACCCCCGAAAAGACAGCTTTCTCCTTCTACAAAGGAATCATTTAGAAATAACAATTTTTATTGAAAAACATTATTTTTTATTATATTTTGTTTTTTTATTTGTTAATTTTCCATTTCCAGAAAATGAGAATTCATTTATAAAAGTGCTGAGTACACAAATCACAGAATTTCATAATGAAAATACTTCAACAGAAATAGTATCAACTTAAATATACACATTTAGGATCAAAAACATGGCAATTCTTTTTAGCTACCCTACCCCAAACAACTCATACAGAAACAGCAAACACACTCCAAATCATACCAGTCATTCAACCTATCGTGCACCATCTAAATTAAAAAGTACAAATTACGACACAGATGGGATCCGACAGCATACAAGATCTAAAAGCTTATTTCATTTGTTGTGTGGGAACATCCCAACAGTTTTAACAATGTATAGAAATCAGTAAATCATTTCATTATTGTGTAAGGGCATCACATATGTCTCTTTCCCTATATATATCACTGGACGGATTGCCAAAGGTCACCACCTTCTTCAGGACCAATGTTTAGATTGTACAGTTATTATATTAAAAAAGGAGCAAGGGCATCTGACAAAACATTTGTCCAATCCTGAGTTGTGGCTCTAATCTTCATGTGGGCCACTATAGAAAAACGGGAATTCTCTCCATGATATTCAAGATGTAGAAAGACGTGCACACTGGACCATTTTTTACCATGGGTTCATGCCCCTCGGTCAGATTGTCAAAATGCGCAAAAAGCCGCGGATCATTCCAACAGCCATAGTTTAGAACCTAGTCTCCATATGGGTCCAAATATTTGTTCGTACCGATGTGCGTGTCTGTCTAACGGCTTCAAAGTAGCAGCAAGTATCGGCAACGCCCGTGATACACAAAGGAGATGAATGCTACTGCCTCCTCCTTACCAGTAAGGTTGGTTCACCCGCATCTTCGTCCTCTGATGTCACATGTGCCTCACACGTGGGTGGTGGTGGATTGCCTGCCGCACTGTGAGGCACTGACACATCAGGGGGCGGAGATGTGGATGTAGAAGCAGCAGCAGCATTCATCTGCACAAGGCCTTGAGGCAGCAATGCCATGACGATGTGCTGCAGGGCATGGAAGGTCCCAGCCACATCTCGCTGGTATGCAGCCATGGCAGCCATTCTTTCCGCCATCATCCGCTCCATGTTCTCCATGAGCCCCCGCATCTGTCTCACCTCCCGGCTGACATCGCTGGAGCCACTCTGACTGGACAATTGTTCTTGTCTCAGTACCATGACTCCAGCGATGTCAGCCATGGGTCGTTGGAGAGCATGGAGCAGACTGTGGGTGTCTGTTAGGGACTGTAAGTGGTCCCTGATGGGAATCAGACACCCATTTATGGCATCAAGTTTGGCTGCCATGAGGTCGAACCCCACCCGATCAGCCATCTTCTCCTGGCACCCTAACACACGGCGTTGGAAGGCCATGTGTTGTTCGTGGGGGTCCTGGGAGTCAGCCGTGGTGGTGGGTGCTTCCTGCTGTGTGGTCTGTGCAGGGGGTGGGGTCTCCTCGATGCAGCTCGGCTGCCCTGCTCCTGGAAGTGAGGTGCCGTAGCTGTCCATGAACTCTTGGAGGGCGTCAGTGTTGAAGGTGTGGAGGTCCTCTTCGTCATCATCGAAGAGCTGTTGGGTCTGCTCTGCAGGAGGTGTTTGTTCTCCCTCTGCAATGTGAAGGGGAGATGCAGTTTAACATTGTGTTCACATGTATGTTGACGCATTGTTCAAGTTTACATACAAACTGCATGACAATGTACATTGTGACTGTTTGGGAGGAGCTGCCTATTTGATGCGGGACAGTGGACATTTCGACAACATCACGGATGTGTGTTTGTACTTGTACATTATCATCTCACATTTCCCTGCTATGCAAAATGTGATTGACAAGTTTCTACACACGAGCGGCACCAGTTGTGTCCTCTGTTCTGTTGTGAACGTGTTGCAGTTTATACCACATTGTTGTCAATGTTGATGTGCTCTGAATGTTATTTGTGTGTGCTGCATTTTGGGAGAGTCGCCCCTGCAGCTCTGATTTGGCTGGCCCATATCCCTTTCAGGCGGGGTGCCTTTGACTTCTGTGCTTATACAGTGCTGAGATGTTGCATTCTTAGGTAAATTGGGCTCTTGGTGGGAGTTGGGACTCTGGGGCATGGTTTGTCCGCAGATGTGTTGTTGACCTCAGGTGTTGTTTGTGCACATGGATGTGTCAGAGTGTGACCTGCTCCTTTACGGATGTGGTCCACACTCAACCACCTCAGTGTCGTGGCGTGCAACGTCATGATATATTGACTGCAGCCATGCTATTCGTCATGCAGTGTCACTTGCATTGTCAGTGTGGCTCACAGACACACCGCTTTGCTGGGTTTGGCACATGTGCATGGGTTGGTTGTGGGATTGGTGATGTGTGGGAAGGGTCCCCTCTGGGCACATAGTCGACGGGGGCCTACTTGCTGTTTCTAGGTGTGCTGCAGTGTGCCAAGGGGATCAGGGACATGATCCAGAGTCATTGTGGGTGTGCACTGTGCTATACTTAATTGTGCATGTGTGACATTGTGCCCATTTCCCCCCGTCCCCCCAGTCCCTGGTGGTTACTCACCCTGTTGCTGTTGTGTCAGGTCATGTTGAGCAGTGTCCGGTCCCCCAACTCCTGCCACCGTCTCCCCACTGATGACTGTGGACACCATTTCCTCCATCTCATCCAGCTCCTCCTGTGGCGCTGGACTCCCACCTCCAGTCTGCATTGCTGCCTTCTGGTTGTTGCTGAGTTTCTGCTTGGTCTTGCGCTTCACATCATTCCAGCGCCTCTTGAGCTCTTCCATTGTCCTCCTCAGCACTCCGACTGCATTCACCTTGTCCAGGATGGCCTGCCATATTCCATTTTTTGTTGCCAATGACACAGTGTTGGTGGTGTTGGTTGTTGATGGTGTTCTATCACCTCCGTGATCAGGATCCTGTTTTCCTGCGGACTGAACCGCGTTTTCCTCTTCTTCTTGTCCTTGCCCTTCCCTGTCTCCGAGGTCCCAGGCTGCTCCTCCGGGGGGCTTGTGGGGTTCTAGCCGTCCTCTGTACCTGCTCCGGCTGCCTCCATTGTGCTTCACTGTAGTTTGGTTTTTGTTTGTAGTGTTTTTTTTTCAGCTTTTGTAGTTATGTTATTGAGTTTTTATAACGCGCACAGCTACTCCTAGGAGTGTCCCGGCGCGAGTGATTTATCCCGCCTGACGTGTGTGATTTGCAGGCCTGGCGCTGCTTTTCGCTGATTGTCTTATCGCGGTTGGGCCCATCGCAACTTTTTTCGCGTTCGGGTTTGGATTTTCATCGCAGTCCCGGTAATGTTATTGCGGACATTTGACACGTTATCGGGAGACTATCGCATGTTACCGCCGTGTTGAAAATACGACGTTGACACAGAGTTATTTTCCCGCGATAGACGGCGATATGAGAACTTGCGTCAACCTATCTTGGCGATGTTTATCGCACGTTCTTGAGAATATCCCCCTGAGAGTGTTTGACCTTACAGCTGAGGGCCAGTTAGCTAGGAGGGGCTATAGTCTCATGCTCAATATGTTTCAAACACTTAGTTAATGCTGCGGCCATCTTGGCAGTGATTCCAATCACTTTTATCATGGGGCATCTTTCTGACATTTTCCATAACATGTAAACATTTCCAACTGAAAACTTTAATAAAGCATATTCCAACCTTATTTAATCTCACCTCAACTTTTGAAATATTTTACTAGTTGGAATCCAAACAAGATAACCAGGTTTTTGTCTGCATTTCATTATAATTGCCCTCATACATGGGCCGAGCTCCCACACCTGTGTCTCTACCATCTCATTACTATTCTGAATGTGTGAATTGTTTGTGAATCACTTGATGGAATGTGCAGTGAGTTCTATAGAGCACATCCTGCAATTTGTCCAGTAGAATATACTCTGAAATATGATTGTAATCTTGCCTCTTTTTCCTCCTGGTTCGGCTTGAATTTTTCGAAAATGTTCACGGTTGTCTAGTTGTGTTGCTTTTTATACGGCAGATATCTCAATGAATTTACAAAACTTTACTAAAAGGGGTTATTCTGATTACAGGTTACCATCATGGTAATTTTGGATTAATTATGTTTAGACCTTTTGCTGTAGCAGAGAGCTAAAATTCCTATGGTATAATGGAAAACAGCTAAATTTAAATCTCTACCAAATAATGGTGTCCCAAAATATGCACGAAATTTGAAATAAAGGACTGTACTGCTGAAGTATCTGCCAAATTTGGAGATTAAGACAACATTTTTGGACTTATCATGACATTTAAAATAGGAGCCATGTATCGATGCAATTAAAGTAGGATGTGTGTGCACACTGTCGGAGGGGGTTGGTACAAGGTAAATTGCTTTGCATTTGATTAGGCCTCCTAAGAGAGAAGTCTCCTGTTAAGAAGAGCCTTTAATTATTATCTGCTTGTGTTTATAAGCAGGTGTGAACTGATACAAATAAATCACATGGACGTATAATACCAATATGGAAACAACGATATGGCAGTAGAAATGTATTCAACAGCAAAAGGCTTAAACGCAGATTCTATTTTGAATATGGTTGGAAATACTACTCTAAAACAGCTTGCCAGGACATGCAAATATGTCCTAGCTTATAAACAAAACCCTGCCAACTGTGCTTCATTTAAAAATTAAATGACGGAAGCCGAAATATTTTATTAAATTTCTCCAACTTATTTTGACTAAAAGAACATTTTAAATGCATCAATAAATTACACCTCCAAAATTAACAAACTTGGCACAGCATGTACTATGCTCTGCACATATACTGAAATAGACTAGTCACGGAAAACCATGGGGCATATCTACAAGGAAATGGTGCAGTGCCGCCCAGGGTCAATTAAAAAACTCAGAGAAGTGCCGTATTTCCAACAATGCGACGCACCCCTGTGTTTTCCCTTACGCTGGTGCTAAAAAATGCTACTTAGCGCCAAAACAAAGACACCCTTGCGCCAACATGCCGAGGCTGGCAGTTTGGCAAGCTTACAATCAATAAATTATTAAAGTCATAATAATACGCAATTGTCGATTGGCAAAGCAGCACGATTACGATTACGGCTGTCAGTGGCGGTCTCACCACCATCGGAACCATTTTAACCACCCGCCACATTAGGATGGAGGGCAGTGTGATGGCGTTCGGAAACACCGCCCTCCATGCATCCGATGGGCTCCTTGAGCCTGCCGGTGCGGCGGAGGGCCTCGCAATCCCTGCAATGGTGGGGGTGCTTACCAGGCACCGCCATAGGAATTACAATGTCCCTCCCCGCCAACCTTTTCATGGCTGCTCACCCACCATTGAAAGGCTGGTGGAAAGGGACATTGGGGGCCCGTAGCGCCTCCCCTTCTCCCGTGGCCCTTGAATTTGGGTTTAGAGGGCACCTATGGTGCCCCCCTACAGATCCCTGCACCATGTGGCAGGCACCACATGGTGCCTGCCACGTAGTGCAGGGATATGTTTCCTATCTATTTCTTGTACTGTGGCGTGTGCTGCAGCACCCGCTGCAATACAGGAGATAGGCAGTGGGACCGCCTTGGAGGTGGTTGCATCATAATGAGGTTGACGGGACCGCTGACAGCATGTCGGGTGGTCCCGTTGTCCGATTGTCCGATAGGGTGGCGGGCGGACGTGAGTCCGCCTGCCGTCCTAATTAGGTCCCTAGTTTGGTTTACTGAAAATAATATGTTTTATTAATGTCAATGTTCAGGAATTTCTTCTTGGTATCTTCTGCCTCAATGCTACATACATAGTAAATATTAGTCAGTCTTGCAAATAAGCGTAAATAGGATGCTCCACATAAGTGTAGTGTGTTTTGCTTAAAATAACCAATAAACTATTAATTCCACCGTACTACAGCAGGAACTGTTTTTGAATGTGTAACAAATTAACAGTGATATTTATGGGACGCTGAGTGCATACAGATAGACCTGGTTTAGACTTACAAATTACTGCTGAAAATCACAAATAATGTGTGTTCCTTGAGCTGAACACGCCATTGTTGGCCATTGATACTACACAATTTATGTAGAGAGCCTTGAATCACTGGCTAAAAATCGCTAAACTGAGATCACAACCTTGAGCAGGTTAATCTAACCAGCAGGTTGTGAAGATACATAAAAACAATGGATGGATACAACCACACAGTATTGCTGTAATGAATGTTGATTTTAGTAGTTCATATTCCTGTAACAGATAACACTTCAGATCACCATAAGTGTGCTACTCCCGTCTTAGGAGAACCTCTGTAGCATTTTTACAGGTAATCAATTTAATAGTACAAGTATGTACCTGATGTAGAGTGCTATGTTACCAGTCAGAACAGGTCACAAATATCCGAAAACTTCCTGCCTTGTTAACCTTAATAGAGTGGGAATTAGCTTATGGCTTCTTGCAACATGTTCTCAGTGCTCTGATAGAGACCTAAACAGGACAGCATGCTTACATTCCTGCTTTCATTTTTGCAATACCTACTTTTTTATTACAATACCTCCCTATTAAAATAACATAGACATGCTTCCCAATGTTCTTGAGCCCACATTCACAAAGTGGAATATGACCCTCATGGACTGCTTCGAATTTGCAAATCATTTGAAGAGGTGATATGGCATCAGGCGATTGAGGCAGCAACTGAAGTTGTTGTGCATTAATACATTAAATTGCCATTTTTAAAGAGGAAGAAGACATATTTTATGTCCGATTTACCCTCTGAGTTGCAATGTATCACAATGTGCACATTGCAAGTTGAAAAGACATATCAGACTTTTAATGTGCACATTGCAGCATACTGCAAGACAATTCTGATTGGAAATATGCCTTAGGTGCATAGTGATGTGTAGTTTTGCAGCCACAAAGCCTGTGATTTTGTGAATTACATTTTTTGCAACCACAAAACCATTTAATACATCAGGTCTTAAGAAGTGATTTTGTTTCTTGGCACTATTGAACTTATCACTCTCTTTTTCTATGCTCATCTTATTGGTTATTGTGACTCCAACGGCCGCCCTAACTGCTTCCCCCCATGGTTTACCATGATGAAACAGTTGTCTCTGATTAAACTGAGCTGGTGTTCACAGGTGGGGCCCATGAGCACTCATTTTTGGGGATCACCTCTTATTTTTCCTCAACAGACTTTAATAGAGACCAAGAGAGAGAGAAACACAAATGAGGAAAAAGAGGACGATAATGACTGAAAAACAGTGACAAAGGGAAAAAGTAACCTTGAAAAGAACCTGCATGAATTAAATAAAGGTGTGTGTGGTGGTGGATGAAAAAGACATGAGGTGGAGTCAAGACTACGTAAATTTAGCATTCAATACCTCAAACTTTAATAGTGCCATCAGTGGCCTTCTGAGCAAAACGTTTGGCCCCAGCACTTACTCCTTTACAGACTAATCACTGCCATTGCCCAAATCAATTGTCCACACCAGGGCTTGTGAAGACCTTTGGTGCATGCTTTCCCCTTGGTGCTGGTATAATCTTTGGGCCTTGAACCCTAGCAAACAACCTGGGACTGCTATGCGATCCCTTCACCATTTTGCCTTTGTCTCATATGTTTTCAATAATCCTCAAAAACACATCTTTGTGTCCAGAATAAAACAACACCTTCTACACTGGAAAACCAGCCAAATCACGGTCAACCTCAAGGGTGCTGAATACCTTACCAAAACCACCTACTCCTTCAAGACCACCAGATATCTAAGTGCAGTCCCTCACAACCATTTAGTTATCCTTCTCTGTAAACACAACTAGTTTGGTGTTATCTTTTCCCCACAAAAGGATCAACCCTTTGGAACTTTTGCCTTGCTCAAGCTTGAAAAATAATTAGTATAGGTCTCAAAACTCACTTGTCATCTGTGACTATTGCCTAAAATTGCCTAAACTGTTCTGAAGGTCCAGCACTCACTCAACATATGAACAGTCTCACCACTCCTACATTCAACCAAAGAACAGCAAGAAAGTTAAGCAAAAGCCTCAATAAATAAATATGATCAGAATAAATCTGTACTTTTCAATTGGTGGCATTACAGTTTTGTGACTCTATCACAATTAGTACTTATGCTATCTTGTTCATTAAAACATCTTGAGACTGCTCTAACACCACTTTGCTTTTGCCACTATAAATGCTGTAAGTATTTAGTGTGCTGCTTCTACTTTTAAGCAAATATTACGTAGACATTGACAAATGGCATGGTGTTTGCATTAAATGTTGTGCATTATTAATTTTGTGATGCCATCAGGGGTCAAAACTAGGTGTGGGCAGAACTCGCGACTTTAACACCATGGAATTCCATGGAGTTCTGCCAATGGGCAGAAAATATGCACATTGTGCTGCTATTTAGTGCCCCTAATGTGAGCAGCTCTGAAAAATCAGAGCAAACGGTACCATGAGGTGCGCAAGAGGGCACAGTCATTTGAGTTGATTTTGCTTACTCGAGTAAAAAATCTACATTTGTTGGAGCAAATATTTTTGGGAAGTAGCCCTCTGACTGAAACTGCCCACATTAAAAAAATTGCACTGTGGGACGTCAAATCTCACTCACACTTCCTAGCTCACATTTCTGGAGCCTTGCGGAAAATAAATTCACCCCACGACGATTGGTGGAATTTGGCTGGATTTGTGCGTTACAAGAGTAATGCGGAGTCGCCAAATGTAAACAATTCTTTGGGCAGAAAGAGACATGCCAGCCACCCCTGGTCAAAATGCAACCAATGACTATTCCCTCCTTACCCTCTAAAAATATGGTTAAATTATGCTGCTATTGTAAGTTAGTGCATGTTTTTGCAAGGTCGCCCCAATGTTTGTGGACTGGTGCTGCTGCTATTTGACTCCTAAAGAAGCCCTGGTACATGTTCTCCGACTTCTTAAAATAAGTTGAAGTTGGCTAACAAATATTTGGCATATTTAACTTTGCAAAAGGTCATAATATATATAAAAATACACCCATAGCAAGGAAATTTAAATGTCATCTGTGGAATACAGCATTACTGTGCCGTTAAAAAGTGTGACCAGGCAAACATGACTCCATGCCTAATGCTGTAGCTTTGAAACCTGCAGCCAGACCTGTCAAAATGATCATTTTTGACAGCTGAGAACTTTCCTTTTAAATATTAATAAGTCACCCCTTTTAGAGGCCTTGCAACATAGAAGGCAGGGTGCATGTTATTTAAAAGTAGGACATGTAACAATTCAAAGTTAACCTGTTCTAAAAGCGACTAGCACCCAAAAACTGTTTTTATTTTAGCAAGACTGGTTGGCCCACAGAAAAAACAGTGTACTAATTCTGCTATCTCTGGATTAGGACCACCTAGAAATATGATTAAACCGCTATTTGTATTATTCATTAAAAGCCCAACTCAATGGCGACTGAAAGTAACATTCAGAAAGTTACCTTTTCCCGGTCTGAAGCTCCAAGGGGATAATTTGCATTGGCTGTCCAGCAGTGGCCCAGTTAGTGCTTCACCCTGCTGATGTGTGAAAATGTCTCAGAGCCGAGACAATAGCCTGGGTATAGGGAAGTGTTTTTTCTTCCCCTAGCAGGAAGATCAGTTGGGGTGTATCCCAGAACTTAATTTACTTCAAATATGACTTCCCTGACACAATCAAATATTAAGTGACACCTGGAAAGACCCCATCTTTTGTCCTCCTAGTAAGATAGGCACCAAACCCAATGTGCGGAAAACTGCCCCCAAGAAGTTCTTTGAACTGACCAAGGAGGCGGTCACTGTTCATTACCCCAGCCACATCTCTGAATGGTAATACTGGCTCTGCGCACACATGGAGAGATGAGTTTACCCATCTTGGAGTTTAGGAATGAGGGTACTGTAGGATTATTTACAGTAAAGCAAACAAGCCTACTGAAAAAGTAGACTGGTTTACCTCTGGGAACTTTTACCCCCTTGTTTAGGGAGAGGCCATGAGTTGCCCACACCCTCTAGCTAGTGCCAGGCATAAATGAGGAATCTCTAGGCACCCTCTCAAGAACACTTTCTGGACCTGTGGAAGAACAGAGGAGGACTGGCCCTCCTGACAGTGATCTGAGAGGAGTCCTGAAATACTGAACTTGCCCTACCTTGTACTCAGGAGCAAGATGTGGACTTCCAAGGGTCAGTTGGCTGACCTTCTCTGTGGGTACAGGAGAATCAAATGTTGGAAGAGGCCTTTTTTCCTGAAGTTCCCACCTGACAATTACCAACTTTACCTGACTTGGACCCTGCTGGCCTCTGTTGGAGTGTGTCTTGACCCCCTCAAGAAACGTTGAAACATTTTTTGACTTCCAGGCCTCCAGGAGACTGGCACCAATAACCCCAGCCTATGTGACCTACTTGGAGTCTGGTCTTGTGTGGCTCAACTTCAGATACAGCCTCAGCCTTGCCTCGGTGAAGGATTCCAAACTGCAAAAAAAGAGGCTAAGGTGGTATTGGTTACTCTAATAGACATGCTGTCCCTCAAAGTTAGAGATGCCCACCGGTCCAGCAGACTTCTCTTAGCATTGACAGGAACCTCTGTCATGGTTGTTCCTGTTAATGATGTAAAAGTTTGATGGGCGGCTCTGTCAAACATGAGTGCCGGCTGTCAAAAACAAACTCCCAAGTGGGAGTTTGTTATTGAAAAGTGCAAAAGTGCAAAAGTGAAAAAGTGAAAAGTGCAAAAGTAATGGCGCCCACACCATGGGAATTTTCCCGCAGCTTGCATGGCTCTTTTTTTTTTTACTGTTCCTCACTGCCACAGTGTAAAAAATCCATCTGACTACCCACTCTAACTGGGTCTAGTGGTCGAAAGGATAACCTCCAATGGCCCATACTCTGTTGGACCATGAGAGGAGTACATTAAAAACAGACCAGGAGTAGGCCCTGTCATCACCATTGTTGGAAAGTGGGTTATTGGTAGGGGTAAGTATGCACCTACCACTAGTAATAATGCCACTAACACGGCATACAGTAAAGTTCTAGGTAAATAGGACCCTTGCTATACCCTTGGTAGCTGACAACAAGCAGCCAGGCCTAACTTAGGAGACAGGAGTGTAAAGCATTTAAAAACCAATACATCTAATAAGTAAGACACAACACATATTAAAAATCCCACCGCCATTTTTAAAAATAGGACACATTTTTATAAAACAAATAGACACCAAAACAATAATAATCCAATGTAGGAAACCAAAGATGTGAATTTTTGAAGATTAACAACAATATAGTGCTTCAAAACTTATAGCACCAGTCTAGGACATCTGGTCGCGCTGACCAGGACAAAGTGAAAGTTTGAGGCCGACCGCGATGAGCCTTGGTCAGATACACTAAGCGGTAGGCCCCAGTCAAACTTTTACCTTCACACTTAGAAACTTTTCTGGAGCTTTTCTTCTGATGGCACTTGACCCTCCACAACAGGACCGATTCGGAGAGGGTTCGCCGGCTTGACTTTCCATGAAGCCGCGGTCAAATCCTAGAAGTACAGAGCTCTAGAGCTTTCAGTGTGATGAACCTGAAATCCTGGCTGGGTCATGGTTTAGAAGGTAGTCTCCTTGAATCTGCTCCCCGACGTCTCCATTTCTTTCAGGCCCGTTTTCACCTGCTCCACCTGCTGAGCATTTTCGTTTCGTTCCGTGAATAGTGAATTCAGACTGTCAGGTAAAAACATCCCCTTTCATACCGGATTCATTAAAATGCTCACGTTAGAGTCCAAGTGTCTGCCTTGAACACTAGATGTCGTTAGAGCTCTAGAGCTCTCGAAGCAATTTGAGGTCTGTTATCGTTTAGGCTTATTTTTCCTTTCTTTTTAATTCTTCTTAAGAATTCTTCTTGCCATGGGAGTCCTTTGCCCTCAAAAAGCCTGCTAATCCACGGCTCCCGGTCCAGGCCCAAGCTGTACCACCGAACTCCCTGACCAGCTCGAGCATTGTCCTGCGGTTTTCCCCCGTGGCCATCTAGGATCAGATTATCGAGTTACTCGCTCTTCCGGGTGAGTTACCTACCTGAGTGTATGTTTAATGAACACGTTTTTCGGCCATCAGAACATCGGCTTTTAGTCCGCTCGCATGCGACCCCCTAATTAATCAGTAATATATGGCGTTTATTTTATATCTGCCATAGGAAGAGAGGGTGTGTGCCCGGACCTTCATTCCGATTCCGATTTTGAATACGACGCCATTCTTAGATCGGCACGGCTTATTGTTGCCCTAATTGTCCATTATACCCAAATCGAGGCTAGAGCTATTTTCTAATCAGGTATGTGATTCAGTTCTTAGTTGTTTGCTTTCTGATCAACCCCATCTTGGGGTCTCTATTCCTACAGTCCTATATATTAGGTTTTGCCTAATAGTTTTTGGTTTATATGTATTTTTGTTTAGTTTTGTTCTATCTATGATTGTGCACAAGTTTGTTCCATGATATGTGTCTTTTTGAATTTTCTAATTACATTGTACCAGTGCTGTGAGGATTTTATCTATTATGTTGTTTTAGATCATATTATCTTGATGTAGTGTATATTAATTCGACATGAATTAGCTTAGAGCAGCAACATAGGAGTATAGAACATCATGCCATGTCTGTTCATTTTTCAGAATTCCCCACCGCTTGATTTCACCGCTATTTGCGCCCTGAAGAAGGTGTTTGCCCATAGCCGGGCGGCACACCGAAACGCGCGTCGGCGCTTGTTGATCTAACTGCGGTTAGAGTGTTGTTTACAATTTTTTCCCCTCCAGAAACATCCTCTAATGTGGCCACAAATTTTGTGATTGTATTATTGTTATTATTTTCTTATTGTATACATGTTGAGTTATATTGATTGTTTTGATTCGCTCTTAGCATCCTGTCCAATGTTACTCAGGATATCATGTGGGGATTTGTTTAAACGTATAGGTTGCTTAACCATTTGAGTGAATGTATGATGTTCTGCTTTTGAATGATAGAGGTGTGATTGAAGGTTTGGTTGTGTGAGTTTGTATGAATAAGCGGTGGGATTTTTTCATTAGTTGCTATTATCATGTTTTTTTTATTTTTATTTTTTTATTTATTGATTAAATAAATCTATTTTGTGATAATTTTGTCCTCTTCCTTTGTGGACTTATTCATCAGCACTGGTCATGTTATAATTATTTGTGATGTTATGCATATTTTGAAATAAATAGGTAGGGTTGCCTTCTTGTTTGATTGACTTGTATTTTCCCCTATGTCTCTCTACCTTCATCCTTCTTATTAGGGGCCCCCTCTGTTTGAGTGGTAGTTTCTTCCCAGCCTTGTGCTGTGGGGGTTTTGTATCCCATCCTGGGCTGTCCTCTGGAACTTGTGCACTGTATTTGTTTATGTTCGGTTGGTCCTTTGTCCTTATTTGTTGTATTTGTTTAGCATACCTTTAACTGTTATTCTCCCCATGTCGATAGAAACCATTAAAACCTTTGGTTTCTCCGACGAGGACCTAGCCCGACTATTAGGTCAGGCCCCGGGCAATGATCAACTTTTCTCTTTGTCCAAAGGACTTAATGAGGAATGGACGAAGTTATTTAATTTGAGGAAAAAATCTAAGCGTACCGAGTCCCACGCCAGCTTTATGCTTGAGTATCTCAAAGCAGGCACTATACCCATAGGGCTAAGAGTCTGCAACATCCCGGGCCTATTTATTGAGATCAGACAGTTCCTGGAGAAGTGGGCACTCATCTCCAACCGTTGCTCCAGGGACTGGATGATACTCATTATCGAGACGGCCCGTGAGGTTGTGGAACTATTAAACAAAGAGTTCCAGGAGCTGGAAGACAAACTAAAACAGTCACACAATATTGAAGAAGGTAAGAAGAAACTCGAGGAAATTTCCTACGAGTTAGATTCTTTCAGCGAATATCTTCTCAAGAGAAAGACCAAGAAGTTAAGAAAGGATATACGCCTATTCACACAAGAACGTACTTATCCTTTTCTCTCTGAGGGATTCTACAAACCCAATAGCGAGAATCTGGCGGGTAACAATACTGCCAATTGGGGACATCAACGCATTACAACATTCTCAGATACCACCGATTCTGAGGGTGAGGGTTCCACGTATCAGAATTACCAACCTAGATACAATTCTGACAGATCTGGTCCTGAGAACCATTTTTTAGGCAATCGAAGGGGCAACTTCCGCCCCAGATATCGCGGGCAACAACAACAGAGGGGGTTCCAATTGGGCCAACAACAAAGGGGCCCCTTCCCCAACCAGGGACAAGCGCAGAGGACCCGTTTCGAGGACCAGCAGCCAGCTCAGAAATATATCCAGACCCGCCAACACCAGTATTGGCGAACCTAGACATGATTCCTATCTTCAACCTGTCTTCCAGTCCTCTGGACCCACACTTGGAGACTCTTTTAGCTAAGGGACTTTCATTCGTTCCCACGACCTACTTTAATGAATTTGAGTTGATGAGAGACATGCATTCTTTCTTTCGAAAGATTCGTTTACAAAAATTCTTTCTTAATAGAAACAGCATACCGAGCGAAGAGAACCTTTCGAGCCTCAAACCTCCGTCCACGTTTTGCCGAAATAGACCAGGTTGGCGTTGAGGTGGACATGTTTGAGAGGGCGGTCCTTCAAAAGATCAAACAGACCATTAAATACATCCCTAAACCTATCTATAATATCACTAAAGAGGAGCACTGTGCCCTAAAGAAACTTAAAGATGATACCTTTCTGACGATCAAACCATGCGATAAAGGGGAGGAATTGTTATTTTCGACTCTGAAAAATACAGAGAAAAAATGGAGTGCCTTCTGGGTTCACCCAGGCATTATGAAAAAATCATGTCCAACCCTGAACCTCAACTCAAACGCTGAATCGTAAAAGTAGTAGAGGCGGCCGTTGAAAGAGGTGAGATATGCCAGAAAGAGGCTGAATTCCTTACACCCTCTTACACCCGCATTCCTATTATCTATGGGGTACCAAAGACTCACAAGCATGAGACAGACCCCCCACTCAGACCTATTGTGTCCACCATTGGGTCGGCCACGGAGCCGCTTTCCAAATACGTGGACCGGTTTTTGAAACCATTGGTCTCTACTCTACCATCTTATATTAAGGATACGGGCCACTTTATCTCTCAAATCGAGGGCCTCCCATTTAACAACCAGCAGGAGATCCTCGTTACCATGGACCTTGAGTCTTTGTACTCAAATATACCCCAAAAAGAAGTTTTTGGGGTTATTAAGGGTATTATAGAAGGCGAAAACACCTTGACTAATTCCACCCTCATTCTCCAACTCCTTGAGATCGTATTATCTGAAAACTTTTTTGAATTCGAGAACTCCTTCTTCCATCAAATTCAGGGAGTGAGCATGGGAGCGGCCTGCGCTCCCAGTGTGGCGTGTTTATATATGGGGCACTTCGAGAATCATAACATCTATAACGAAGTGGCCCCATTTTACGAGAACGTACATTACTGGTCCCGCTTTATTGACGATATTTTCTTTATCTGGCGAGGGGACCAGAACACATTGGACGAATTCATTTCTTGGATAAATCTGGCTGACCCCAATCTGACCTTTACGGCACATACCAGCACTCAGAAATTGGAATTCCTGGATGTGTGGATCGAGCATTCTGAGTGCCAGCTAGCGGTTTCTCTATATACAAAACCGACCGCAAGGAATACTCTGTTGCCCTTTAAGAGTTTCCACCCCAGCTGCCAGAAAGATAGAATTCCATTTAGCCAGTTCCTGCGATATTGCAGGAACTGTACTACCATCAAAGAATATCTTTATCATGCTGAAGCGCTTAAGACCAAGCTCATCGCCAGAGGCTATCCATCTAAACTTGTGAAGAATGCTCTGAAAAGAGCTCGATACTACGACCGAGATTCCATGTTTCTGCCAAAATAAAAAAATCCTTTGGACTAATTGGTTTGTGTGACCAAACACTCATGGTTCAACAACAAAGTACGCCAAATTGTTAACTCTCAGTGGCACCTTCTAAACTTGGACCAATCCCTGCCCCTGATTAGTAAACCGATCTTTTCCTTTAAAAGGAATAAAAACCTAAGTAACATGCTTGTGCGAGCCAAAAGATCTAACAGACCTAATTTCACCCAAAGCTCCATATCAGGGGGAGCGCCAGTCAAAGGCAACCACAAATGTGGCAACTGCCAGGCTTGCCACAATGCAATAGTTAGTGACCAGATCTGCATTAACTCGCATACCGTGTACCTCAAGGAAATGACCAACTGCCGCTCTACTAATATTGTATATGCCATCTTATGCCCCTGCGATATGGCATATGTGGGAGAAACAGCCAGGGAATGTAGAATTCGCATTTGCGAACACAAATCCAACATTAGGCTTCTCAAACATTCGGCTCCACTAGTGAAACACTGGGCCTTGCAGGAACATTGTGAAAAAGATCTACGCTGGACTATTTTAGAAAAGGTGTGCAGCACTCCAGGTTTGGATATGACTGCCATCCGCCGAAAACGCGAATTATTTTGGATGTTCCTGCTTAACACAAAGGATCAGGGACTTAATGAAAGTCTCCAATGGGAACATGCCTTTCTCTAATGTTTCCTCTTAACTAGCTGGCAACCTCTGTTTTATATCTGACGTTCATTTGGACATTGGGAGCTGATCCCCCGGTCCTTGGTTTGTACCCTCCTCCCTTGCCCTTTCTTCTGATTCTCCTAGCCCCTTGGATGCGATTTATTTTCTTTGGGGGTAGTTATTTCAGGTCACATTTTATTCCTTTGCACTATATAGTTTGTCGTTTTGGGAATAAAAATGTTTTAGTTTATGTTAAAAAAAAATTTAGTTTATGTTATTGTTATTTGTGCTGTGATTTTGGATGGACTGATTTTGCCTATCCATTGTCATTTGGGCCCCATTCGCCCTTTGAGTCCACTTCACTTTTTCGTTTATGCCGATGCTCATCTGACCCATCTGCATCAGATGACTCTATACTGTACCGTGATTGGTTTATTCGCACGGCAGTTTTTTGATTGAAATTTGGCGTTCTCTCGGGACGTTTTTACCCGACAGAGCTCGCTTCATTACCGATCGACTATCATGTCGCACGTCTATCGGATTCATTGAGATATAGGTAAGCTTATGTTTCGTCCCCTGGAAGCGCAAGCGACGGACGGCTGTCTTTCTCTGTTGTGTCTGTTTTTTCACATTTATGCCTCCGTATTTATTTTTCCTTCAGAGAATCTGCTCCCCGATGTCTCCATTTCTTTCAGGCCAGTTTTCACCTGCTCCACAAGGGGACCTGCTGCGCATTTTCGTTTCATTCCGTGAATAGTGAATTCAGACTGTCAGGTAAAAACATCCCCTTTCATACCGGATTCATTAAAATGCTCACGTTAGAGTCTAAGTGTCTGCCTTGAACACTAGATGTCGTTAGAGCTCTAGAGCTCTCGAAGCAATTTGAGGTCTGTTATCGCTTAGGCTTATTTTTCCTTTCTTTTTAATTCATCTTAAGAATTCTTCTTGCCATGGGAGTCCTTTGCCCTCTAAAAGCCTGCTAATCCACGGCTCCCGGTCCAGGCCCAAGCTGTACCACTAAACTCCCTGACCAGCTCGAGCATTGTCCTGCGGTTTTCCCACGTGGCCATCTAGGATCAGATTATCGAGTTACTCGCTCTTCCGGGTGAGTTACCTACCTGAGTGTATGTTTAATGAACACGTTTTTCGGCCATCAGAACATCGGCTTTTAGTCCGCTCGCATGCGACCCCCTAATTAATCAGTTATATATGGCGTTTATTTTATATCTGCCATAGGAAGAGAGGGTGTGTGCCCGGACCTTCATTCCGATTCCGATTTTGAATACGCCGCCATTCTTAGATCGGCACGGCTTATTGTTGCCCTAATTGTCCATTATACCCAAATCGAGGCTAGAGCTATTGTCTAATCAGGTATGTGATTCAGTTCTTAGTTGTTTGCTTTCTGATCAACCCCATCTTGGGGTCTCTATTCCTACAGTCCTATATATTAGGTTTTGCCTAATAGTTTTTGGTTTATATGTATTTTTGTTTAGTTTTGTTCTATCTATGATTGTGCACAAGTTTGTTCCATGATATGTTTCTTTTTGGATTTTCTAATTACATTGTACCAGTGCTGTGAGGATTTTATCTATTATGTTGTTTTAGATCATATTATCTTGATGTAGTGTATATTAATTCGACATGAATTAGCTTAGAGCAGCAACATAGGAGTATAGAACATCATGCCATGTCTGTTCATTTTTCAGAATTCCCCACCGCTTGATTTCACAGCTATTTGCGCCCTGAAGAAGGGGTTTGCCCATAGCCGGGCGGCACACCGAAACGCGCGTCGGCGCTTGTTGATCTAACTGCGGTTAGAGTGTTGTTTACAATTTTTTCCCCTCCAGACACATCCTCTAATGTAGCCACCAATTTTGTGATTGTATTATTGTTATTATTTTCTTATTGTATACATGTTGAGTTATATTGATTGTTTTGATTCGCTCTTAGCATCCTGTCCAATGTTACTCAGGATATCATGTGGGGATTTGTTTAAACGTATAGGTTGCTTAACCATTTGAGTGAATGTATGATGTTCTGCTTTTGAATGATAGAGGTGTAATTGAAGGTTTGGTTGTGTGAGTTTGTATGAATGAGCGGTGGGATTTTTTCATTAGTTGCTATTATCATGTTTTTTTCATTTTTTTTAATTTATTGATTAAATAAATCTATTTTGTGATAATTTTGTCCTCTTCCTTTGTGGACTTATTCATCAGCACTGGTCATGTTATAATTATTTGTGACGTTATGCATATTTTGAAATAAATAGGTAGGGTTGCCTTCTTGTTTGATTTCCTTGACTCTTGCGATCAGGTCGGTCACCTTATGGAGTTTTTTTCCAAAAGTTCTCCAAACTTCAGGAGGTGCTTCATGAAGGTCTCCCAGTAGCTTCAAAGTGTCCAAATCACCAATCCAAATGTCTGGACTCTCCTAGATGGTCCTACAATGCACCTGGCCAAATACTTAAAAGTCCACTGCACGCATTCCAGGATGGGGATTCAGGTGAACAGTTTGAATATTTGCTACTACCACCAAGATCTGGTGGGGATGATGCAGGTGGGCTCTATTAACCTGTAGCCTACAGGGAGTTCACTCCTTAATCTTTCTTGAAGCAAGGAACAGTCCCCAGGGATGTAGTACCAGATTGTGCAGCCAGTGCCATCATTCAGAGTGCAAGCCTTTGGGTGCAAATCCAGATTCCAGCAGGGCAGTCCATCTTTTCCTTGTAGTTTCAGGCAGCAGATCTGAGAGACTATGCAGCTTTCACCCATTTATACAGTGTTCTGTGGTGACGTGCATGGGGCATCTCTGTCCAATAAGATGCTGGGTGCCACTCAAAAGCATGACAACTTCCTCCAAAGTGTGGCATCTTCTTGCCCCATAAAGCACTGCACCTTCAAAATCCAACATCGATGATTATTGCCTTTATTACTGATCGTGTGGGTCAATCCACCCCAACTAATATATCCCTTCTTCTCAACTATTCACAAAAAGGAGAGAACGGTGGAATCAGCCCTAAGATGCTTGGGATCGTTAGGGTAACACTCACTGACCATTCACTGATTTCTGCACCAGTAAATCTATAAATCAGTGAATTAAATCAGCGTTTTACTTTCTAAGGTTTGATTAATACACTTTACAAATGTGTTAATAAGTCTCTATTTGTATGGCCTGACCTAGATAATTCATGTTATGGTATATGTAAAAATGTACCATTTCAAACCTTAAAAGGATTTCTATGACTGTAAAAAATGTCAGACGTAGGAATAATCGGTAAAATGTAATGAACTTCATTTGATAAATAGAATCACATGAAGAGTACGTTTCGAAAGCTTGAGATTAATTGTATTGGTTTGCATACATCACTACAGGCCTTCTAAACAAGAAACATAGCTTTTTACCGAGAACCCAGCACTTGTAGAGTAGGAGAAAATGATGTGCAACTGTGCATTATTTTTTTTTATAATTGTTTATATTTAAATTTTAGGTTGTCGGAAAGGCAAATTGATTTGCCCAGGTTTTCTTTCCTTTCACTTTACTTGCTGTTGCTGGTGTAGTTAACTCAAAGCTTTGATCACCTGCCTATCTCACTCTGAAGTAAGCAAGCAGAATGGGTTGATGGTTGGGTCTGGTCAGTATACAAAAGCATCCTCTGCAGAAACCTGTTTCTAACTCCATGGTGACAGGTGCATAGCCTGCGGATCCACTGTGTCTTTAAACCCCCCAAGGTCAATAAAATGAGCGACACCTTGTGAATTACCAAATATCACCTCCTATTAGAGTAATGTTTCTCCCTGTTAATGTCAAATCTCCAGCACAGCAGAATTCCTGTACTTCATTGGTTTTGTACATCGTAAACAACTTTTCTCTTATGAAGCAAAAGAAACACAACAGTAAATTTATTAATTTTACAAGAAAGGAGATGGGGGCATATCAGCAAGGCGGCACTATGAAATTTCATCGCCTTATCAGCAAAGACACGCTATCGCGTGTTTTGCTGATTTAGCGCCCCTTACAACAACGCCCAGCTTCGCATCTCTAATGAGATGCAAAGTGGGCGTTCCATGCCAAAATAACTGGAGAAATGTCGCTAACCGACATTTCTCCAATTATCAAGCTGCACGCAAACAAGCAGAGCGATAAGAAAAGTAGCGATAACCACAGTTATCGCTACTTTCCTTACGCCTGCTTGTAATCTGACTTAGCCATGTAATCCAATGGGAGGTGGATTACATGGCTAAGACCACCCTGCGCTATCAGCAAGGTATCGCTGGTCGCAGTGCGATTATCGCTGGATTTCCAGCGATAATCACACTGTTTACCAGCTAACGCATGGATTCCTATCGCTTGGAAGATGAGCGTTGCTGATAGCACGCTATCGCCACGATAGAATCCAGCGTTAGCCTCCGATAATTATCCTCGCGCTAAAAGCGCTGAGCGATAATTATCGCAGGCCCTTGCTGATATGCCTCTTCGTTCTTAAAAATTATAGTTTTTTTCAGCAACAGTTTTATCTTCATGCATAGGAGTTTGGTGGGAGTGCAAAACTATAATCTTACAGGGAAATAAACAAAGCTTCAACAAAAGTTGGAAATGAAATGGGAATTATAAGCAACAACAATATATTGCATGAAGACGGATAAAGTTGACACTTACAAGGTTTGGTAAAACACAGTGCTGTAGTTTACAGGAAATTAATCTAATGTTGCAGACATATCATTTTTCATAGAAACTGAATCATAATTCAATTGTCTTCAGCTGACAAGGTCGGACTTTACCACTGAGTACACTAGGCGGCTTTAATTTGAAACACGTCTCTCAGATTTTAAATCACTTTCTGCATAACTCTAGCCATGGGATCTAATTCTGGGAAGATTTGACAAAGTATTTCCCACTAGAATTGCAACAAAAAAACAAAATTTTGGATTGCACAAAACCGTTGAAAACAATGTGCTACATTTTTCAAAATTTCAAGTTAAAAACAAAGGGGCATATTTACTAGTAAAGTGGCAAAGCATGTCGTTAAGCAAAGAAGGCTAACGACATGCTCCGTCACTTTAGAAATGCAGGGCTGCACCATATTTATAAGAATATGGTGCAGCCCTGCGTTTCCCCCTGCGCTGGTGCTAAATTTAGCACCTAGAGCTAACGCAGACACTCTTGCAGCATAGTGCAAGGGTGTATGTGTTGCAGGGGAAGACTGTTTATGTGCAGGAAGGTGTCCCTTCCTGCACATAAACAATCTTTAAATGGCGTTTTGTAACTTCTATGTGTGCTGCTCAATGCAGCACACATAGAAGTTGCAAAACATCGATTTTTAAAAATGATTGTTTATGTGCAGGAAGGGACACCTTCCTGCACATAAACAAACGTTGGTGTTTTGCTGTTTCCATGTGTGCTGTACAACGCAGCACACATGGAAACAGCAAAAACAAGGAGAAATAAAAATTTCTCCTTGTTTTACCAGGGTCAGACCAGGTTTTCTCTGGTCTTAATTTTGGTGCTGTCTCCTATTTACGCCACCCTTGTAAATATGGGGCAGCATCAAAATCAATGGGTGTTGCAGTGGAACGCCCACAGCAACACCCATTGCCCTCCCCTTTCACGCTAAGTATAGCGTGAAAGGGTGCCTTATTTGCAAGGCAGTATTGAGCCACATGATAAGATGTAGAGACCCCCTCCACCCTCCTTAGAGTGTGAAGCCCCCCCAACCAGGTCCACAGTATATCGGGAAAGGAAGGAGACAAATCAGAGGGGCACAAGACAAATCCATCAGACTCAGAAACCGAGGCTGCACTCTCTAGACTAGAGTCACAAGAACCAGCCTTCGTTCCTGCTTTCTCACCTGAGCAGCTACTCTGGCAATCATGATAAAAATCAGGAAGGCACATAGGAGGTCCTTCCTCCAGTCCTCAAATAATGCATCCATAGCTACTGCCAGAGGATCCAGCCTTCAGCTGTGGAAGCAATACACCTTCCTGTTGAGACAAGAGGCAAACGGGTCTATGTGGCAAGGACCCCAAAGGTACTGGATATATTGATAAAGCCAAGCATGTAGCCACCAATCTCTGACATCCCTCAAAGACCTGGAATTCCAGTTGTCTACCACCTTAAGTTTGAAATTAAGTGCCAATTTTGGTTTATTATCTTTTTCAACTGGTTGGACTTAGTGCAGAATGTTGATACACACACCAGGCGTTCTGCCTCTGACTTCTCTTTTTCTTTAGTAACTCCTCTCTCAGCGTCCACCATTCTCTTTTCATAGAATGTTTGAGCAGCTTTTTTGGATGTCTGCGATCTTTTAATTTGTTAACTAGCTTAGTCGCGTGGAGTTGATAATCCACTTTCAAAGAACAATTCCATTTGATCCTTAAAAACTGCACAAAAGGCAAGTTGTCTCTTAGACTTCTAGGATGGTCGCTAGAATAGTGCAACGCTTTATTCCTGTCCGTTGGTTTTGGGTGCAATGTAGTTAATAGTACTCCTTCTGATGCATACACCTCCACATTCAGAAACGTGATCTTTGATGTGTTCTTATGTGCACTACATTTGATGTCTGGTGATCTTTGATTTATCCAAGAGTGGAACTGTTCGAGAGAAGTTTTGTTTCCTGTTCATATGAAGAATATATCATCGATATATCTTACCCAGTTGGTGATATGTTGTTGGAAAGGGTTGTTATTGAAGATATATTTTTCTTCAAATTTAGCCAAATGCAATTTGGCTAATTCCGGCGCAAATGGACAACCCATAGCAGTTACTTTCACTTGGAAATAGAAATTTTCTCCAAATTTAAAGTAATTGTTTTTCAAGGCAAACCTGGCCAGAGTCAAAATGAATTCCATAGGAACTTGTTCTGGCTTAATTCTTGTTCTGAGGAACATTTCAATGGCTTCTAGGCCATCTTCTTGCGGTATTTGAGTGTATAATGACACAACATCAAATGTGACTAGTATCTAGTTGGTCTCTGAGAATGTGCTGTTTTCAATTTTGTTTATAAAATCCATTGTATCTCTCAGGTACAAAAGGACTTCTTCTGAAAATGGTTTAAGGAATAAGTCTGCATATTTGGAAATTGGTTCCAAAATGGAATCACACCCAGAAACTGAACCTACTTATTCACAACATGAAAAAGAAATGTTAGTAGTTGTGTGGGCTTGTGTACATTTCCACGTATTCTTATATGGAAAGCCGTTCACGCTTGTGATGGATCATCAAGCATTGTTGACCATCTTGGGCAATCCAAAAGCCAAGATGCTGCCTCACATTGAATGTTGGGGTCTACAATTACAGTAATACAACTACACAATCGTGCATCGTCCATGGAAAGATCAAAACCCTGCAACTATTTTTCACAAGTGCCTCTGAAGTGCCATGATACCCCTTCCAAGACGGCTGAAGCCTACATGAATTTCATTGTGAAATCAAGCACACCAGCTGGCACTTCTTTTGAACAAATTGTTACTGCCATGAGTCATGAAAGTGACATTTTAAAACTAAAAGACATTATTACACATCAGTCTTGGAACACGCACAATCGACTTCTTATCAGTGACAGTGGATATCAGAAGTTTGAAAATTTCAAGGAAGAACTGTCCGTTACTCAAAACAAATTCAAGAACTGTTATTCCTTAGAGTCTGCAACAGCAGATAATTGAAGTGCGCCATGAAGGACATCGTGAAAGTCTGGTTTCCTCATCTCAATGAGAGAATTGAAAGAGAAATCTAGGCTTGTCATCTATGCAACTGCCTTTCCTCGAAAACCGCTCAACACACCTTAACTATGTTAGAGATCCCAAAGCATGTATTTGAAAGAATTGCAGTTGACTTCTTTGGTCCTGTTGATAATGGATATCACCTGAAAGTGATTGTTGATGAATACTCCCATTTTCCATTAATAGAAGAACTCTCATCCTTCACTCAAGAAAGTCATTGAGAAATTTAACTGCATCTTTGTGACACAAGTGTTCCTGCATTCTTAAAATCTGACAAAGGGCCACCTTTCAACCGTCGAGAATTCTGAAACTTTCTCAGTCATCTTAATGTGAAGTATCAGAAGAGCACTCCTCTTTGGCCACTGGCCTTGTTGAACATTTAATGATTACTCTTCAGAAAACTGTTCAGTGTGCTCTTTTGGAAAAGTTCGACCTTAAAACTGTCTTTAATTCTACTCTTTGAGCTTACTGTTCGACCCCTCACACAACTGCAGATGAAAGCCCTGTAACCTTGATGTTCGAGAGAGCCATGATGACTACGCTATCTCAATGAACCAACAGATGATCAAGTAATGAGGAAGAAGCCTCTATAAAAGATTTGGATCGTAAAAGGAAAATGAAGACCTACGCAGACAAGCACTGACATGCAAAAGACATTATGTTCACTAGAAGAGATCGAATGCTTGTCCATCAGCGTAGAAAGTAAAAATCTGATGCTCCCTCTGATGCTGAGCAATTCCATGTTGTGACCAGCAAAAAACACATGGTGACCAATCTCCTGGAAAGTCCATTATGCAAGATTTTTCACATTTCCAACATGTGGCTCATCGCTCATGAGGAACTGATGTCAATGTAGAGACTAGATCTGAAAGGACAATTAAAAACTCCCTCACTGCTGTTGCTCCTACATTGTCAACGCAGATCAGGGACACTTCTGATGCCTGTTTCCAGTTTCTGACGACACAATAAGGACGTGTGATCAGAGCACCACGAAGATTTATTTAATAGCTACAATTGTATATATATTTGTAAAAAAAATAATTATTATTTAACAGAGGGGAGAGATGGAGCGTGGCCGAGCCATCAACCAAAATGGCCGCACGGTATTGAAGCTCGGGTGCCCGGCGCCACTATTTTAACAAAAACTTCATGATCCTGCTGCTCCCACCATTGGAGATGCCGCGCTGAGAACGCCCGACATTGCGGCGACACTGCTGAGGGCGGCGAGATCCTGCACTGCTCCCCCGAGGGGCCACCGAATCCTGCTAAGGCGAGTGGTGGCGTGTGGAGGCCCAGCCAGCTTCGGAGGCCACGCGGTGATAGGGGCCACAGGTGAGCCTGAGGCCGGAGCTACTGTGTCTTGCTGGGCCCCCTACTTACCTTGATCGCTGTGGCTGGGGGTATGGGGATATGCCTCGCTGCGGCCGTTACAGTGAACGGCGAAGATCATCTGCACCTGGGACCCGGGTGAGTCAACCAGGCCGGACAGTGGCACGCACGGCCTGACGCAAGGGCCTGGGTGGGCCGTTTTCCACCGCGCCTCCCTCCCCGGACCCAGCAACATCCTTGCAAGTCCCCACACTGGCCCCTGGGCCCCCTGCCTACCTTGATCGCTGTGGCTGGGGGCACGAGGGGGACGCCTCGCTGCAGCCATTACAGTGAACAGTGAAGATCATCTGAACCTGGGACCCAGGTGAGTCAACCAGGCAGGGCTGCGGCACGCCCAGCCTGACGCGAGGGCCTGTGGGTCCAGATTCCACCCCGTCTCCCTCCCCAGGCACAGCAACATCCTTGCAAGTCCCCGCGCCGGCCTCGCCGCACTGTGATATTGCACGTGTACCTCCCCATCCTGGTGTGGAGCCCGTGGGTGTCTGGGGGAGAGGCCTCAGAGATAGCTGCGAGTGCTGACGACTAGCGCTGGTTGGGATCCTCATCTGCTCACTGTGCTGGGACTGTACACAGCCATTCTGAGATGGGGGCCCAGACAAAAAGGACAAAAACCTCCTGGGGCGGGGGATGTGAGTGCTGCTGATCATCGCCCCTACTGCCTTCGCACAACTTCTGCACCTACAGGTTGCTCCCCCCTCATTTGGTGTGTGCTGCCCAGCAAGCCTCTCAGGACTGGGAGTGTGGCGTTTGCAGATTACCCCCCCTTCTTCTCCTGCATCAGGAACAAACTGAAACACTACTGACTGGGAGTAGCGAAAGACCTGGGGCCCGGTTGGCATCTCTCCCTTCCTGCCTCCCATGTGTTTGTCTTCGCCGGTTGGGCCCGCACTTGCAGGAGGGCACCGGCTGAGCCCCATAGGCGGTCCCCCCTCTGTTTGCTGGCCATTTGAGCCTAGCCTCTTGACATTCAGTGAGGAGGAGACTTGATACCCTTCTATTCCCCTGGGACTTCCCCTTCTCGGGGACTTGGCTGGGTGGCTGCTTCCCGCTGTAGCTATCCTCACCTGACCTGCCCTCGTTCGCTGCGGTGATCCCACCACATCACCTATAGCCTATCTAGCTGGTATCCTCACTCACACTACAGAAATGGGACGGGGAGACCCAAAGCATGGCAGGCTGACCTTTGACAGACCGGGCACATCAGAGCGCCCAGACCAGAGCCTTGATGCAGATGGCGAGTCGGAGCGGAGCGCTCGGACTCCCACCCTGGAAGGCGCGGCAGCTATAATGGCAGAGCTCCATGCTGGGTTTCGTGCAATAGACTCTAGATTTGACTCCCTCACCTCCAGGCTGGACAGAATGGGGGAGCGCCTTGATGGACACAACACCCGGCTTGATGAAGCAGAGCAGCGTATTTATGCCCACAAAGACCAAGCCAAAGACTCTACATGCCGGTTGGAAAAGATGGAGCGACTGCTTAGGACCGTAGCCCCCCCGGTGCCCCTCCACAGCCTATAATCACCCACTTGCTCAATTACATGGACCGCGACACGATCCTTCGCCTGGCTCGAGAAAATGCGCCAGTGCAGTATCAAGGCTCCGTGCTCTCCTTCTATCCAGACCACACAGCCACAGTCGAAGAAGCCAGTCGCAAGTTTACGGATGCTAAGCGGCAGCTTCGCACAATCGGTCTAAAATAAGCCATGCTGTACCCTGCATGGTTGTGGGTACTAGTGGGCGACAAACCTCGTTTTTTTGACACTCCAGCCAATGTACTGACCTTCTGCAAGCAACAACAAAACAACAGCCATAGAAGCCCTGCCAACTCCTCTGGACATTCCTCTCCTGATCAGCAGCTGGCTGCGAGTGCTGAGCTCTTCCCCACGGAGTGATAGTTGCCTGGGCCACCTCGTCTCTCCGGCCTTCTCTCACCCTAGTGTTGACCATCCAACTGGAACGAAATGATGGCTGCGACGTTTCCAAGTACTATAAATGTTTTTGTACTCCCCTTCTACAAGTTGCATAGCTTAAGAAACGGGCTTTGAGCCTTCAGAGGCGTTGTTAGTCCCCTATGGATGACTCCGAATGGTTTATTTTTGGGACACTTTCTCTTTGTGTTGGGTATTCGCCAGGCCTTCGAGCTCTGGTGTGGGTGGAAGGTGGGAGTTGCTTTTTGGGGCTTTTTCCTCTGCATATCTCTCTTTCTGGCTCTCTTTGCTCTCTTTAGCCTCTTCCCTTCGTATTCCCCTCTCTCCACATGCAGCACACTCCCTACACTGCACCGGATGTACACATACATACATTCCCCCCTATGGCGCAGATCCCTGGCACAACTGTGGAGGCCAAGTTGATTACTTGGAATGTACGGGGACTTAACAATCCCAGGAAATGCAAACTCGTGCTAGCCTACCTCCGGAGACACAGCTTCAAGATAGCATTTCTTCAGAAAACCCACCTTCCCCACAAAATTCCCCCCCATTTGCTTCCTCTTGGGGCCCCATAGATATTTCTCATGCTACAGCACCTATTCTCGTGGAGTCTGCCTCCGTATCCACCGCACCCTCCCCTTTACGCACAAGCTCACAGTCTCTGATGCACACGGGCGATACCTCTTGGTGGCACGAACACTGATGGGCAAAACAGTCATGTTTCTCAACGTCTACGCATCCAACACAGATGACCCCACTTTCTTCTCCGATCTCCATACTCTGCTTGACCGCCATGAGTATGACACATTGTTTCTTGGCGGGGATCTGAATTTATGGCTTGATTCCAGCTGCCATTGCTCTAACCCCGTGCAAAACACAAAACCACATGCTCATCAGGCACTCTAGGATCTAATACAATCCCTTGCCCTACGCGACATATGGCGCTCATACCATCCAGATACACCTGGATATACATTCCATTCAGCACCACATTCAACATGGACACAAATAGATTATTGGCTCACCAACGCACTTGGCTGTCAATGGGCCAGTGGCATAGAAATGCTGCCCCGTACTCTATCGGACCATGCTCCAGTGCTTCTCCATTTAAAAATTCCACACTCTACCGGGTGGGAACACAGATGGTCATTCCCGGCCACGGCTTTGTTAGATGCAATTTTTAAATCTGAACTACATGACGAGATTGGCGAATACTTCACACTAAACGCAGGCTTAGTGTCACAATATGCAACAATGTGGGACGCCTTTAAGGCTTATATCCACGGCATTTGCATATCCAAGCAGGCCGGAGTCCTGCGCTCAATACGTGGTAGCCTCGCCCGAGTTGAAACCAAATTGACGCACCTGGACAATTTAACCACCTCGCCAAACACTCTTAACAAGCGCAATGCTCTCATACTTGAATTTAACGAGCATGAGGATAGAGAGGCCACCTTATTGGGCAAATACCATGCAGCGTGCAGGTACGGAGAAGGGGAGCGCCCTGGCAAGACTCTTGCGCAATTGGTGCAACCCCCCCGAGGAGCTGGGTATATCGCTGTACTGCGAAGATCGGACGACTCTACAACTACTGACAATGCTGATATAATGACAGAGCTAATCTCATACTATCGATCCCTATATGCGACCAAACTCCCCACAGGGTTTACACAGCACCTCGCCTACTTGGAGGAGATCGCAATGGAATGGCTAACCACAGGGCAGGCACAGTTCCTAAGTGAACCCTTTACCGTCGAGGAGATTATCCAGGCAATAGACGCTCTAGACGGATCGAAGGCCCCTGGCCTTGATGGTCTGTCGGGGGATTTTTACAAGGTGTTCAAGCAAACACTAGCACAACATCTTCTCGAGGTGTATGCTGAAGCGCTCAAAAAAGGCACTCTCCTCCCTTCAATGAGGGAAGCAGCCATATCCCAATTATTACAAAAAGGTTCCCCCTAGTTATAATTTGAGGTCCAAGAGAAGGGGGATAGAAACGGCCAAAAACTATGAAAGACCTCTAACAGACCTATATTTCTTTTAAGAGTAGCCTGAAGCTTATACACGCCCCCAGAAAAACAACTTTTTCCTTCTACAGAGAAATCATTTGGAAATAACAATTTTTATTGAAAAACATTTTTTTTTGTTATTATTTTTTGTTTTTTTATTTGTTGATTTTCCATTTCCAAAAGCGAAAATTCATTTATAACAGTGCTCAGTCCACAGATCACAGAATTACATAATGAAAATATTTCAACAGAATTTATATTAACTTAAATATACACATTTAGGATCAAAAACATATCAATTCTTTTAAGCTACCCTACCCCAAGCAGCTCATACAAAAACAGCATACACACTCAAAATCATACCAATCATTCAACCTGTCATACAACATGTAAGTTAAAAGTACAAATTGCGACACAGATGGGATCCGACAGTGTGTAAGATCAATAACTTATTTCATTTGTTGTATGGAAACATCCCAACAGTTTTAACAGTGTATAGAAATCACTGAATCATTTCATTATTGTATAAGGACATCACATCTGTCTCTTTCCCTATATATCTCACTGGACGGATTCCCACAGGTCAGTGGTCGACGTACGTTTCGGTTGGATAACCATTCTTTTCACCACCTTCATCAGGACCAATGTTTAGATTGTACAGTTATTATATTAAAAAAGGAGCAGGGGTATCTGTAAACACAAGGAAAAAATGTTATGATTTGTACGAAGATAGGGGGCTAATACATGCAGTTGTCATGTCTCCTCTTTATTTACAGGAGAGTTAGAATTAATCATACCCAAGGCATGAAGGAAATTTTATGTCACCCATCGCTTCTAATGCTTATCTGCTCTATGCTGATCATGAGTGTAAAGTCTCCCATGATACTTTCTGAAAGTCTAAACAGTCATTCAGCAAAGCCACCAATCACCTCTGAAGAAAGAAGAAATGTGTGGCAAAAAACTACCTTATATTGAGTGTGCAATAAAAGAAAAGAAAAGGAAGAATAGAAACACCATTTAGGCTAGTAAAAATGTCTCCCAGAACAAATATAGAAGAAACCAGTTGTGAGGCCAAGTCCATTATGAAACCAATCTCCAAGATGCAAGGCCAATGTGGAATAACATAGTAAGGAGAGTATTCTTTTATATATAGGCACCTGACAAAACGTTTGTCCAATCCTGAGTTGTGGCTCTAATCATCATTTGGGCCACTATAAAAAAACGGGACTTCTCTCCATGATATTCAAAGTGAGGATAAAAATGCACACGGGACCATTTATTTCTACAAAGACAGTAAGAAAATAAGTACACAAAATAAGTCAGGAGTACTACGTCCTCTGATAGAGACAAACAGGGACAAAATGTGTTGTTATTATCCTTACCGTGGGTGCACGCCCCTCAGTCATATTATCAAAATGCGCAAAAAGCCGGGGATCATTCCAACGAGCATAGTTCAAAACCTGGTCTCCATATGGGTCCAAATACTTGTTTGTACCTAAAAGATAATGAGAGTCTAGCTTACAAGCCCTATTTGAAACTCCAATTGTATTTTTGAACAATTCTCTCTAATTAGGTTAGCATTTTTTAATCTATTCTTAGGATTATATTTCCTACGGAGTCCTCTATATCTAGATACCGGTTGATCCAGAAAAGCTAAAAATGCTTGCAGGCTAACTTCAGACAAGCCGGCCAACTGCAGGCTTACAACTTTTCGGCTATGTTACTATGAGACATCTCATCGTCTCACTAGGTGCACAGATGTCTCTCTAACTACTACTAGTACTGCATACTGCATATTTGAATCGTTTATGATGCTAAACAATTGAGATGATTGAAGACCTAGTTTCGATTTCTGATGTCAATATCTTGAAGCTGAAGCACTCGAAACAACGAGATTAACTTACCGATGTACGTGTCTGACTAACGGCTTCAAGGTAGCAGCGTGTGTCGGCAGCGTCCGTGATACACAAGAAACTCAAAGCTGCTCACCTGTTCTTAAATATGCGCGCTGAAAAAAACGTTGCACAAAAAAATCGTGTAGTTTTGACCTTTCCGATTTCACGTCGCGTTTGTGAGAATGAGGATCATCAGTAAACACAGGCGCCATTTTGCAATGTGCAAGCTACCCGGAAAGTTCACTTTAAATGCAACTAGCCTGTTTGTAAGTACACAAGCTGTAACAAGAGTCGCACAAAATCACGTAGTTGCAACTAACCCTGGGCGTAGTTCGTGTAGTCGCGCTACGCGAAGCTACGCGAAGACGTCGGAGCGCTACGTGAGCTACGCATAGCTTCGAGAGCGTGCGTAGCTGCTTGTCGCGCCCGTTCGCGATGCGTTTTTCTTCCTCGGGAACGCGTTGTGCGTGTTCGGGACGCTGTTTGCATGCTCGGGGGCGCGAACTTACCCATGCGGTCGCCTATGGGCGCGGCCATCTTGTTTTTCACTTGTCCCGCCCGTTCGCGATGCCTTATTTCCTATTCCGGGTCGCGTATAGCGTGCTCGCGATGCGCATTTCATGTTCGGGAATGTGTCGTACGTGTTCGCGACGCTTTTTGCGTGCTCGGGGAGAAATATCGCGCGAACTTACCCACGCGGTCACGATGGGCGCGGCCATCTTGTTTTTCACTCTATGCTATGGTTCTGGGCCTGCTTTTCTATCCTCCCTCAATCTTTGCAATCCTTAGTTTTTTACACTGTTTTTCAATTTTTCTTTATTTCTTATCTATCTCTCTCTCTCTGCCTAAGTCTATATTTTGCATTTTTTCTACTTTTTACTGTGTTTTTTTACTTTTCGACTGTTTTATATAACTTTCTTCTTTAAGCTCCTACTTCTTCCCCTAACTTTATTTTTCCCTTCTAACTTTTCTTTTCCGCCTCCTCCCAGTCCCACCCCAGAACCATGGTGAAGGGCAGCAGTGACGGCTCGAAGGGCAAGGCGCGTGCGCCCAAGAGCCGCCGCCTGCCTTGCGGCAGACTGCGCCCTGCAGGGGTGCAAGCCCACCAGCTTTTTACTGAGGCGGAGGTGGCCGCCCTTGTTTTTTTTCTTCAGCCACCTCCCCTTGACCTTGGCAGCAGGCGGCAGGCCAGGCTCCGGGTACCCGACACAGGAGCGTCACCGCCGGTGGGAGAAGGTGCGCCGGGCAGTGTTTCGCTCCTCAGGGGTCCGGCGCACCCATAACCAGCTGGGCCACTGGTGGTCAGACATCCTCGACCGGGAGCAGGACCTGTTGGACCTGCTAGGTGTCGAGGTCGTGGGGCTTGGTGAGTAGCTAATATATATAGTAGTATAAGTATTGTGATTTGTGTATACATTTTTTACAAATAACAAGAATACTGCTGCTTACATTGCAGGTAATTTACGTTTCAAAATCTTCCGTGATTGTAGGACACAGGTGCTGGCCGCTACTCTTACTTGTTTGCAACTTTGCGCTCGCTTGTCCTTATTATTATGTAAGAGTTTACTTTAGAGAACTTCAGTTAGGTAATGCTATTTCTAGAGAGACTCTAGTCCTTCCTTTGTCCTCCTGTCAAATAGTGGTGGATGGATTGATAGTTTGTTAGTAGGTTTAGTTATTAGTTGATAATTTTTGAGCGCTCTGCGTGACGCATCCTCTGTCACTGAGTGCTGCTTACCCCAGTCCTTACTAGTAGAACCTTTTGTAGTTTGTTTAGTGAGTGGTAAGCTTGGCAGTGTCACTCAGCTGCAGAACATCAGTCTTAACCAACCAACAATTTGGTGTATGCATTATGCACCAATTTATGCATGTGTCCTCCTTCTCATATATGCATTTATGAGGGCAATAAAAAAATGGAAATGCAGACTTAATGAACAATTGGCCCGCCTGGAATAGGTCGGCTAGGTCAGGTGGTACTTAGGCTTAGTTAGTGTTCTGGATTTTATTTGAATCAATCCGAATGAAACACTGAATTAGTGTTCCCAAATAAGTAGACTGTCCGTGACCGTGAATCCCGCAAGCCAGTAGTCGATCGGATTAGATAGGTCAATTTTATTGCAATTTTTGGTTCCTAAAACGTTTTGAGCGTTTTTTAGATAATTTATTTGTTTCACAGCAATCATGAATGTTTGTGTCTTTCTTTATTATATCTTACATGATCACTGATCTGCAGCACCCAGGGGCAAGAAGACGGGGTCTGAGTCGGCGGGACAACCACCAGAGGACCGCTCCTCTACCGAGGGCCCTGCTGCTGGTCCCAGTAAGTCCTCCAGTGGTTAATAATATTAACATTTATATTGCCCTAACTTTTACTGCACCTTATTTTTCCAGAACTATTAATTATGGTTCCACTCCCTAATTCTATTTTTTACAAAAGACTTGACTATCTGTTTCTAAATTCTGGTTATCCCTGCCTCTAAGTTCTAACTGCCTCTGCTATGAATGTCTGTACTACTACTATTAGTCTGTCGCTAAGCTTGCCCAGTTTGCATTGCCACTCTTTATTGTACGGTTTTGAATAAAACTCCGATTTACCAATAGCTGAGTCCAGTCCTTTCGGTTGTCCTCTTCTAGGCTTCTTAATCTTGAGGCTTTGACAATTACCACAAACAAAATGCCCAACCAGATATTTGACTTTTTTTGATAGGATATAGTACATACTACTACTGATGTGTGGATTATGTACAGCCCCATGCAGAACTATGCACAAGGAAATAGGATGTTGGTGATGGGAGTTTGGAACTTGGACCTACCTCACACCTCAGTCAGAAGTGAACCCACAATCCCCTGAACGACTAGCTATAGTGTAGTGTCTCACTCTCATTAGGTCCCTGAACCCCCACCCAAAGATACTCAATGAGATTACACAACCCAGAACATAATATAACACCCTTTAGCTCACTTACTCGTGTAAGTCCACCACCTCCACCACCACCACACCAAATACCACAGAGTCTATGTTTAAGTTTAAAAGGTTTATTTTCAACTAACAAGCTCTGTATGTTGTTCTATAAAATTCAGTGTACTCCAGCCAGCTCCAACAGCTAAATGCATAAGATTAAAACAATAAACATTGTTACAACAAGTGCATGATGATTGATGATAGACAAAAGATCTGTGAGAATTCTGTGAGACTCCTCACTGTAGAACGTAGAATTACTGGTTACATGCATCATTCATAAGCTCTGCAAATCTCTGGTTCGTAGAAGGAAATCTTCTGCCTGAGAAAAATGGTGCGCGTTAGATAGTATAATGCAAGCATTTGTCAGTCCTGCCAAAAAAGTGTAACATGTTACTTATGGCTAAGCAATAGGGACTAACCGAACTCCATAACAAAGTGGCTTGTTTTTCGACCTCTTGTACGCAACGCTCAGACAGTAGCTGTATGTGCTCATGTGGGCTAAAAAGGCGTCTTACTGTTACTGCACAACAAGCTGCGAGGTAACATGCGCAAAAGACATGAAGCGAAAAATGGTTGCATGGCTCAGGCTAACTTTGCAAAGAGTAGAGTATAGTATAACAAATAATGACCCTAGGGACCATAACACTACTAGTGTCTACTGAGTCTAGTACCCGATTTGGACTACTGAATGTGATGTATAATAATATGTATGTATTAACTTTTTTTTTCAATCTTGCTAGTGAAAAAGAAGAAATATAAATAGGGGAGGTGTACACAGGCATCTAAAAATGTGTCATGTTTTTATCTAGGCGTAGTAGCGACCACCAGTGCCGGCGGGGCCAGCGGCGATTCGGCCATTCCGGAGGGGGAAGGAGATGCAGCACCTTCAGGAGCTACAGGGGGTGAGCCAGCAGCAGTGGCGGGCGATGGTAAGTTATATTCATTACGTATTGACATTGCACTAGCTGGAAGGGTGTTGAGTGACTTCACTCACTGTACTGTTGTCGAGACTTATTAGGTATGAAGTTGTAGTGAACATTATACAACGGTTGAAGAAGAGAAGACACCCTTTACTTAGCATTAGCAATGCAGTAGCAATAGCATTACCAGCGTGACTTGATTAACCAATGGCCTCTTCTATCTGACTCCAACTCAGCTGTGAAAGTTTTATGGAGGAGACTAAAAGTCAGATCAGATGACCTTGATGGATGTGTTGAATAAAAAGGGAAAGAAGGGTGGAAGGAGGAAGGACGGGCGAGATTTAATATGATTGATGACTGGCAGAGAAGGATACGTTGGAAGCATGGATATAGGTGGCTGATAGGAATCAGATGCATGTGTTGTTGAAGGATGGGTGGAAGGTGAAAGAAGAACGGATGCCTGCCTGGGTGGGCGACACAGTATGGGTGGATACTGTGGATAGCAAGAATCATCAGCGGTGTTTGGGTGAAACTCTAAGCCAAGGCAAGCAACGGAGTGAGTGGACGCATGGGTTGTTGTTGGCGAAACAAAGTAAGGTTTGTGGAGAGATTAAGAAGAATGATTGACATTTACTTAGAATGGATGGATGCATGTATGTATTCATCATAGACAGCATAGGTGGAGACTGTCACGGGATGCACAGTTTTAGTTTTAAGGGAATGTAAAAGAAACCGCGCCACAGTAGCAAAGCCGATGTGGGTAGGGGCAGGGTGGGGGGTAGCAGTAAACAATGTATTACGCGGGCAAATACAGGTAAGTTTACTGTAAACATATAAATAAATAAAGCGAATTTCATTGTGCGCACTGCACCGCCAAAAGCGATGCAGTGGGCGCAACAAAATTACTTTTATTTCTTTATATGTTTACTTACCTGTAATTAGCCGTAATCCATAGTTTACTACCCCCACCCTGCCCCTCCCTACGTCACCGCCCGGCAGCACTCCCCGAGTCCCACCACCGACCGCTACTGACCTTATGTCGTCGTCCCATAAAAGCAATGATCATTGGATCAGATATATAATCTGCCTTTTTGTAGTAGCCAGGGCACTGTTAAAGTGAAATTGACCAATTGCCCTGCTTCATGTAACAGAGAGAGTATGGCCAGTGCCACCCATAATAGAAAAATAAATACGAGCTTCCCCACCTGCATACATTAGTAAATCAAACTAACGTGAGTCTGCGTCATGATGACTCGTATGTTTGTCTTGGGTGCAAGCATAGATGACCGAGCTGGCATGCCGGCTACAACCAGGTTATGTCATTTCGCTAAACTAGTAGAGATAAGAAGAAGACTGGTGTACTGGAGTCCATAGTGCTAGTATAATGCCTGAAACTCCCACAAATGTTACAGGCCGAGGAAGTGGGAGGATAGATAGATTATTATACCAGAAATGTTATGTACTGTGCTTCTTGCTAGTGCTACTGTGCCATTATGTGTTGAATTAATTTTGTGTTACTGTTTTGCTAAGAGTACTGCTTACAACAATATTCTTTTTCTTTCTTGATATAGATAGTACTCCTTCCCAAGGCAAACCATCCCGGAAGGAGTTGGCAGCCAGGGCCCGGCACCGGAAACTGGAGGCCATCTGTGCCGAGTACCGGCGGCTGGTGGCTCAGGCGGAGGAGGAGGAGGCGGCAGCAGCAGCAGCCTCGTCCGATGCCCCGGACCCCAGCCAGGCCAGACCTCCAGTGGTACGGCGCCGCAGTCTGGCAGCCGCCCGCCGCAAATCTCTTGCAACCAGCACTGCTGTCCCCCACCCTGGATGCCACTGCAGGGCATTTCGACGCAAGATTCTCCTCCGGGTGGCACGGCTAGAGGAGCAACTCGAGGAGCGGGTTAAAATTCTGGTGGACAAACACCTTAAAGCCCGCCGAATATAATATAGGACCCAGTTGCATTGCCCCTTTTTTATTCGTTTTGTTGGTGGGTGGGAATTGGGTGTTGGGGTTTGGACTTTGAACATTCTTTGGACTTTTTTTCGTTTTGGACATTGGTTGGGGTTAGGGAGAGGGGTGGGTCAGGTGTGGGATAGTTTATTTTTGTTAACATACAATGTTAATGTTTTGTGGGGGGTTACTGTTTTACAAATTAACGTCACATGGTTTCTTTCATTGCTGCTGCAGGGCCGCAGCCAGTGTTTGATTTAAATAATCTGCCGATGATGTAACACAAACAGATAGATGCGGTACCCCTCACTGAGTGATTTGTCCTACTAGTACTGTCAGTCTCTCCTCCTAGTCCATTATACCTCCCACCAAACTTATCTTACCTGTGATTGATGATGATTATGTTCGGCACAGCGATGGCTGCATGGTTTCCCAAGAGAATGGAGAAGATTCCATGGTTGTGGTGGTAGTAGTAGAGTAGACACTGCCAGCAGCATTTGCTAAAAAAATAAAAAGAGACAGTCACTTGCCTGAAAGCGACTGTGGGAGGAGTAGTAGAACGAAGTCAAATACAGTACAGAAGAAGACTGCCAAACAAACAATATTGCATTTGCAACTGCTAAAGTCAAATAAAACATAATGTTGGCGGGGACAGCCTAGTACAAGAAGTTACAAACTGTTGATGTGTCGAGTGAGTCACTTAACTTAACACAATCGTAATTCGTAACCTTTACTGCTGTGTGGTAGGAGTTTGATGATGAATCCAATCAATGCTGGCAATTAATTATGATGTACTATTAGCCGGTGACGGCTTGCACATAGACTGAGCATGGGTGGGCAAGCAGAAGAAGCTCCTCGCCCTGCCTTGAAATTTAATTAGTGTTGCTTTTACCACATCTGCCCCAGCAAGCGTGTGATCAATTGGTGTACATTTTATGTAGTCACATCACACCTCAATATAAATCACAGCCCGGGGGAAGAGGGTTAGGGTTTGATGAATGGATGGGAAGGGGAGTTTGGGGAAAGGTTTGAGAAAGAAAAACAGTACGCATGGACAACAAAAGCAAAGCGCAATCTTGGCAGACGACCATGATCTTCTCCAAAAAAACTATAAAGGGAGAAAAAGGCAATGCATGCATGATGAAGATAACTTGATGGTTAATGAGTAGTACTTACTAACTCCTACTAGACAAGACAGTACAGGGCAGCAGTATATTCTATGCAATTTGCCTTGCCTGTAATATATGCCCTCAGACAGAGACCCAAATTCCATGTTGTACTGGGCTTACTTTTAAAGATAGCAAAGAAAAGTAAAAAATAGTTGTAGGGATCAATTAGCAAACAAACAACAACAACACACAGTCGTAATGATTGAAGAGAAAAAGGATTCCAATTAATTAAAAGATGAATGATACTAAAGTTACTGTATTATCCTGGTCAAATTGTGGAGTTGAATCTCGTCCTTCCTCTTGGTCCTATCTTCCATGGACGCTCCGCACATCAATCTTGGTTGCCTTCCTGATGCGGATTGGTAAGGTAAATGTGAGTTGAGTCTCCCAGTATAGCACAGGGTAAAGGCCGGCCTGTAACGTCTAGATGGAAAAACAAAAGGGGTATTGAAAAATCAATGAATATAAAAAAGCATCAATTACGGTGGAGTCCAAGAAGAGAAGAGAGAACACTTTCAGACTGAGGCGGCTTGGATATATCGTGTATATTCCGTTTACAGCATTAAGCTACAACAACAACAGGACAGAACAGGCCCACCACAGCACCAGCCTGTGACCCAACCTCCATTTACCTTAATTTTTGACAGAGCCAGACAAAAGGCATATATACAGCAACTTTGCATTTTCAAAATTAAGTGACAAAATCAATGCGCCGCTGTCTGTCACATAACTACACTGACTCGACTCCACCACAACATGGACATGTAGGTCTGCTGTGTTTACTTTCTTGTTGAATTGTTGTGTTTATGTTTACCTTATGCCACTTCATGAAACGCAGTTATTCCTTGAATCATCTCCGATCCAACTGACTGACTGCGTGCAAAGATAGTATGGTCATCATCATGTTGTGGTACGTGTTGTCCAACTCCAACTCAGTCTGTAGTGACTCCGATTAAGTCCATATTCCATATTAAAAAATTGCAACAGATATTGGCCTGCAGCCCTGCACCTGCAGTAGTAGGAGTACAATCTGGTTATTAAACAACAAGAAGGGAAACAGTGAGTGTCACTTCAGTCACTTTGTAGATTAACTAGTAGAGTAGAGTTCGACTTCATGCACAACACAACATCAACACAACAAACAACAGCAATCACTCAGAGTCAGCAAGCATTCAATGCATTCCATAATTACCTGTCTTGCTCTTCTCTTTGGCTGTCAGATCATCAGATGCCTAGTTCTGACAGGTGTGTGTTTTTTTTTTTTTACGGGGCAGTAGCCTCATCATTACTCCAGTCCACATTCATTTCGAGTGTTAGTCGCTGTTTCGGTTTCCGTCTTATTCATCTGTGGCACTTTGTCACTGTTTAAGTTGCTTCACATGGTCAGCACTGTGATGATGATGGGCAGAGGCCTGGGTAGCGCTCATTGCTGGTCAATTGAGTTTGCACAAATGTCAGCAAGTTTCTTCGAAGAGTCTTGTCTTTCTCTGCCAAGTACCTTCTGTCCTGACAGTGAGGAGCTTTGGATGTCTGCCGAGGCTGTAGCCTTCGGACAGTGATGAGTTTACTTTTGGATGCCTGCCCAAGTTCTGACAGTGAGGAGCTTAGGATGCCTGCCGAGGCTGTAGCCTTCGGACAGTGATGATGATTTTCGGCTCGGAAACAAAACGGAGGATAGCTATAGTCACGTTTCACTTCTTATGGAGGGACTGTTAATGTTAAAGGCAACATTTCTTGTACTCCAATGTCTGGCTTGATGGAAATGTACTAGGGCGAGACAGGAAGATGAAGCAGGACTCTGAAGAGTGGACAGTTAAATGGACAGACGTGCAACTCCAATAGGGAAATAAAAAGAGAAGACGGTGGTGATGGATTTGTTGTGATTTGATTTGAACCAGAAAGACAGATACACAGACACATAAAGGAAGGAAGAAAGTAACAATTTGAAAGCCTAGTTGTCAGGGAAGAGGAGCTCGTCCTCAAACTCTGGTGGTTCGCACAGAAGTAGGTCCTGTAACGCACTATTTACGTCATCCAAGTCGCTCTCCTCTTCCTGCTGTGATTCACGTATTTTGTAATCCGGTGGTATAAAGTGCTGATTCATTTTGATCATGGTTAACCTCTCCACGCTTTTGGCCGAGAGACTGGTCCTTTTCGAAGTTACAATGGCACCAGCAGCACTGAAAACATGCTCTGAAGAGACACTTGCGACAGGGGAAGCCAGATACTTTATCGCCAGCCTGCTGAGCACTGTCCATTGGCTTCTTTTCCCATACCAATACAACAATGGGTTTCGATCCATGAAGACCTCTGTTGGGTCATCCAGATAGGCCTGGACCGTCCGCTCAATGTTCAGGGGTGCTCCGATGTGCTCGGCCTCTTTTGCCTTTGCATCAGCACTGGACTTACCATACCCCTGCCGTAGAAACCAATCAGTTGCACATTGTACTGTGGATGATCCTGTTCTTGCTGTTGTTGATGTTATTGTTGGTGTAGGTGACTGCTGAGAGGCAAACGCACTGCCCTCAGGCTCCGAGTAGAACTTGACTCTGGATGCCCTCTAGTACTTGTTGTTATGGCCTGGGGTGGGGGGCCTGCAATTAACAGCTGTTCGTTTTCGAAAATAGTGGCTTCCTTAGCTATCAAAGTTTTGTAGTTGGCAACATCCACTTCCGAAAAAGGAATTACTGCCTTGCTGTTCAGAAATACTTTGTACCGTTGGTCCAAAATTGTGGCACTAATGTAATGTGGTTGTGACAAAATTTTATTTTGAATCCTTGTATTTTCAGATAAGCGAGCGGCTAAGGTCTCCGCCAAATGATATGCGTCTTGTTTGTTATCCACACCTGCATACGTTTCAGACACCTCCTTCAGCTGTTGCTCTAGCATGTGCAACAATGGGATAGCTTGGCCCATAGTACAGTCCTCCCTGCTGACTTCACGTGTGAATATCTCAAAAGGAAGTAGCATCTCAGTCAGGCATTTAATGAGGTCCCATTGACCCATCTCAACGGTCATGCCTCTCACAGTAGGTTCCCCTAATCTTTGCATGACATAAGCATTGAGTGGTATGTACAGTTCAAACAGACGATCAAGCATATAATAAGTTGAGTTCCAACGTGTTGGCACCTCCTGGATGAGCGCTTTGACTGGCATTTTATGCTCACGTTGAATGACCCTCAGCTCCTTCCGGGCTTTAAAAGAATGGCTGAAATGTGTGCATATTCTTCTGCAGGTGGCCAGTAAGTTTCTGACTTTGGATTCATTTTTCAAAAAGTCTTGAACAACAATGTTAATGCAGTGTGCCAAACACGGGACCCTGAAATAGCGACCATCTTCCATGGCCCTAACTACATTACTGCCATTGTCCGTGGCAACAAAACCAATGTTAAGCCCTCTTGGGCGCAGCCACTCAAAGACCTTGCTGTTAAACTCTTCCAAAATGTTTGCAGCAGTATGAGATTTCTCCATGGCAAACATGGCTACAGTTGCATGTTTGTGAGTGGCATGAAAAATCTCAGCAGCGTCAACACCAGCAGATATCTGTTCTCTAACCCCCGCAAAAGAGATCCAGTGTGCAGTGATGCACATGTAATCAGTGGCTTGGCAACTGGTCCACATGTCTGTTGTCAGGTGGATACTCTGAACAGCACTCTGCTTCAAGGCTTTTCCAAGCAATTCCAGCACGTCGTGATGTAGTGCTGTAACAGCAACTCTGGCAAAATAGTAGCGGCTGGGAACATGCCATTTTGGGCAGATGGTTGACACAAATTCCAGAAAACCCACCCCTTCAACAAAAGAAAAAGGGAGAAGGTCCAGTGCTAACATTTTAGCCAGCTTCGCATTGTACAAACGTGCTATTGGGTGGTTGCGTTCGTACTGCCCCTCCCCACCAAACATGCTGATAATGGTAGGCTGCATGGTTTTCCTTTCTCTTATGCTCAACGCACTTTTTTGGATTGCGGTACTCCTTGTCCTTGGTGTCTCAGGCTGACTCTTACTCTTGTGCCACTGAGATGTTGCTGAAGATGTGTGCAACGTTAACAACACTGCACTGCTGGGGTCAGGGACACCTTGTGTACCACTACCAGAGAGAATGTCTCCCTGTCCTTCCTCTTCCACCGTGATCGGATCTTCTACTCCTTTATCCCCACCAACACCAATGGTTGCAGTTTTTTTATGTCGCGAAGGTGGTCCTCCCAGCTGATCAAGTGGTGTTTTTCAGATGGGTCATTTGGCCTCCGGTACCATAGTTTGTACCAAGTTTACCACGACTAACAGAGGTATTACAAATGGAGCATATAGCAATGTTCTCCTCCTTTTCGCTAACCGTAAAGAAGTCCCAAACTGGGGAGCTTAACTTTGGCCTCCTGCTGGAGGACCTGCCACTTCCAATGGTGGATGAACTGGAGGGTGTGTGTTGAATTTGACTCTGTGCTGCTGCTGTACCACTACCTACTTCTACTGAGTGCTGGTGGATGTAGGTCGCTGCCGGGCCTTTGCTAATGCAAATATGGAAGCTGTAGGTCGTGTTGGTGGTGTTACCTGTGGAGGTATGCGTGCTACATCCCTCGCAGCGATTTTGGATAGGGTAATAATGTTGGTCTCCATCTCCTCGGGGCCGGGAGTGATGTTCGTGATGACTGGCTCATCATCATCATCCTGCTGTTCTACATCGACCTCCATAAGTGTAAGGCTTTCTGGAACCTTCCTTTTCCCTAGCTTGGTCTTGGGACGTGGCTCCCTCTCAGACTCAGTTTGTGGCTTCCAAGTGGCATCTAGATCATCAGAAGGGGGCTTGGCGAAGAACTTGATGGACTACCCCTCCTTTTCCTTGCTGGAGATTTGGAAGACAATGGATCTTCCGAATGAGTGGCTTCTTCTTCTACCTCTGCATGAGGCTCAATTTCCTGAACTGCCCCTACTTCGGGAGGAACAACAACTACTATTGCGGGCGGTGGTTGCGGCTGTTGTTGTTGACCACTTATCTGCTGTGTTTCCTCCTGCGTTGATTGGGTACTACTTTGAGATAGCGATAAGTTTATCTCAGGTTCAGCATCACTGCTTTCCACCATTAGGCTGGCTACCTCTTCCACACTCATGTGCTTGGGCCTGGGTTGGTGGGTTGGGCCCACTGATGCGGAGGTGCTGCCCCCAGCTTGCCCCCCGGACACCGTTGCTGCAGGCGTAATTTGTTTTTTCCCAAAAAAGGTACTGGGCGGCACACCAGACTTAAGTGTCACTTCCTTCTTCTGTTCCTTCTTCTCAATAGCAACTTTCTTGACACTGGAGGACCTGGTACCTGCTTTCTTTGGGCCTATCTTCTTCTTCAGATGTCAGCAGCACTCAGTTGCAGAGATGTCTGGTCAGGTCACACGTCACGTTGTGTACAGCAGCAGGATGTCTGTCTGGCAGTGCAACGGGCAATGATGACACACCTCCTCCTCAGTCTTTGTGCACCTAAAAGCAAAAAAGCCAGAACAACATCAGTCAAACGATGATAGCACAAATCAAACAAATATAATATAGAACTTAGTGTGTGGTGGTGGCCTCAATTATTACATTTTAGAAACTCAGTGAACAACAACACACAGTGTAGCCATTTATGAGACTTTGACAACAAGGCCAGGGCTTTCATGGCTACTGTGTAGTGTGTACATACACTCTGGAAGAATAAGAATAGTAAAGAACAAAAACTAAAATGTAGTGGAGCATGTTTGGCCTAAATTTGTGCATCACGTGGGATGTATGCAGCATCAGGGAGCTGCAGCTGGCAATGGGGATGGATTTGGAAGCAGTAAGACAAGAGGAACAATGGAAAGAGTAACACGCAGGCCTATGTGGCAAAAACAGCACACTACTAACTACCACCACAAAATGGGCCCCAGCAACATGGTGACTCACAGGCACAAGGCACGGCAAACAATGAACTCAAGCAGGCCTACTATATATGGGCAGACAAAGGATGCCTGATAAAACACACACAGCTTTAATGCAAAAACTAAAATCCACATGGCTAAAAACAGTTTGGAAAGTTAGACAGCCACTACAACAACAACACATAATTATAATTACACACGCAAAAAGGCATTTATTTAACACACCCAAAAAGTGAAATAGACCCTCCCAAAAAAAAACACATTTTGCAATTCAATCCAATGACATCCATGGCCTAAATGATGGCAAAATTCAACAGACAACACAGAAACAGTTGTTATGCACCCTTGAGGATGACTACCTCTGGGCCTACTGGCAGACTAGGCCGCAAGCTTGGAGGCCTATGGCAATAGCACAGTGGCTGGTCCCACAAAATGGCCGCCACCACATGGCCAGGCCAGCCACAACAACAAGAAAAGGAACACAAGACAGACAATGCAGGCCTATGGCAAAAGCACAATGCCTGGCTTTACAAAATGGCCGCCACCCACATGGCCAGGCCACCCGAAATAACAACAAAGTGAAGACAAAGGACAGGACCAGGCAGTTGGAGCCTCTGGGCAACTTCCTTCCTCGTGAAAAAAATTGTAAAACAAAAAAAAAGTGACTCCTTGCTCACCAAACTACATCTAAATGACAACCTGAGGAGTTTTTTGTGCAAAATGAACTAAATCATCATTTTTGAGAAGGTTTTATACTGCTCGAGAGATATTCTTCGCCAGATTGTCAATTCTGCGTGTTCGGCATCGCGATCGTCACAAAAAGTCGTTATCGCGCGCGCGGAAACGTATATTGAGCGCGCGAAGAAGAGAAAAAGTGTAAGTCCGCGTTGTCGCACAGTGCGGAGGTGCCGAAAGTCCGCGAGCTGAACGCACAGGGTTACCTAGTGGCTGAAAAGGCCTATTGATGTAACACACACCCAAAAACTGAAATACCACGACAAAACCCACATTTTGCAATTCAATCCAATGCCATCCATGGCCAAAATGATGTTACACTTACAACAATCCAACAGACAACACAGAAACAGTTTTTATGCACCCATGAGGATGACTACCTCTGGGCCTACTGGCAGACTAGGCCGCAAGCTTGGAGGCCTATGGCAAAAGCACAGTGGTTGGTCCCACAAAATGGCCACCACCACATGGCCAGGCCAGCCACAACAACAAGAAAAGGAACACAAGACAGACAATGCAGGCCTATGGCAAAAGCACAATGCCTGGCTTTACAAAATGGCCACCACCCACATGGCCAGGCCACCCGAAATAACAACAAAGTGAAGACAAAGGACAGGACCAGGCAGTTGGAGACTCTGGGCAACTTCCTTCCTCGTGAAAAAAATTGTAAAACAAAAAAAAAGTGACTCCTTGCTCACCAAACTACATCTAAATGACAACCTGAGGAGTTTTTGTGCAAAATGAACTAAATCATCATTTTCGAGAAGGTTTTATGCGCTCGAGAGATATTCTTCGCCAGATTGTCAATTCTGCGTGTTCGGCATCGCGATCGTCACAAAAAGTAGTTATCGCGCGCGCGGAAACGTATATTGAGCGCGCGAAGAAGAGAAAAAGTGTAAGTCCGCGTTGTCGCACAGTGCGGAGGTGCCGAAAGTCCGCGAGCTGAACGCACAGGGTTACCTAGTGGCTGAAAAGGCCTATTGATGTAACACACACCCAAAAACTGAAATACCACGACAAAACCCACATTTTGCTATTCAATCCAATGCCATCCATGGCCAAAATGATGTTACACTTACAACAATCCAACAGACAACACAGAAACAGTTTTTATGCACCCATGAGGATGACTACCTCTGGGCCTACTGGCAGACTAGGCCGCAAGCTTGGAGGCCTATGGGAAAAGCACAGTGGCTGGTCCCACAAAATGGCCGCCACCACATGGCCAGGCCACCCACAAGTTCACACAACAAGCATAAGCCAAGGGGAACAAAGAAAAGACATGCAGGCCTATATGGAAAAAGCAGCACACTACTAAACTACCACCACAAAATGGCCCCAAGCCACGTTGTCACTCACAGTCACAACAGGCCATGGAAAACAATGAACTCAAGCAGGCCTATAATAATGACCAGACAAAGGAGGCCTGCAGTGCTAAACAACACAGCTTTAATACAAAAATGCAAAAACGAAAATCCACAGGGCTACAAAAGGTTGGAAAGTTACACAACAAGCACACACAGACATCCAACAAAGGAATATATATTACACCCAAAAAGTGAAATACACCACAAAAACCACATTTAACAATTCAATCCAATGACATCCATGCATGCCCTACATGATGTTTAAATTCAACAGACACCACAGAAACATGCACCCATGGGTACCTCTGGCTCTAGTCTGGGCCTACTGGCTGAAATTCCAATCAAATAAAAACAACTAGGCCCCCACTGAAACTAGAGGCCACAACAATAAAGTTTAAAAACGATGGAAATCCCCCCAAAAATGTAGGTACAAACAAGCCCCAATCAAACAAACAAGTACACCAATTCTCCAACTTACTTGTAAAATCTCAAATCCAATCCAATGATATGATGCAGCAGACAGACACAAAAAGTGATCCTTCCAGCTCCAAATCCAAATGAAAATGAACTGCACATGGACAAAGCACTGGGAGGAGCCTGCTGGACAGGAACAGGAAGTTTGAGAATCAGGGGCACTTCCTTCCTCTTGGAAAAAAAAGTAAAAAAAGAAAAAGGACTCCTTGCACCAAAAACTACAGCCAAATCACAATCTGAGGAGTTTTTTAGAGCAAAATCATCATTTTCGAGAAGGATTTATGGTGCTCGAGAGATATTCTTCGCCAGATTGTAGTTTCTTCGTGTTCGGGATCGCGATCTTACCAACACTGCCGCCGGAAGTCAGATCGCGCGTCCGAATGACGTGTTCGCGTTCGCACACTCTCGCGGGATCGTGCGGCTGGATTCCAAATCTCGTGGCGCCCGCGAACGGATAGGAAGTCGCGTCGGCGAACGCAGAATCACGGTAGGTTGTTACCGCGCACGCGAGAACGTATATTGAGCGCGCGAAGAAGGAAAACAGCTACGCTACGCCGCAAATTGCGTAGTGCCCGGTAACTTCGCGTTCTACGCAAATCGCGAAGTTGCCGAAACTACGCAAGTTCCGCGAGCGTAGCGTAGTTCACCGCCCAGGCTTGTTGTAACCTGACCGGTTACAAATCGCGTATGAGAAAACGTAGGGTCATGGGTAGATTGAGGCGCCAATTTTTATATACATTCCACCCGAAAAAACCACAGACAAAAATTGTTGCATAGGCAAAGGTACAACATCCAAGCCCCTACAAGGAGGGGGACAGACCATCCAGGGCATCTACAGTGGATCATGGCTTCCTAAAATTGCATAGGAGTGAGAGTTGACTAGGTCTCATTTTGAACAAGAAATAAGTAATGAGGAGGGGCAGTGTGGAGCGGGAGTAGTGTGGGGGAAGCAGAGAAGGCCAAAGTTGGCAGGAGTTGGGATAGAAACATGGGAGGAGGCTTCCAGGGGGATCAGTATCATTCCTGCAATAACTTTAAAAACAATAGAATGTCAGTCGGGACTCCCGAAGGACTCTGTTATGATTGAGTAGGAGAGATGCACAATCCTGCAGAGTATAGGCCTTCCCAACTAGTGGCTGCCACCTGGGTCTGGTAGCTGAGAGGGAAGGAGTAAGTGCTGTACTTTGGTAAGCACCAAGTAGAGACCAGACGCTACACCCCTGAACCTACCCAGAACACGGAGATACTAGAGGAGAGGCAACAGAGGCAACTGCACCAGGAGTAGGCTGGAGGGGGCCCGGATGCAATGGGTCAGCGGTGATGGTGCCATTGATCATTAGGCTGCGGCCCAATTTCCTACCTCACAGACTCAAATGATTTGAGTCCTCCCCCATTGAAGACCTGGTCAAGTCAACAAAGACCAAAGTCATACCAGACGCCCAGTGGACTGTCTGCCTGCCCTTGCGAAAAACTGCATTATGCCGTAAAGGGGCCTGTTGGGCAGATAGGAGGAGACAACCATAAGAGCATGTCCTCCGGTTAAGCCGTCACCAACACTGCCAGAATTGGGTTTGAGACGACCTTTGCATCAGTGGTCGATAGGTACGGGGATATTATATTATTAGGGGTGGAAAGGAAATGGTGCTCCAAGCATGCTCAGAACGGTGCCTCCTTGCCTGGTCAAAGGTGAGACTGTAAGAAAACAAATGAAGGAACCACAGGGCACCCACCTCCATATCAGCCCATAATCAGAATGCGCGGATCCCAGCCTTGTGTCCACGGCAAATGTAGGATCAAATATCGGCATCTATGCATTCCAGAAGGGAAGGCTTCACTAATCCTCCAGTTAATTTTTTTGTTCGATAGAGAGGTAAATTCCTCTCTAATGGACATCACAACTGATATGAAGGACCGCAGATGGGATAACATGGGCAAGATGTCATTCGTGTTGAGCATAAACTTGATCTCCCCGACTTCTGTCTTGACCCCTTCCAACAACTCGTGCCATACGAATGGCTACAGATAAAGGCTCAATCATGAGGGAAAAGGTTGCGGGGAAAGGGGGCATTCCTGACGGCCTATCTGGAAGGAATATGAAGGGAACCCTCCACAGGTCACCACTGTAGCAGGGGCCTTGTATAGGAGACCTACCTTCCCAATAAAGTCATTCCTTAGCTCCATACAGGGCAGGACTTGGAAGAGGTACGGCCATGCAACATTGTCAAACACCTTTTCGGAGTCCACCAAGAGTGTCAGCATCTCCAAGTGGTCATCTCTTGCATGCCACAGAAGGTGGGCATACACCACTGTCTAATTACAGGGCAAGCAAGATAAACCCCCTCTGTTTTCCTTCTTTGTAAAAATGTGGTAGACTTTATCACAGCATAGCTCCTGCTTGGTAGAAAGTGAAGAGGTGGAACTTTGGGCCTTCCTGGGCCATGATGCTGGCATCTACAGGCAATGGCAAATAGGTTTATTTAATTTTTGATTGAAGCATTGGCGCATATCTATATTATTACATATAACATGATTGTTTATCAGAGGTCATGGGAAAGGTAGTTCTGTTAAAACAGAGTTCTGCTCAAATGGAGACAAACTGGTTATTTTATAGTCAAGATCAATACATTTGCCACAGTAGCTAGAGGGAAACAGAGGTACTCCACAGGTCGAACGCAACCTCAAAATTTAATGCAGGATCAGTCCCTCAGGTCCTGCTCAGAAATACACAAAAGAGACTAAATTTTTTGAGTAATAAACACTCGTCACCACCTGAAGTATGTTTGAAACAAGTTATGTGAGACCATGAGAAAATAGAAGTTTCTAGACCATACATCTTGGTAAAAGGCATACAGTTCTAAGTAAATACAAATGCTGTGAAAGTTGGATGTTGTTAGAAAAGGCTAATTTTGTATTGAGGAATATTTTTTCTTCTATGAAAACACTGTATATCATCAGCGTGTGGAACCTCGATGGGTTCTTGGTTCCCGCCGTCGTATGCATCTCTTTTCTTGGGACATTTTGAACATGAGATTAGTTATAGTCTGCATCCCTTTAAAAAAAATAATGTTCTTCTATGGCTCACATTCATTGATGATGTTTTTAATATGGAACGGTGATGTAACTATTATCTTTTCATTCAGCATTCAATAAAAATACGTACAACATTGAGTTTACTTTAGAACACAGTAACACAACGAATAATATTTTGCATTGCACTCTGTACATAGAAGATAATAAAATAATCAGTAAAATCTATAGGAAGCGCACATCGGTGAACAGCATTTTGCATTCATCATCTGCGCATTCAATACATCAGATACATAACATCCCGTATGGTGAATTACTACGAGCCCGCAGGATATGTAGTAAGGACGCAGACTTTGAAGAAGAAGTTGTTATTATACAGACGCATTTTATCCAGAGGGTACACACGTCCGGTTGTCAAAAGAGCCATGGACAAGGTCAGAGGGACTAATAGAACTGATCTATTATATAAACAGCGAACAGGAGATAACATATCATGTTCAGCCTGCACGATGGAAAATACTATAACATTTATTACTAAGTTTACTCAAGAGAGTTCACAGATTCATAAAATACTTAACAAACACTGGCATCTTCTACGTTTAGGTGGTGACCTTAGTAAGCATTTAAACAATCCTGCACAAGTGACTTTTCAGAGAGGTAAATCTCTCAAGGGCAGGTTATGTCCTAGTGGTACTGTAGTTTACCCCAAACAGGTCCCCAGTAAAGCAACAATTGTGGATTTACCAGATTTGTTTAAATGTGGCAAGTGCATCTTTTGTGATTTTACACAAAGTAAACAAACTCACATTTATGATATGGAAAGGAAAAAGGAGTTTCCTATTTTGGAGTTTATAAACTGCAATACAGCATTTTGTATGTATGCAATTACTAATTACTTGTGCTTGGTCCAAATTGTATGTGGGTTCAACGATTCACCCGGTTACAGAAAGATGGTAAGAACACCTTAGAGCCTTTAAGAATCCAAATGAATGCTACTGTATATGTATGAGACTCATAATGTGGATTTACTGTTAAAAGATATTCCATTTGCTGTTATTGAAAATATTAAACCACAGAGGAGAGGGGGGTGGCAAAGTGCAGCAACTATAGGAGAGAGGAAGTTTCTGGATCTTCAAACTTAATGCCGTCACTCTTGGATTTAACAGAGAGAAGAATTACATCAATTGCTTTAAGCAGGCTGTAACTTTACATCTTCCAGTGTTTTTGAATTAGTTTAGTAATTTGGAGCATAGAGTTGTGAATACAAGTGTATGCCTATGGCTTAGCATTTTTTATGCACATCTCGTGGTGAGAGTGCGAGAGCTATAATTTGTCTAAGCATACTGTTAATATTTCATCTTGGGCACTTCTGTGTTGCACATTAGTACTTATTCCTTAACATGTGATTAGCCCAAACACTGTTGAAAATATTTCACTCCCCTTTTTTATAATGGGTTTTTTGTTTATTGTAGAACCAGAATCACTAACTAATAATAATATGGTTCATTATCTCTGGCATTTTTTGTCTCGGGTAGTGTCATACACTTATGGGTATGCAAGCCATGTGAATACCAGGCCTGGGCGGAGTTCGCGGAGTTCAGCTATGCAGAACTCGCAAAGTGACAAAAAAGCTTAGCAGAGTTTCGCAAGTGGCGGAGTGCAGTGCGAACTGCCATTCATGCTGATCTTCCTGATGCTCGAGTTGAAATTCTACCCGAGCGGCAGCTTGCGCTTGCCAACTTACCATTGGCGAGTGCAAGCGGGGAAAAACTCTGCTGCACTACGCGGAGCAGAGTTTTCTGCACTCCGCAAGCTCTGCAGAGCATGGAGTGCAGAAAACTCCGCAAACTTGCGAATGGAGCTTAATTCACTGCCCAGGCCTAGTGAATATTACAGGGAGGTTATTTTAACTCCCCAGGTTTCACTGAACAAATTGGGGAGGATTGCATTTTGAAAGAGAAAAAAAATTCCATGAATAAATGTAAGATGCGATGGAGGGGGGGCAAGATGGCATCTGCTTTGTACGCCACGCTAGCTGTCCCTTCCAGCTTCAGTCGTAGTCAGCCGAATGGCGGTAAAGAGAGTGGTGCTTATCACTGGGTGAGGAGCAACAACATGGTGGAGCTTGTCTTTATATTAACAGGAGTAGGAAAATGATACTGCAGAGTCGTGCAGAGCCTTGCGGACTTCAGTTGGTGGCAGCAGCAGTGTGATGGTTTGCCGGCAGGTTCCTGAGTACTATCAGCACAGTCTCAGAATCAAGCGGCGTGTCAGGTGGAGTATGCTGCCGAAGTTGAGCAAAGTCATGAAGGTAAGGGCTGACGCCATGGCGCGGCTGCGTGGATCGACTCAGCCTCGGTGGGCCATTGCTGGAAGAAAGGCAGAGGACGCTGCTGCTTCAGAGACAGAAAAGCTTGCAGAGGGGGCTGAGCACAAGAAACACACACTGCAGAAGGAAGCATGACCTAGTGTGGGATTGGCTGGGTATAAGCAGCCTTCCATTTCCGAGATCTTCACTACAGCTTCTACAGGCCCAAGGCAGTCCCTGAAGGGGATGGAGGTAGTGGACGTCTCCACACCTGTAAAGGTGGTTGGATCTTCAAACGAAGCACAGGAAGGTATTCTCCCAGAAGCATTGAGATTTAATGAAAGAGGCTGGAGATGCTACTACACTGGTCCCAGGCAGAAATACGAGAATTTTGGGAGGTGCTGTAAAAGTAGTGAACAGTGAATTTTCACAGCTGTGTGCAAATATACATTTGACATCAGCAGATAAAGCTAGGGCTTGCATTATAATGGATGCTGGCTCCCCTGAGTAAGGGGAGACATTTTTCTTGCTAACAGACGACTCTGAACTCTCAGGTTCAAGAAGTGGATTGACGGACGTGGATTCTGTCTCAGGAGCCTCCAGGGTTAGCTTCAGTAGCAGCCGGGGTAAACCAGTTACTCTGAAATGCCGGCAGTCCCATATAAAACGGAAAGACAAAAACAGAGCTGTTGGGAAAAGACGAGATTCAGTCGCAAGCATTGCTCAGAATATACAGTGGGATTACTCCACTACCAAATAGTGTTATAAAGATGATTGGGCAGGGGGGTATCTCAAACAGGGACAGTGGTTGGCTCAGGAACTTCCAACACACCTTCCATTGAGCTTGTCTACACAACATTGAAGCAGATGCAAGTGAAGCCTGGATGGAGAACCGCAGAGCCCATTTGACAACCAAAAAACTTCAGGGGCAATCCGGAAAGTCAACAAAAAATGCTCTGAAATGACGCAGAGTCACCAATGTGGAAGAACGGATTGTAGAGCTTGAGACTGATAATGGAACTTGGAAAAATCACAGTCCCAGATGGCCGATGTGATGTGGAAACTGGAAGACTTCGAGAACCGTCAGCGAAGAAATAATTTAAGCTTCTTAGACCTAGCAGAAAATGTGGAGGGGAATGATATCAGGTCTTTTATGTTGGGCATGCTTTTATGTTGTGCTTGATGAAGGGGACCTTCCCTGATCTTTCTCACTGTGACTGGGAATCAGAAGTGCAACGTGTACATCGGTTTCCATTGATGCTAAAAAAAGAACCCACAAGCTGAGCAACCAGAGAAACCTGGAGTGATATTGGTCTTTTTTGGCAACTTTCTTCTCCGCCAAGCGATATTGGGTCAGGGGGGTGTTGGAGGAGGGGTAGGGGGAGTCAGGTGGAAAGGTAGGTGGGCAACCTAAGCAGACAGAATGTTACATGGATGGTTTGTGGGTAGGAAGAGTATGTATTTGCGCAGTTGATATGCTCCTATGTGTTGTTTTGATTATAAGCAGTGAGTAGATTGAGTTTTGCTACAGCGAACATTTGTAGCTTCAATAATCAGGTGAAAAGACACATTTTTGAAGGCTTATATAATTTTTCCACCAGTCTTAAAGTATTTATGCTGGATGTCTTTCTGCAAGTAGGGGGGGTCACACCCGCCTGAGTCTTGGGCTTCAAGGAACATAGCAGTCTTTCCTAAGAAAGGCAAAAAGTGCAGAAAATAGGTTTGTGTTGGCCTATCACATTAATGAATAGTGACACCAACATTTCTTCTAAAATACTGGTGACGTGGCTGTCGAGGATAATTAGTAAGATTGTGTCCACAATACAGCACAAATTCATTCCCGGAAGGGTTACAACGGATCATAGCCATTGGGTTATCACTCTTCTCAACACAGCTACAGTAACAGGAGACCCTGTGGCTTTAATACTCTTGGATGCAGAAAAAGTATTCGATAGGGTCTCCTGGATGTATCTCTGCGCAGTAATAGAAAAGACGGGCATAGGGTTAGGGTTTATCTCATCTGTAAAAGCATTGTATTGAAACCCAAGAGCTAAGATCTTGCTGATACGGGGACACTCAGAGTCCGTTCTGATAGAAAGGGGTACAAGGCAAGGATGCCCAAGTTCTCCATTACTATTTGCTCTCTACATTGACCCTTTGACTAGGAGGATAGAGAATAATATACTAATCTCACCTTAAAGTCTCAGGGAGGGGAAACTAAAATCTGCCGTCAGGTTTGGTAGTTTTTCCGGATACTTTTTCTGGATATTTCCGGATCAATGACAACGTGCAATTTCATGAATGGCGGGTCGTTGAGGAGCAGTTTACCTCAGCGTTAACATCGTAGTAGAGGTAGAGAGAATTGTGGAGACTAATTTAGATCCTTTGATAAAGAAAACAAAAATGGATTTCGGAAGAATAAATACCTTACGGCTATCCCTGATAAGGAGAAGTAATATAGAGAAAATTATATTTTTGCCTAAAATCCTTTATTTTTTAGGGCTATCCCCCTTGAGGTAGGGAATTATTTGTTTAAGGCAATTCTTATGGGCATACCCTAGGCCCAGAAGGGTTTTGAAGTGTCTGACCCTTCCGAGAGAGTGAGTGAGGTGGGCAGTTCCTAACTTCAGACTTTATTATTGGGCTACCGCACTCCAGCAGATGACTATAATTTTTCAGGTTGAAGAAAGGGTGGGGGTCATGTCTAATAACTTTCCTACCCTTTATGAGATGCTGATAGGGGAAGAGGCATGGGGCGGCCTTCTGCGGCAGCTAGAATTTGGGTATTTTAAAAGAGTGAGATTTAAGACTCTTCAATGTGTATACAAAATGTGGTCATTGGTCTGGAGAAAAGTGGGTATCGGTCAGTTTAATTCTTATACCCCTTTACAAAAAAACCTATTTTACCAGATATCATTTGGGATTCTCATGTTAGGCACTGGATGGAGCAAGGTCGTTTTAGATTGGGAGATTTTTTTCCAGGATAATTTCCTAACCACGTTCGAGGCCCTTCGGTCAGTTTAATATGGAGCACAATGAATTCTTTAAATTCCTGCAGATTCAAGATTTTCTTGGGAAAAACGGAGGTGGGGCATCTGGGTTCTCCGAGATGGAGCTAGTGGAGATGATGACAGGGAGGAAGACCTCAATTGGGTTATTATATCGGTAACTGAATCGTTTAATGCTGGACGATATTGACAAACATGTTAATTGGTGGCAAGAGAAGGTGCAGGCAGGAAAAGATGCTTTTATTGTCTCTCTGGACCTGGCTCAGTCTATATTAGTGTCGACAAATCTGCAAGTCCAGCATTTTAAAACCTGAAGAATTGTGAAGTGGGGTAGATCTTCGGATAGGCATTGTTCCCCATGTCATCTCCATGGTGCAAATTTGATACATATGTTCAAAGGATGCCCTGCTCTTGAGGGGTTAAAAGAGGGAATTTCTGGAGAAAAAGCCGGGTTTAAAAATGGTGTTGACTCCCCAACTTATCCTTTTAGGGGTTCATAATGAAGTAGTTCCTAGCCATGCTCAGTTATTTATGTCTTGAGACTGTGTTTAGCGACGGCGTGGCTTGATTGTTCCCCTCCCTTGTTTCACCAATGGTTAGGGCGGCTGTTAGCTACTTATCATATTGAAATTGCAGTATACGCACAATAAGGTAAATCTGCTACGGAAAAAGGGCTGCGGGTGTGGACGCCTATTATTGAATGGATTTCACTGATCTCAGAGGGAAAAATATGGGAGTAGGCTGCTGGTTGGTTTAGAAATTATTTATATATTATTACTAGAGTATATGATGATTTGCACTAGCGTTACTTTATGATATAATTTTGCATTATATTGGATGAATTGTCTGTTGTTTACTATTGTTTTCTTATGTGAGATTATGTATTTATTGGAATTTTATCTTCTTACACTTTGTGTAATATGAATCAATTGTATCATAAAATGTCTGCTTGGGTTGGGGTGGTAAAAAAATGTAATAAATATAAGTGAAATAAAAAAAGAATAAACGTAAGATAAATAATTTGTAATGCTTCTTGAGACCGAGTGAAGTAGTTACATCTAACAGTGGCAGTACTTATGCCACACAATTGGCAGCAAGAAAGCTTCACCACTTGCGGACGGTTGTCCTTCCAGTTTATGGGTTCTCATGCACCAAGTGAGATCTCACGTGATTAATGCTGAAGCTTGAAATATGATGGCTGGTAAAGGACACAGCGTTTACGTATCCCGAAACACTGATACTCTGTCTTGCAGTTACCATACCGGTGAGTTCTGTGAATGTCAGTCGTGAGTTTAGTTAGAGACTCGATTAAGCTTGTTTAACACTAGAGCATGTTGGACGGGGGCAGAGGGTGTGTATATTTTGTTGCAAAAGCCGCTTTTAGATAATTAGTAACAAGGCTTCAGCTATGAGCAGGAGCCCTTTAATTTGGGTGGCGCTTGCACTTTTTCCTTTGGTGACTATGGAAAGGTCGGCTAGCCGTCGACATTAATAACATAACGTGTATTTATAAACGTGCACGTTCACACCCAATGGGGCATCTTGGCGCTGAATAATAGATGTTTATTGTTACCCAACTCAATGGTACTCATTTTATTGACCTCAGAAAAGATGAGAGGCTGGGTGGACCCGCCGGGATTTGAACCTGTGACCATGAGGTTGAATAAAGGCAGCTGCAGGGGATGCATTAGTCCACTAAGCCACCAGACCCGGCCGGCTAATAATAAGCAGTGATTCAAAACCTTTCTGAATTGTATTTGACTGTAGTTACGATTTGTGCCCTGCCCAGTATAAACGTACTCAGGTCAACTTCACGATTTTTTTAGCACTACTTGCTATTTCGCTCCATATCTTGTGTTATGTATCAGAGTACTGGTGGACAAACATTTTTAGAAGCATTAAGATTGAAGAGGCAGGAGTTTTTTTTCTCTCCCATGGTCATCGTACCTATTGTTGTAGGGAATTAGGGGGGATATGTACAACTGAAGTGGCAGAATGAGGCGTTAGCCATCATTGCTTAACGCCTCACTCCGCCACTTCAGAAACACAAGGCTGCACCATATTTACGAGAATATGGTGCAGCCTTGTGTTTCCCCCTGCGCTAGGGCTACACTTAGCAGTGTAGCGGCAATGCAGGCACCCTTGCACCATGGTGCAAGGGTGTCTGCGTGGAGGGGAAAGATTGTTTTTGTACAGGAAGGTCCTCCTTCCTGTACATAAACAATCTTTAAATGCCATTTTGTCACTTCTATGTGTGCTGCTTAATGCAGCACACATGGAATTCACAAAATGTCATTTTTTTAAAAAGATTGTTTATGTGCAGGAAGGGACCGTCCTGTACATAAACAATCCAAGGCTTTTTGCTTTTTCCACGTGTGCTGCACAAGGCAGCACACATGGAAAAAGCAAAAACAAGGAGAAATAAAGCATTTCTCCTCTTTTCGCCAACTTAAGATCAGGCTTTCCCTGGTCTTAATTTTGGCGCTGCCTCCTATTTACGCTGCCCTGGTAAATATGGGGCAGCGTCAAAATCAATGGGTGTTGCGGTGAAACGCCCACCACAACACCCACTGCCCACCTCTTTCACGCTAAGCATTGCGTGAAAGGGGGCCTTATTTACAAGGCAGCGTTAAGACACGTTAAGTGGCTTAACGCTACCTTGTAAATAAGGTAAAGCCCCTATTGCCATCACAACGGCACTGAAAATGAGGCTGTGATGGCGATAGGGGCTTGTACATATGTCCTTAGAGTGTGAAACACTTTCTCCTCCATATAGTTGCTTGAGCGTAGTCAAAAGATTGTTTTATCATTTTTTTGCAGGTATTTTACTTTTGTGAAATATCGTAGACTACTATGCTGTAAAACGTTTTTTTAACTAAGTGAGGAGGTCAATATTCAGTATACCCATAACTGAGGTATGGTACAATTTAATTGATTTTACTGTCACAAGTATTACTTGATGCTTAATATGATGTTTACAACTATAGCTGCAGATTTCCTTGGATGATTACTAGGAATCTGTCCTAAATAATAGTGCATCAGTGTTATCCATATGATAATGCTACACAGGTATGAATAACCCTCATATTTGTTGACTTGCACACTTGATATAACGTTTTCTCTTTCTTTTCACTTTTTTGGGTTTCTCACTGGGTAGCGCCAGCATGATCTTGGTCACATAAAGGCCCAATCTTTTCTTTCCTGTTCTTCACGGCGTTTTCCTATACTTAGAATTGTGCGTCTTTTAATAAATGTATGGTCTAGAAACTTCTTTTTAATCCTGGTCTCACATACTTCGGGTGGTGGCTAGTGTTTATTATACACTTTTTAGTAGCCGGTGAATATAAATTCAGGAAGAGATTTTGAGCTTCCCTTTTTCTCCCTTGTTTTTCGTTTTCGGTGCTGACAAAATAAATAAGATGTTTTCAATTTGACACTCATTGTATCATGTTGCTGTTTTTGATTCCCCTGTTTCCAATCTTTTCTTTTTCTGCTTTTTCGAATAGCTTTGCTTTTTTTTCTCTCTTTCACTTCACTGTGACATTTGAAATTTTTATTATGAATTACAACCAATTTAGTATATGTAATTTAGGATTGGCCCTGACGAAGTGACCTGTGTGTCGTGAAACACATGTTGGCCTTTGTGTATGGATTTCACTTTTGAAGGAAAATTAAATAATACCTAAATCTTCTTTACGGCTCAGTAATTAAATTTTATTGATCTTATGACCACAAAAAATCTAGTCTCTTTTGTAAATTTACCCCAGTGTTTAGCATTGCGACCCATGCTCCAAATATCAGAATAACTGGCAGTTATAATTGCAAAAGAGATGCTCTTGAGGGATGTACTTTGATTTCTACAAGGAAATGGAACTATCATGTTCACCCAGTTCTTCATAGATTCATTGAGTATGCCAGAAGTCATGCCCTAGCAGATATTTAGTTGCATTGTAATGAAAGATGATGATGTAGTGTGATGGACATGTTACTTGAGTTCTGGAAGACGTAAGTCTTGATCTGTTACCTAAAGGCAAACTGAAACTGACATTCCAGATCAGTTAGGATTTGGAAGTTTCCTGTGATGAGTTATGATATCAATAGAGGTGGTTAATTTCTGATGGATAATGCAAACCATCTTCTGTAGTTCAACCCTATACAATTTAGTAGGTGGTTTCTGTGTCATTGCCTCTTGGTGTAATGTGTTTAAGCACAACCCACTTCATCTGGGATTTGGAATGATTATGTATCATATAGTGGTGTACTAGTGGTGCATCCAGAATCTTGCATTTGATTCATGATCGTTGCTGAATAATTCTCTTCTTAACGTTCTGTGAGTTTTTGCCTAAATATGCTTTGTTACACTGGCATAAAATTAATTAGACCACGTTCTTTGTGTTACAATTTGTAAATTCAGGATGTTTATTCCATATGTTATTGTGAATCATTTCTGTTCCCTCTAATGTGCTATTACACAATGAACAGTTATTACATTTATGGTGTGCTGTCAGAGGTGGTAGCACAATCATTGCCATAAAAGAACAGGTTGGTCTCACCTGTTCTGTATTTCATTTGACCAGTTTATCCTTTATAGTTCTACAGTTGTACTTCTAGCAACAGAATAATAAAATTCACTATATGCCAATTATTTCTGATGATACCTTTTTATCAGGTTTGTAGGGGTGTTAAATGTTGTAACACACACAAATCTTTCACCCTGTTGTTTTTCTCTTTGTTGTAGTAGAAATTCTCAGGGCATCTCAAAAGCCGTTTTTAGAAACCTTGTTACCAATCTTCAAGGACAACCCAACAGTTGAAATGTTTTAATTAGTGATTTATTGTGTAAAAAACTAGTCCTCCTTTTTTTTCTGAAAACATTTTTTTGTCTGTTTGTTAATATAGAGATTGGAATACATATGGCTATCTTCATGCTTCATCAACACATGCAGGAAGTTGATCACCATTTGATTGTAATTTAAAATGCAGTGATGTCATAAGACCTGGAACTTAGCCAATTGTAAAATTCACAAAGTTCATTCTTGTTGCCTCTCTAAATAAATAGTACACTGTCGAAGTATCTTTGCTGTAGTCTGATGTGTTCCTTAAATGGGCTATTATTAATAATTCTTTTTTCTTCGTATTTGGGCATGAATAGAATTGCCAGCTCCGAGGCAAATGGCCATCCCATTGCAGTCCCCTTCATTTGAATGTAGAATTGGTGTTTGAATTTGAAAACGTTACTTGTGAGGTACAGTTTGCCGAATACAATAACGAAATTTGTAGGTACTGGATGTGGATGCGATCTGCTATCTAGGTACAATTCAAAGACTTCGATTACTGTGTGCTGCAGGATGTTGATATTAAGATTTTTCAATGTAAGAAATGGGGACCCACTGAAAAAGATCGCGGTCCCAAGGGCAGGGAACAATAGAACAATACAATAAGAGACCCCTTGGCAACCAGTAGGATAGTATAAAATTACACAGTAAAGGTCATGTGAGAACAAATTATTATTTTAAGATTATATTTGATTTATTTGTAGATAACTATTATTTTATTTATTATTATCTCATGGGACAGAAAAAATGAGTACAAAATGTATCCCCTATACACGCTTGTTGCTTTGCCAAAAGAAGTCCTGCTGAAGTTTCAAAATCACAAACAATATAGAAATCACAAAAATTAGCTGCCCATGGAAAACAGATGAACTCATACTTTTAAATTGAGGAAGCTCAACCAGCTAAGCAACACACGCAAAAAACGTATGCAGTGAGAATAATTTAAGAACTGCATACAAATCAAGCGGATTTAAGCATCAAAAACAACTCTGTAATGCAGGGCAGGCACAAGTTTAGAACAGTGAACTTGTCGATTGGATAATGACCAAGAATCGATTGAACATTGCAAAAAAGAAAAAGTTGCGTTAACAAATTTCATCATAAAACAGATACAGATGAACACACCAAAAAATAAATTTCAGAATGATCAGCAGTAACCTTTCTGAACTCCCTTGTGAGTTTTCTGGGATCCTCTAAATGATTTCAAGTCTGACATTCCACACTAGTATAACAGACATATAGATATACAGATAACAACTCCCTGTAGTCAGATTTCAATTGGTTGTTCTTACAACATCTTCTTCTGTGGCTCTCCCTGAAGAAGGTGTGGGATCACACCGAAACTCACGTAGAAGAGTGCTTACAGTTTCTGATGCACTATGCAACAGATGGATTGCATCTATTAAATAGAATACCAAAGATTTTAACTTGTATATATATATTTTGAATTTTATATGTATTATATGAAAAGTTATGTGTTGGTAATTGATTGGTTATGTATTATATGTATCTATTTTCATGTTTATTGTTTCTGGTGTTTTTGTTGTAAAGTTGATTTCCCAACTTTATGAGTTTGCTGCTAATTTTCTGTTATTTGTGATGTGCTGTTTTTTTCTTCTTTTTTTGTTGATAAAAATACGTAATTGATTTATACCCGGTAGGGTACACATTTTGCAATCATTTTTTCTGTCCCATGAGTTAATAATAAATAAAATAAATAGTTATCTACAAAAAAATAAGAAAAATAATCTTGAATACTATTAATAATTTGTTCACTCATTGTCTTTATTGTGTAATTTTATAATGTCCTATTGGTTGTCAATGGGTCTTTTATTGCATTGTGATATTAAGATTTTTAACATACATGTTAACCAGAATTTCCTCATGAGGCACTGTACTCAACTTCCTCTATTTGTTTGAGTGTATCCATGATGTTTGAGGAAGACATCAACATATTTGGCTAGGATTCCAACATAGAAGGCACCCCTGAAATGATTGGTCGCCCAGCAGTTTGAAATGGCCCTTGTAGATCTTTGGAAGTACATATAGGACCTGTGTTCTTGCTTCTTGATTGTTTAAGTATAAAGCGTCCTTCATGTAAGCTGTCAGATTTTTCCCATTCAACATAAATTTTAATCTCTGCCTGGATCTGCCTGGATCTTCTTTTTGGGATCATGGTCCAATTTCCTCTAGCAGTCAATGTTATTAAGTTGTTTCAGGATTTTCTCCTCATAGTCACATGTATTGTGAATCACAATGACTCCTTCTATATCTGCAGGTTTCAACATTTGGACTGATTTCTTGAGATGTTGGAGTGCCATAAATTCTTGTTTGGAGAGGTCCTGTCTAGTGTATTTATTACACCTTTCAAACTGAACATCTCCATACAAGAATCTATGGCACTTCAACGTCTCAAGCAATCAAGCCACATTATGATAAAACCTGTAACAGACAAGAAGTCCTGTTTGGACTAGTCCAGCTTCCACCAAAGAAATCTCCGAGATAATCGCCTGTAAAGCCAATCTTAGACAACAAACGCAGTTGTAAGAAAAAGAAAGGCTATTTCACACATGATAAATCATTAGTTGAGAAATTTCAACTGCAGGGTTATTCAAAACTATTGTTAGGAAGGTCTCTCAAAAGGGCTTTGAGCTTGCCCAGAGAATGTACACTTCAATAAAGAGAAAAACAATAGGGCAAACAATTGGTGTTTGCCACAACATTTAATAACCACACAAACCTGATAAAAGGTATCATCAGGAAAAAATGGCATTTAGGGAATCATATGATTATATTGCTAGAAGCATCACTGTTACCCTGAAAAGCAATACAAATACAAAGGATATACTGGTCAGATCAAATACAGAAGAGACACGACTGCCAGACCCAAAGAAAGCACTTTACTGCAGGGACTCTAAATCCCACAATCACTGCCCTCAGGAGGAGGGGTCCACAGCTTTGGATTCCCTGCTGTTGCCACCCATGATGCACTATGGAGCGCCTTCATCACCCCCTTGGGGTGGGACGTCCACTGGCCATGTCTGGGTAAAGCCCAGGCCAAGGGCAGTCCCAACTTGTGCCCTTCAGCACCAAGAGGAGACAGAGCAGGCCACCCTCCTTTGCTCTATGATAGGTCATTCCTAGACATATGTGGTAAGAGCTTCCAAAACAATCATGTTCTACTTTTTTAAGCATTGACTCTTCTCTTGCAGACTGCTTGCCGGGAGAGGTTTATGTGTTAGCCATCCAGAGTTCCTGAATTATTGCAAATTGCTGCATCAAGATATTTAGCTCATAGATAAAACAGGTGGAAGTTTGATAAATGTGTGCTATTTTTTTTTTTTGTAAACTGCAAAATGGAAAGCACACTCCATTCGTGAGCCCGGGCTGAGGTATATAGCCCTCATTTTTTTTAGTGATGAGGAGTTTTGAGCGCCTTCTTTACCACATGGGCTGGCACATGCATCATCGTTGTTGATGGCTGATGAAAGGACTTAGACCCATTGATCTCCTAACTAATTGAAGGTATTGCCTGATATTGGTTTGACATTACCCTTCTGTCTTTTGGGATCTATTTACTTACCCAGTATCTTTGTATGGTCACTGTGCTCGCTGACTCCTGAGGGGCTCCAGGTCCTAGAAATCCTCGCGCATGGAGGCATTTGTTGTGTCAGCTGGGGGCGGAGTGCCCGACATTTGCTTTGTGCTATAAAGTGCTGCTTATACTCCTGCCTGCAGAAGGCTAGGTTATGTTGGGTCAATCCCCTAACACTATCCCCGAGGTCATCTCTTCTATTGCGGCAATGGTGAGTCTCAAGTCTGTTCACTCATGCCCCAAACATAGCTAACACGGGGGCTACAGCAATAGGTAAATGCAAAGCAAAGTAAACCCTGCCAAGAAAGAAGAATTGAAATTCTAAGCTCACTTTGTCTGTCTCTTCTCATAGGCCCAAGCTAACACAACATTTGTGGCCATTGAAACCCCTAATTGAAGACATTGAATCCCTTTTGGGGAAGGTGATAAAGTGAAAGGCCCGAGCCAAGGTAAAGTGGCAGACAAAGTTGCACCTATATTTGCTCATAAAAAACAAAGACCAAACCTCTGGGATCTTATACAAATTCAGCTAGTGCTGATGCTTTGCCTCCTGCCAGGCCTTTGGATGTTACCTATACCATTTCTGTCAATGCTGAATCCACCAGATACAATCCCATGGCATTTGCCCCTTCAATTTCATGCATAAAATGATATTCTGTCCTTGCAGACCCCCTTTAGTGCATTGGCCTAGATGAGGGAACCATGAAGGGCCGAAGATGATATCAATCTGCCGACCCAACACATTGCAGTTTCTGGACTGGGGCTTGTGAATTTTTTTTAAAACAATTTTTATTAGCATTTTTATGTTACTTTGCATACAAATAGGCGTATAGGCATTACGATCGATTTAAGCAATACAATTATACATTGCAGTTCATCGGGTCTTACAAGGGTGTGGGAGTACATACTAAAGAAGCACGTTTGGTTAGTGAACACCCGGTGACAGACCCGTGATGTCGTAGCGGGCCTCAATGTTTGCCCAGCAAGGAGCTATTTCCTCGAACAAGCATCCGGTCCTTGAAACTACCGGTGTGTGTGGCTAACTGGGGGTTGAAACTTGGGGTGAAGAGGTCCGGACGGGCCGGAGCTGCCTCTATGAGCGTCTAAGAATAGAAGTAATCATGTTGTTACATGCCTTTGTGAGGGGGTGGGGGAGGTGTCAGGAGTGTGGGGCGTTCCTGGAGTGTGGCTCAATCAAATTTGGGTGTTTTACAGATGGTTCTACACCTGGGGGGGTACTGCGGGGTCATGTTTCTTGACAGGGTCTGGAAGTGCTTGCATCCGCATAAGTATGTGGTGGGGACTCAGGCTGTGTGTTGTGACTCGAGCCGTCTGGTGTAGTCGGTGACAGCGCTGGTTGTTGGGCATCGACCATGTGGTGGCGGCATTGATGCAAAAGTGTAGCCCACTCCATAGAGATGTGTTTCCTGCGTACTCCCTGCACCTCTTCCCGCCTGATTGTGTCTTCTTCTGCCAAGCCCCACTTTCTAACTGCCCCCACCCAGGCCGCTAATGGGGGTCCACCCGGGGTTCTCCAATGCATTGTGATCCCCCTCTTCGCCAGCAGGAGGGCTAGGGAAACAAAAAGTTTGAACTTTAAGGTTTTTACGCTTGCGGAAAATCCCTATCCCGCTGGCTACCCAAGTGTTGATGTTGGTAAGCTCCATTAATTTCTGTAACGTCCCATGTATTGTATTCCAGTAGGGTTGTATCGTGGGGCATAACCAAAACATGTGTTTGAATGTTGCATCTGGGGATTGGCATCTCGGGCATACAAATTGTGTATCTGGGTAAAAGTGCTGGAACCGAGCCGGGGTAAGGTAGGCGCGATGTAGTACAGAGAACTGTATATTTTTTAAACGGGCGTTTTGGGACACTTTCTTTGTGTATTCCAGGGCGCGCTCCCATTCCTTATCGTGTAGTGGGCGCCCAATCTCCTCTTCCCATTTTTGTCGTAACGGGGTTAGCGTGGTGGCGGTGAGGTCTCGGACTGCTTTGTAGAGCCATGTAATCAAGTATCGCCCCAGCCCCATGTGAAGGATTGTGTGGAGTACCGGGTGTGTCGCAGGCTCTCCTTCGGAAAGATCCCAAATGTGGCGGCTGCTGAGGACTATTTTTCTGTGTAATAAGAATTGCCCTGGCGGGAGGCCTATCTCATCCGAGAGCCGGCCGAATGCTAACAACTGACCCTCCTCGAACAGGGATCCCACCTCCAGGATTGCATGATCCGTCCAAATTTGCATTGCCCGTGCGGAATAGAATCCTTCGTTCCTGGGCAGGCCAGCCAGCGGGTACAAGGGAGTATATAGAGGAGTTACCGGAGGTGCGGTGGATTTGCAGCATGCATGTTCATGCCACTTTTACCTGCACTGAGTGTGTCGACTTTGGATGAGTGCCTGGGAGCAGTAGGCGACACAGAGCTTGCACCGACATGGGCCCTCCTTCCGAGGCGGTCTCCACTAAATGACGCCCTGCTGTCCAGCGGGACAGCCACTGCGTTTGTGCCGCAAGAAAATAAGCCTCAAAGGACAGTGCTCCCAGTTCCCATTGATCTATCGGAAGTTGCAATTTTTTTAGGGCAACTCTTTGGCGTCCACCGCCCCATATAAGGGAGCTTAATAGGGTGTCTAGTTCTTCAAAGAAGGAACGTGGGGGAACAACAGGGTATTGGCAAAATAGTAAAGGAATTGTGGCACTAAGATCATTTTTGCCAAGGCTATTCTGCCTATGGGCGTTAAGGGTAGGGTCTTCCAAAAGTTTACCCGCGTTTTGGCTCCTGCCAAGGCCCGGTGGTGGTTGCCTTCAAACAAGTCGGCAGGGGAATGATAGAGTCGAACGCCGAGGTGTCGCGGGGTGCTGTTGCTTCAGGTCATGTGCGAATTCCCAATTTTTATCTCTTGCGGGGGAGGTGAGGGCTTAGGGGGTTTTGCCCAATTGACTTTGAGTCCTGTTGCGGCCGCAAAGCCCAAGAGTATGCGTCCTATGGGGCTGAGATCGGCCGCTATATCCCTCACATATAGCAGCAAATCTTCCGCATACAGGGACACTATGTGCGTGGTTCCCGCTATTGGGATGCCCCAGGCGTCTCCCTCCTGGCGCAACCCCGGATCGCGAGGGGCTCCATTGTCATCATGAAAAAATGGGGGGAGAGAGGACACCCCTGCCGGGTGCCTCTCTCTATTCAAAAGGGCGGAGAGATATATTTGCCCAGCCTCACTCTGGAAGTGAGCTTCGTGTATAATAGTTTTAGGTGCTCTCTAAATATTGGCCTGAAACAGCCTGCAAATATTTTGGGGAATATTTCTGCCCGGTACGAATCTGTTCTGGTCTTGGTGTATGAGCGGCAGGAGTATCGGGCTCAACCGATGCCCCAGTATCTTGCCCAGGACCTTGCAGTCGGCAGAGAGTAGCGTGATTGGCCTATACGAGGCTAGCTGCATCGGATCCTAATCAGGTTTCGGAATCAAAACTATATGGGATTCCGAAGTGAACGTGGTAGTTCCCACCTCCTCCAGAGCCTCTTCGTACATGGCGGCCAACCGCAGCGCCAACTGCGCAAAGAAAGTGCTATAGTATTCTCGGGGCAAGCCATCCATCCCTGGAGCTTTATTCCGGGCCAAGGCCTGGATTGCTTGTTTCACCTCCGATGATGTGATCTCAGCCTCGAGAAGGTCCCCATCCTCGCTTGGGATCTGGGGTATAGCGAGGGGCCCCAGGAACTGATTAGGTGGCCCCTGACAGCCCTGTGTGGGGCACCGGTATATCTTTGCGTAGTGGTCGTGGAAGAGTCGCAGGATATCAGACTGGGAGGTCACAACTCCACCAGCCGGGCCTTTAATTTCCATGATTGGTCGCACGCCGTAGTTCTGATGGACTAGCCAGGCTAGAAGTGTTCCCGATCTGTCTCCCTCTCTATGCCTTTTAGCTGCATATAATTTAAAGTTATACCGTCGCAGGTCCGCTAAGCCCTCCTCGTACTCCATCTTAGCTTCCGCGACTTGTGCGGGGGTCACTGAATTTGAATCCTCTACTTTAGTCATTGCCGCTAGCTTAAGCTCTGCTTTTTCAAGGCTTCGGTCGACAGTCCTGTGGACTCCCACTATTTGCCTAATACAGGCCCCCCTGAATGACAACTTTAAAAGTGTCCCATTCCAGCATGCTGCTGGACGCCGTGTTGATGTTGTTACTGAAGTATTCTGCGATGCTGTCTTCGTGGTCATGATGAAATACTGGATCCTCCAGACATTCTCGCTGCAGTTTCCAGGTCAGGACTGGCGGGTGGGGTGGTCGCCACCTAAGAATTAACAGGTGTGCATCATGATCAGGGACCACTCTCCCTAGGTAATCTGTTTGGTGGGTCACAGGAAGTACCTCCGGCGACCAGAGGAACCGATCAAACCGTACCCACAGGTTGTGAGATATTGAGTGAAAGGACTATAGTCTAGAGGTTGGGTTCCTGCTCCGCCAGGCATCTGTTAGAGCCCAATGTTGTGTCCATGATCGGAACCGCGCCGTGTGTGCCTGGTAGAGGAACCCACACCTGGAGGGTGCGATCGGTCTAGAGACAGGTCCAGCACGCAGTTATAGTCGCCCCCCAGTATCCATGGTGCCGTTGTGAATTGTGGCAGGATTGCCGACAGTGAGTCCCAGAACTGTCCCTGGTTGACATTTGGGGCGTACATACTACCCAATAATACTACAGGCCTGCGCAGGCCTGGTCGCATACGTTTCCGGTCATCACCCCCGCAGGGTCCGCACCTCCGGTATGCCCCCTCACCTGGGTGTTGCTGTCGGCACCCCTGGATATGGTGCATGGCGGGCCCCATTTCCTTCTGAGTTGGTGCTCCACACCCGCTCTCGGCCTGCGGGAGGTGCGCAGCCCGGCCTTCCGATCTTCCGGCTGCGCCGTTTGCTTAGGGGGATGCCAGTTAGAGGGAAGCTTTAGTCTCTGCCTACAGGCACCATACTCGCTGCTTTTCAGTGCCGCACCACTCTCAACACTAGTCCGTTAGTCACCGGTGAGCAGTTACCATTGTTCTGGCCCCTCACTTTGGGCAGCGGGAGAGCCCTCTTCCGGAAGCCCTCGGCCGTCGGGCTCAGCCCCGTATGTTTCTGGCTGTCACCACCACGGGGCCCGCGCCACCGGTATGCCTCCTCACCTGGGTGTTGCTGTCGACGCACCCTGGGCCTGATGCGTGGCGGGCCCCGGCTCCTTCCGAATCGGCCCTTCCCACCCTCTCACGACCTGCGGGAGGCTCGCAGCTCCGACTTCCGATCTTCCGGCTGCACCGTCTGCTTAGGGGACTACCATGTTGAGGGAAGCTTCACTTCTGCTTGCAGGCGCCGCACTCGTCACTTTTCGGTGCCGCACTGCTCTCAGCATTAGTCTGGTAGCCACCGGTGCATGGCTACCGTTTTGGCATTTTACCAGGCCCCGTCGACCAGGATGGCCATCGATATTGAAGGCCGGCGGCCGGAGCTCTACTCGGGCACGCCCGCCATCTTGGCTGGCTTAGCCACTCCCGAGTGGGGCCTTGTGATAATGTGGACATTGCCAGTATTGTTATGTTGGTTAGGAGCCTACAGGCCAAGGTAATAGATTTGAGATTGCAATTGGTACTCTTATCAGCAGAATTTGGGAAATTAAAGCATCCCGAAAATCCACCAAGAAGTGGAGCCGCCATTAACATATCCCTCTCTACATTCACTGGTTTAATAGATGAGAGAAATAGGTGAAAAAACAACAGTGATAAATCCCATTATGGACCATGGTATGTACATTCCCCATCACTGACCTGCATGCCACTCAGCTGTTGCGTAAGATTCCCTCACTCGCTTCTACCAGGCCAGGTGCTGTTGCGGCTGACCCTAGGTATTCATCTAGTGCTAAGAGAAAACAAATTAATGTGGGAACTTTTCTCAGGGCTTGTCCAAAGGAGGTTCATCAGGGAGATAGTGGGTGGCTCAGACCAGGTTGTGTCTATATAATAAACGTCTGTAATTTGGCCCCTGGGGTGAGAGAGGATGAAGATGTTCTAATAAATAAGTGCATCTATCAGATTAGGTCTGTGTGTAACTGCCATTCTATCATTTGCTCAGACATTTTGCATGCTAGAAGACTGCATGATTCATCAGCCCAAGATGAGACCCTCAATTATATTGAGTTAAACTTGAAGCACACCCACATGATAGAAGGCTTAGTGATCCTTGAATCGTGCAAGCATAATCAAATTGGCACCTACAATTCGGTTCAAACCTGTCCCACCTTCAACTAATACCTCCCAAACACCTCATTGCCCCATACTTCCTAAATCAAAGAAGGACCTGGACATTTACATGGTGGATTGACTGGGATCTAGGGGTCATCTTATACCTGGTGGGAGAGTAGAGCACCCAGACACCAATGATTTAATACTGCCTGAAGCTGATCCTAAGTGATCTGTTCCAATTTGCTCATACCATCTAGTGGTGACCCTGACTTCAAATCAGAAAGAGCTAGACAAGAACCCAAACACCATCAACATCATTCCTTGGAATATGGCAGTTGCAAGATCCAAGCTTGGTGACCCCACATGGGGCACATTCATAGATCAATTTGATATATGCCTACTCCAAGAAACCTCGAGTCTTGAGCCCATTTACAGGTCGGGTTATGTAAATTCCTTTGTCCCTGCTTGTCACAAAGGGAAAAAACAACTTTCCGGCATCCTTGTTTTGGTACGAACTTCACTCACTGTCAAACTGTGTCCACTTTCCATTGCTTCCCATGATATTCAAGGCATAACTATCACAGGCTGCTTCTATGCTCTATTTGTCAAATGTACTTAACCGTGGAGTTAGAGGGGGAGGCGAAACACCAATGCTAAAACAATTTAATGCACATGGGGACCATTCAATATACATGATTCTCTAATAAATGTAGGTGATTTTAATACCACTTTCATGCCTATCAACAACAACGGTTACTCCCTCCCAGAGGTAGAAGACAAGGAATTGGGTATCCCCCAATTAGATATTGCGCCTGTGACGTAGCGTGGTGGACAGATGCAGCTTTATCTTACGGCCTGAGGGCGTGTAATGGCCGTACATTATCTGACTTACAAGCATTCCACACTTTTAATCAGCCTTGACAACCCAGTAGGATCAACTATATATTGATTGCTCTCTCACTCTGGAGTTCTGTAGTCAACATGAAGGTGGTCACCAGGAGTGATAGTGATCACAACACTATTCACAGGGAAAGATATAATCAACCACTCAGTGGACATTCCATTTTCACTTTCCACAGGCCTAAATCCATCTAATAATAGACGTAGGATAAAATGGGCCAGAATAGTGAGCAAATAAGACCTCTGGGCTAAAATGAACAGGGCATTGCAAGACGCCATAATTGACATAGATAGTTCCATCTATTCACAAGACAGCAACCCTACACTCACTTTCATACACAAGAAGTTGTTTAACACTCTAGGTGAATGCTTTATACTGAACAACTTTGATGGCCCAACAGCTGCAAAATCTGGACGTACATGGTTTAACAATGATTGAACTCAAGCTAAGAATAAGCTACACCAAGCCCTGGAGGGTGGTAGGACAGACCTCATTAGAGCAACAAGGAAGCAATATAAACTAATCCAGGTAAAAGCTCACAATGATTGGGACATACAGATCTAAGAAAACCTTTAAGAGGCAGTCATTTCTAAAGATTACCGGATGTTTGGGCGGTTTGCAGCAAGGGGCAGCAGAGTGCCTCAAACCACCTTGCTGACTCTATCCATCCTGTGTCCTAGCACAAACACTTTTCTAATCTTTATGGTCCTCCCCCGGTGATGGCCGTGGATAACCGGGTCCCTTCAAATCTCTGGACACATGTATCCATCCCACCCCTAATCATAGAGGTAAATGAAACTGTGAGCGCAATCAAAGCCATTGCCGCAGGTAAAGCTGCAGGACTCGACAGTGTTCCTGGGGATATCTTCCTATCAGACAAAGAGAGCTGGGCCCTATATATAAATAAATTATTCAATGCCATACTTGGGATGGTAACATACCGTGCAGCTGGAAAGCAGCAAAGATGGACCCAGTTTATAAAAAGGGCCCAAGGGGCTCTCCTCTAAACTACAGCCCAATAAGCCTTATTGACATCACCCAGAAGTCTTCTGCAGGCAGATTTTGAACAAACTGGCCCTCTGGATAGAAGACCACCAAACTTTATTGAACCTGCAAGTGACGTTAAGTAGGCAGATAAGTACAAACGACCGGATCTTTAGGTTTCTAACTATTTACTGGAAGACGGTGGTCCTCCAGAAGTTACACCTATACTTTGTATTTGTAGACCTAGAATCTGCCTTTGATCTGGTTCTTGCCAAAAATTATGGGACACTCTGAAGCAGAATGAGGTCCCCACTGACTTGCTGGCCATTCTCATACATTTGCATCATCTCACATATGGTCAGGTATGTTGGGGCACTAGGGGCAAGTTAACAAATCGAATAGGGATACACAACGGCATATGCCAGGGATGCGTACCTGCCCCTACACTATTTTTCCTATATCTTAATGATGTGGTTGTGCGCCTTGATGATTATGAGAGTGACACACCAAGGGTTGTGGAAAGGAAGAGCCCCCTGCTTCTTTTACGCAGATGATCCCTTGCTGGTGTCCAAAACCCCGGCTGGCGTACAAACCCTGGTGGATAGATTTGCAGCCTTTTGTGCCGACTGAAGGCTGGTGATCAACCGCTCAAAAAAGAAACTTATAACCATCAACCCCCACAGATCATACAGAGGTTCTATTATGCTTGAAGGAATCACCTTAGAGAGGGCCACTGAGTTCAATTACCTTGGAATCAAACTAACGAAGAACATGGGGCCAGATGTACGGCCATAGCATTTTGCAACTCGCAAACTGCGACAAATTTTGAGTCGCAATATGCGAGTCGCAAAATGCTATGTACAACAGTGTCAGAGACACTGTTCGCGATTCTCAATGGGGTCGCACATTGCATGCCTCATGAATATTAATGAGGCTGTCGCAATTTGCGACCCCATTGGAAATGGCTGGCACTCCCAGGGATGGTGGCCTGCTGGGGTCAGCAGACCACCATGTCTGGGTTTGCTTTGTCAATAAAGCTGTTTTTTATTTTAAATGCAGTCCGTTTTCCTTAAAGGAAAACGGGATGCATTTAAAAAATAAAAATGAAACTTTTCTGTTTCATTTTTTAAGGGCAGGCATTCCCAAAGGGGAAGGGGTCCCCTGGGGACCCCTTCCCATTTGCGAGTGCCTTACCACCTTACTGAGAAGGGTGGTAAGCTGCAAGTGTTTTGCGATACAAAGGTTTTTGAGTCGCAATTAGGAAGGGACGCCCTTCTCACGCCCCTTCCTATTAGCTAGTCGCTAACCCTATTTTGTGAGTCGCTAATTGATTAGCGACTTGCAAAATAGGGTCAGTACAATGGCCTGACTTATTTTGCCGTCGCAAAGGGGCTGAAATCCCCTTTGCGACCGCAAAATTCGGTCGTACATCTGGCCCAGTGTAGGGTCCCCTCAAGTTATTAAAAGTAGCCTGAATCTAACCCATCAAGCATTGGCAATTCAAAGATTATTCAAGTCCACAAAAGTTATGAAAATGTTGCCAGTCTTAAAAGTTTACAGATGCTCAAAGGCAGAGGGGAGTGCGCTGTAAGGGGCTGAGCTCTGGGGTGTTTGGGATGGACCTAACTAGGGGGGTCAATACGATGACGGGCGGATCGCCACCGCCCGTATGGCGGTGGCAATCCACCCACCATTCCCCTCCGCCCGCATGCCATTTCCCCCCCACCACATTACGATGGCGGGAGGGAGCCCGGCGGACGGAAAGACCGTCCGCCGGTTTTCCGCCGGTCCAACAGGGGACCGGGCGGAAAAGGGCAATAATATGGTGGCGGTGTCTGCAAGACACCGCCATCCATATTAGGATGGTGGCGGAGAGCAGCATTTCCATGGCGGCAACGCTGCCATGGAAAGGCATACGGTCTTCGCAGTTGGGGGCCCGTAGCGGGCCCCCAGGAAGTTGGGGAGCTGGGGGTGCACATGGGGGGTATCTATGGTACCCCCCTGCATTGGCATGGACAAGGTGGCAGGCACCGCGCGGTGCCTGTCACCTTGTGCATGCCAATGCACGACGTGCATTCCCAGCATTGTGGCGGGCGGTGCTGTGAACACCGCCCGCCACAATGTTTGGAATAGGGGATGCCACCGCGGCGGTGGCATCCTAATACTCACGGCGGGACCGCCGCTCCTATGGCGGACGGTCCCATTCACCGCTACGGTGGCGGGCGGACTTTGTCTGCCCGCCATCATAATGAGCCTCTAGGTGTAGTGGAAAACACAATTTTAAGATCTTTGGTAACCTCCCCAAAAGCAAATATTTACTACTCCTACGCTGGGATATGGGCATTAAACCTATAACTTATGAGGCCCAGCTAAGACCACTACTATATTGGCGTAGGCTAAAGCACACCACAACCCTAGAAAAGTATCATAATGTCTTTAAAGAAATTGTGGTGTTAGATAAGTCCTCTAAACGTAAGTGGGTATGCTATGTTAAGGACATTCTGTTTCACCTTGGTCTTGGGGAACACTAGCTTGATAATACTGGCACACCACATCTAGCTAGGGATATTGTCAAAGACACTTTCTGGGCCCACAGGTGGGGCCAGGATGTGAGTAACGGGAACCAAGCTTCCCTATAAGTGAATTCCTTGACATCAAACCACATATTGGGCCCAATTATCTGCCCCAAGTGCTGACATAACTATATTATGTCCTTTATGAATTTCAAGGTCATAAACTTAGAAGTTTGGTCTAAGTTTTAAGTAAACGTCTAAGTTTACCTTGGTGAATCAGGCCCATTGTGTTTGAACCCTTCCTTGATTATATACTTACACCAGCTGCTAGACATCTGTATCTTAAATTTTGGCACAGTACTCTACCACTTCAGTCTTTCTGCTCTAAATCAAAATCCAAAGCTGACCCAAGCATTATCCGTCCAGTATGTCTGCAAGTGGGAGACAGTTTATCACACTATATTTTCTCCTGCCCTGGATACGAGCTCCCGAGGAGGAGTGGGATCCTCCCAATATGTAGACAGCTTGGATGTAGGCAGTGCTCTGAACCACTCTTACTCTGGGGACTCATTTTTGGAAAAAGAACCTCTCTCTAGATCCGGAGACTCCATATATGCCCCTGACCATTGTCCATGTAATCATCAGAAATTATCCTATGATTTCTTCCTAAAAGTTTGCATTGTCTAACATACATAATCTTTTCTCTGTTGGACAATGGGGATTTTATATTCTCTTGATTTTATCTAATTGTGATATGGAAACTTATGAAATTCTGTTTGTTATTTTTAAAACTTCACTGAATACCTTAATGTATTTTATCTTTGTTATTATAGGTACTTTTATGTTTTATACACACCCAAAAAAGCATTTTGACTGACTGACTGATTTCATTGCTAGAAGCATCACTGTTACCTTGAAAAGCAGTACAAATATAAAGGATAAACCAGTCAGATCAAATACAGAACAGACATGACCTAGCAGCTGTTTAAGAATAACACGTGTGTAATTGTTTAGGATGCAATACCACATTAGAGGGAACGAATAATTATTCATATTAACATACAGATTAAACAACCTGAATTTACAAACTGCAACATAAAGAACATGATTCTTACAATTTCATAGCTGTGTAACAAAGCATATATAGACAAATCCTCAAAGGAAGTTAAGAAAAGAATTATTCAGCACCGATCAAATCAAGATTGTGGTTGGCATGCTGGCTTGCTAGTTTGGACAGGATTGTTCCTATTTTGTTACTGTGCTGTATTAAGATGTCAGAAATGTGGGATAGGGAGAAAGAAGCGGAGGAGTTATTCAATAACCTGAACATGGGCATAACGATACCCAATAGAGTGGTTAGAAATGAAGTACTAAAAGACATATTTAAAAAACTAGAAAAACTTACAATGAATGAGCTATCCAAGTGGTGGGATGCAGTCACCCTTAAATATAACATCAAACTTAACAGAATGCCTATGGGTCTGAGGGCCAAGATTTTCTCGACATACGATGACCGTGACAAGGATCTCTTATTACGATGGGTGAGAGACTTAACCAGCAATTCAAAGAACTTGATAGAGATCCTAATTCTTCTTAATGCAGAGAAAAAGGTAACCAATTTACAACAAGAGATCAGTGGCATGGAAAGAGATATTCAGGAGATGAACCTGCCAGAACCGACTCAAAAGAACTATGATTTCCTAAATAATGTAGTGCAGAGACACCAGGATGAGATTAAAATGCAAAAGGAAGAAAACTTAAAAGAGATGAGATTGATTACTTGGGTGGGAGAGTGTTTACCTTTGCATTGAGAGTCGATTATCTGGTGAAGAAGAAACCAGCCGGTGGTACTGAGACACCAGCTGACACTGTCAGCAACAGCTCCTCTAGTGTACCCTCCAGTGACAGCATTACGGACCCAGGTGAGGGCTCATCTGACACTAGTAAGAACAGTTTTTTAGAGCACCTTCGTCGTATACGAATAGGCAGTCATACGAGTAGGCAGTCAGACCACGAATACCCATTCAATATATGCAGAAAGACCAGAAAAGCAAAAAGAGGTAAGGAATCAGTCCAGAGAGATGGTAGGGATGCAGAGAAGGTCTTGGTCCAGGATGAAATAGATACAGGTAATCAGGATACAGTGGTTTTGGATGTTAAGGTCGTGAGCTTGTCAGACAAAATACTTACACAAGAGATAAATAAAGTCTTGAAGAATGGCCTGGGATTTTGTCCATCTGTACATCTGAATTTTGTCTTATTTAAAATTGATGTTTGCAAATTTGTACGTAGACTGAAACATAAGAAGCATTTTGCTACACATACTACTCCTCATAGACCAAGCAGGCACACTCCTACATACAGCAATCTCTCCATGCAGGATATGATTGGCACAATTATGCTCCTCTCCTTAAGAACTGAAGAGGGTAAGGGTTCTAGTGTAAGAAGTGTGGCTACTGATCTAGGTATTGACATAGGCTACAGCAAAGACAGTGGGCTAAAACCAAAATCAAAATGGACTCCAACTCTCCCTATTGATAATAGTTGTGATACTTTCTTTAGGAATGTGTGTAGAGACTTTGATATGATTGCACAGAAGCCTGTGCAAAGAATGGCAGGGACAATTATGAACAAATTGACCCCAAAGTGAGAGTGGCACTCAAATCCCTACAGGGAGATGATACACTTATAATTAGGAAAGCAGATAAAGAAGGATGTGTGGTGGTTATGAACAGAGTGGGCTACAACAATGAGATATATATACTCAACTTAATAACACAACTTGCTATACCTCTCTGGATATAAATCCGATCCCACAAATTATTGCCATTCTAAATAGTGAGATCAAAAGACTGTATGAAGAAGAGCTACTGTATTTTGAAAAATGCCTATTTCTAAAGATCGATAGACCAAGATAGCCTTAACTGTATACCCTTCCCAAAATGCATAAAAACATTCCTTTTCCCCCAGGCAGGCCGATTGTTTCTGGTATAGGAGGAGCTGCGGAGTGAATTTTGCAATTTGTTGATAAATTTTGACATCCACCTGTATCTAACTTGCCATCTCTCATCAAAGATAGTAGGCATCTTTCGAATATGTTATGTGACAATGGGGATGTCTTTGTATACCAATATATTTTTAGAATGTGGTATGCTGGAAATGACACATTTTCTTAATAAGAGACCGGTGGAACTACTGTCATATACTGAAATAATTTTTACAATGACATGGCTGATATTTGAATGTATTCATGATTGAAGATAGATGGTACCAGCAATATGCGGGACTGTGATGGGATCCAGATTGGCTCCTTCCTATGCCAACCTTTTCATTGTTTGGTTCAAGGAAGAGTGGTTCTGGGGCCTGAGTGGTGCACAATGGATTGAATATATACATTACTGGGGCAGATTTTTCGATGAAATCTTGATGGTCGGAACAGGGTCCACAGTGGATTTGCTGGAGTTCAAAGCATATCTTAACTCTAATGTGTACAATATGTCATTCATTATGAACTGTGATTATGAGAAGACACAGTTCTTGGACATAAAACTATACACGCCTGGTTTATGGCTATTGAGCCAGATGTATTGAAAAGAAATATCCTGCAGCACAATATTGCATGCAACTAGTGCTCACTCCGGACATCAACTATCTTCCATACAATATGGAGAAATTGTTATGACCAGGAGGATCTGCAGCTCAGATACATAATATGTTATGAATCTTGATGAGATCAGACAGAGGTTCCTCACTAGAGGATATGACATACAGGTCAAAGATAGTCTACAATAGAGCATTGAAACTAGATAGTCAAGTAACACTAAGAGAGAATAGGCACAGAGATCAAGCATACACAGACACCATTAGACCGATTATCACATATGGAAAGAACATAAGTGATGTCAGCAGGGTGCTCAATAGACATTGGCATCTACTTAAAGAGGATGTTAAGGTTGAACCACATATTACCAGATATCTGAAAATTACATTTCTGAACGGAAGGACATTTAGAAACCTTACCAGTTCTAGTTATCGGGCAATAAGCAACAAATGAACTGGGTAACACCATATATGAAGGGTTTCCACAAATGTGGATGCTGTACAATGTGCATGATTGCCAAATAAACACAGTCATTTAAATATAATATAATGGCTTTTTTAAATTCTTTTTTTCTATTTTTTGGAAAGGGAGGCTGTTTTGGGCCCAGGGACCCCATCCCTGGGGCATGCCCCGTTTTTTAATACATTTTTTATTTGAAAATAGGGGGGGGGGGCTGGCCTTTATTTTACTTATTTTTGATGGGGGCCCCATGCCCGCCCCCTCCTGAGGCCAATTTTACGTCCCGGGGACTGCACTCCCCAGGGCCAGGCCTTTATATCTTTTTCAAAAATAGGGGAGGGGGGACGTGCGGCCCCCCTCCCTGCATCAACTCTGGCTCTGGGTACCCCATCCCTGGGGCCTGGCCTCTCTGTCGGTGTCTACAGGGGGAGCTTTAAGGCGCCCACGGTCCCTGCTTGCTCCCCGCCTGACATGCAGCTCCCTGGATCCCAAAGCAATGTCTGTTTCACTGTTCGCTTCACAGCGGGCAGGGAAATAGACATTGCTCTGCTTTTCAGCAAGCGAGAGCATGTTTACTCTTGCTTGCTGATAGCAAAGAGTTTGCTATGACTTGGCGGCAGCGGTGCTCCTGTCAAGCCATAGCAAACTGCCATGTCCTGGGGGTGAACATCCCGGGACATTGCTGGAGCCGGCCTTGGGGGATGGCGGTCCCCAGGGCCTTGGTGAGCTCCATGAGGGGGGGTGCGTGGTCCCCCTCCAATGTAATTAAGCACTGGGGATGTGGTGGTCCCTGGTGCTGCATGGGCCTAGGGCCCCGCATTTAATTTTAAAGGCATGCCCCAGGGAGGTGGTGGTCTCTGGGGCTGCAGGGGGCTATGCAGGCCCTCACATAACTTTTAATATCTTTGCCTCGGGGAGGTAGCAGTTCCCATGGCAGCAGTGGGGCCAAGTGGGCCACCCCCTGCATTTTGAGTATTTATTGCGCTGGGGAGCTCGCAGTCCCCGGGGCTGTGGTGGGCCAAGCGGGTCCCCCACATTTTTATTGTTTACAGCCCCGGGAAGGTGGCACTCCCTGGGGCTTTGCGTAAGCCCATGAGGAGGTCCCCATGAGACCCCCTCCTTCATGCCACCAGGATTTGGCCCACCAGTGGGCTTTAAAAAAGACATGCAGGAGCCCACACAACATTTTTTTATTTAGCCACAGATTTGCGGATCGACTTGTGAGTCCACAGCAAAGTTTAAATAAAATTCTTTTAAAACACATCCCTGTGGGGCCTTCCACCATATCTGGGGGTCAGGGTATTCCTACCCTAACCCCTTTTCTTTCTTTTTTATGTTTTTTCATGATCGAAGTGTTGGCAGCCAATCAAATTTTAGTAGGATCCGCGAGTCCACTGCAAGGACTCGCATCCCCAGATATCTATATTTTTTCAACTTTAATTCCTTTGAAATACTGAATGGATTTACACCAAATCACAAAAAGAACACTTTCTGAACCAAATGTAGTGTAATTTCGTTCAACAGTTTGGGCTGAAGTCATTTTCAAAAAATAAAAAATCCCCATAGACTTAACATCGGGACAATTAGTTTGGGACCCTCCTTTATTCTCAGCCCCCACTTGACGGATCACCCCCAAACTTTTACTACAGCAGCTGAACCATAAAGGGGAGGTTTTGTGGAAATTTCATGGAGATTCGTTAAGCTGGGCAAAAGTTATTGGCAAAAAAAACACACTTTTTCTGTGAAAACTTTGGTCCCAACTATAACTACCTACTGGTGACTGCCAATCCTGATGTACACACCGAAGACTAGGGATACCTGGCATAGAGAACAGAAAGCGGCACATCCGATTCAGTTCATCAGGTTTGTTTAGATTTCTTGAAATTTCTTAGGTCATAACACCAAGTGCACCAGCAGCCTGAGATAGCCTACACGTTTCGGCCGTAGCCTTCCACAGGGCTATAGAGATATGTGTATAGAGTGCCCATTTAAAGGAGCATACGCTCCAACCTCCACCTCTTTCAACAAACTTTATTTACAATAGAGACATGACCATTTTATCCAATAACGTTTAATGTATGGCCTACAGAGTTTTAAGGATTGAGTTAAAATAGAAGACACAGATAACGGTAAAGTACCAACTTAATTTTTCAAAAGAAACTCATCCATTTAATTCCTAAAGTAGTTTAAGACCATTGTTTCTTTTTTAGCACCTCATTATAATTATAATTTTCCATGATGTTTACAGGTTTGTGCCTATCAAAGCCTTACGGTTCCATTGAAGTCTCATTGTATGAATTTTAGTGTTGGTTGTTTTAAGATTTTTTTTGCTACTATTACACCGCCCCTGTCTAGAAAACCTCAGCGCACACATACGTTTTAAATTATGACTTTTCAATCCTTACTATATGTTATGCTGATTTATTGGGGTCCTACATCTGACCTTGTGGGGGTACCCAATGGTTGTATTCATAAGGTCAACCAGTCATTATTATGCAGGATAATGGTTTCTAAAGTGCATTGTGCTGACTTATGGATGTTATATACAGATTCTTTACACGAAATACTTTTTAGAAATTTAGCCAATCATTCTTATGCAAAATAACGGTTTATAAAGTGCATCGTGATGACTTTAAGATGTTATGTTTAAAAGTTGTCACCAAGGGGCTTACAATCTTTCGGTATATACATTCTGTAAAATATCAGCCTATCCACTTTTAATTACATCATGGGTACCTATCCCATACAGCACCATATGTTACTTCAAACAATGACTTCCATTGGGTTTGCATGGGTTATAAGCTTAGCACAATACTTCCTTCTAACCACTTAGGATGAAAGAGCATTGCACTGTATACAACAGCTATTCATTGTTCCCAAGATGGCAAAGTTTTTAAAGTACTTCGTCCTAACTCTAAAACATTGTTAAAATAAGATATATTTAAGGGTTGCATTAAAAGTTATTTTATAAAGTATATAATGTATATAACCTTAATATGTCAATTTTAAAGTGCACCATGCCTAAAAAGTATCACATGTTTTTTCCCGGTAAACCTGAGGTACACCACCCATAAAGGGCCAATTATAAAGTGCTTAGCGCCAGACATATAATTCATACTGGTTTGACATTTTGATCCATCCTTTGAGATCTCTAACATTTCAAACTTCATCTATTCAAAGTGCATCGTGCTATACTGATAGACATTTCTATAAACTCTAAAACATCTCTTGTCTCATATCTAGACGTGCTATGAATGAGAGAGTTAGTCATTACTGGCTAACATCTGGTGGTTACTATACCCAATTTACTTCCAACAGATCAATACACATAACGCTAGTATAAAGACCGTAGATCAATGAATAATGGGTCCATCAATGCACTTTCTGCCCCACCAGCGGCCATTAATGATTGTACATGATCAGTACGATGCGATGTCTCCTGTTACAAGCTAGTACGTTTATCCTATTAGTTTACATTTTTGCTCCCTTGCAAAGTTCCTGAATTAGGGACGAATCATAGGACCGCTGATTGTTAAATTCCCAACAATTTTGATTGCTCAGAGACAGATCATGGGGCCTGCTGATTGTTAGATTTCTAATAAGTTTGCATGTTCAAAGGTGTACATGCAATTCAGCATCTGTATTAAGACCTCATGGGTTTTCAGTTCCCATTGACAAAATTCACCTTGATTCTGCTCTTCCCAAGTTTAATTCTCTCTTGCCACCTCTTGCCTTTAACATGATTTGTTGGATTCCATAATACACAAATTTATTGATATCTCCATTGTGTTTCTCCCAGATATGTTTTGCCATTCCACAAGTGAAATCCTTATTTGAGATTGCTTGAATGTGCTGTAAAATCCATAGCTTTAATTTGTTTATTGTACTTCCTATGTATGTCATTCCACACTCACATTCTAATGCATATACTACATGAGTACTTTTGCAATGTATATGTCCCTTGATTTTTCTCATCCTTCTATTCACTAGTTTGACTTCTGTCCTGTTGTCACCCCATTTTCAGGCTTTGCATTTAGTGCATTTGTAGAAGCCTTGTTGGTTCGACAGTAGCCAATTCCCAGATTGATCTTGAGTGGGTAAAAAACTTTGGACTACAAGGTCTTCTAGGGTGTGCATCTTTGGATAGGTTATATTCGGGTGATCTTGTATATGGCCTTTCAAATCCTCATTCTGTTCCAAGACTCTCCAGTTATTCCTAATCAATGTCTTTCTTTTCTTCTCAGACGTATTAAAAGCCATGATATATCTGATTTTACTCTCCACCTTTTGAAGTTTATCTTTCTTTTTTGGCAGTAGGAGATCATTTCTATTTTTCTCTTTAGTTCTCATTAATGCATCTGTTAAGACGGAAACTGGGTATCCACGGTATAAAAATCTCGGTCTCATTTCTGATGTTTGTTGTTCAAAATCCTTTTCTTCAGAGCAATTTATTTTAACTCGGAGATACTGGCTATATGGTATGCTCCATTTTAGGGTCGCCAATTGTGCACTAATTGCAAAAAAAAGATTGTTGCCACTTGTGGGTTTTCTGAAGACTCTTGTGCAAATCCTCCCTTGTAATACATACAATTGGATGTCCAAAAATGTCAATTCTGTTTTACTTATTGTATAGGTAAATTTGAAATTTTGGGGATTATCGTGACCTCAAAAAGTTCTCCAGCTCCGACTGTTCACCCTCCCAGAGTTAAAAAGTCATAGCCATAGGACCATTTTTTCCAGACTCTCAAGGTCCTTTCCATCCAAACTGTTTCAGTTTCCCAGAAGCCCATGGTAATATTGACATATGTTGGAGCGAATGAAGTCCCCATTGCTGTCCCTTGTCTTTGTTTGTAATATTTTCCACTGAACATAAATATGTTATTCATGAGGCAGAACTTCATTATATCCAGCAGCATCTCTGTGTGATCTAACAAGCTTAAAGATCTTGATCTTAGATAGTGTTTACTTGCTGCCAAACCATCTTCATGCCTTATGGATATGTACAGGAAACAAGATCCACTGTTGCCATAATGTAGCCCTGTTTCCAAGGGATATCATTTATCCTACTCAGGAAGTCCGTAGAGTCCCTAATATATGATGGGAGGCTTGATACATATGGTAAGAGGAAGATATCCACAAATCTTGAGGCATTCTCTAACAAGGACTCACAGGAGCTGACTATGGGTCGTCCCAGCGAATTCTCAGTATTTTTATGGACTTCTGGTAAGAAGTAGATGGTTGGGAGTGTTGGGTGGTCCTTCTTTAGATAAAAATATTCATTCTCATCCAGTAACTCCTGATCATACCAGTTCTTTAGTTTGCTATGGAAGTCTTTCATTACTTCTTGCATCGGATCGCCTAGTAGTTTCTCATAATGAGCATGATTGTTTAATTGCCTGTTGACTTCCTATATATATTTACATCTGTCCATAATCACAATATTTCCCTCTTTGTCCAAGGGTTTTATTATTATGTTTTTGTGCTCCTGTAAATCCTTCAGTGCTATCCAAGCATCCTTTGTCATATTTTCCTTGTGTTTGCACAGATTACCTTTATTATCTTTTGTGGCTATTTTCCTCAATGCATCAGCGGCAAGCTCCTGAAAGAGGTCTGCTCTATTTCCTGGTGGTAACTGAGGGCAAAATTTTGAACCATTCTTTCTGCCACTAATCACTGAAGCATCAGTTTATTGCTTTGATATTCAATTCTTGGCACCATTCTCTATTACTTAGCCCTCTCCCTTCAGTTGTCGCTGTATTTTCCAAATCAAGGAGGGTCTCTAGGTGCGGTAGATCCTTTTCTGTCAAGATGGACAGGGTTTGTGATGTTTCCCCTATTGGTCTATGGTTCTTTCTTGAGGCAAAATATTTCTTGAGTTTCAGTTTTCGACAGAATTTGTGAAGATCAATCCTTGTGCTCGCTGGATCCATATTCGAGTTTGGGCAAAAGGAGAGGCCTTTGTTCAGAAGTTCTATATGTTTTGAATTTAGGTGTATACTGGAGAGGTTGATCCCCAGATCCTTCTCTCTTCTGTTTTTGATTTCTTTTGTTTTTAATCTTTTTAATTTTGATTTTTCTCTCCTCCTCTGCCACGTTTTCCTTTTCCTGCTCCTTCTTGTTCTTTTTGATTTGTCCCTCCTCTTCCCCTCCCCCTCATTGTCATTTGGAGGAGGCGTATTTCCCCAGAAAAATCCAGCTTTGGTAGATTTGCAGATGCTGCCTCATCTCCAGAGCTGACTTCCGAACTCTCTACACTGGGCGGTGGTTCTACTCTTCCTCTCATTTGGTCCATTCTTTGCCTGCTATGTAGGGTGTCATACTGTCTGGTAAATGTATAGATTCTTCCCATTGCATAATCATTTTTATCTCTATTCAATTTTTTCAACTTTTTCATTTCTACTTCTTTCTCATGTTATGTTATGTGTTTTTAATGTTATTGTGATTTCTAAAGCGCACAAATATCAAATGGTGTCTTGGCACTAGCAGTCCTGAGTAAACAATATAGCTTATTTGCGGAACAGCCTAGTTTTGAGTCCCTTCCTAAAAGCCATCAGAGAAGGGGGAGTTCTAATACAACTTGAAAGGCTGTTCCAGAGTTTTGCTGCCACAACTCTGAAACTTCTACCGCCCCAGTTGACTTTCCGAAACCTGGGGAGAGGCATCAATTTTGCTCCTTCCGAGCGGAGGCATCTATTGGGGGAATACCATTTCAATGACCGCCTCAAAAACTGAGGGCCGGTGCCATGGAGCCCTTTATATGTAATACATAAAGCTTTAAAATCAATACGGCTTCTGACTGGCAACCAATGCAGGTTTTGAATGTTTCTCCATGGCACTCTAGTTCTTCCATTGCTTTTTTACCTTCTTCTGTCTCCACATATTTCTCAAGTACTTTCCCCAGACTCTTATATATTCTTTTTTAAATGGAAATTTGTCCAGCTACAAAGTTTGTAATTTCACTTTCTAATTTAGCACCACCCTCTCCATACCTTTTTAGTAACAACATAGACCTAAGTTCTGAACTGCAGTTTGGACAGGTCATATCTTGATGGGTGTTTTTACTTACATTTTAAAAGGCCACAGCTTTACAATCTGGTAACATCAAGTAGAGGAATCATTTTGAATTGATTTTTGTACTAGAGGTGAATTCACAATGTTCACATGTATGGTTACATTTATAAGTTAAACCAAATAAGTAATTGATATTTAAATCCTCTTCCTCTAATAGTTCTAGCATTACCATTCCCCCAATACACTCTAAGCTCAGTGTATCTAGCAAACCAGTGAAACAAGTAGGTCACAAGTGCAAAGCACATTCTAGAAGGAACATGCTACTTCCAAATGAGATACAGCAGGTGTGGTTAACTGCAAAGATTCAAAAGCATATCCATATTTGTATTACATTTCTTTTTTTAAACAACAGCCAATAATAGGACTTCTTACTAATGCATCCAACACACAACCTAATTTTATTCACTTACATGCTAACAGCATCCAATGAAATATATCTTTTTTTTTTTAAAGAAAACACCTCCATTTTAACTGCTTTTCATTTGGAACACTACCTCATTCTGATCCAGCCATCTCCTGACTGCTATTGTTCCTTCACTTGAAAATGCTTAGAGTGTGGATTGTTGGCCACAGCTATGTGTCTTGGGATAAAGAGGCTGCAAAAAGAGAGGTATTGAAAGGGACTTGGGTTTGCCAAATGTGAAGATTACTTGGTTTGGCCAGAGAGGGTTAACGTTTCATCAGTTGCTGGCTTTGGTTAAAACCAATGTGGATTGCCGAGCTCCTCATCTCATAATTGTGCACTCTGGTGTCAGTGACCTAGGCATATTGACTGGTGTAAAGCTGGAAATCCAAATGAAATATACCTTTGCAGAACTTATGTCGCTTTTCCCTAACACTGTCTTGGTGTACTCTAATACACTGAGTGGCTGTGTGAGTAATTGTATGGGGGAGTTAGTGGCTGTGTGAGTGACTGTTTAGGTGAGTGAGCGGGTGTGTGAGTTGGTGTATGATTATCTAATTTACTGTGTCAGTAGCTGTTATGTTACGTTATGTTAGCCGGTATTTGTAAAGCGCACGGCTACTCCATGGAGTGTCTCGGCACTAAGTCTCATAAACCCGACAACACAGAGCCACACACACCCCCCTGGAAACTATAGTTTGAAAAGCCAGGTTTTGAGTTGTCTCCTGAAAGCAACGAGATCCTGAACCTGTCTGAGAGCGATGGGTAGGCCATTCCAGAGTCGAGACGCCACCACTTGAAAGGATCTGCCTCCAATCCTGGAGAGCCGTATCTTCGGGGTGACGGTCAGACACTTGGCGGAAGACCTCAACGTTCGACGTGGAATATAGTGCTGGAATCTTTCCCCAAGTTACGGGGCACCTATCTTATGGAAAGCTTTAAAAACAAGCACCACGCTTTAAAGTGAATCCTCTTCCGTACCGGGAGCCAGTGTAGGGAGGCCAGAAGAGGGGACGTATGTGTTCTAGGCCCGGCCAGAAAAACAGCTCTAGCCGCCACGTTCTGAATCACCTGTAGGCGGCCGAGTAAGTAATCTGGAAGGCCAAGATACAATGCATTAACGTAGTCCAGTCTTGACACCACCAGGGCCTGGACTACCGTCTTCCTATGGGAGACCGGAAGCAAGGGGAGAAAATTCCTTAACATTCGCAGAATTCCAAAACAGGTCCCGGCCACTGATGGAATCTGCGCCTTTATAGAAAGAGACTCATCAAATTTGACCCCCAGATTTTTCACGACGTTGACCGACATAGTGGGCGGGGCCATGTCTTGTGGCCACCAGTTGTGCCTTGCTGCACCGGGATGGGAGCCAAAGAACATGATCTCTGATTTTTCAGAGTTACACTTAAGTTGAAAGAGCCTAAGCCATGAGAACACTTCAGATAGACAGGTGTTGATCTCATACCGGGAGCCAGTGTAGGGAGGCCAGAAGAGGGGACGTATGTGTTCTAGGCCCGTCCAGAAAAACAGCTCTAGCCGCCACGTTCTGAATCACCTGTAGGTGGCCGAGTAAGTAATCCGGAAGGCCAAGATACAATGCATTAACGTAGTCCAGTCTTGACACCACCAGGGCCTGGACTACCGTCTTCCTATGGGAGACCGGAAGCAAGGGGAGAAAATTCCTTAACATTCGCAGAATCCCAAAACAGGTCCCGGCCACTGATTGAATCTGCGCCTTTATAGAAAGAGACTCATCAAATTTGACCCCAGATTTTTCACGACGTTGACCGACATAGTGGGCGGGGCCATGTCTTGTGGCCACCAGTTGTGCCATGCTGCACCGGGATGGGAGCCAAAGAACATGATCTCTGATTTTTCAGAGTTACACTTAAGTTGAACGAGCCTAAGCCATGAGAGCACTTCAGACAGACAGGTGTTGATCTCATTCCCATTTAACTCAGTGCCCCTCTCACAGGTAAACAGCAATTGTGTGTCATCAGCATACGACACTATTTTAGCCCCATGTTTCTCGGCTACAAGTGCAAGAGGGGCCATATATAAGTTGAACAACGTTGGGCTCAGAATAGAGCCCTGTGGTACCCCTACCTTCATGGGGGGAATTGGAGCCGAGAAAGGCGGGGACCAAATAGTTTGCTGTCGGTCCTTTAAGAAGGAACCAAACCATGTGAGTACCGTGCCTCCGATACCACCCTCTTCAAGCCTTCTAAGTAGTCCATTGTGGGGGACGGTATCGAAGGCCGCAGAGAGGTCCAGCAACACCAGAACCGCCCTTCCCCCTTTCTCCAGTGTGATTTTAATGGTCTCAGCTACTTCTAAAAGGGCTGTTTCAGTGCTAAAATTAGCTCTGAAACCCAATTGGCTGGATTGCAACAGATGATTGGCCTCCACGTAATCAGTAAGGACTGAGTTGACATATCTCTCTAGAACCTTAGCGAAGAAGGGTAGAAGAGATATGGGCCTATAGTTGCTAGTGATCGAAGGATCAGCTGTGGCTTTTTTTTAAAGTGGAAGAATTTTTGCATCCTTCCAAGTTTTAGGCATTTGCCCCACCTGCATGGCAGTATTTAGAACAGAGTTAGCCACGGGGTTAATCACCTCAGCAATAGAAGACAAAACTTTGGCAGGACAGGGGTCTGTAGGGGAGCCGGATTTGAGGGTTTTCATTATGGCAAGGGATTTCTCCAAGGAAATGGGCGGAAACTGCGTGAGGGAAGGTTCCGCTGCCAGTAAGGGCCAGCCACATGTCTTTTGCTACTACTGGAGCTTGGGCTAGAAAAGAATCTTGGATTATTTTAATCTTGTCATGAAAAAAACAGGCCATCTGATTAGTCCACTCATTACTGGGGACAAAATGGCTGCTGATGGCTGCAGGGGATGAGAAGTCTTTTGCGATGTTAAAGAGCTCTCTGCTTTTATTCCCCGCCTGCGCAATTTGGTTGGTCAAGAAGAGCTTCTTCCCCTCCCGAACTTTCCTGTAGTGCACTTTCAAAGCCTGTTTATAAACAGCTTTATCCACAGGGTTATAATCAATTCGCCACGCTCTTTCCAGGCGTTTGCACGCACTTTTACTTTTTCTGAGTGCCTCAGTGAACCAGCGGGCTGAGGCTCTCTTAGTATTCACAGCTCGTGTGGTAGGAGGGGCTAGTTCAAGGGCACAGTGCTGAAGCCAATTTTCTAGGGAGAGTACGTCCCTTTCCAGGTTCCCACTATAGTATGGGTGTATGGGTGTATGAGTGGGTGTGTAAGTGTGTCAATGTCTCCATAACTGAATCTTTTACTGGCTGCGTTGGTAAGTGAGTAGGTGCATGAGTGGCTATATATGTGAGTTAGTGGTACCGTTAGCGGCTCTATGGGTGAGTTGTTGTGTTACTGGCTGTATAGATGAGTGACAAGATGTGTGAGTGTTAGCATGGGTTCTGTGAATGAGTTTGTTGGTGACTGTGTGCATGTGGGTGTATGATATATTTCATGGGGGTGTAAGTGGGTGTGTCAGTGTTTTGAGGTTTTGAAGAAGAGATAACAAAATTCAACACAGTGTGCTCTGGAAAACCAGAGTATGTGTGTATATGTTGTTGACACACTCACTACAGGATTCAAACATGGACTGTATACTTGTATTTAAAAAGTGAAAAAGAAATTAATAATGATGACGGGCAAAGGTTTGCTGTGTATTTATTTGTAGAGGAACGCTTTGTCTTGTCCACACAGTAAGTTATATGTAAGTACTGTTACAATAAATTAGATGGTAATGAAATGCCAGCTAGAGCTGTGCATAACAAGACAATATTGGTTCCTAGTCCATAACCACTTCAACGTTTTAAATGTTTATGAGTCAATTCTTTTCCAAAGTATACATTCATTTCAGGCTATAGCCTGTAAGGAGCCGAAGACAGGCAAGTTAACACCAACAGAGCCTTTAGAAAGGTTTAAAAGGTAGAGTACAGTACTGGATTTATAGTTTTTCCTCAAAATATTCAGCAGGATGCTCAAGAATTTTTTATGGTAATGCTAGGACTATTAGAGGAAGAGGATGTGAATATCAATGAATTATTTGGTTTAAGTTATAAATGGAACAACAATTGTGAACGTTGTGAATTGACCTGTAGCACTGAAATTAATTCGGAATGATTCCTGTATTTGACGTTACCAGATTGTAAAGCTGTGGCCTTTGAAAATGTAACCAAAAATGCCCATCAGGACTGTCCAAACTGCAGATTAGAACTTAGGTGTATTTTCTAGTATTATAAAGGTATGGGAAATATGTCATAGTCACGCTACAGTGATGCAGAGTGGATGGTAGTAAATTAGAAATTTAAATAACCAACTTTGTAGCTGGACAAATTTCCATTTAAAAAAGAAGTTTCACAACTTTAGCAAACATGTTGCTTGAATAATGAAAGCAGCCAAATCCGGGTCACCCATGGGTTTAATTCCAGCTAGAATCTCTTCCCTGCTGCACAAACATCTGGCTCCCTCTATCTGCACAATACTTAATCTCTCTATGAGGGAGGGCCAGCTTCCAACAGAGTGGAAGGCTGCACAAATAATCCCCATCAGCAAACAAGTCAAATGCCGCAGTAGCGGACCGATCTAACTACCGCCCAATCTCTCTTTTGCCTCTACTGAGTAAACTCTTGAAAAACTACATCAACAAACTGCTCTCAGAATATACTGAGTCCAATGGATGCCTCGACCCCTCACAGTCTGGGTTCAGAACCAATGTACAGCACGGAGTCAGCACTGATTGCTGTCACAGACAATATAAGACCCTCCCTCGACAACGGCCAGGCTGTCCTGTTGGTGCTGCTGGATTTGTTGGCAGCTTTTGATATGGTATCCCATTCTATTCTGCTCAGGAGACTTAAAGAGTTCAGGATTTGTGGACAAGCCCAACTATGGTTCTTGTGCTTCCAAACCAATCAGACACAAACCATCAATCTTGGACCCTTCCGCTCTCGAACTATGGAGCTTACCAAAGGAGTGCCACAGGGATCTTACCTCAGCCACACCTTATTCAATATATATGTGGCACACCTGGCGAAACTACTCAGAAAACTTGGCTTCACCCCGATTTCATATGCTGATGACACCCAGCTCTTACTATTGTTTGATAAAAATTCTAAGAACACTCAGGGGTCAATCCCGGCCGGAAGCGCACCTAACAGTATTCGTCCGGAAAAAAACCCAGCCGATTGCGTGTTTCCCGACCGATTCGAACATTCGTCCGGACGAACAAGTACGATGCGTATAACAACCCAGTTTCCGAGCGAGCCGTACTTACCCAATTCAGCTCCTGTTCCCCGCCCGAGCCGGATCCGTAAATGCCGAATCGAGTTGTATGGAAGCAAATACACAGCACCTTCCGGCCGGACGAGTACGATGCGCACTCCGTACGCGGGACTTTTGAGCATCCGGGCGAGCCGTACATAAGCTCCGTTTCGCGCCACAAGACGATCCACGGCTACGAGACGAACAAGCCTGCTACGAGTACGACTCGAAGACACGAGAAACCCGAACGAGACGATCCAAGCATGAATCCCATTGCGCAGGTCCTACATATACTCTACATCTATTACCGGGACCGGCACGGACGCGTACGGCGCAGACGGTAAGTCAAACACCAACAATACAAACAAACGACACGTACCCGAAATATGTCACACACACATAGGGATGCAAACATGACGGACACTAGCAACAGCAGAACCATGGGGGTGGGATGGCCATCACCAATGCCATACACACCCATAAGGGGATGGATGCCTACCACCAACACCACCCTGCCACCACCCCTACTCAGGGGGGGCTGGATGCCTACCACTACCACCACCCGTACTCAGGGGGGCCTGGATGCCTACCACTACCACCACCCCTACTCAGGGGGGGCTGGATGCCTGTCACTACTACCATCCCCACCCTTAGGGGGATGGATGCCTACCACTACCACCACCCCTACTCAGGGGGGCCTGGATGCCTACCACTACCACCACCCCTACTCAGGGGGGGCTGGATGCCTGCCACTACCACCACCCCTAGTCAGGGGGGCCTGGATGCCTACCACTACCACCACCCCTACTCATAGGGGGCTAGATGCCCTTCACTACTACCATCCCCACTCACAGGGGGCTGGATGCCCATCACTACTACCATCCCCACTCATAGGGGGCTGGATGCCCATCACTACTACCATCCCCACCCTTAGGGGGCTGGATGCCTGCCACTACCACCACCCCACTCAGGGGGGGCTGGATGCCTGTCACTACTACCATCCCCACCCTTAGGGGGATGGATGCCTGCCACTACCACCACCCCACTCAGGGGGGCTGGATGCCTGTCACTACTACCATCCCCACCCTTAGGGGGATGGATGCCTACCACTACCACCACCCCACTCAGGGGGCTGGATGCCTGTCACTACTACCATCCCCACCCTTAGGGGGATGGATGCCTGCAACTACCACCACCCCACTCAGGGGGGGCTGGATGCCTGTCACTACTACCATCCCCACCCTTAGGGGGATGGATGCCTACCACTACCACCACCCCTACTCAGGGGGCCTGGATGCCTACCACTACCACCACCCCTACTCAGGGGGGCTGGATGCCTGCCACTACCACCACCCCTACTCAGGGGGCTGGATGCCTGTCACTACTACCATCCCCACCCTTAGGGGGCTGGATGCCTGCCACTACCACCACCCCACTCAGGGGGCTGGATGCCTGTCACTACTACCATCCCCACCCTTAGGGGGATGGATGGCCACCACTACCACCACCCCTACTCAGGGTGGGCTGGATGCCTACCACTACCACCACCCCTACTCAGGGGGGCCTGGATGCCTGTCACTACTACCATCCCCACCCTCAGGCGGCTGGATGCCTACCACTACCACCACCCCTACTCAGGGGGGCTGGATACCTGCCACTACCACCACCCCACTCAGGGGGGGCTGGATGCCTATCACTACTACCATCCCCACCCTTAGGGGGATGGATGCCTGCCACTACCACCACCCCACTCAGAGGGGGCTGGATGCCTGTCACTACTACCATCCCTACCCTTAGGGGGATGGATGCCTACCACTACCACCACCCCTACTCAGGGGGGGCTGGATGCCTGCCACTACCTCCACCCCTACTCATAGGACGGGTAATGCATGACACAACCAGCATACTCCCACATAAGGAATGTCTGAAAATTACATCCCCCCAACACCATGACAAGCGTGTGTAGTCTGTGACAAATGCCTACAACACTGAACATGACATTGAACATACAATGTGACCCCCTAGCACATGTGTCACACATAAATGTGTGTGGCCTCCACAATGCAAGCCGACCATGGCCACTGTGGCAATGGGGTTGAACACCCCATCACCACAGCGACCAAAAGGTAGGTGTGGGGTCCAGAGCTGATGCACCTTTTGAACAGTGTGGCAATGGGGCCCAAAGCCCCATCAACACAGTGACCAAAAGGGAAGTGTGGGGTCCATAGCTGATGCACCTTTTGAACAGTGTGGCAATGGGGCCCAAAGCCCCATCACCACAGTGACCAAAAGGGAAGTGTGGGGTCCATAGCTGATGCACCTTTTGAACAGTGTGGCAATGGGGCCCAAAGCCCCATCACCACAGTGACCAAAAGGTAGGTGTGGTGTCCATAGCTGATGCACCTTTTGTTCAACATCTGTTTATTGAGCATGAGCAGTGAGAAAACAATACTTGTCACAGACAGCAAAAGAAAGGGGCAAGGGAGGAGCAGGTAATGAGCACCAAGAGCAAATCCCTCACAGGAAATCGCACATATTTGATATGCAAACAGAGAAAAAGCAAATTGGAAGGATGACAATACTTATAAGTTTGGGCCAAGGCAAAAGTCCAAGATTTGAAAGTCATTCCTGTAGGGGAAGATTCACCTACATTGCCCAGAGGGGCCTAGAATGAGCCCAGGATCGAAGAGCCAGTGTGGAAAGGTTGGACAATCCCGGAGGGATCCCAGCTCTACTTAGAAAAGCAATTGGGGACACAAAACTGACAAAATTTGGGTACACAAGGCTCCCGCCCACTCCTAAGGTTCAAAACATAGTGCAACCGCACTGATAAAATTTGTGACAATCAACATGTGAAACTGTATTAAACAGAAAAAGAAGAAAAGAAAATAAGAAAATTATGAATAGAAGACAGAAGAGAAAAAAATAAAAATCAAGAAGAGAAAAGAATCGAACAAAGAGAAGAAGAGAGGGAAGAAGGAGAGATGGATGCGCCAGAGGGGAGTAGGAAAAGGACTAACAGTAAGTCCCAGATTGGAAAGCGGGAGTTGCCGGAGTCAGGGTGGTCGTCTACCATGCGGCCTAAGTTACTCCAGGCGGTCCATCCGTCCATCTCTAGAGTAAGGTTCCAAGGGACTATCAAACAATTGCAGGGCCCTCAGTCGAGGAGGCATTAGGCGTGAGTGTTCAGTTCTAGTAAGGTGTTGCACTAGGGGGCGCCAGATGCGTTCAAAGCGGGTGTCAGAGTGGGCAAGACGGGGTCCATAGCTGATGCACGTTTTGAACAGTGTGGCAATGGGGCCCAAAGCCCCATCACCACAGTGACCAAAAGGTAGGTGTGGGGTCCATAGCTGATGCAGCTTTTGAACAGTGTGGCAATGGGGCCCAAAGCCCCATCGACACAGTGACCAAAAGGGTAGTGTGGTGTCCATAGCTGATGCACCTTTTGAACAGTGTGGCAAAGGGGCCCAAAGCCCCATCAACACAGTGACCAAAAGGGAAGTGTGGTGTCCATAGCTGATGCACCTTTTGAACAGTGTGGCAATGGGGCCCAAAGCCCCATCACCACAGTGATCAAATGGAAAGTGTAGTCAGGGTAAAAGCTGCCAAAGCCAAACTGCATGGATGATTCCTGGTCACACAACAACAAACACATCAGTGGCATAGTAGTGCTTGTGTCCCATAGCAACATAGATTGGGTGAGGCAAACAGTGCAGTGCAAATAAAACATACCTTTGGCCATGTGCATACAAACATCACCCATGGGGGCTCACATTGTCAACATTCACAAATAACACAATGACAGAAGTGACCATCATAATGCAGACCCACATATCTGCACCAATGGACACACAAATGTAGATATCCTAGGGAGACTGTAGATGTCAGGTGAACAAATACCATACCATGGCAGCAATGGGACATACAAACCATGATTATTGTGCTGACTGATGACCTAGGAGTCCCAGGGACAGCAGGGGAAAGCCACCAAACAACATACAGCCAATGGCACACTCAATATATGCCAATGCAGTGGTGCAAACGCACAAACACAAACAGGCAGACCCACACTGCATATCAAACACAACAGGTGATGGGGGTGTGTGCCAGTGTCCCCAGGCAACCACACAACACATGAGGAGGCCTGAATTCCAATTACACAGATGTGTATACAGTGCCATACAAAAGTAACTCATGGATCGGATTCCCCTATGTGGGCAAAGAGGCATTGTTAGATGAGAGGGAGCCCAAATTACACATGTCACACAAGCTAGTAGGAACAGCAACTAACACAGCAAGAGACAGACCCACCACAGCACTACCCCCAGGGACCCCACATTGTGGTGACACTACCCTGTATGATAATCCCACTGTGATGACAAAGGTAGATGTCATTCACACTGTGAACCACAGCCATGTGTCCTGAGCAACAAACTACCATCACACCTACACAAGCACAAATCAAACAGCACGGCCTGTCAGCCATGGCCAATATGGAGGTAGGGGTCTAGCCGTGCAACAACTCACATTTGCACACACTCAACACCACACACCTTGATCTCCACCAATGTGCAGCAGTGAAGCTCACATGGACTGGTGACATTGCACATGCACCCATGACAATCCCAGGGGTGGTGGGGGGAACTAAGGTGCAGAAACCCATCATACATGGCCAGTCAACAAGACTCGTGAATGTCTGACACTACGCGGTACATGGGCATGACGTGAAATCCACCACAATCAATGGGATCCTGGCCATAGTCACACACCAATGAAGAAGACAAGGTGACACACAAAGAACACACGTACACAACTTCCAACATTGCAGCTCTGACCCTGAGGAGTGGCAGCAGTCACACACACAATGTGTCACAATCACTGAAAGCTACCATAGACTGTAAATTACATGACATGTGTAACCAACAAGTGCCAAGGGGAATCCTGAATGTGTCCCATCTGCGTTTGCCAACATCCCCAGCCCTGACAACAAAGACAACCTGGGATGACAACCTGATGAACCTTAGTTAGCCATGCACCCACATCCCGGAGTAACCAGGTCCAAGATGCTGGATGAACACAGAACAACTCAGCAAGCATCAGAAACAGGAACATCCGTAGGGACACAGCCTGTGTAGGAAAAGGGAAGGGTACACGCACAGACATGCTTACACAACACAAAACACGGGCCCAGGCAATGTCACGGGATTACACACTGCCATGAGGGCACTCCACTGCTGTGGAAGGTCCGCTGTGCCAAGCCTTGTCTGTGCACGACTCAAACATGTCGGCAGAACACTCGGTCAGTGAGTCAACAACTACAACACACTGAAGGCTCTGCTCACATCAGCCTGGGTACGGGAGTGTCACGTCAGTCATCTGCATACACCCAAAACACGTGTCAAGCAAGGTGCACTGTATACACTGATGAATCCTTCAACATTGGTGTGCGAAACTGCATGTCCAGTGGAGATGGGCACACAGTCAGGGAAATAGAAACATTGAACAGTGGTAAGCCCACCAGACGTGCATCACTGTAAGACAAAGATGTTAATTTACAAATGCAAAACGTACATCCCTGTGTCATATGCTGAACATCACACCCTCAGACTGCAGCAGAGGATGCCATAGATCCAGACTACAACAGGACACACATCCCATGGACCACATGGAGTCCATCACTGAAACACTTAATTTCCCTGATCTGAACACTATTACAACTGCAAATGCATGATGATAACCATGTACATCATGTACATCAAAAGATAAACCACAAGTAAACAAAAATAGGCTTTATTCAGCAAATGTCAATAAAAAATCAGAAGTCCAAATTAAACTAAGGCCAATGGCCAGTCCAAATACACAGTCCCAACAGGGTGATATGTGACAACTTGTCACCCATTGCTTGCCTGCACTGGTAGGGACAGGGGACATCCCCCTTGGAGGGGCATACAAGGGGAGGCCAGGCACAGCAGGGACAGGATCAGGGGATGCCAGAGTGAGGCAGTGAAGGGGTGGTGGGTGCAGGAGTGTCACCAGCAACTGCAGTGGAGGTGTCTGACTCAGGGGGGGCCGGCACCACTGCAGTGCCCGAGTCAGACGGGGTGGTTGTGGACTCCACTGCAGTGCATGCCTCCAAGGGAGTGGAAGGGGGGCAGATGAGGTGGGCAGGACAGAGGGGGGACCCGGTCTCCACATCAGTGGCACAAACAGGCTGAGCGTCTGGGTTGGGGGTGGAAGAGCAAGTGGCAGGGGGAGGGCCTAAGCAGTTTGGGGATGCGGTATCGGTGTGTGGGGGAACCTGGGGCAGGGTGTGGCGGTGGAACCTGTGGAGTGGTGGCCTGGGGGATGGAGGAGAGAGACTGGGTGGTGGAGCTGCGTGGTGGTGGTGCTGGGGTCTTGCCCTTCCTGGTCCGGGGGGACTTCCGAATGGGGTCCTCAGTCTGCCTGCACCTGGGGGAGGGAGTCCGGGGGCGAGGGGCACTCCCCTCTGTGTGGGTGGACTTCCTCTTCCCCCGGTATGCCGGATCTGCAGGATCGGAGGGGAAGAGGCCGAGGTCACACAGGAAGATCTGCTGTGTAGGTGGGGTTGCAGGTGAGGCAAGGGAAGGGGTCTTGGAGTGAGAGGATTTGGAGGACTGCGGAGTGACTGTGGATGCCTGTGTGTGTGTCTGTTCCCCATCCCCTGTGTGTGTGGTATCTGTCCCCTGAGGATGCTTGTGTGCACGTCTTGCCTTTCTTTTGGGTGTGTCTGTGCTGCTTGTGTCTGTGTGCTTGGGTGATTGTGCAGGTGTGCATGTGCTTTGGACAGGTAGGGTGCCAGGAAGTGTGGATGGGGCAGAGGTAGGAGGTGGGAGGGACTGCTGGAGGAGGGACACTGCTGCCGTCAGGGAGGAGTCCATGGACTTATTGCTCCTCTGTAGGGCAGACATACCCGTCGAGATGCCCTCCATGAACGACACCAGCTGTGTCAACAGAGTGGTGTGTGCATGGAGGACACTCAGCATTGCTGTCTGCCCTACATGGAGCTGCCGAAGTTGGTACACAGACTCCTCACTCAGGGCAGCAGGGGACACAGGGGCAGGGGGTGCGGTGCCTGGCACGAAGGAGACACGCTCCCGAACACGGGAGCCTCCACGGACGTCTGGAATTGGAGCCAATGGGAGGGCGGTGCTGTTGGTGGTGGTGGCGGGGCCAGACAGACTAGCGGGGGTGTGGTGGCTGCTGACACCCGCCTCCACAAGGGAGTCATCCTCCGAGCTGCTGTGGTCCTCAGCTGAGGTGGATGGTGCTGAGGACTCCTCGGTGTGACTCCCTCGCCCTCCGTGCCACTGGGTCCCTCTGACCACTCGTCGGATGCTGACCCAGTCTGGCTCTGCTGCTCCTCCTGGTCCGTGGAGCTGTCCCCTCCTGTGGCCGTGGATGTATCTGCAAACAATTAGGGAAACAGACAAACATCAGTCACCTGCACTGACCGCACACACCACAGTAAGTACAGCACTTACAGAGCCAGCCCTGGCATCCTTAGTAGAACATTGCCAAAACTCCTCACACAGATTTGGAGAAGCCAATTGTCAGTCTGATGGTCAACCATGGGACTCACACCCCTCCTGCCCTTGCACCCATCTGTCTGGTGCCTGTCTGATGGTAAGACCCCAGTGTGGACACATGCACCACCTACACAGTTGTTGGAAATTGCAGGGAACACAGTGAAGTATGTGAACATGCACACATCACATCTCTTGCCACTGAGTCAGTGCAGGTGTCCGGAGAAAGGGATGGCCAGAGTCTAAATAGAAATGCATGTGATGCATACCAGCACCAGACACCATGATGCACCCATGTCCGGATAGTCCATGCCACAATGGGGTGCATGTTGCACATGTCACTCCCCTGCAGGATCACTCTTAGGAAGTTTAATGCCATGACACAGGCATGCGTGCAAAGTCACACATCACTGTCTCCAGTCACATGGCCATGGCAGCCTGCCAACAACAGTCTGCACTGTGTCACAATCCTAGGACATGGGGAATGCAAGTTATGTAACTGACAAGTGCACATGTCCATCCCCCACACACCACATCATCTGAACTAGTATTTGTCCACGTCATGCCAATTGGACATATGGGGGACATGAAACACAACTCCCAGAACCTGAGCACCTCACAGTGTGCTGTGAATGAATAACAGCTGCCTGAAAGTCACAGTCGCATACACCTGTGTGCACAGTCAAGTGATCAAACATCTATAAGTCACAGAAGTATCGTCTCACATGGTCACATCTCAGATGGCATGCTGAACCCTAACCGACAAACATACCAGTAGTCCTGACAACGAAGCCACAGCACACTGACACAGAGGCAGACACCTGAGGCAACATGTCACTGGTCACAACATGTCAGATGATCCACGGGAGTGGGAGTACAGAGTCTATTGTATGCACTGGAGTAGGCATGACTGTCCAGCTCCACCTGTAAGAGGGATGAGTCCTGGACAGTAGGCAGGTGTCTAAGCATGTGTGACACACTTGATATACATACTCCTGAGGCCCAAACATTGTTCCCACCCACAGCATGGGGGTGTGCCAAATACCCCAGGGACATGTGGTGAATCAGATCAGCAAGTGGACCACATATCAAAGTTACACCCAGATTACATGTCAGGACTTGGGCATTGTGTGAGCAATTGACCCACCCATGAATCCCACAACATAGTCACCGGAACAAATGCTGTCCCCCACCTTGAGCAAAGCAAAATGCAATGACACAGTCCCCAAGTGACACCATTTCCTGACTGTAAGGGCCACACATATGCGTATCAGATGAGGAGTGGGCATGTCACAATAGAGGGACATGGGTACTGGACCACAAGACTGATGTACTGTGGAAGTTTAACCAGGCCAGAGGAGGGCACATAGCATGTCAGACAAAGTGCACAGTGCTGTCATGGACTCACCCCCTCCTTGCTGCTGTCTGGCCTTCAGCTGCCCATCCAGGTCATGGAAGACCACCGCCAGGATCCTGAGCATGTGAGGGGTCAGGGTCCAGTGTCCGCCCCTCCTGCGAGGAGGCGACAGCTTCAGCTGGACCCTTGCGATCCTCCGGGTCCAGCCTCGAAGGTCCTGCCACCTCTTCTGGCAGTTGCGGATCCGGCGCTTGTAGTCCCCCACGGATCTTACTGCCCAGGCGATGGTCAGCCAGATTTCCTGCTTCTGGTGGGCATCAACCTGTGAGGATGACAAAGTGAAAATGCCATTACTACACATGCAACATATCCGTGCATCACACAGTTGGATATACATGTCTCAATCACTGGGGCACATGATGTACACAGGCAGTGCAACGATGGCTATGAACAGTTTGCCAGCAGTTACTACATGGTATCATTGCATGGGAAGTAAACCTTGTTGGAATGCACTGTTACTGCACTGTACCTGTTCAGTGCATGTAACTACACACTTTGGGGGTCAGAACTACTCAGTGAGCATGCTAGCCAGTGGTGTGCACACTGTAAGTCCTGCTAGTCAGACAACATGCAAAATTAGTAAGGCAGTGGACAGCACACTCACCTGCTCCCCTGGTGTCCCATACAGCTTGCTGTACTGTGGAAGGAGGCTGTCCAGCAGGGCCTGATTCTCCTCAAGGCTGAAGGCTGGGGCTCTCTCCACAGTACGTGCCATTGCAGTAGCCAGAGGATGCAGAGACAGCAGCAGTGTTGGTGGCAGATGTAGTCCTGGAGCATGTAGTGCAGGCAAGTGAGCTCTCAGGGGAACAGCCAGCATTATATGTGTGCTGCAGAGGCAGATACTGTCCCATGTGTCCAAAGTGATAGGTCCAAGTCGTTTGCATCTTCTGAATCTGACCAATCCATGGAATAGCAGCACTAATACACGCCCACAGCATCCTTCAAAAATCCAAGTTTATGATACCCATGATTTTGCAACATTGTTGTGGCTGGCCAACTGAATTCACTGCATCAGACTCGTTGAAGATTCGAATACGCGTCCGTTGCTATGCCAGGCCCCAGCCAACGCGTGCGCACCGTTCGATCCATTGCTGTACAACGCGTATTTCGGGATACAACGCGTACCCGCTCACAACAGATGCAATGGGCCGGCCGGGCACACCGATCGGTCCATTGCTGTACAACGCGTACCCGCTCACAACAGATGCAATGGGCCGGCCGGGCACACCGATCGGTCCATTGCTGTACAACGCGTACCCGCTCACAACAGATGCAATGGTCCGGCCGGGCACACCGATCGGTCCATTGCTGTACAACGCGTATTTCGGGATACAACGCGTACCCGCTCACAACAGATGCAATGGGCCGGCCGGGCACACCGATCGGTCCATTGCTGTACAACGCGTACCCGCTCACAACAGATGCAATGGGCCGGCCGGGCACACCGATCGGTCCATTGCTGTACAACGTGTATTTCGGGATACAACGCGTACCCGCTCACAACAGATGCAATGGTCCGGCCGGGCACACCAATCGGTCCATTGCTGTACAACGCGTACCCGCTCACAACAGATGCAATGGTCCGGCCGGGCACACCGATCGGTCCATTGCTGTACAACGCGTACCCGCTCACAGCAGATGCAATGGGCCGGCCGGGCACACCGATCGGTCCATTGCTGTACAACGCGTATTTCGGGATACAACGCGTACCCGCTCACAACAGATGCAATGGGCCGGCCGGGCTCACCGATCGGTCCATTGCTGTACAACGTGTACCTGTACAGGTCAGTCGCATATGTCACCATGCTTGTCACTGGTGAACGTATGCCAGCCACATATACCTGCCAGAGACCCAGGGGCACACCTACAACACCACACCCAGTCCACACTGTTTCCTAAGGTATGTAAGGCTGCATTACCTTTTCTGTGTATGGGGGTTAACATGTGGTTTCTGTGGTGGCACTTGTGGGCAGCCATACCCAGGCTGTGCATGTGTTCATGGGGACAGGGTCCTTTGTGTGTTGTGCACATGACCACTGTGATGTGCAACAGTTCATTTCGGAGCATGTGGCATGGTCACATTTCCAGGTTGTGTATGTGTGTGACATGTCACATACCCCCAGGGTCCCATGGGGGAAGGCATGTACGTCACAGGGTGACCCATTGCCACAATAGTGATGTCCCTCCACAGTCTGTGTGCATGTTGTGTTTCCGATGTCTCTGATTCCATGTGCACGATGGGAGACAGTCTCCACATCAACGTTGTTTGTGCATGGACTTTGATGTTGTGCGTCACTGGCGTCCATGTCTGTCCTGCGGAGGCGACAGGGGCCACTACCTGTGGGAGTCATGTTTGTTTTTCTGATGTGTACATAATACGCCATGTCATGCCAGTGTCCATGTGGCAAGACAGGGTCACTGGGAATCTACCTGTCAATGAGCTGTGATGCCTGTGGCGCATCTGTCCAGACATGTCACTGTGGTGTGTGTGTGGAACGTGACAGCAGTAAATGGGTACTGTGACACAGTCTAATGGCTTCCCATTGCACAACCTGGAACCTGTTGTCCACACATGTTGTACTGAGAAGTTAGATGATGGCCATGTAGGTGCGAGTTATGTCCGAACAGAACGGCACACACATCAAGTACTTGTGTCTCGTAATGATGTATCATGTGAAATTGAGTATGGTGAATGGCACATATGTGGGGTGACTGACAATCTTTCTTTCTTCAACCTATGCACTGCAGGGCTCCAGCTGTCCATAGACCATTCCCTGACCTGGCAACGATGGTGGAACGTGACAGCATCCGACGGTACCGCTTCACCAGGCAGCTGATTGAGGATTTGGCAGTGCGCTTGGCACCACATTTGCAACCTGGCCGGCCGTACCCTACGGCGCTGACCCCCAAGGTGAGGGTAATGGCAGCCCTACACTTCTTTGCCACCGGTACCTTTCAACACACTGTGGCGACTGCCGGTGGGATGTCACAGACTATGTTCAGCCGTGTGCTACGCGATGTTTTGGAGGCAATGTTGAGATGCCTGAACCAGTACATCTATTTCCCTACACGTCAACAACTCACTGACATCAAGAGTGACTTCTATGCCCTGGGGAGGATGCCACATGTCATTGGCTCCATTGATGGGACACATGTGGCTTTGGTACCACCACAGGCACATGAGCAGGCATACCGGAACCGGAAACATTACCATTCGATCAATGCTCTGGTGGTATGTCTTGCAGATATGAGCATCACACATGTGTGTGCCCGTTTCCCTGGTTCAGCACACGATGCCTATGTGATGAGGAGTAGTCGCATCCCGAGGATGATGGCACAGATGCAGAACCAGCGTGCCTGGCTTGTCGGTGTGTACTGACTTTGTACCTTTGTACCATTGTGTGTGTTCTGCTCTGTAGTATACCGCCCACTTTTCCAAATCAGCTAATGTGCACTTGTCTGTCCGTAGGTGACTCCGGATACCCCAACATGTCATGGTTGCTGACACCCCTCAGGAACCCTGTGACACCAGCCCAGATGCGCTACAATGAGGCACATGGTCGGACCAGGAGAGTGATTGAGCGGGCCTTTGGTCTCCTGAAGAGCCGCTTCCGCTGCCTGGACAAGACAGGAGGTGCCCTCCCATATGCCCCAGCAAAGGTGTGCAAGATTGTCATCGTCTGCTGCATGCTACACAACCTGGCAGTGCGGAAGGAGTTGCCTCTCATCCTGGATGACGATGACCAACGTCCGCCACCTGTGGAGGATCCTGGCCAGTGATGCCAGTGATGCTAGTGATGCAGTGATGCCAGTGATGCAGTGATGCCAGTGATGATGATGATGATGATGGTGATGTCCGCACACAGCTCATCACCAACTTCTTCAGCTGAATGTGATTATCCAGGGAGATGTAATGTGAATGATGTGAGTTTGCATGATATGTGTGGGTGGTGCTCTGGTGCTGTTTAAGTGTGGCCATGTGCTACTTGACTGGATGCGTGCAGCAATGTGTCCTTACAGGTAGTATGTACTCCCCAACAGTTTTGACATGCTATCTTGGTTTTGTGTACTTGTCTTGTGACATGTATTGGGTATGAGTATTGCAGTTCTGTCCTGTTCTTCAGTGGTTTTCACTGTGTGTCATGTCTGTCCTTCACAGGGTGCTTACTGAGTACTTTGGTCAACTTGGATCCCCCAACACCATGATTCAGCTTTCAGGGTGGCAGCAGTAGTTTCCCTACAGGTGATGTGCCACACACCCCTGGACTTCATATCTTCTGCACTTGTTGACTGTGTGGCCACTGCCACGTGGGATTACCTTGCATTTGTAGTGGAAACAACATGTTGCAAATGTGTAATAAACCTGTGCTTCACTTTGGGATGTGCGTTGTCTGTGGTCACACATCTGACTGACATTTGCTTACTGCACCTGTGGGCTAGTTGACACAGACTCTGAATAGGTGTGGTGTCTGTGCATTCCACAGTATTTCCTGGCAACATCACTGTAGGCGATGAGTCCGATGGCCCTGGTGTCTCTGTGTTGTGTAGCCCTAGTGGTGTGTCTCCCTCATATGTGTCACGTCACCATGACTCACATGACGGTGTTGTACTTGCTGTAGCAGTTAGCATACACAGTAGCAGATCATCATCACCATAACAGTATCCACATTTGAATAACAACAGAGGCAAGTATGGTGTACTAGTGATTTTATTTACAGAAATGTGTGTGTGTATTGTGCACATGATGGTGGGTGCTGGACATTGGGATTGTGATCCAAAGTTCCCAGATGAGTTGGAAGTCTTGGTAGCAGAAATGTCCTGAGTGAAGTCCACAGTCATATGATACATTAGTCCAACTTGAACTCCCCATGTCATGTGGGAGAGTTGTGTTGCATTCGACAGGGTGAAAAGTTTGCACACAAAGGAGAATTTCCGGAACAGGTGTTGGCTTCCTGGGGGATGTACGTGGCCATCAACCTCTCAATTTTCCTTCCTCGGACGACCCCTCTTCTTTGGGGGGGACCCTCACGTACAGGCTGCTGCGGTGCAGGGGAGTCTCCGCCAGAGTCCTCCTCCCTCCCTGTGGCGGTGTCAGTTGTTGCAGCACCAGATGTTGTGGGCACACAGGGAGGTGTGGCCATGTTGGTGCTAATCTGGCGGAGGCATGTCAATATGTCCCTATGCACCGCTGTGAGTTCTTGCAATGTGTCCCACTTGGACTCCATGCGAGACATGTGTGTCTCCACACTGGACATGTGGGAGTCCAAGCGGGTATGATGGGCAGCCTGCTGCTGTTGTATGTCCTTGAGGATCCCCACTACTTGTCTGACCTCTCCGGTGCTATCCTGGTACGCATCAGCGATGCGTGCCAGTTGTGGGTCATCATGCAGTCCAGACCCCTCTGCAAGCAGCGACCTATGTCTACCACCCCTCCCACCACCCCTGGCAACACGTGCAGGACCTGCAGTGGCATGCACAGGTGACCCAAGGCCCCCTTGGGGGTTGTTAGTGGTGTTGTTGTCCGTTGCTCCACGGTGGGCCTGGGGCCCTGTGCTGTTATCATCGGTGGTCCTTGGTCTGTCCGTGTCGGCGGGGGTGGTCTGTGTGTTGGCAGTTGTTGGAGGGGTGGGTGCAGGGGGTGCAGATGTTGGTCCTGCTGGTGCTGCATGATGACTCACACCGGAGGTGCCAGGTAGGTCTTCGCCATCCGAGGAGGGCAGAGGCTGTTCCACACCAGTGAGCTCAGTGTCCCCCGGAGCCTGGGACAGGGACTCCTCCTCGCCTGCTGCTGTGTCCCCATCATCATCACCTGTATTTGGAAGAGACACACATTGTATGTTATGTTTCTACAGGCATCAATGGTTCACACACCTGACAGTTGTGACTGTACCTCTGGATGCGGGGATGTACATTGCATTGTCCTAAGTTGTCACAGTAAGAGGTTGATATTGGTGTAGCACATTGTCCTGCATACCTGGGGCATTTCAATGTGAATGTTGAGGTGTGTGTATGGCCAGCATTGGTTGCATTTGGTGGACATCCGGCCATCCTTCTCCACCTAGCCCAGTTATCCCACCATGAAGCATGCCACCCTTGCAGTGGGCTCAGGTTGACTCTCAGGATGTCATTCAGTGGTGTTCTGCTGTTTGTTGGTGCACAGTTCCCAGCAGGGCCTTGTGCCCCCCACAGCAGTACCCAGTGTCAGCCATCTTGTCAGTCCTTATCCACTCCCTGTGATGTGAGCATGGTTCAGAGTGGTGTTGATGGGCCAATTGTGAGGGTGAGCAATATCTGTGACTACAACTCCCATCATGCTATTGCCTACACCCCCTTCCCAGCATGCCCGTACTTCCTTCCTTTTGACTCTGCTTCCCTATGGGGTAGTGTGCCTGTGCTGACAGGAAGGCTGACAGTGTTGTCCTTGCGTTTGTTTGGCTACAAGTCCCAAGAGTGTCCCTGTGCTTCACACAGCATTACCCAGGGTGGTGGTTCTTTGTGGGATCTTCATTTGGTGTGTGAGGCATTGCATTCTCCCAGGTGGGTTATGTGGAGTTTGTGTTGAGGGGGTGTGTGAGGAGAGCTGCTTGTAACTATGGTCAGTGCTGTGAGTCCTCCTTCCCACCCAGCCAGATATCCCACCATGCAACGTGCTTGCATTGCAGGGAGTGCAAGTTGGGTTTCAGGATGTCAGGCAGTGGTGTTCTGCTGTTTGTTGGTGCACAGTTCCCAGCAGGGCCTTGTGCTCCCCACAGCAGTACCCAGTGTCAGCCATCTTGTCAGTCCTTTTCCACTCCCTGTGATGTGAGCATGGTTCAGAGTGGTGTTGATGGGCCAATTGTGAGGGTGAGCAATATCTGTGACTACAACTCCCATCATGCTATTGCCTACACCCCCCTTCCCAGCATGCCCGTACTTCCTTCCTTTTGACTCTGCTTCCCTGTGGGGTAGTGTGCCTGTGCTGACAGGAAGGCTGACAATGTTGTCCTTGCGTTTGTTTGGCTACAAGTCCAAAGAGTGTCCCTGTGCTTCACACTGCATTACCCAGGGTGGTGGTTCATTGTGGGATCTTCATTTGGTGTGTGAGGCATTGCATTCTCCCAGGTGGGTTATGTGGAGTTTGTGTTGAGGGGGTGTGTGAGGAGAGCTGCTTGTAACTATGGTCAGTGCTGTGAGTCCTCCTTCCCTCCCAGCCAGATATCCCACCATGCAACGTGCTTGCATTGCAGGGAGTGCAAGTTGGGTTTCAGGATGTCAGGCAGTGGTGTTCTGCTGTTTGTTGGTGCACAGTTCCCAGCAGGGCCTTGTGCTCCCCACAGCAGTACCCAGTGTCAGCCATCTTGTCAGTCCTTTTGCACTCCCTGTGATGTGAGCATGGTTCAGAGTGGTGTTGATGGGCCAATTGTGAGGGTGAGCAATATCTGTGACTACAACTCCCATCATGCTATTGCCTACACCCCCCTTCCCAGCATGCCTGTACTTCCTTCCTTTTGACTCTGCTTCCCTGTGGGGTAGTGTGCCTGCGCTGACAGGAAGGCTGACAGTGTTGTCCTTGAGTTTGTTTGGCTACAAGTCCCAAGAGTGTCCCTGTGCTTCACACAGCATTACCCAGGGTGGTGGTTCTTTGTGGGATCTTCATTTGGTGTGTGAGGCATTGCATTCTCCCAGGTGGGTTATGTGGAGTTTGTGTTGAGGGGGTGTGTGAGGAGAGCTGCTTGTAACTATGGTAAGTGCTGTGAGTCCTCCTTCCCACCCAGCCAGATATCCCACCATGCAACGTGCTTGCATTGCAGGGAGTGCAAGTTGGGTTTCAGGATGTCAGGCAGTGGTGTTCTGCTGTTTGTTGTTGCACAGTTCCCAGCAGGGCCTTGTGCTCCCCACAGCAGTACCCAGTGTCAGCCATCTTGTCTGTCCTTTTCCACTCCCTGTGATGTGAGCATGGTTCAGAGTGGTGTTGATGGGCCAATTGTGAGGGTGAGCAATATCTGTGACTACAACTCCCATCATGCTATTGCCTACACCCCCTTCCCAGCATGCCCGTACTTCCTTCCTTTTGACTCTGCTTCCCTGTGGGGTAGTGTGCCTGTGCTGACAGGAAGGCTGACAGTGTTGTCCTTGCGTTTGTTTGCCTACAAGTCCCAAGAGTGTCCCTGTGCTTCACACTGCATTACCCAGGGTGGTGGTTCTTTGTGGGATCTTCATTTGGTGTGTGAGGCATTGCATTCTCCCAGGTGGGTTATGTGGAGTTTGTGTTGAGGGGGTGTGTGAGGAGAGCTGCTTGTAACTATGGTCAGTGCTGTGAGTCTTCCTTCCCACCCAGCCAGATATCCCACCATGCAACGTGCTTGCATTGCAGGGAGTGCAAGTTGGGTTTCAGGATGTCAGGCAGTGGTTTTCTGCTGTTTGTTGGTGCACAGTTCCCAGCAGGACCTTGTGCTCCCCACAGCAGTACCCAGTGTCAGCCATCTTGTCAGTCCTTTTCCACTCCCTGTGATGTGAGCATGGTTCAGAGTGGTGTTGATGGGCCAATTGTGAGGGTGAGCAATATCTGTGACTACAACTCCCATCATGCTATTGCCTACACCCCCCTTCCCAGCATGCCCGTACTTCCTTCCTTTTGACTCTGCTTCCCTGTGGGGTAGTGTGCCTGTGCTGACAGGAAGGCTGACAGTGTTGTTCTTGTGTTTGTTTGGCTACAAATCCCAAGAGTGTCCCTGTGCTTCACACTGCATTACCCAGGGTGGTGGTTCTTTGTGGGATCTTCATTTGGTGTGTGAGGCATTGCATTCTCCCAGGTGGGTTATATGGAGTTTGTGTTGAGGGGTGTGTGAGGAGAGCTGCTTATAACTATGGTCAGTGCTGTGAGTCCTCCTTCCCACCCAGCCAGATATCCCACCATGCAACGTGCTTGCATTGCAGGGAGTGCAAGTTGGGTTTCAGGATGTCAGGCAGTGGTGTTCTGCTGTTTGTTGGTGCACAGTTCCCAGCAGGGCCTTGTGCTCCCCACAGCAGTACCCAGTGTCAGCCATCTTGTCAGTCCTTTTCCACTCCCTGTGATGTGAGCATGGTTCAGAGTGGTGTTGATGGGCCAATTGTGAGGGTGAGCAATATCTGTGACTACAACTCCCATCATGCTATTGCCTACACCCCCTTCCCAGCATGCCCGTACTTCCTTCCTTTTGACTCTGCTTCCCTGTGGGGTAGTGTGCCTGTGCTGACAGGAAGGCTGACAGTGTTGTCCTTGCGTTTGTTTGGCTACAAGTCCCAAGAGTGTCCCTGTGCTTCACACAGCATTACCCAGGGTGGTGGTTCTTTGTGGGATCTTCATTTGGTGTGTGAGGCATTGCATTCTCCCAGGTGAGTTATGTGGAGTTTGTGTTGAGGGGGTGTGTGAGGAGAGCTGCTTGTAACTATGGTCAGTGCTGTGAGTCCTCCTTCCCACCCAGCCAGATATCCCACCGTGCAACGTGCTTGCATTGCAGGGAGTGCAAGTTGGCTTTCAGGATGTCAGGCAGTGGTGTTCTGCTGTTTGTTGGTGCCCAGTTCCCAGCAGGGCCTTGTGCTCCCCACAGCAGTACCCAGTGTCAGCCATCTTGTCAGTCCTTTTCCACTCCCTGTGATGTGAGCATGGTTCAGAGTGGTGTTGATGGGCCAATTGTGAGGGTGAACAATATCTGTGACTACAACTCCCATCATGCTATTGCCTACACCCCCCTTCCCAGCATGCCCATACTTCCTTCCTTTTGAGTGGACTTCACTGTGTGTGAGTGTGACAGTAATGGCAAGATGGCTGACAGTGTGGTCCTGTTGTTTGTTGGTGCCCAGTTCCCAGCAGGGCCTTGTGCTCCCCACAGCAGTACCCAGTGTCAGCCATATTGTCAGTCCTTTTCCACTCCCTGTGTTGTGAGCATGGTTCAGAGTGGTGTTGATGGGCCAATTGTGAGGGTGAGCAATATCTGTGACTACAACTCCCATCATGCTATTGCCTACACCCCCCTTCCCAGCATGCCTGTACTTCCTTCCTTTTGACTCTGCTTCCCTGTGGGGTAGTGTGCCTGCGCTGACAGGAAGGCTGACAGTGTTGTCCTTGAGTTTGTTTGGCTACAAGTCCCAAGAGTGTCCCTGTGCTTCACACAGCATTACCCAGGGTGGTGGTTCTTTGTGGGATCTTCATTTGGTGTGTGAGGCATTGCATTCTCCCAGGTGGGTTATGTGGAGTTTGTGTTGAGGGGGTGTGTGAGGAGAGCTGCTTGTAACTATGGTAAGTGCTGTGAGTCCTCCTTCCCACCCAGCCAGATATCCCACCATGCAACGTGCTTGCATTGCAGGGAGTGCAAGTTGGGTTTCAGGATGTCAGGCAGTGGTGTTCTGCTGTTTGTTGTTGCACAGTTCCCAGCAGGGCCTTGTGCTCCCCACAGCAGTACCCAGTGTCAGCCATCTTGTCAGTCCTTTTCCACTCCCTGTGATGTGAGCATGGTTCAGAGTGGTGTTGATGGGCCAATTGTGAGGGTGAGCAATATCTGTGACTACAACTCCCATCATGCTATTGCCTACACCCCCCTTCCCAGCATGCCCGTACTTCCTTCCTTTTGACTCTGCTTCCCTGTGGGGTAGTGTGCCTGTGCTGACAGGAAGGCTGACAGTGTTGTCCTTGCGTTTGTTTGCCTACAAGTCCCAAGAGTGTCCCTGTGCTTCACACTGCATTACCCAGGGTGGTGGTTCTTTGTGGGATCTTCATTTGGTGTGTGAGGCATTGCATTCTCCCAGGTGGGTTATGTGGAGTTTGTGTTGAGGGGGTGTGTGAGGAGAGCTGCTTGTAACTATGGTCAGTGCTGTGAGTCTTCCTTCCCACCCAGCCAGATATCCCACCATGCAACGTGCTTGCATTGCAGGGAGTGCAAGTTGGGTTTCAGGATGTCAGGCAGTGGTTTTCTGCTGTTTGTTGGTGCACAGTTCCCAGCAGGACCTTGTGCTCCCCACAGCAGTACCCAGTGTCAGCCATCTTGTCAGTCCTTTTCCACTCCCTGTGATGTGAGCATGGTTCAGAGTGGTGTTGATGGGCCAATTGTGAGGGTGAGCAATATCTGTGACTACAACTCCCATCATGCTATTGCCTACACCCCCTTCCCAGCATGCCCGTACTTCCTTCCTTTTGACTCTGCTTCCCTGTGGGGTAGTGTGCCTGTGCTGACAGGAAGGCTGACAGTGTTGTCCTTGTGTTTGTTTGGCTACAAATCCCAAGAGTGTCCCTGTGCTTCACACTGCATTACCCAGGGTGGTGGTTCTTTGTGGGATCTTCATTTGGTGTGTGAGGCATTGCATTCTCCCAGGTGGGTTATATGGAGTTTGTGTTGAGGGGGTGTGTGAGGAGAGCTGCTTATAACTATGGTCAGTGCTGTGAGTCCTCCTTCCCACCCAGCCAGATATCCCACCATGCAACGTGCTTGCATTGCAGGGAGTGCAAGTTGGGTTTCAGGATGTCAGGCAGTGGTGTTCTGCTGTTTGTTGGTGCACAGTTCCCAGCAGGGCCTTGTGCTCCCCACAGCAGTACCCAGTGTCAGCCATCTTGTCAGTCCTTTTCCACTCCCTGTGATGTGAGCATGGTTCAGAGTGGTGTTGATGGGCCAATTGTGAGGGTGAGCAATATCTGTGACTACAACTCCCATCATGCTATTGCCTACACCCCCCTTCCCAGCATGCCCGTACTTCCTTCCTTTTGACTCTGCTTCCCTGTGGGGTAGTGTGCCTGTGCTGACAGGAAGGCTGACAGTGTTGTCCTTGCGTTTGTTTGGCTACAAGTCCCAAGAGTGTCCCTGTGCTTCACACAGCATTACCCAGGGTGGTGGTTCTTTGTGGGATCTTCATTTGGTGTGTGAGGCATTGCATTCTCCCAGGTGAGTTATGTGGAGTTTGTGTTGAGGGGTGTGTGAGGAGAGCTGCTTGTAACTATGGTCAGTGCTGTGAGTCCTCCTTCCCACCCAGCCAGATATCCCACCGTGCAACGTGCTTGCATTGCAGGGAGTGCAAGTTGGCTTTCAGGATGTCAGGCAGTGGTGTTCTGCTGTTTGTTGGTGCCCAGTTCCCAGCAGGGCCTTGTGCTCCCCACAGCAGTACCCAGTGTCAGCCATCTTGTCAGTCCTTTTCCACTCCCTGTGATGTGAGCATGGTTCAGAGTGGTGTTGATGGGCCAATTGTGAGGGTGAGCAATATCTGTGACTACAACTCCCATCATGCTATTGCCTACACCCCCCTTCCCAGCATGCCCATACTTCCTTCCTTTTGAGTGGACTTCACTGTGTGTGAGTGTGACAGTAATGGCAAGATGGCTGACAGTGTGGTCCTGTTGTTTGTTGGTGCCCAGTTCCCAGCAGGGCCTTGTGCTCCCCACAGCAGTACCCAGTGTCAGCCATATTGTCAGTCCTTTTCCACTCCCTGTGTTGTGAGCATGGTTCAGAGTGGTGTTGATGGTCCAAATGTGAGGCTGCCCATTATCTGTTACTACGAGTCCCATCATGCTCTTGGCTACACTGACTTCACCAGCATACACAGGAGTCCTTCCTTTCTGTGAGCTTCCCTGTGAGGTGGTGTTCTAGTGGTGGCTAAATATCTGACAGTGTTTGTTGGTTAGATTTGTGCCACTGCCTAGCTCTGTTTGGTATTGGGTTTGTACATGTCATGACACAGTTACATATCACTGTGACATGGCATGTATTGTGTTTATCTGACTAACATACACTTCTGGGGATGATTATCTGTTGGTTGCTGTTGATTTGCTAGGGGTGCATGGTTTGACTATCCCCTTGACAGTGATGTGTGTGTATTGGCACACAATATTGTGTATATTAGTTGTGTACTCACCAGGCTCTGGGATGTTTGTTAGTCCATATACGCTCACTGGTGGTAGGATGGCCCGCACCTTCTCCTCCCAGGGCCTGAGGTATACTGGTTTGGCAGGAGGGCCACTGCCGGTGTGCTGGCTCAGGAGGTAATCCTTCTTCAGTAGGTCCCTGACCCTCCTGCGCACATCATACCACCTGTTCTGGATGTCTTCCTTTGTGCGCAAACATGGTGATTGTGTGTTCACCCTGTCAACGATCCTCGCCCACATCTTGGTTTTCTGTGCCATGGGGGTCTGTTGGACCAATGTGCCAAACAACTGTGGCTCTACCCTCAGGATCTCGTCTACCATGACTTCCAATTCACTATCTAGGAACTTTGGATTCTTCATTAGGGGCATGGTGATGGTGATTGATGTGTGTGTGTGTGCAAGTGAGGGTGTGTGAGTGTAGGTTTTGCTGTGTGTGTGTGTGAGGGTGCTATTTGTTGAGGTGCTAATGGTGTGTGGCTTTTGTGTTGGATGAGCTGTGTGTGTGTCTGCTGTCTGATGGTGTTCTATGCTGGCAGGTCAGTGGAATTTGCAAAGGATCATGGTAGGGATTTGTGGCCTTTATGTAGGTGGAGTTGGGGTGGGTCCTTGTTCCATTTTTTCCCCCCCCTGTATTTATTGGCTTTGTCATTGCTTGTTTGGCCCTCCTTTTTTGTATTTTTTCATTTGTGATTATTGTGCATGTAGGAGTCGTTCTTCTGACCGAGTAGGACATTGCAGTTATCTCGTGCGCGCCTCTCCGAGTCGTTCCCGCTGTGTTTCAGCTCAGTTTCATATGCGGCGTACGCGTCGGTCGCGGAGTATTGTGTTTGTTCGATTGGGTTTTGTATGCGTGTCGGTCGTACGGCTTGGGCTCCGTGCGAATCGGTCTGATTTTCCACCCATTGCATCGTACTGCGCTGGTCGGAGTTCGCAGGTACGTTTCGTTCGGGTTGATTCCTGGTGCGTGTCGGTCGGTTCGATTCGCGTGGTTTCCCGGCCGGATAGCTTGTTTCCGTCCGGGTCGGTCGTTCGCCTTGAGTTCCGTACGAATCGGTCGTGATTCACATGCATTTCATCGTACTTCCCAGGTCGGGCAACGCCGGTACGTGTCGGTCGGACTATAATCCCGTACCGAGTCGGTCGGTATTTTTTCCGGCCCGAATCGGATTCGGCCCCTCAGTCTTGTTCCTCAGAAGGTATGACAGCAATTGGTGCTTGGATGATGGAGAACTTTCTCCAGTTAAATACTGGGAAAACTGATATCATGCTCTGGTCTCCAGAGTGGTGGCCACCCGAGTTAGGTGTTACCCCTGCCCTTAAGACAGTGGTCTAGAACCTGGGCATTCATCTAGACCAGAAACTTATGATGAAAGATCAGGTGGCAGCCACTGTAGGTTCCTGCTTCAATATGTTAAGCCTCCTATGCAGAGTATTTCCTTTTCTTCCTCTCTCTGTGCGAAAAACACTTGTTCAGGCACTAGTGATAAGCCACCTGGATTACTGTGATGCCCTCCTGATTGCGGCAAGCGATTCTTCACTAAATAGGCTCCAGGTGGTACAAAACACCGCTGCCCGTCTCATTAAGAACTCACCAGCCAGAACAGCCTCCCTCCTCCTCTTACAACATCTACATTGGCTATCTATACGTAAGAGGGTTAGGTTTAAGATATGCTGCATTGTGCGCAAAGTTTTGAATGGCAAAGTACCTGGTAACTTAACTGAAAAACTCATCCAATACCAGCCAAATAGATCCCTACGATCAGGAGAGAAATCCCTGCTCCTCACTCCCCATTTTAAGAAATCTCGTATTGGCCGAAAAGCTTTCTTCTATTTAGCTCCCTACTATTGGAATAAACTTCAGATTAATCTTCGTAAATGCTCAGAATATCTTTCATTCCGAAACCTTCTTAAGACTGGGCTCTTTTGAGTTGTCCTTACCTGGTCTGCACCGACAGCTACGCCTCCTACAGCGCGGAGATACCCCTTTCGGGGTGATTTGGGCGCTTTATAAGTAAATAAATGTATACAAATAAATAAAACATGTTTCATGAAGAAGTTAACCCCTTATGTGCCAAGGACGTAATGGTTATGTCCTCTGCAGCGGTGCTGCTGTGCCAAGGATGTAACCATTACATCCTGGCACTGGCCCACGAGGGAAGCGCGGGTGCTCCCCCCGTGTGCTGCCCGCCTACATGCCCCCACTGGGAGTGGCAGCGGAAGCGCTTCCGCTGCCACCACCAACCCCTCCCTCAGCAATCGGATGACGTTGGCGCACTCACGGCATGCCGACATCATTATAGACTGCAGTGGATGCGCTGGAAGCCATTTGCTTCCAGCGTGTCCAGAGAGAGGACGTGAAACAAGTATGTCCTTCTCTTGGCGGGGGTTTCTTTTGGTAAACAGACACAGGGGCAAAGGAAAGAGTTTTTCCTTTTCCCCTGTGCCTGTTTTGAATGGATTCCTGCTGCACAATCTTGGGTGAGGCCCACGATCATGGAGCAGGAGTCCATCCACTGGACCACCAGGGATGTTTTTTTGTGTTGTTGGGGGATCGACCCTTCAGGCAAGGGTCACTCCCCTGGGGGCATGTGCATCCATGTTTTTGCCCCCCCCCCGGAGGCTGATTCCTCTGTTTTTAGGCTGATCTGCCCCCCTGGGGGGGGGGAGGGCGAAACCCACTAGGCACCAGGGATTTTATTTTTATGCATTTTGTGAGTGACGCCTTGGGTAAGGGTCGTTCCCATTGGGGTAATTACCTTTTTTACATGTTTGGACCCTCCCGGGGCTAGATTAGCCATTTTTTCAGCCAATCTAGCCCCCGGGGAGAGGGGGTTAAAACCTACTGGCAGCCAGGAATACATTTTTTCTGATTACGGGGAGCGATCCCTTGGGCAAGGATCACTCCCCTTTTGGTGATGAATGTTTTGGCCATTATATTTGCAGGCCCATCTGCCCCCAAAGGGGGAAGAAGCCAGTAGACAACCAGGGATGTTTGTGTATGTGGTTAAAACTGTTTTGGGCAGTGGCACCTTGGGCAAAGGTCACTCCCATTTTAGGGGTGAATGTTTTGGCCATTTGGGCCCCCCTTGGGGGCAGATCAGCCTTATATTTTTAGGCCCATCTGCCCCCAAAGGGGGCAGAAGCCACTAGACCACTAGAGATTTTATTGTTTATGGCCCAAAATGTTTTGAGTAGTGGCCCCTTGGATGAGGGTCTCTCCTCTTTTGGGAGTGAATATTCTGTCAGTTTCTGCCCCCATTGGGGACAGATAGGTGTTGTTTTTTTAAGCCCATGTGCCCCCAAGGGAGGCAGAAGCCACTAGACCACCAGGGAAAGTTTACATGTTAAATGTAGTTCGACTGATGGTCTGCGTGTTTTGCCATTATTTGTGATCTTAACATTTATTTCTCCTTTTCATTTTAGTGCAAAGCTTTTTTTTTACTTCGGTGTAACTTGTGCTTGTGATTTCAGCACTGGTAGAGCTGCAGTTTGTGTGGTTGCAAGTGTTTAGTAAGGACATTTTTAATATTGTTTACTACAAGTATCAATGACCTGCATGAGTGTGTTTTTTGGAATATTAGCAGCCTATTTAGCTTCTGTTTGAATGTGTGTGACATTTTCCTTGTACCCAATGTGAATTGTGTTGCCTTGTGTGTAATTTTCTTTTGTTTATGTTTCTAGTGGGATATCGGTGCTTGCTGTGTCTGTGCAGAGTAGGTGCTGGTGAGTCTAGCTGCCTCTGGCAAGTGAGTGGTATTGTTTTACAGTATATAGGTCTTTGTGTGCTTTGTATTGATTGACCTTACCTTGCAACTGCTATATGCCAGTAGTTTTTCTTTTTGTTTTATAAATCCGCACTTTGATTATCACTTTTTTTATACAGTGTTGGGTACTGTTGGCTTATTTGTCAAGTTACTTGTATGAATAAGGATTATGGGTAGCCGCAGGATAAATGCTCAGCAGGTTGTTGGCTTTTTTAGTCTTCTTTTGACCATGATTATGAGACTGACTCTGCATCTAAGGCAGAGGAGGAAGGCCAGGATTCTGGCAGTGAATTTTCGGTAAGAGAGTAATCATCTGATGATGAAGCTACTCTCAGTGTGGATGAAGATACGCTCAGTGCGGATGAAGTGGCTGTTTTAAAGGGGGACACTGATGTGCTGATAGTGTAGCAAGAGGCATCTGGATTGCAGCCTGGGACTGCAAGGCTTCCCATTGGAAATGCTGGACTCTGGGTTGACCCAAACATGGTGCAGCTGGTGTTGCCTGCTTTTAGTGGTTTTAGGGTGTAGAGTAAATTGTGAAAAACGTTTGCCTATTAATTTCTTTCAGTTGTTTATGGACGATGTATTTTTGTCTGAGATTGTTGAGCAGACTAATTTGTATGCTGAACAGTATTTGAGGGACAATAGTGCCAGACTTAAGCCCCACTCTAGAGCTACCCGGTGGACCTCCACAAATCGGAATGAGCTGAAGAAGTTCTTGGATTTAACTTTTTTGATGGGCCTGATAAGGAAACCTTCACCGTCTTCATATTGGTCTACTGATCCCTTAATCGCAACAGCTAAATTTCTTGCAACCATGAGTCATAATCGGTATTTGTTTCTTCGGATGTTGCATTTTTAAGGTTCAGCCTGTCCTTGATCACTTTGTAGATCGTTTTTCATCTAGGTGCCAGGGAAAGAAATCGCTGTGGATGAGTCTTTGGTCCTTTTCAAGGGCTGATTCTTTTTTAGGTAGTACATTCCTAGCAAGAGGGCATGTTATGGAATTAAGATGTATATGCTGCCTGAGAGTAGTACTGGATATGTCTATAATTTCAGGGTCTACACTGGTAAGGATTCCAGTATTGACCCCCCTGGTTGTCCATCCACTTTCAGAGTTACAGAGAAAATTGTGTGGGAACTTGGTAGAGGACTCTGTAACAAAGGTCACCATTTATATGTAGATAATGTTTACACTGGTGTGCCATTGTTCAGGGAATTGTTCAAAGTGGACACTGTTGCTTGTGGCACAATCTGCTCTAACCGTAAATGTTACCCAAATGAGCTGGTTTGTAAAAAACTTGTGAAGGGACAGTGCAGTCCTTGCGTAGTGAGGAATTTCTAGCTGTGAAATTTTCTGACAGGAGAGATGTCTATATGCTGTCTAACATCCATGATGAAAGTACTTCACCTGTGACTGTTTGGGGTCAGGTTGCTGAAATGTGCAAACCTGTGTGTATTTTAGACTACAATAAGCACATGGGTGGTGTAGATCGAGTAGATCAGAGGTTGGAACCTTACACTGCTGTTCATAAGGCATACATTTGGTATAAGAAGTTGGCTATCCATTTATTCCATTTTGGAAGCTACAATGTCTTTATTGTATTTAAAGATCGCTCTCCAGAGTCAAAGATGGCATTTGTTCAGTTTCAGCAGTCTCTGATAGGCAGCCTTGCTTTAGTGGAACAGGCAGTAGTTCCTAGAGAATCAATGGTAGAGGATGTGGTTAGATTGAAAGATCACCAGTTTCCTGATGACCTTCTTCCCAAGGCCAAAAAATACTTTCCTGCTAAGAAATGTAGAGTCTGTGCCCGAATAGGTGTGTGGAAGGAGAGTCGTATGTACTGCCCCTATTGTCCTTCCAATCCTGGGCTGTGTGTGCCCACATCTTTTAAATTGTACCACATGCAACAGAGTCTTTGGTTGCAACCCTGAGCATAAAAGTAAACTGACTGGTCTGTATCGTTTTATATTATTTGTTCAGATTTCATGGTTGGCATTAGTGTGATGTATTTAGTTAGAGCTGTTGTTTAGTTATTGTTTTGTATCTATTGCTGATTGGTTTCTTTTTTGCATAAAAAAGTGATGCAGGTGTGTGTGGACTGGTGCTTGGCTGGTGGTGTGCATGGACTGGCACTTGGCTGGCAGTGTGCGTGGACTGGCACTTGGCTGGCAGTATGTCTGGACTGGCGCTTGGCCGACGGTGTGAGTGGACTTGTTCTTGAATGGCGGTGTGTCTGGCGCTTGGCTGACAATGTGTGTGGAATGGTGCCTAGATGGCGGTCTATATGGACTGGCGCTTTGCTGACGGTGTGCATGGACTGGGGCTTGGCTGAAGGTGTGCTTGGACTGGTGCTTGGCTGGTGGTGTGTGTGGACTGGTGCTTGGCTGGCAGTCTGTGTGGACTGGTACTGGCTGGCATTGTGTGAGTAATGACTTGCTGCTGGCCACTACACACACTGGTAGCCAAATGCCAGTCCACACATTTCATCAGCCGGTGTGGTTGCTGTGTCAGGCATGTGGGCGTATGAAAGTGATGAGCCCTTGAATGACCCTGCCTGGTGATGTGAGTGTTGTAATGTGCTAGGCCCGCGGCTGGCAGTGTGAATGATATTGTATGTGTCACAAATGAAAGGTGTGTGAATGGCCTGTAAATAAGTTGGTGCCTTGCCGTGGTTTGAAGATCACGAGCTGTGAGTCATTGGTTCAGGTTTTTAACTTTTTAATTATTAACAATGCATTTCCTTTTTGTGAAATCTCTTGTTAATACAATTTGACACTCTGAGCCTTCACTCACCCTCGTGCCAAATCTAACCAGTATGTGTGTATACTTGAGGAATAGTTGGTTGTGAAGTAATATTAGTATTTTCTGGCTTTCTCCGCTGGGGTGTACATTGTCTCTACATTGTCTGTTGATGTGAGTGTTGTAATGTGCTAGGCCCATGGTTGGCAATGTGAATGACCTTGTATGTGTCACGTATGAAAGTTGTGTGAAAGGCCTGTAAAGAGGTTGGTGCCTTGCCGTGGCTTTACAGCTCACGAGCTGTGAGTCCTTGGTTCAGGTTTTCTAACCTTTTATTATTAACAGTGCATTTCCGTTTTGTGAAATCACTTGTTAATTAAGTTTGACGCTCTGAACCTTCATTCACCCTCGTGCCAAATCCAACCAGTATGTGTGTGTACTTGAGGAATAGTTGGCTGTGAGGTAATATTTGTCTTTTCTGTCTTTCTCTGCCAAGGTCTACATTGTCTCTAGGGAAAATCTACATATTCTCAATATTTTCATAAACTAGAAACCCAGGGGAGTACATGGTGGCGTCCCTCTCGTGGACACCAACACGTTTTCTTACCCATAATGCCCTGCAAATCTCAAAATGTGACTACAGTCATACATTTCCCTTGCATTACTGTGCCATATTCTTCCATAATCAGAAATAAACCACAAATTTCCTATTGCCCAGTATTCCCCCAGGTCTTCCAATAAAAATGGTGCCTCACTTGTGTGAGTGGGCCAAGTGCCCGCCACAGGGAAGGGCCCAAAACAAATTCTGGAGGCATCAAAAATAACCTGGCTTTGCAACTGGGTCACCTGCGTTTTTGTATGTATGTATAAGCTTTATTTCGACAGCTCATGCCATAAAACCTATAAAAACACCATTTTGAATAAAAAGATATAAAAGTGAACAGTTCATACAGCAGCATATTGCAAATAAATATATATAAGCAATCCATCCTAGTACGCAACTGCAACCAGAGTACAATATGCAGTTTGGCAGGTCAGCGATAAAGCAATTATTACAACATAGTCCAATAAAAACGTACATTAAACACATTATAAATAAGGGGAAGAAGCATTACAATGCTTCTTAGTGTGGTGCCCCTTCTGTTGGACCCAAATTGCAATCCCCGGGAAGCCTAGTTAAAATTTCCAAACCTCCTCAGGGCAACATCGTGGAGAGACTAAAAGCAATAAAGTGCACGTACATGGCATATATATAAAACATAAATTGCCAGCCTATGAGCCCTATGGCAGTTGCGTGTAATCATCATACTACTGAGCACTGTAGCATTCCTGTCTGGGTCTTTTGTCTGATAAGCCATGCATGGCTTAGGAACTTGGCCACGCTGCAGGCAAAGAGTGGTCTAGGATCTGATCTGAGGATGCGCAGGGCGACCCGATAGTCCCATGTGCCCAGTTGCTGGCAGATCGGTTTTAACCATTTCACCCTCAGCGTGGTGTATGCCTGGCAAGCAAACATTACGTGGGCAACACTTTCTACCGGGGCCCTGCAACATGGACAGTCCTTTGGTGTTCGATTGAATGGGTACCAATTAGCTGTTGTTGCATTTTTAGTCCCAGGCTCGGTGGCCATGCAGAGAAACCTACCACTCCCAGACATTTCTGAAAACTAGACACCTGGCGGAGTACAAGAATGTGTGGCTTGCGTGGCTCCCGCAAAGCTTCATCTACCCAGAGTCCCCTGCAAACCTCAGTTTTTGCTATAAAAATCACATTTTCCTCACATTTCTATGTGAGACAAAAAGATGCCTGTTGCTGAACGGTGGGAAGATATTGATTTTAGCACAACAAACCCTTTGTTGATACCATTTGCATCGAAAAAGATAGACTCTGTCTTCTGCTGCACGTTTTTCCCATTTTCCCCCAAAAACCCCAAATTTAGCTTCATTTTGCCTAAATTCTCAGTCCTGTCCCGGAGAATCCACTAACCCTAGGTACCGTTAGAATCCTTACGATGTTGGAAGAAAAGGACACAAATTTGGCATGGATAACTTATGTGGACAGAAAGTTATGGGGGCCTAAGTGCAAACTACGCCAAATAGCCCAAAAAGGCATGGCACGAGGAGGCCTGGCATTAAAGGGGTTCTACACACTACACAATATATTAAAGGATTGCACAGGATGGATAGAACGCAATGACATAGAGATGTCATTTAAATTAAGACTATGTAAAAACCTAACAAACTTATATCTGCTATTTCTAGAACCAAACTTCTGAGAACAATTTAGGATACCAAAATGTGGTATTGTGTTGAAATGTATATGAGTTTATGACACATTATTCAGCCTTTTAGGTGTATTGTCTACAGCATGTTGTTATAAATGAAAGACTGTTTTTAACTGAAGGAAATGATTTTATAAAACATTACAGTACTACATTCTGTTATTAAAGATAAAAACTAACTAGAGGTACTATTTTACCAGCAGTCTTAGAAGTCTCTTTTTCACTTCACCATTGTATCTTGTTGTGGTTGCCTAATGTTCAAAATAAAATCCTAATACATTTTTCTGGTTTACATTTTTCTACAGTGTTTGAACTGCTGCAATAAAAGAAGAATACAAATTAACAACAATGGTTTTTCACATTCTGGAAAATTAGATCCATAGACTGCTTCCTAGCTGTTACAATGGTGTTTCAGTCCATGCCGAAGGTAGCAAAACGCTTTAGTTCCTGTGAAATTTCACTGCATCTCCTCTCCACTTCAGCTGGAACTTTGTTGTCAGGAGTAGGGGCTCGAGGTCTGGAGGCTGATGATCCCTCTTTTTTTCTCTGTGGAATTTTAAGTTGCTTCTTGTGGTATGTTTTCAACTGATATAACATACTTGTTGTACCACATGAATATATTTTTGCTCTGCCTCAAGATAATGCCTTCTCAGATATGCTACACTTTACCAATTAGCTGTAAACTGTGTAAACCAATGAAATTACTTTGCTTGGTAGTTATGTTCTATTCGTGAGTTCTGACGTTGAAAGTTATTTTTTGAAAATGTGTTTTTTTAAATGTGTTGTTATAATAAAGTTGTCATTTGTATTCATGACTACTGACGTCATTGCGACCTCTGGTGTTGTTGTGAAATGCATTTTTGATTTTGTGTTTTTTGACAAATGAATACAAAGGGGAAAGTTAAATTAGTATCTTATTAAACAGCTACACTAAAACTTTATCTTAAATATGTCTGTAGGACTTGGCCTTTTTGGCTAAAGTTCCCTAAAACGTTTTGCTTTCCCCCTAGACCGTTTTCCTGACATAGAGTGCCAATTTAGATGCTTTGGGTACTTTGCCACTGCTGATCAGTGTCAATGTACAGTAGTTCCTTGTGTAAAGTGTAATGATAATTGGTTGGCCATGATTGGTATGTATGCCTTACTAGTAAAGTCCCTAGTGATGTGCACTGTTTGTGCCAGGGCTAGTAATGCAAGGGCGTGCGGAGAAGGGAACTCAGGCCTACAGTGTAGGGCCTGCGCGCAGTTTGCTAAGTGATCATGTGTCCTGACAAGTACAGCTACTTGTCAGGCCTTACTTTCCCTTTTACATGCACCATGGGCACCCCTGTGGTAGGTCCCAGGTAACCCCTGGGCAGGGTGCCGTGTAAGTAAAAGGCAGGACATATACTGAGGTGTGTGTTATGTCCTGACAGTGAAAAACACTCCATTTTGTTTTTCACTGGTGAAAGGCCATTCTGCCCATAGGAAAGAATGGGGGAGGCTGGGTATTGTGTTTGTTAGCCTAGTTTCCCATAAGTTTAGAATGGAGAAGTGAAGTTTGGTATGTATGAACTCACAGCGTCATAACCCATCTTTCTAGGAAGGTGGTTTTGTCACTGTGTGTTCAGAAGCCGCTCTTTTAGAAAGTGGCTGAGTTTTGTGCTTTAAGTTTTTCTGTGTGTCTCTGTTGAATGTGGATTGACTGTCTGGACCTGAGAGGGGAGGGGGTGAGATGGCACCAGGCTGACCTGCAGCTGGAGAGTATGCGAGGAGAAGCCCCGGGAGGTGAAGAGGCCTGGGTTGCGGCTATAAAACAATTGACCCATCTCCTGCTGAGTGATTAAGGATCCAGACCCCCAGTATCAAAGGGAGAAAGGTGACACTGGGAGGGAGACACCCAGAACTGATTTAGACAGGGGTCAGGGACCCCTGAGCACAACGAACTTCAAAGACATTTAGGGGTATATCTATGAGAGCTGAAACCCCTGAACGTGGGAATGAAACAGAAATGGATTGAGACTGATAAGGCTTGGACCCATTATGTGGTCAAGAGGAACCTCTGCTAAAGAAGGAGCAACTGAAGAGACTGCTGGGGGAGACCAATCCTTGCTTCGTGATCTGGGGCTGGTCTGCAGTTTGCTGTTCTAACTTAGGGAGAGACTGTTGGGACTGTGCTTGGAGGCGCTGGGTCCCCCTGCTTGAAGAAGACTGTGCTTTGTGCTGTGTCTTGTAACCCCAAGGGCCCGAGGTGAGCTGGCTCCCTGTTTGGAAACACAGGAACATAAAAGTTTCCGGAGACGTTTCAAGCAACGCGGTGGGCGCGTGTTGTGGCAGCTTGAGACCCTCAGAAGGTGTGCCCTGTGATCTTGGACACACGGAGGAGAAGCGAGACTCGGACGCGCAGGGTGCGTATCGGGGTGCACCGCAGGCGTTGGTGAAGAGCGCCTGGTGAACGTGTGTATCGACGGAGGAGTGAGTCTCGGACACGTAGGGTGCGTGTCGTGGTGCACTGGAGGCGTCGGTGAGGGGCGCCTGGTGAAGTGTGCACCGAAGGTGAAGCGAGACTCGGACGCGCAGGGTGTGTGTCAGGGTGCACCGCAGGCGCTGGTGAAGAGGGCCTGGTGAGCGGGTGCATCGGAGGTAAAGAGAGAGTCTCGGACGCGCTGGGTGCGTGTCGTGGTGCACTGGAGGCGTTGGCGAGGAGCGCCTGGTCAACGCGTGCATCAGAAGTGGAGTGAGTCTCGGGCGCGCAGGGTGTGTGTTGGGGTGCACCAAGGCGTTGGTGAAGAGCGCCTGGTTATCGAGTGCACCGGAGGAGAAGCGAGGCTCGGACACGGTGAGCGTGTCGAGGTGCGGCCGGAGGCGTGGTGAGGAGCGTCTGGATATCGGGGCACCGGAATTGGAGTAAGTCTCAGTGAAGCAGTGTGTGTGCTTTGGTGCAACCTGGGACTGTGGTGGTGATCGGCTGATCATCGTGTGCACGGGAAGAAAGTGAGTCTCTGCAGCGTGGTGTGCGTGTCTTGGTGCGAACTGAGACCGCAGAAAGGAGTGCTGGTTGAACGTGCACTCGGAGTCGACGTGAAGTCCCATCAGCGTTGTGTGTGTGGCTACATGCCAGAAGAGACCCGGAGGGTGCGGAGGTGAACGTGCACCCGGAGTAACGCAATCTCAGGGCGTGGGGTACGTTTGCCCTGCGGCCGCCTGAGACCTTCCTAACAGTCGTGGCCCGGACCGGCAGCCCCGGAGGAGCTGAGCTGCCAGGCCGAGCCGCTGAGGCCCATTGAGAAAGTTTTGCACGAAAGGCCTAGTTCATTGAAGGAGTAGAGGAGAGTGGGGTTGCGCCCCCAGGTAACGTGGATCACTGCCTGGGTGGGGTGCGGGCTCGGAGGGATACTCTCTTGGCCTCTCAGTCCTTCTGACGATGTGAGCCTTTGCTTCAGCTCAGATTGGGGCCCGTACTGACCAAGGAGTGGTGGTACTGAGGCCCGAGTGGGAAGCTGTACTGTATTTCATCGTAAATACGTGTGGGGGGCAACTGTTATTGAAGAGGCTGACTGTCGTAATACACATTGCCAATATTGCTGCTAACGAACTGCCGGACTGTCTTATGACGCCTGACATTATTTCTGCCTAACCAAGTACACGATTGTAGCGCTACGCATTGCATTATTTCTCCCTTGCAAAGTACAGGATTGTAGCTGCCCGCATTGCATTATTTCGTCATTGCAACGTACATGATTGTAGCTACGCATTGCATTATTCCTTAATTGCAAAGTACATGATTGTGGCGGAGCGCATTGCATTGTTTCTTCATTGCAAAGTACGTGATTGGGGTGCGACGCATTGCATTATTCCTTCATTGCGCAGTACATGATTGTAGTGGTACGCATTGCATAATTTCTCCCATTGCAGGTGCCGGAGTGTATTGTTACGCATTGTATTATTTCTCCTGTGCCCGGCACAGGATTGTATCATTACGCAGAGCACTATTGTTTGTCCATGCATTCTAGCATTACGACCAGCATAACGTTTGGAAAGCGGTGGTTGGGATTTGAACCTACCAGCCAGCCGGAACGAATTTTACCCTTTATTATATGTTGGCTTTTGTAACGTGTGGTCTGATCGTATATCTTTCTATATAAAGTTTATTCTCGTTTTTATCAAACTCGTGTGGAGTCCATTTGTGGTGTCACCAGGGGGTTGCTGTGGGCGTGGTTGCACATACTGTACACTCGTGCCTTGGAGTTAGGCCTGGCTGCTCGTGCCAAGCTACTAAGGGGGTGAGCAGGGCTATCTCAAACGGTGTCCTTACTTGGCCTAACGTTGAGTGGGGAGTCCCGGGTCGCGCATTTGTGACAGTGACGCGTGACGGGGACTCCGGCTACCAACATTTGGTGGCAGAGCGGTGGGATAAGATCCTAACGTAATTAAAATGAGTGTGTGCAAAACCACTCACAGTAATTGGTGTACATCATAAATTGATCGCAGACCACAACGCAACAACATATTGTTTTGAATTGTTGGTTCTATTGTTGAGAAACCTTTAAACCACACGTCATGTCTCAGGAGGGGAGCCAGATAGCCGGTGAGGCTGGGGCTGCAGAAATAGAGTTTAACATTGAGGCATTGTTGACCTACAAGGTTGATAAGTTGAGGAAATTCTGCAGGGCTTTGGGATGTCCCTTGAAGGGTAGCGCCAAGAAGGAGGAGCTGCAAGTGGCCTTGAGGGCCTGGTGGGAAGCCAAAGAGGCTCAGGAGATGGGTGATGATGAGGTGGATGAGGATGACCCAGGGAATGGATTTGGTCCACAGGATTTGCCAGTGGAGGGACCAGCCACAGGGGCTGGTAGTAGCCATTCAGGGAGGAGTTTTTCACCAGAGGAGTTGGAGGAAAACCAAAGGGTCAGACTGCATGAGTTGGAGGTGTTAAAACTTAAAACTCAAGCAGAGGAGAGCAGGAACGCTCTCGCATTGGAAGAGAAACGGATTCTCTTCGCTCATGAGTTAAGCATGAGGGAACTGGACATTAAGGGTAAACAAGTAGAGTCCAGTTCATATGGTGGCAGCGTTCAACCAGTGCCAAGTGGGAGGAGTACAAGAGTGTACTGGAAGATTGGGTAGTGGTTAGCATGTTAAATGATTTGGAGGGGTTGTCCAGTTTGGCCCAAGGGGAGCCTAGGCTCAGAAATTATTTTCCAGGATTGCGCCACCCCGGGTTAAGGTGTGGGCTCCTTGATTCCCGGGAACCTGCACGAGAACCGGACCCCTGGTCATGGGTCCAGGGGCCTGAAGAGGCCCCAGAGAGGAAGAAGGGCCAAGTGGCGCAAGGAGATCCCAGAGTAGTGAGGAGGGGTTGCTGGCTAGCCCCTTGTCTCAAAGAAGGGGGAGGAAGAGTAAGCAGCACCCCCAGGGATCAGCAGCATCACCCAGGAAACTGGGAGGGGCCGTAGGGGAGCCCCCGGGTGGAGGCCTAGTGCCTACTTGCCAGAGGTGTGAGGAAGAACACCTGGCGTCAGGAGGGCATGGGGAGTCTGTAGCCAGAGCTCCTGCCGTCCTGAAGTTTGTGGGTGCCATTTCTAAGTGGCAGGCCCAGAAAAATAAATGGAAGGTTAAAAGAGGGTTGTGTTCCCCCGGGGGAAACCAGTGGGACAGTGTACAGCCAGTGGGGCTGGGTCCCCTAGAAATGACCAGGGTGAACCCACTTTTAACCTGGAGGGCAGCATGACTGGAGGTAGTATCCTGAACGACGGGCCTTCCCAGGGTGCCACTCCAGGGGGGGGGGTGGCATGGGACCAACACCCCTGGAGGGGTCCCCCAGGCTGGGAGGGATCCATGGAACAGCATTGTTGGCTCAGGCAGTAGTGATCAAGAAGACCCCCTGGGGTCAGGAAGGCGTGGAACAGGAGGGTGTCCCAATGGTAGAGGGCCTGCGTCCTGGTTCTATCACCCAAAGCAGGGAAGTCCATCAAGGTAATGATTGGTCTACCCTGGCTTTTGGCTGGGAGGAGGTTGTGTAGGACTTGGCCTTTTTGGCTAAAGTTCCCTAAAACTTTTTGCTTTCCCCCTAGACCGTTTTCCTGACATAGAGTGCCAATTTAGATGCTTTGGGTACTTTGCCACTGCTGATCAGTGTCAAAGTACAGTAGTTCCCTGTGTAAAGTGTAATGATAATTGGTTGGCCATGATTGGTATGTTTGCCTTACTAGTAAAGTCCCTAGTGATGTGCACTATGTGTGCCAGGGCTAGTAATGCAAGGGCGCGCGGAGAAGGGAACTCAGGCCTACAGTGTAGGGCCTGCGCGCAGTTTGCTAACTTAGCATGTGTCCTGACAAGTACAGCTACTTGTCAGGCCTTACTTTCCCTTTTACATGCACCATGGGCACCCCTGTGGTAGGTCCCAGGTAACCCCTGGGCAGGGTGCCGTGTAAGTAAAAGGCAGGACATATACTGAGGTGTGTGTTATGTCCTGACAGTGAAAAACACTCCATTTCGTTTTTCACTGGCGAAAGGCCATTCTGCCCATAGGACAGAATGGGGGAGGCTGGGTATGGTGTTTGTTAGCCTAGTTTCCCATAAGTTTAGAATGGAGAAGTGAAGTTTGGTATGTATGAACTCACAGCGTCATAACCCATCTTTCTATGAAGGTGGTTTTGTCACTGTGTGTTCAGAAGCCGCTCTTTTAGAAAGTGGCTGAGTTTTGTGCTTTAAGCTTTTCTGTGTGTCTCTGTTGAATGTGGATTGACTGTATGGATCTGAGAGGGGAGGGGGTGAGATGGCACCAGGCTGACCTGCAGCTGGAGAGTATGCGAGGAGAAGCCCCGGGAGGTGAAGAGGCCTGGGTTGCGGCTATAAAACAATTGACCCATCTCCTGCTGAGTGATTAACCCCTTCGCTGCTAGGCCTTTTCCCCCCCTGTGCTAAGCCTTTTTTTGGCTATTTGGGGTAGTTCGCGCTTAGGCCCCTGTAACTTTTTGACCACATAAGGTATCCGCGCCAAATTTGCGTCCTTTTCTTCCAACATCCTGGGGATTCTAAAGGTACCCAGGGTTTGTGGATTCCCTGGAGGGGACCCAGAAATTAGTCAAAATACAGCAAAATTTTGGGTTTTTGGGGAAAAATGGGAAAAAAGTGCTGCAAATGAAAGCATCTGGGTTTTTCCTGCAAATGATATCAAAAAAGGGTTTGTGGGGCTGAAATCACCATTTTCCCAGCTTTTAGGGAATGCCAGACTTTTGTCAGAAAACCAAATAATTTTACACAGTTTTGGCATTTTTCTGGGACATAGCCTATTTTTGCTATTTTTTGTGCTTTCAACCTCCTTCCAGTTAATGGTAGAAATGGGTATAAAAGCAATAATGGATCCTGGAGAGCTATACATTTTAGTAAAGTAGACACAATTCTGAATTCAGCAAGGGGTCATTTGTGTAGATTCTTCAAGGCTTCTTTATAGAAACTAACAGTTAGATATAGGAAAAATTAAAAATTAGTTGGAAAAAACAGCCTTTTGTGTCAACGTTTTCACCTGTAACTTCTTCTAATTATGACAGCTCTTTGAAAGCAATATACCGTTACATCCGCGGGACCTTACTGGTTGTGGGGATATATAGGACTTGTAGGTTCACTGTTAGAAATGGGATCTCTAGTTGGCAAGGGCTTGCACCTTTGTCCAAGTAGGGACCCTTCTTCCTAGTCAGGGTAAGGGTGTTACACTCGTGAAGTAACCCCTGCTCACCCTCGTGGTAGCTTGGCACGAGCAGTCAGGCTTAATTCAGAGGCAGTGTGTAAAGCATTTGCACATAACCAACAGTAATACAGTGTAAGCACTACAAACGGACACCACACCAGTTTAGAAAAATAACCAATATTTTATATACTCAAGACAAGACCAATTACGACAAAAATCCACAATACTATACTTTAAAAACGAATACTTGATAAGTTAACTTCTTCTTTGCAGGAATAGTTCAAAAACAAAGTTCGTACGAGTCGGTAGCTCCGTCCGAGCCTACCGCGATGCTGAAAACCACAGAGTCTAACAGTTCCAGCCGACCGCGTCGATACGGGCCAGCAGAGTCGTGAACAGACTCGGTCACAGTACCTTTCTCGTTGTGGCTGGTACGGAGTGTACGAGCCGGTCGGCGTTCGTCGCGGTTGCGGTGCAAGACGGAGCGATGCAAGGTGCGGTGTCCCTCGATGCGGTGCAGGCAGCGGCTCGATGAGCGTCGTGCAGACGGAGTCGGTGAGTCCAAGGCGTGCGATGCAGGGTGAGACGATGCTCGATGCGGGGCTGACAGGTTGCGATGCAGGCGACCAAGCCGGAGTGCGGGAGCTGGCGTCGGACAGCGGTGCGAGTCGGAGCGGTGCGTCGCAGACGTGCGAGCGGTGCCCCAAATGCGGTGCGGTCACGACTCTTGAGCCAGTTGCAGCGACTGCGTCGGTCGGGTCCGGCTAGTTCAGTGAAGCGATGCGATGCGAACTGCGGTGCCCACAGGTCACGGTGCAAGCAGCGGCTCGGTGTTGGCGGCGTCGGACGTCGCCCACGGTGAGACCAGGGTTGCGATGCGAAGCGGGGCGATGCGGTCTGCGGTGCAAACAGGTCACCGGCCAGGGATGGATTCGGTTGACGGAGTCGGTTGCGGTTCCCTTCCTCTGTGGCAACTGAAACAGCGTTCCAGAAGCGGTACCCAGAGGCTTGTGAAGTCTTTGTAGTCCCTGAGACTTCTTAACAGGAGGCCAGCTCGCTTCCAGGCCCTTGGAGATACTCAGCACAAGTTTGTAGAAAGTTCAGTCCAGTCCTTTCACTGCCCAAGGCAGAAGCAGCAGCTGCAGGCCAACCCAACAAAGCAACAACACAGCAAAGGGGCAGTACTCCTCCTGGCAGCTCTTCCAGCTCTTCGTCTTGGCAGGTTCCTTGATTCCAGCGAGATCTAAATTCATGGGGTCAGGGCCCCAATATTTATATCCCAAATTCCTTTGTTCTCTGAAGGCAGAGAGGCCTTTGCCTAGTCCAAACCAGTTCTGGAGCACTTTGTTGACAAGTCTCCGTCCCTTCTTTCAGTGAGTAGGCCGGGACATCAGACGCACCACAGGAGGTGGAGCCAGCATTGTGGAGGGAAGGCACTGTCCTATTCAGGGCCCAGGTGCAACCCCTCCCACCCATCTACATGTAGATATTGCTATTCAGCCCTGTGCTGACTCACCCTGTCTCCTGGCCTCCCCCAGCCCCTGTCACTCACATTCCAGACAAGGAATACACAACCTCGCAGGCAGGCTTGGATGGTTAGACAAGAAAATACCCACTTTCTAAAAGTGGTATTTTCAAACACAGAATGTTAAAACCAACTTCACTAAAAGCCGCATTTCATCATTCTGAGCCCAGGCATACTAAACTCGAATTTCTACCATGTTCCCGGGGTCAGTTAGGATTATAAGCTGTAATAATCAAAACTGCCCGTTCTGGCCTAGGGGGAACAGGTAGCCTTGCAATAGTGAAAACCGAACTAGGCGGTAATTCACTATCAGGACATGCCACACACACCAGGGCATGTCCTACCTTTCGCATACAACGCACCCTGCCCACAGGGGTACCTTGGGCCTACCTTAGGGGTGACTAACATGTAGAAAAGGGAAGGTTTAGGGACCGGCAAGTGTGTGCACTTGCCAAGTCGACGTGGCAGCCCCAGGCTGCGCACAGGCTCTGCGATGGCAGGCCTGAGTTACACTTTACGGGCTGTTTGCGTGGGTGGCACAATCCAGTGCTGCAGCCCACCAACAGCATTTGGTCTAGAGGCCCTGGCACTCGCAGTGCACTTTACAAGGGACTGACACATAAACCAAATAGGCCAATCATGGAAACACCAATCCATAACACATTTTATACAGGAGCACTTGCACTTTCCCACTGGACAGCAGTGAGGAAAGCGCGCAGAATCATTACACCAGCAAAAACAGAGTCAAAACCGGGAGGTCAGAAAGCAAAAAGTCAGGGGAAACACGCCAAAAGATGCCAAGTCTAACACATGTCCCCTCCAGCTGAAAGTAGGGAGAACTACCCAACCCCATTGGAGTTCTCTTCACTAAGGCGGAAGAACCTGGACAGACCATCTGCGTTGGCGTGTTCTGTACCAGGACGGTGTTCCACCGTAAAGTCCATTCCCTGTAGGGAGATGGACCACCTCAGCAGTTTTGGATTCTCACCCCTCATTTGCATCAACCATCTGAGGGGCCTGTGGTCTGTCTGAACTCGGAAGTGAGTCCCAAACAGGTATGGTCTCAACTTCTTCAATGCCCAGACCACAGCAAAAGCTTCCCTTTCTATGGCACTCCACCTCTGTTCCCTGGGAAGTAGTCTCCTGCTAAGGAAGACTACAGGCTGATCCAGGCCCTCTTCGTTCAGTTGTGAGAGCACCGCTCCCACACCATGCTCTGAAGCGTCCGTCTGCACGACGAATTCCTTGGAGAAGTCAGGTGCCTTGAGCACGGGCGCCGTGCACATGGCTGCCTTCAGGGCATCAAAAGCTTTCTGGCAGGACTCAGTCCAGATCACTTTCCTGGGCTGCCTCTTAGAGGTCAGCTCTGTTAAGGGGGCAACGATGGTGCCATAGCCCTTAACAAATCTCCTATAGTAGCCGGTGAGACCTAAGAAGGCTCTCACCTCTGTCTGAGTCTTGGGGGGCCAGAATGGTGTCAATCTTGGGTTGTAGGGGCGCCACCTGGCCGCTTCCTACCTGGTGTCCCAAGTACACCACAGAACCCTGCCCGATCTGGCACTTACTGGCCTTGATCGTGAGGCCTGCACCTTGCAGAGCCCTCAACACTTTCTCAAGGTGCTGTAAATGTTCTTCCCAGCTGGAACTGAACACAGCAATGTCATCCAGGTAGGCGGCACTGAAATCCTCCAGCCCAGCCAACACCTGATTGACCAACCTCTGAAAGGTGGCAGGGGCATTCTTCAACCCAAAGGGCATCACCCGGAATTGGTAATGACCTTCTGGGGTTGAGAATGCTGATCTCTCCTTGGCCCCATCGGTTAAGGCAATCTGCCAGTACCCAGACGTCAAATCAAACGTGCTGAGGAACCGGGCAGCTCCCAACCGATCAATGAGCTCATCAGCTCTGGGGATGGGGTGCGCGTCAGTCCTGGTGACGGCATTGAGCCCACGGTAGTCCACACAAAACCGGAGTTCTGGAGTGGCACCGGGCGCAGCAGCCTTTGGGACCAAGACCACTGGGCTGGCCCAAGGACTGTGGGAGGGCTCAAATACCCCTAACGCCAACATCTTAGAGACCTCCTCCTTGATGCTGGCTCTGACCCGGTCAGTCAACCTGTAAATCTTGTGCTTCACAGGAGGGCTGTCACCAGTGTCCACGTCATGGGTACACCAGTGAGTAACACCGGGAGTCAGAGAGAACAGTGGGGCGAACTGTCCCAACAACTGGCGACAGTCCCCCTGCTGCTCCTGAGTCAGAGTAGGGGAGAGGATCACACCCTCTACTGACCCATCATGCTCCTTGGTAGACAGGAGGTCAGGGAGAGGCTCACTCTCCTCTTCCACCCCATCATCTGTCGCCAAGAGCATACTCACTTCGGACCTCTCGAAGTGGGGCTTGAGGCGGTTCACGTGAAGGACCCTCAAAGGGTTCCTTGGAGCCTGCAAATCCACCAGGTAGGTGACGTCACTTTTGCGCTCCTTTACCTCATATGGCCCAGTCCACTTGTCCTGCAAGGCACAAGGTGCCACTGGGGCCATGACCCACACTTTTTGCCCAGGTTGAAATTCGACCAGAGTGGCATTCTGGTCATACCATCTCTTCATTTCTTCCTGGCTTGCTTCTAGGTTCGCCTGAGCGAGTTTCCTGAAGCGGGCAGTTTGGTTTCTAAAGGCCAGCATGTAGCTAAATACATCCTGGGGAGTTTTCCTGGGAGCTGCCTCCCAGCCTTCCTTTACCAAACTCAGAGGTCCTCTGACAGGGTCGCCATACAGGAGCTCAAAGGGGCTGTACCCAAGAGACTTCTGAGGCACCTCCCTGTATGCAAAGAGTAGGCATGGCAAGAGGACGTCCCACTTACGCCTCATGGGTTCTGTTAGACCCTTGATCATGCCTTTCAAGGTCTAGTTGAATCTCTCCACCAGACCGTTTCCTTGTGGGTGGTAAGGAGTGGTGAACTTGTAGGTTACACCACACTCCTTCCACAGGGATGTCATATACTTGGATATGAAATTGGTCCCCTCCACCTCTCTGGGGAATCCCACACGGGAAAAGATCCACATTAACGCCCGGCCCACCACTGGCGCCGTCGTTGTCCTGAGAGGGATTGCCTCCGGGTACCGGGTGGCATGGTCCACCAAGACCAGGATGTACCTGTTGCCCATGGCTGTCTTGGGATCCAGTGGCCCCACAATATCCATCCCTACCCTTTCAAAGGGTGTTCCAACAACAGGAAAAGGTTGGCGAGGAGCTTTGACCTTCCTCCCACTCTTACCACTTGCCTGGCAAGTTTGGCAAGACCTACAGTGTGCATCTGACTGCCTTCGCATTTGGGGCCAAAAGAAGTGGGTGACAAGCCTGTCAAAGGTCTTGTCCTGCCCCAAATGTCCTGCCAAAGGCACGTCATGAGCCAGACCCAGTAGGAAGGACCTGAAGCGCTGGGGTACCACCAGCACACGGGCTGACCCAGGCTCAGCAACCTTAGGCTCACTGTATAGGAGACCACTCTCCCAGTAGATCAGATGTGACCTGGACTGATTACCAGCTGCCTGGTCTGCAGCCTGCCGCCGCAGACCCTCCAGAGTAGGGCACTCGTTCTGCTCCCTGCAGAACTCCTCCCTGGTGGGACCCCCTTCTTGCTGCCAATGGGTCAGCTCAGAGATGTCTCCCAGTTCGGCTACCTGCTCCCCTGTAGGCACCGGGCGTCCCCTCGAGGTCCGCCTCCTCCCGGTCCGTGGGAACTTTGGGGGCCGGTTTCCCGCGCCCCTGCCTTTTCTCTTGGCAGGGACTTGGGCCACTGTTTCAGGCTCCAAGTCCTCTTGATCACCCTTTCTGGCTGCCATTGACCGAGTAGACACGCATGCCCACTCTGGCAACCCAAGCATCTCCAAGTGAGACCTGAGCTCAACCTCCTTCCATGAGGACTGCTCCAGGTCGTTTCCTAGCAGACAATCTACAGGCATGGTAGGGCTCACAACCACCCTCAAGGGACCTGAGACCCCCCCATTCAAAGGGAACCTGCGCCACCATACATTGGCGCTCCGAGTTGTCTACCGCAACTACTTGGTGGAATGCCCCGGGGACTACTTGCTTCTCAGACACCAGGTGACACCGGACTGAGGTCACACTGGCTCCAGTGTCTCTGAGAGCCTCTACCCTCTTCCCATTGATGGTCACCCAGGTGCTATATTTCTTTGTGTTAGGGGGCACCTGGTTTCCTGGGACCATCTCACTGTCCCCTAGTGAGACAAGGGTCATTTCTGCGGGATCCCCACCCTCCTGTGGGCACCCCTCCTCCCCAAGCGCTACACTAGCCAACACTTTGGACTGTCCACCGGTGGGTGGCTGTGTCCCCTTCGGGCACTTGGGGTCCCCCTTAAAGTGACCTACCTGGTCACATGCATAACACTTGCGGGGGCCGGTCTCAACCGGCTTCCCTGTAGAGACCCCTTTCTTCTTATCACCGGGGGCTGGGAACCTTTACCCTGGGTACTAGTTTGGGGCCCTTTAGAGAACTCCTGTGCTTTACCCTTGTCCCCCCCACCTTTCTGCTGGGGACCCTGCCCACCTTTGGCTGAGTCTCCCCAAACGCTTTCTTGTGGACCCTGGTACTCACCCAGCGGTCCGCTTCCATAGCAAGCTTCCTGGGGTCAGTTAGCTTACTATCAACTAGGTGCTGGCGCAGATCTGCAAAACATAGACTAGACAAGTGCTCCCATGCAATCAAGTTGTAGAGCCCCTGAAAATCTGTTACACTACTGCCCTTCACCCAACCATCCAGAGACCTGCAGAACACATCCACACATTCCAACCAAGTGTTGGCATCAGACTTCTTACTGGACCTGAACTGATCCCTGTACTTTTCAGGAGTAAGACCATACTTCGTGAGAAGGGCATCCTTCATGTCAGCATAGGTGAGGTGGTACCCCTTACCCAAAGCTATCAGAGCATCCCTTGCTTCTTCAGGGAAAAGTGGCCACAATCCTGCTCCCCAATTCTCCTCAGGGACCCCATTCATGTGTATGGCTGCCTCATAACCCTGAAACCACCTTTGTATGTCATCCCCCTTCTTGAACTCCTTGCCTACGTTCTTGGGAATGTGCACAATCCTGTCTGCCTTTCTGGACGAATTGCTGCCACCATCTGAGCCTGACTTACTCCTAAGTTCTAGCTCCTTCAGTTCTCTCTCATGCTCTAAGAGCATCTTCCTCTCCTCTATGGCCAATCTCTTCTCCTCCCGCTCACTCTCCAGCCTGAGCTTCTGCAGCTCAAACTGCCTTGCCTCCCGCCTGTCCTCCAGCTCCTCTGGGGACAGACTGCTGCTGCCTGACCTGGCGGGTTCCCCCTACCCAAAAGCACATCCACCCTGGAAATAGGCTCCTCCACCTCCTCACTGAGATTACCAGGCTGCCCATTGGCATGTCTGGCTGCTACCCAGGCCCTCAGCGCCTTCTGTAGCTCCTCCTTCCTTGTGAGGCCTTTAATTTGGACTTTCAGGTTTTTACAAATTGCTCGTAGCTCCTTTACGGCGTAGGATTCCAACCTATCCTCCTCAAAGATAACTTCCAGAGATGCAACGGATGATGCAATTGATTCAGGCATGACAAAAGTAGTGAGTTGAAAACTGGCAAGATCAAAAATAGGCCAAAAGAAAAAGAACCAGTATGTGGTACGTAATGGTCTGCGATATGGTAGTAGTGCACACCAATCACTGTAAGTCAAGTGCAAACACAAGTCCTATCCTCACCGCTGACAACCAATGTTAGAAATGGGATCTCTAGTTGGCAAGGGCTTGCACCTTTGTCCAAGTAGGGACCCTTCTTCCTAGTCAGGGTAAGGGTGTTACACTCGTGAAGTAACCCCTGCTCGCCCTCGTGGTAGCTTGGCACGAGCAGTCAGGCTTAATTCAGAGGCAGTGTGTAAAGCATTTGCACATAACCAACAGTAATACAGTGTAAGCACTACAAACGGACACCACACCAATTTAGAAAAATAACCAATATTTTATATACTCAAGACAAGACCAATTACGACAAAAATCCACAATACTATACTTTAAAAACGAATACTTGATAAGTTAACTTCTTCTTTGCAGGAATAGTTCAAAAACAAAGTTCGTACGAGTCGGTAGCTCCGTCCGAGCCTACCGCGATGCTGAAAACCACAGAGTCTAACAGTTCCAGCCGACCACGTCGATACGGGCCAGCAGAGTCGTGAACAGACTCGGTCACAGTACCTTTCTCGTTGTGGCTGGTACGGAGTGTACGAGCCGGTCGGCGTTCGTCACGGTTGCGGTGCAAGACGGAGCGATGCAAGGTGCGGTGTCCTCGATGCGGTGCAGGCAGCGGCTCGATGAGCGTCGTGCAGACGGAGTCGGTGAGTCCAAGGCGTGCGATGCAGGGTGAGACGATGCTCGATGCGGTGCTGACAGGTTGCGATGCAGGCGACCAAGCAGGAGTGCGGGAGCTGGCGTCGGACAGCGGTGCGAGTCGGAGCGGTGCGTCGCAGACGTGCGAGCGGTGCCCCAAATGCGGTGCGGTCACGACTGTTGAGCCAGTTGCAGCGACCGCGTCGGTCGGGTCCGGCTGGTTCAGTGAAGCGATGCGATGCGAACTGCGGTGCCCACAGGTCACGGTGCAAGCAGCGGCTCGGTGTTGGCGGCGTCGGACGTCGCCCACGGTGAGACCAGGGTTGCGATGCGAAGCGGGGCGATGCGGTCTGCGGTGCAAACAGGTCACCGGCCAGGGATGGATTCGGTTGACGGAGTCGGTTGCGGTTCCCTTCCTCTGTGGCAACTGAAACAGCGTTCCAGAAGCGGTACCCAGAGGCTTGTGAAGTCTTTGTAGTCCCTGAGACTTCTTAACAGGAGGCCAGCTCGCTTCCAGGCCCTTGGAGATACTCAGCACAAGTTTGTAGAAAGTTCAGTCCAGTCCTTTCACTGCCCAAGGCAGAAGCAGCAGCTGCAGGCCAACCCAACAAAGCAACAACACAGCAAAGGGGCAGTACTCCTCCTGGCAGCTCTTCCAGCTCTTCGTCTTGGCAGGTTCCTTGATTCCAGCGAGATCTAAATTCATGGGGTCAGGGCCCCAATATTTATATCCCAAATTCCTTTGTTCTCTGAAGGCAGAGAGGCCTTTGCCTAGTCCAAACCAGTTCTGGAGCACTTTGTTGACAAGTCTCCGTCCCTTCTTTCAGTGAGTAGGCCAGGGACATCAGACGCACCACAGGAGGTGGAGCCAGCATTGTGGAGGAAGGCACTGTCCTATTCAGGGCCCAGGTGCAACCCCTCCCACCCATCTACATGTAGATATTGCTATTCAGCCCTGTGCTGACTCACCCTGTCTCCTGGCCTCCCCCAGCCCCTGTCACTCACATTCCAGACAAGGAATACACAACCTCGCAGGCAGGCTTGGATGGTTAGACAAGAAAATACCCACTTTCTAAAAGTGGTATTTTCAAACACAGAATGTTAAAACCAACTTCACTAAAAGCCGCATTTCATCATTCTGAGCCCAGGCATACTAAACTCGAATTTCTACCATGTTCCCGGGGTCAGTTAGGATTATAAGCTGTAATAATCAAAACTGCCCGTTCTGGCCTAGGGGGAACAGGTAGCCTTGCAATAGTGAAAACCGAACTAGGCCGTAATTCACTATCAGGACATGCCACACACACCAGGGCATGTCCTACCTGTAGGAGAGTAGGATCTGCTTCACATGGGTACCCCCACTTTTTGCTGATGCTTCACTGTTTTTCGACATTAGTCTGGCTGGGGCCCTGCTAATCAGAACCCCAGCCTAGCTGCTTCCTCTCTAAAATGGTTTCCATGTGCCTTAGGCACATCACTGATTGGGATCTGGAGTGCCCTTATAAGTCCCTAGTATATGGTATACTATGTACCAAGGGCATAGGTACCTCAGAGGCCTGCCAGGGGCTGCAGCATGTATTATGCCACCCCTGGAAGGCCATCCAAACTGACACCACAGGTCTGCTACTGCAGCCTGGGTAAGGTGGTGCATGCACCCCTTACTGTGATATAGGTTACCTATATCAATAAATACATACACACATATAAACCTATAAGTCACTCCTAAGGCAGGCCTTATCAATCCTAAAGGCAGAGTGCATGGTTCCTATGTGAGAGGGTGCCCCTGCATGAGCAGGGCCCCTCTGCAGCGTTCGGAGACCATCTCTGATGCTGTTTGTAGTGCAGCCTGACCATATACTCTTAAGCGCATTATATCCTCGCGGTAAAATGCTAACTTTGGAATGGCTGCACCTAAACATGTCGTGTTTGGTGTCAAACATCTTGGAATACTACCCCCCGCCAATCCTGGCGGCGGGGGTAGCATTCCACCCTTCTAGAGGGAAAGACATGTTAACTCTGACTAGTCCGGTAACTTCTTTCCAGAGCCCTGGCATCACAAAATGGATGCTGCTGCCACAGACACGAGTCTGGCCTCCTGCTGCTGGACGAAACTCCGGCAGGGGAGGCCTGGACAATAGGTTTCCTGTCCCAGGGAGGTGTGACCACCTCCCCAGACAGGATAATGTGTATTGGGGCTGGGCGGGAGCACTTTCGGGTGCTTTGAAGTCCTGCACTGGGGGCACATTTGGTGTCCCTGTGCATACCCCAGTTCAAACTGGATCAGGGGCTTGCAGCCCCTGCTTTGGCGCGAACTGGACAAAGGGAAAGGGGTGTAGCCACCCCTCTGCCCTGACCCACCCATAGGTGGGGCCACAGAGTAGTCCAACCCCTATCTTTAGTATAAAGATAGGAACCCAGTCCTTAGGACATTAGATTATCCCTGGACGAAACTCTGAAACTGAATCCTGGACCTTCGACGCTCTACTCACGATTAGAGGACTGAAGAATCTCCCTTGGGGTCAAGGAGTGACTCCCCTGCTTGGCAGGCACCAAAGAAGCATCTGTCCGGTTCGCATTTCTGAAGCTCCCGTCGGACGCCGAAGTCATCGCATCACCAGAGGTGGATTCTCAGACTTCCCCGAGACTACCCTGAGTCCCCAGCAAAGCTGAGGCCTGTGGCTATCGTGGGTGACTTGAGACCGTGACCCCTGGACACCGAGCACATTTGCAAGTGCATCCTCTTCTGGGTCTCCCAAGAAGTCGTGCTTTGGGCTCCTAATAGCCCTAGCCTCCAGCACCACCTGCTCCGAAGATCACTGGCCCCCACTCCACAAGTGTCCTGTAAGCCAGATCCACGTGCGGCGTCACGAGGCTCCTTCGCGGTCGTTAGCCTGTTGGCTAGTAGCCCTTAACGAAGGCCAATCCTTTTCTAGCTTGGCATCCTGGTTGCTCCAGGCCTGCCCTCACTTACCCTCGCTGAGTGAGTTCCACAGACCTTGCTGGTCTGCACCATCGACGATCTACATCTTCACCGAGACTTGCCGTTGTCAAGGCTTGTTGGGTCCAATCCGGTCGCCGACACCTCAGCACTCGACAGACATTGTGTACCAGCCCGAATCCTGCTCCTGGTCACCGACAACACCTCCTGGACCTCGTGGCTGAAGAGTCAAGATGACCGTCAACGCACCTGAAGCACTCGACATCGGTGGGCATCTGTCCATCGCCTTCCTGGTCACTGGCTAGTGACCCAGACTCTGTCCCCTCTGCTTTCAGGTTCTTCAGAACTTTGATCCACTCTTGGATCCACCCGGACACTTTTCTCTTGGCCGCCACCAGCACTTTGCAGCAGATCGCCATTCGAATCGACGACGAAACCCGACCCCGAAAGGCACCTATGCACCCGGCTTCCCTGGGTGAGGTAACACGAGTACTCCGGTGCTCCCGTGGGTAGAGACTCTTCAAAGTCCTAGATCTCAAAGGGTTTTGTCCTAGTCCTCTTTTAAGTGTCCCTTTTCTCTAATTTCCCTATCCCGACTTTCTCCATAGAAGTCAACGGCGTATCGCGGTTGTGTATTTACACTGCACGCGTCTCCCGTAGGTCCCCTGTGTCACTACCTTGGGTGGTTCCTTGTGGTCCAAGCACTTCTAGAGGCTCTAGGCCTAGTGTCTAGTTCAGTCGTGGTTCGCATACCACTTTATTGGTATATGGTTTGAGTACGCCCCTAGGGCCCAAACGTGTATTTGTGCTATTACTGTGATTTAATAACTTATAACTTATGTACTTCGAACTCTAGCCTCATAAAGAGACTAGAGGGGTGTGTTTAGCAATAAATACATATATTTTGAATATATACCTGATCACTCAAGAGATTATAGACTGGTAAAACAAGCTGCTTTACATTCCTTCAAGACTTAGCCTGAAGGCTGCTCTCCATAGCTACCACTAGGATAGCTTTCAATAAGGTTGTCTTTAACCTATCTCCAATAAGGGGTTGTTTGGACTGGTGCAAGGTGCCCACTATAATTAGTGGACAGCATATACCAGGCCAACTTCTCACACTACCTTTCGCATACAACGCACCCTGCCCACAGGGGTACCTTGGGCCTACCTTAGGGGTGACTAACATGTAGAAAAGGGAAGGTTTAGGGACCGGCAAGTGTGTGCACTTGCCAAGTCGACGTGGCAGCCCCAGGCTGCGCACAGGCTCTGCGATGGCAGGCCTGAGTTACACTTTACGGGCTGTTTGCGTGGGTGGCACAATCCAGTGCTCCAGCCCACCAACAGCATTTGGTCTAGAGGCCCTGGCACTCGCAGTGCACTTTACAAGGGACTGACACATAAACCAAATAGGCCAATCATGGAAACACCAATCCATAACACATTTTATACAGGAGCACTTGCACTTTCCCACTGGACAGCAGTGAGGAAAGCGCGCAGAATCATTACACCAGCAAAAACAGAGTCAAAACCGGGAGGTCAGAAAGCAAAAAGTCAGGGGAAACACGCCAAAAGATGCCAAGTCTAACATTCACCAAGAACCTGACGAACCCAGAGCCAATAACTGAGCAGCGACTTGCAATGGTTTTTTATTATGTACCGGGTAGATAGCAATTATTTTGGGAAAATGTATACATGGAAAAATTGTTATGAAAGACACCTATGTATTTCTGAAATGGGAACAAAATGTAGATTTTAGAAACAGTAGATATTTGCACATTTCCGAAATTGGGAGTACCCATACTAGCATGAGAATTATAGGCCATTTTTCAAAATGACTTATTTTTTACACATTTTCTTTCATTTGGAAGGCAGAAATGCATCGAAAGTCAATAGGTAATAACAGTTGCTCTACAATTCTGTGTTACCCTAAGTCTCCCGATAAAAATGGTACCTCACTTGTGTGGGTAGGCCTTGTGCCCACAACAGGAAATGGCTCAAAATACAACGTGGACGTACCACATTTTCACAATGAAAAATTACCCTTTTTTGCAAAGTGCCTAGCTGTAGTTTTTGAACCCTAGCTCTGCGGGCACTTAGGAAACCTAGCAAACCTATACATTTTTGAAAACTAGCATCACCGGGCTGACACAAATTTCCTACCACCCAGCGTTCCCCCAGGTCTCCCAAAAAAAATGGTGCCTCACTCGGGTGGGAGGCCCAAGTACCCGCGACAGGCAAGGGCCCACAACATTTTGTGATAGGCAATTTTGATGTCGCCTCAATACGTTGTGGGCCCTTGCCCAGGCCAAAACGTCATGGGACCCCCCTTGCAAAACCAGGTCGTTTTGTGATAGGCAATTTTGAGGTTGCCTCAATACGTTGTGGGCCCTTGCCTGTCGCGGTTACTTGGGCCTCCCACCCGAGTGAGGCACCATTTTTATCGGGAGACCTGGGGAAATGCTGGGCAGTAGGAAATTTGTGTCAGCCCTGTGATGCCACAACTTTACCACACAAAAATGTGTGAAAAAAGTAATTTTTTCAGCAAAATATCAGGTTTGCAGGGGATTCTGGGTAAGAAAACGTTGGGGGATCCACGCAAGCCATACCTCCCTGGAATCCCCCGGGTGTCTACTTTTCAGAAATGTGTGGGTTTGGTAGGTTTCCCTAGATGGCCGCCGTGCCCCAGGCCAAAACGTCATGGGACCCCCCTTGGAAAACCAGATCGTTTTGTGATAGGCAATTTTGAGGTCGCCTCAATACTTTGTGGGCCCTTGCCTGTTGCGGGTACTTGGGCCTCCCACCCGAGTGAGGCACCATTTTTATCGGGAGACCTGGGGGAACGCGGGGTGGGTGGAATTTTGTGGACCCACGCAGATTCCAGAACTTTCCACCACAGGAATGTGAGGAAAATGTGTTTTTTTGGACTAAATTTTTAGGTTTGTAAGGGATTCTGGGTAACAGAACCTGGTGAGAGCCAGTCAAGTCACCCCATCCTGGATTCCCCTGGGTATCTAGTTTTCAAAAATGTACAGATTTGCTAGGTTTCCCTACGTGCCAGCTGCGCTAGGGCCCAAAATCCACAGGTAGGCACATTGCTAAATAAAAGTCGGAGCCTAGTGGGCTTTTTGCCACCCTGGGGGGGAATCGGGGGAGGGGGTTTGTCCCGATATGCCCCCAAAGGGGGCAGAAAGACTGTGGCTATTGTTTGTGGGGGTGGGGACATTGGTATGACCATTTTGGGCAGCCCCCACCCCCACGCATAAAAAAGCCTGCGTACTCGCTGGCGCCTAGTGGGCTTTCTGCCCCCCCAGGGGGCAGATCAGGGGCCACTGCCACCATCTTCCCTCCCGGGGGGCAGGAAGACTGAAATTTCTCTGGGGGTGGGGTGGGGGTATTGTCATGCCCATTTTGGGCAGCCCCTACCCCTACCCCTACACTAATAAAAGAAAAAAATCCATTGTTTCTAGTGTGCTTTCTGCGCCCCCCCGGGGGGGCCAGATTGGGGGCTACAGCTCCATCTGCCTCCCGGGGGGCAGAAAGACTGTCATTTTTGTGGGGGGGGGGGCATTGGCGTGCCCGTTTCGAGCAGCCCACACCCTAAAAACAATTGCGCAAAAAAAAATCCCTGGTGGATAGTGGGCTTTCTGCCCCTCTGGGGGGGCAGATTAGGGGCTACTGCCCCCATATGCCCTCAGGGGGCAGAAAGGCTGTAATGGTGGCGGGGGTGGGGGCATTGGGGTGCCCATTTCGGGCAGCCCCACCCTAAAAACAAATGCGCAAAAAAAATCCCTGGCGTCAAGTGGGCTTTCTGCCCTCCCCCGGGAGCAGATTGGGGGCTACTGTCCAAAGGCTGTAATGGTGGTGGTGGGGGGCATTGGCATGCCCATTTTGGGCAGCCCCCACCCTAAAACAAATTGTGCAAAATAAAATCCCTGGCATTTAGTGGGTTTTCTGCCCCCCCGGGGGGGCAGATTGGGGGCTACTGCCCCATCTGCCCCCCAGAGGGGGCAGAAAGGCAGTAATGGTGGCAGGGGGTGGGGGCATTGGCGTGCCCGTTTCGGGCTAGCCCCCACTCTAAGAAAATGGTGCGAAAAAAAATCCCTGGCGTCACATGGGCTTTCTGCCCCCCCGGGGGGGCAGATTGGGGGCTGCTGCCCCCATCTTCCCCCCAGGGGGGGGCAGAAAGGCTGTAATGGGGGCGTGGGAGCATTGGTGTGCCCGTTTCGGGCAGCCCCCCACCCTAAAGAAATGGTGCAATAAAAAATCCCTGGCGTTTAGTGGGCTTTCTGCCCCCCCGAGGGGCAGATTGGGGGCTACTGCCCCCATATGCCCCCCAGGGGGGGCAGAAAGGCTGTAATGGTGGCGGGGGGTGGGGGCATTGGCGTGCCCGTTTCGGGCAGCCCCCACCCTAAAACAAATGGTGCAATAAAAAATCCCTGGCGTTTAGTGGGCTTTCTGCCCCCCCGGGGGGCAGAAAGGCTGTATTGGTGGCGGGTGGGTGGGGGCATTGGCGTGCCCGTTTCGGGCAAGCCCCACCCTAAAAACTTCAAAAAACAAATCCCTGGTGTTTAGTGGGCTTTCTGCCACCCCGAAGGAGGCAGATTAGGGGCCAATGCCCCATCAGCCCCGGGAGCAGAAAGTCTGTAATGATTGCGGGGGTGGGGGCATGGGCATGCCCGTTTTGGGCAGCCCCCACCCTTATTTTTACTTCCTAAAAAAAATCCCTGGTGTCTAGTGGGCTTTTGCCCCCCGGGGGGCAGATTAGGGGCATCTGTCCCCCAGGGGGGTCAAAAAGACTACATTTTGCAAAATTAAATTGGGGGGAGCAAAGGCCCTTGCCCAAGGGGCCGCTCCCCCCTCCCTGGTGTCTAGTGGGTGGATCCCTGCTTGGGGATCGCCCTCCTGTGGCGATCCCCAAGCAGGGATCCACTGGGGCAGGTACCATTGGAAAGGGGAGTTTCTCCCTTTCCAGCGATACCTCTCCCGTCTTTCTACGTGCTCAGGGGGCTGAGATAGCCCCTGAGCACGTAGAAGGAAACTGAAATGAGCCTCTTGGCTTATTTCAGTTTCAGTTTCACTGAAATGACATCAGCGCGACGTGCGCGCCGATCGTCATTTCAGGGGAAACCAGGGAGCCTCGGGAGCTGGGGAAGCTCTTCCCCAGCGCCCGAGGCTCTTGTGGCATTAGGGAATCCCTCTGGTGCCCGCACCAGAGGGATTTCCCAGGCGATGTTTCATGACGAGCTGGACTCGTCATGAGCACACGAGCACTGTGTGCCATGACGAGTCCAGCTCGTCATGAGCATCGAAGGGGTTAAGGATCCAGACCCCCAGTATCAAAGGGAGAAAGGTAACACTGTGAGGGAAACACCCATAACTGATTTAGTCAAGGGTCAGGGACCCCTGAGCACAATGAACTTTAAAGACATTTAGGGGTATATCTATGAGAGATGAAACCCCTGAACCTGGGAATGAAACAGAAATGGATTGAGACTGAAAAGGCTTGGACCCATTCTGTGGTCAAGAGGAACCTCTGCTAAAGAAGGAGTAACTGAAGAGACTGCTGGGGGAGACCAATCCTTGCTTCATGATCTGGGGCTGGTCTGCAGTTTGCTGTTCTAACTAAGGGAGAGGCTGTTGGGACTGTGCTTGGAGGCGCTGGGTCCCCCTGCTTGAAGAAGACTGTGCTTTGTGCTGTGTCTTGTAACCCCAAGGGCCCGAGGTGAGCTCGCTCCCTGTTTGGAAACACAGGAACATAAAAGTTTCCGGAGACATTTCAAGCAACGCGGTGGGTGCGTGCTGTGGCAGATTGAGACCCTCAGAAGGTGTGCCCTGTGATCTTGGACACACAGAGGAGAAGCGAGACTCAGACGCGCAGGGTGCGTGTCGGGGTGCACCGCAGCTATTGGTGAAGAGCGCCTGGTGAACGTGTGCATCGATGGAGGAGTGAGTCTCAGACACGCAGGGTGCGTGTCGTTGTGCACAGGAGGCGTCGGTGAGGGGCGCCTGGTGAAGCATGCACCGAAGGTGAAGCGAGACTCGGAAGCGCAGGGTGCGCGTCGGGGTGCACCGCAGGCGCTGGTGAAGAGGGCCTGGTGAGCGGGTGAATCAGAGGTAAAGAGAATCTCGGATGCGCTGGGTGCGTGTTGTGGTGCACTGGAGGCGTTGGCGAGGAGCGCCTGGTCAACGTGTGCATCAGAAGTGAAGTGAGTCTTGGACGTGCAGGTTGCGTGTCGGGGTGCACCGAGGCATTGGTGAAGAGCGCCTGGTGATCGAGTGCATGGGAGGAGAAGCGAGGCTCGGACACGGTGAGCGTGTCGAGGTGCGGCCAAAGGCATTGGTGAGGAGCGCCTGGATATCGGTGCACCAGAATTGGAGTAAGTCTCAGTGATGTAGTGTGCGTGCCTTGGTGCAACCTGGGACTGTGGAGGTGATCGGCTGATCATCGCGTGCACCGGAAGAAAGTGAGTCTCTGCAGCGTGGTGTGCGTGTCTTGGTGTGAACTGAGACCGCAGAAAGGAGTGCTGGTTGAATGTGCACTCGGAGTCGACGTGAAGTCCCATCAGCATTGTGTGTGTGGCTTCGTGCCAGAAGAAACCCAGAGGGTGCGGTGGTGAACGTGCACCTGGAGTAACGTAATCTCAGGGGCGTGGGGTACGTGTGCCCTGCAGCCGTCTGAGTCCTTCCTAGCAGTCGCCGCCCGGACCGGCAGCCCCGGAGGAGCTGAGCTGCCAGGCCGAGCCGCTGAGGCCCATTGAGAAAGTTCTGCATGAAAGGCCTAGTTCATTGAAGGAGGAGAGGAGAGTGGGTTCGCGCCCCCTAGGTAACGTGGATCACTGCCTGGGAGGGGTGTGGGCTCGGAGGGACACTCTCTTGGCCTCTCAGTCCTTCTGACGATGTAAGCCTTTGCTTCGGCTCAGATTGGGGCCCGTACTGACCAAGGAGTGGTGGTACTGGGGCCCGAGTGGGAAGCTGTACTGTATTTCATCGTGAATACATGTGGGGGGTGTAGGAAGGTGGAATCTGACTATATGGTTGCCCCCACTTTTTTTCTGGTGTTTTGCTGGTTTATGTCTTAGTTTGACTGGGATCCTGCTATTCAGGGCCCCAGTCTATCTGCTTCCTCTATAAAATGGTTTCCATGTACCTTAGGTACATCTTTGATTGGAGTCTGGAGTGCCCTTATAAGTCCCTAGTATATGGTATACTATGTACCCAGGGCATAGGTACCCCAGAGGCCTACCAGGGGCTGAAGCATGTATTATGCCACCCCTGGAAGGCCAGCCAAAATGACACCACAGGTCTGCTACTGCAGCCTGGGTAAGGTGGTGCATGCACCCCTTACTGGGATATAGGTTACCTATATCACTACATACATACACACATATAAACCTATAAGTCACTCCTATGGCAGGCCTTATCAATCCTGAAGGCAGAGTGCTCGGTTCTTATGTGAGAGGGTGCCCCTGCATGAGCAGAGCCCCTCTGCAGAGGTCGGAGACCCTTCTCTGATGCTGTTTGTAGTGCAGCCTGACCATATACTCTTAAGTGCATTATATCCTCGCGGTAGAATGCTAACTTTGGACTGGCTGCACCAAAACATGTCGTGTTTTGTGTCAAACATCTTGGAATACTACCCCCCCGCCAGTTCTGGCGGCAGGGGTTGCATTCCACCCTTCTAGAGGGAGAGACATGTACCCACCGGCATACCCAGTAACTTCTTTCCAGAGCCCTGGCATCACAAAATGGATGCCGCTGCCACAGACACGGGTCTGGCCTCCTGCTGCTGACTGAAACTCCGGCAGGGGAGGCCTGGACAATAGGTTTCCTGTCCCAGGGAGGTGTAACCACCTCCCCAGACAGGATAATGTGTATTGGGGCTGGGCGGGAGCACTCTCTGGTGCTTTGAAGTCCTGCACTGGGGGCACATTTGGTGTCCCTGTGCATACCCCAGTTCAAACCGGCTCAGGGGCTTCCAGCCCCTGCTCTGGCACGAAACTGGAGAAAGGGAAAGGGGTGTAACCACCCCTCTGCCCTGACCCTCCCATAGGTGGGTCCCCAGAGTATGTCCAACCCCTAACTTGGTATAAGTATGGGACCCCAGTCCTTAGGACTTTAGATTTACCTGGATGAAACTCTGATACAGAATCCTGGACCTTCGACGCTCTACTTTAAGATTAGAGGACTGAAGAATCTCCCTTGGGGTCAAGGAGTGACTCCCCTGCTTGGCAGGCACCTAAGAAGCAATTGTCCGGTCTGCATCGCTGAAGCTCCCGCCGGACGCCGAAGTCTTTGCAACACCAGAAGTGGATTTCCAGACTTCCCCGAGGCTGCCCTGAGTCCCCAGCAAAGCTGAGGCCCGTAGCTGTCGTGAACCGTGACCCGTGGACACCGAGCACATTTGCAAGTGCATCCTCTTCCTGGTCTCCCACGAAGTTGTGCTTTGGGCTCCGAGTAGCCCCCGCCTCCAGCACCGACTGCACCAAAGATCACTGGCCTCCACTCCACGAGTGTCCTGTGAGCCAGCTCTAGGTGCGTCCACTCGAGGATCCTTTGCGGTCGCTAGTCCGTTGGCTAGTGGGCCCTCCCGAAGGCAACTCTTCTTCTGCTTGGGCTTCCCTGGTTGCTTCAGACGTGCCCTGACTTACCCTCGCTGGGTGAGTCCCTCAGACCTTGCTGGTCTGCACCACCGTCCTTCTTCTATTTCCACGAGACTTGCCGTTGCCAAGGCTTGTTGGGTCCAATCCGGTCGCCGACACCCCTGCAATCGACAAACGTTGTGGGACAGCTCGAATCCAGCTCCTGGTTGTCATCGACGCCTCCTTGACCTCGTGGCTGAAGAGTCAAGACGTCCGTCAACCTACCTGGAGCACCCGACATCGGTGGGCATCCGCTCATCGCCTTCCTGGTCACTGGCTAGTGACCCAGACTCTGTCCCCTCTGCTTTCAGGTTCTTCAGATCAGTGACCAGGAAGGCGATGAGCGGATGCCCACCGATGTCGGGTGCTTCAGGTAGGTTGACGGACGTCTTGACTCTTCAGCCACGAGGTCAAGGAGGCGTCGATGACAACCAGGAGCTGGATTCGAGCTGTCCCACAACGTTTGTCGATTGCAGGGGTGTCGGCGACCGGATTGGACCCAACAAGCCTTGGCAACGGCAAGTCTCGTGGAAATAGAAGAAGGACGGTGGTGCAGGCCAGAAAGGTCTGAGGGACTCACCCAGCGAGGGTAAGTCAGGGCACGTCTGAAGCAACCAGGGAAGCCCAAGCAGAAGAAGAGTTGCCTTCGGGAGGGCCCACTAGCCACCTTTGGATCCACCCGAACACTTTCGACTTGGCCGCCAGCAGCACTTTGCTGCAGATCGGCATTGAAAACGACGACGAAACCCGACCCCGAAAGACACCTATGCACCCGGCTTCCTGGGTGAGGTAACTCGAGTACTCCGGTGCTCCCGTGGGTATAGACTCTAGAACGACCTAGTTCTAAAGGGGTTTGCTCCAAGTCCTCCTCTAAGTGTCCCTTTCCTTTAAAACTCCAACCGCGACATTCCCCATAGAAGTCAACGGCGGCTCGCGGCTGTGTTCTCACACTGCATGCGTCCCCCGTGGGTCCCCTGTGTCACTACCTTGGGTGGGTCCTTGAGGGCCAAGCACTTCTACAGGCTCTAGGCCTTGTGTCTAGCTCAGTCGTGGTTCTTATACCACTTTATTGGTATATGGTTTGGTACGCCCCTAGGGCTCAAACGTGTATTTGTGCTATTACTGTTGATAACTAACTTATAACTTATGTACTTCAAACTCTAGCCTCATAAAGAGACTAGAGGGGTGTGTTTAGCAATAAATACATATATTTTGAATATATACCTGGTGTGGTCCTCTTTCATTTGGTCACTCAAGAGATTATAGACTGGTAAAACAAGCTGCTTTACATTCCTTCAAGACTTAGCCTGAAGGCTGCTCTCCATAGCCACCACTAGGCTAGCTTTCAATAAAGGTTGTCTTTAACCTATCTCCAATAAGGGGTTGTTTGGACTGGTGCAAGGTGCCCACTATAATTAGTGGACAGCATATACCAGGCCAACTTCTCACATTGGTGTGCAGCGTGTGGGATTCCAGCTTGCTATTGTTTTACCAGATAATCTCAATTGAATTGATCAACTGAAAACCACTAAAGGTACCTTAGGTACATATAAATCAAGCTTAGGATACAGTAAGTTCTACTGAACTTAGAGTTATGTGTTAAGGGATAGCACACCCTTTCTACAACTCAAGAGAGTTTAGTAGGCCACACTAGAGTAGGTAGTGCATACACCACACCTCACTAGTAATGTCTTCAAGGCCAGGACCCAGTGAGTCCTTGCCAGAAGCCAGTGGGCTTCTTCCCTCCAAGTATGATAATCTCCCATTCTTGGAATTGAGAGCATTGTGCAATACTAGGAAGCTGAAGACAGGCAAAAGTGCCAGCACCCAACACCTCAGGGAGGTGCTACTGTCAGATGATCTCAGCAGACCCCTAGGGTCTGAAGGGGCAGGCAGACAGGGTGGGGCAGAAGATGAGGAAGGGGCCAGGGGTGAAATCACCCAGGACCCCCCCTCTGAGACTGGCCAGGAAGGTGACAATGACCTTGACCTGGAAAATCCAGCTCCTCCTGAGGATGAGGATCAGAATGACCTCCCCTTTGTCCCCCCAGGAAGAGTTGTGAGTGTGCCCAGAAGGCCTAGATCTCCTTCTCAGGAGTCTAACCACTCTGACACCTCAATAGGGACCTCTGTTTCCTCTCATAGGAGGGAATCCTCTCATGAAAGGAAAGAGAGACTGCTCAAGTATGGAGAAGCTCAGTTGAGACTCAGAAGAGAGCAGTTGGCTATAGACAGGGAGTCCCTAGAGCTTGAAAAGCAAAGAAAAAGATGGGACTAGAGTCCCATGGTGGCAGCAATTTCCCCAGAGATAGGGAAAGGTCTTATGACCATAGAAACCTGAGCAAGATTGTCCCTCCCTACCAGAGTGGGGATGACATCCACAAATGGATAACTGCACTGGAGAGGGCCTGTAAAGTACAGAGGGTCCCTCAGGAGCAGTGGGCAGCAATCTTGTGGCTCTCCTTTGCAGACAAAGGTAGAGACAAGCTCCTCACTGTTAGAGAAGAGGATGCTGACAATTACAAAGTCTTGAAGAGTGCTCTGATTGATGGGTTTGGCCTAACCACTGAACAGTATAGGTTGAAGTTCAGAGATACCCAAAAGGCTCAGACTCAAGACTGGGTTGACTTTGTAGATTGTGCTACTAAGGCTCTGGAAGGTTGGATACATGGCAACAAGGTGCATGACTTTTTAGGATTGTACAATTTGATTATGAGGGAGCAGATCCTTAATAATTGTCAAAACCAGCTTTTACACCAGTACCTGGTGGACTCTGATCTGACCTCTCCCCAAGAATTGGGAAAGAAGGCGGACAAATGGGTCAGAACCAGAGTAAAAACTAAGAATCAGGGTGGTGACCAGAAGAAAGATTCTACCAAGTCCCAAGAGAAAGGTGGGGATGAATCTAAGGATAAATCCACTACAGGGCCCCAAAAATCCTCTTCTGGGGGTGGGTCCCAAACTCCTTCCTCTCCTGAAAAGAAACCATATTGCCATTTCTGTAAAAAGCCTGGACACTGGAAAACTGATCCCAGTTGCCCCAGGAGTGGCAATAAAGAAAATGTTCCTCCAACAACTACTACCACCCCTCCTGGTACTACCAGTAGTAATCCTCCAGTTGGGAGTAGTGCACCCAAAAAGTTAGGTGCTTTTGCAAGAGGAACAGAGGTGGGCCCTAGTTTAGACAGGACCCCCTCAACAGACTCCTCTGACTCTGATGGTGGTATAGGATTTGCCACCTTTACCATGGGTCCCAATGCATTGGGCAGGTACAGACTGGAGCCAATAATTAATGGTCAGAAAGCTGTGGCATTTAGGGACACAGGGGCTAGTGTCACCATGGTGGCAGGGAAACTAGTCCCCCTCACCAGCTTTTACCTGAGTTTAAATACCAGGTAACCAACATTGATGGTGTCAGAACAGATCACCCCATGGCCATAGTCAATCTCAGCTGGGAAGGGGTCACAGGCCCAAAAAGAGTGGCAGTGTCCCCAACCTTGCCTGTAGATTGCCTGATGGGCAATGATCTGGAAATTTCAGCCTGGGCTGAAGTTGAACACCAAACCCATCTGAGAATGCTGGGCGTCCCTGTAAAGGTTAGTGGGGCTGTGATGGCCACAGCCCAAGCCCAGGGAAATTTTGGAGAGATGGAGCCTGGAAGAATGGCCCACTCTCCCCCAAAAGAGAGCACAAGGGTTGAAGAAAAGTCTTCTTCCCTCCAGACAGTAGGTAAGGGTCAGCCTCCTCAGGGAACTGACCCTACCCTAGTGAAGGAACTGCCCCAGAGGTAGTCAGGCCTGGCCTGGCCACACCCCTGATGGCAGAGGACCCTTCCAAGGTGGTACCCAGTCTGGAGCAGGTAACCTGCCCCTCTTTACCCTGCCTCAGTCAGCCCAGGGCTGCAGAGGTCAGGGAGGTCAGTGGACCCCCAGGGCCCCCTGTCCAGAGGAACCCCCATCAGCAGATTAGGGGCACCCAGTCTAGTAGCCCTAGCCAGGTGAAAATTCCTCAACACACTGAGGGATCCCCCATACCTTTGTGTAGGGACCTCCCCCAGAAGGACTCTGTTAGGCAAGGGCAAACCTGGGACCAAAAGGTTCCAAACCTGCCATGTCCCTCCAGTGGTCCATCCAAAGGGACCCAACCCCCAGCTGTAGGCAGCCAAAGGTTGACCCTTAGAGCAAAGTGCATCTCAGTCATGGAAAGACAGGCATACATGGTGACCAGTGATCTGATGAAGCTGAGACCAACCTTCCTAGGGCCTCCCTTCCCTACTCAGACACCTCACCAGCCTTGTACTTTACCCAAGCACACCACAGGTAATAATTCCCCATGGTGGAGACCCTCTCATACCCTTAGGGTGAGGGATTGCTTAGTGGACCATAAGACAGGGGGCAACCATGCTAGTGCAGGTGCTTCCTTATATGGCCACTTAGTCAATAAAGGCTCAACTGGCCAAGGTTAGCCTTATCTCCTTTCGTTTGGGGGGTTATGTAGGAAGATGGAATCTGACTATATGGTTGCCCCCACTTTTTTTCTGGTGTTTTGCTGGTTTATGACTTAGTTGGACTGGGATCCTGCTATTCAGGGCCACAGTCTATCTACTTCCTCTATAAAATGGTTTCCATGTACCTTAGGTACATCTTTGATTGGAGTCTGGAGTGCCCTTATAAGTCCCTAGTATATGGTATACTATGTACCCAGGGCATAGGTACCCCAGAGGCCTACCAGGGGCTGAAGCATGTATTATGCCACCCCTGGAAGGCCAGCCAAAATGACACCACAGGTCTGCTACTGCAGCCTGGGTAAGGTAGTGCATGCACCCCTTACTGTGATATAGGTTACCTATATCACTACATACATACACACATATAAACCTATAAGTCACTACTATGGCAGGCCTTATCAATCCTAAAGGCAGAGTGCTTGGTTCTTATGTGAGAGGGTGCCCCTGCATGAGCAGAGCCCCTCTGCAGTGGTCGGAGACCCTTCTCTGATGCTGTTTGTAGTGCAGCCTGACCATATACTCTTAAGTGCATTATATCCTCGCGGTAGAATGCTAACTTTGGACTGGCTGCACCAAAACATGTCGTGTTTGGTGTCAAACATCTTGGAATACTACCCCCCGCCAGTTCTGGCGGCGGGGGTAGCATTCCAACCTTCTAGAGGGAGAGACATGTACCCACCGGCATACCCAGTAACTTCTTTCCAGAGCCCTGGCATCACAAAATGGATGCCGCTGCCACAGTCACGGGTCTGGCCTCCTGCTGCTGACTGAAACTCCGGCAGGGGAGGCCTGGACAATAGGTTTCCTGTCCCAGGGAGGTGTAACCACCTCCCCAGACAGGATAATGTGTATTGGGGCTGGGCGGGAGCACTCTCTGGTGCTTTGAAGTCCTGCACTGGGGGCACATTTGGTGTCCCTGTGCATACCCCAGTTCAAACCGGCTCAGGGGCTTCCAGCCCCTGCTCTGGCGCGAAACTGGACAAAGGGAAAGGGTGTAACCACCCCTCTGCCCTGACCCTCCCATAGGTGGGTCCCCAGAGTATGTCCAACCCCCTAACTTGGTATAATTATGAGACCCCAGTCCTTAGGACTTTAGATTTACCTGGACGAAACTCTGATACAGAATCCTGGACCTTCGACGCTCTACTTTAAGATTAGAGGACTGAAGAATCTCCCTTGTGGTCAAGGAGTGACTCCCCTGCTTGGCAGGCACCTAAGAAGCAATTGTCCGGTCTGCATCGCTGAAGCTCCCGCTGGACGCCGAAGTCTTTGCAACACCAGAGGTGGATTTCCAGACTTCCCCGAGGCTGCCCTGAGTCCCCAGCAAAGCTGAGGCCCGTAGCTGTCGTGAACCGTGACCCGTGGACACCGAGCACATTTGCAAGTGCATCCTCTTCCTGGTCTCCCACGAAGTTGTGCTTTGGGCTCCGAGTAGCCCCCGCCTCCAGCACCGACTGCACCAAAGATCACTGGCCTCCACTCCACGAGTGTCCTGTGAGCCAGCTCTAGGTGCGTCCACTCGAGGCTCCTTTGCGGTCGGTAGTCCGTTGGCTAGTGGGCCCTCCCGAAGGCAACTCTTCTTCTGCTTGGGCTTCCTGGTTGCTCCAGACGTGCCCTGACTTACCCTCGCTGGGTGAGTCCCTCAGACCTTGCTGGTCTGCACCACCGTCCTTCTTCTATTTCCACGAGACTTGCCGTTGCCAAGGCTTGTTGGGTCCAATCCGGTCGCCGACACCCCTGCAATCGACAGACGTCGTGGGACAGCTCGAATCCAGCTCCTGGTCATCGTCGACGCCTCCTGGACCTCGTGGCTGAAGAGTCAAGACGACCATCAACCTACCTGAAGCACCCGACATCGGTGGGCATCCGCTCATCGCCTTCCTGGTCACTGGCTAGTGACCCAGACTCTGTCCCCTCTGCTTTCAGGTTCTTCAGATCTTTGATCCACCTTTGGATCCACCCGAACACTTTCGACTTGGCCGCCAGCAGCACTTTGCAGCAGATCGCCATTGAAAACGACGACGAAACCCGACCCCAAAAGACACCTATGCACCCGGCTTCCCTGGGTGAGGTAACTCGAGTACTCCAGTGCTCCCGTGGGTATAGACTCTAGAACGACCTAGTTCTAAAGGGGTTTGCTCCAAGTCCTCCTCTAAGTCGCCCTTTCCTTTAAAACTCCAACCGCGACATTCCCCATAGAAGTCAACGGCGGCTCGCGGCTGTGTTCTCACACTGCACGCGTCCCCCGTGGGTCCCCTGTGTCACTACCTTCGGTGGTTCCTTGAGGGTCAAGCACTTCTACAGGCTCTAGGCATTGTGTCTAGCTCATTCGTGGTTCTTATACAACTTTATTGGTATATGGTTTGGTACGCCCCTAGGGCTCAAACGTGTATTTGTGCTATTACTGTTGATAACTAACTTATAACTTATGTACTTCGAACTCTAGCCTCATAAAGAGACTAGAGGGTGTGTTTAGCAATAAATACATATATTTTGAATATATACCTGGTGTGGTCCTCTTTCATTTGGTCACTCAAGAGATTATAGACTGGTAAAACAAGCTGCTTTACATTCCTTCAAGACTTAGCCTGAAGGCTGCTCTCCATAGCTACCACTAGGATAGCTTTCAATAAAGGTTGTCTTTAACCTATCTCCAATAAGGGGTTGTTTGGACTGGTGCAAGGTGCCCACTATAATTAGTGGACAGCATATACCAGGCCAACTTCTCACAGGGGGCAACTGTTATCGAAGAGGCTGACTGTCGTAATACACATTGCCAATATTGCTGCTAACGAGCTGCCGGACTGTCTTATGACAAAAGACAAACAATTGATGGACGGAATGCAGAACAAATCAAAACATTCACCCCCAGTCAAGAGATCTGGGTTAAATCCATCATTCTTTTGCTCACCATGCCACCCCAGTTTAGACCTGGCAATATGCAAATCAGTCTTGACCCTGTGCCTCATGGGAACAGTCCAGCCCGAACTGCCAAGCAAGGTCCTCCCTGGACCGGAAACAAGCATCCTAGGACCGGTTTCACCCCTCTTCAGCCAGGATAGCTTGATTCCAGTGGCACAGTGAGCCCAGGACCCACTTCTGGGCATACCTGGCGCACTTAGGGCGAGAAAGCAAAAGACATTATTTCCGCCTAACGAAGTACACGATTGTAGCGCTACGCATTGCATTATTTCTCCCTTGCAAAGTACAGGATTGTAGCGGCCCGCATTGCATTGTTTCGTCATTGCAACGTACATGATTGTAGCTACGCTTTGCATTATTCCTTAATTGCAAAGTACATGATTGTGGTGGCGCGCATTGCATTGTTTCTTCATTGCAAAGTACGTGATTGGGGTGTGACGCATTGCATTATTCCTTTATTGTGCAGTACATGATTGTAGCGGTACGCATTGCATAATTTCTCCCATTGCAGATGCCGGAGTGTATCGTTACGCATTGTATTATTTCTCCTGTGCCCGGCACAGGATTGTATCGTTATGCAGAGCACTATTGTTTGTCCATTGCAACGTGTGTGATTCTAGCATTATGACCAGCATAACGTTTGGAAAGCGGTGGTTGGCATTTGAACCTACCAGCCAGCCGGAACGAATATTACCCTTTATTATATGTTGGCTTTTGTAACGTGTGGTCTGATCGTATATCTTTCTATATAAAGTTTATACTCGTTTTTATCAAACTCGTGTGGAGTCCATTTGTGGTGTCACCAGTAAGCCTGGGCGTAGTTCGCGAAGTTGCGCTACGCAAAGCTACGCAAAGTGCAGTTCGCACTACGCGAGCTACGCGTAGCACTACGCGAACTGCGTAGTGCACTGTTCGCAATGATTGCACAGTGCCGGATGCTTGTCCGCACTGTGCAATCATTGAAAACGGCATCTTGCACAGTGCGAGCTGTCTTTTACTGCCGCTCGAGTAGATTTTTACTCGAGCAGCAGCTTTCTCAACGCGGACTGGTAGTTTCTCATCGTGAGCGGTCGCGAGCATACGCGACCACTCGCAATGAGAAACCTGACCTCCCGCATTGAGAATCTCGCCGGGAGGTTTATTTTCCACGCTCGCGATCGGCAACTTGATGCTGCTGATCGCGAACGAGGAAAAAGTCTCGCCGGGATGTCATTTTGCTTGCTCGCGGTCGCCAACTTGACGTTGAGGACCGCGAGCAAGCAAAAAATGACCGCTGCACTACGCTACGCTACGCGTGTTTGCACTGTGCTACGTGCAATTCGCGTTGTGCGAAGTAGCGCAAACTTCGCAAACTACGCGAGCGTAGCGTAGTGCTTTGCCCAGGGTTAGTCACCAGGGGGTTGCTGTGGGCGTGGTTGCACATACTGTACACTTGTGCCTTGGAGATAGGCCTTGCTGCTCGTGCCAAGCTACTAAGGGGGTGAGCAGGGCTATCTCAAACGGTGTCCTTACTTGGCCTAACGTTGAGTGGGGAGCCCCGGGATGCGCATTTGTGACAGTGACGCGTGACGGGGACTCCGGCTTCCAACAATGTCTGTATGTGTGTTTTACACTTTCTGAAAAACACGGTATTGGCAGTGTGTCTCCTCGGTAATCACGACATCATCGTGTAAATAAAAAAATATCTTGATATAAGATGATTAATGTACTTTTCAAATAAATAGATAATAAATATAACAATAAGTGGTGCACCATGCAGATGTAATGTTCAATATCTAATTATAGAAAAAAAAATCCAGGGACGTTATATTTATGAAATGGAATTTAAAAAAAAGCAGTAGAAATTCAATGAAAAAAACAAAGGTTATAGGGACGTTATAGTTAGGAATTGACATTTAAAAAACCTTCAAAATTCCTTGAAAAAAACAAAGGTTACAGGGACAATATAGTTAGGCTGACATTTTACTCATACAAAACCAGAGAAATTCAGCAGTTATAGTTAGCTGAGCTAACTTAAACTCAGGCCTTGCAATGTACTGTTTATGACCTCACATATTACATCACTCATGACATGGTCAGTGACATCACTGATGAAATCTCAAATGACATCACTGATGATGACATCATCCACAGAATCTCTGAAGCACCCACTCACACCCCAATATAACCATTAACACACCCACTACAACTTCTACACTACCAATGTCAAAACCTTTGACACACCCATACCAGTACTTACACACCCACCCAATGATTCATAGGTCTACACACATATCCACTGACTCACCCATACAGCCACTCATACACCCACTCACTTACTAATATAGCCACTGACAATCCATTTATATACCAATACAGCTACTCACCCACAGTCAGTCACTCATAGAGCTACTCACATACCTACTCACTCAACCATAAGTCAATCACACAGCCACTTACTCACCCATACTGATGCATGCACATCTACTCACTTACTCATGCATATACATGTACTCACTCACCTATACAGTCACTGACACAAGCACACACTCACCCATACAGCCACTATTAGAATCCCTCACTCACACATACAGTCACTCACATACTCTAACACTCACCTATACTGTCTTTCACATATGCAGTTGCTCACCCATATACCACTGACACATCCATTCACTCACCAACACAGTCATATACACACTCAGTCACCTATACATCCCCTCACCTATGCACTCACTATCCTATACAGCCACTGACTTACCCATTCACTCATCCATGCAAACAGTCACACACCTTCTCACCCATCCACACAGACACTCAGACACCCATAAAGGTACTCCGACAACCAATCAATCACCCATACAGTCACTCATGTACCCACTCACCAACCCATACAACCACTTAGACACCAACTGACAGACTGATACAGACATTCTCACAACCTAGTCACTCACCCATACATTCACTGAGATACATAATCACTCACTTATACAGTCAGTCATTCACTCACTGAATCACAAAATTTGGTATATATATTTAACACTAATAAACTTTTTAAAACACTCACAGTCAGTGGATGATGTTGCCAGTAATGTCATCAGTGATGTCATTTGAGATGTCATCAGTGATTTCATCAGTGATGTCACTGACCATGTCATGAGTGATGTAATATGTGAAGTGATAAGCAGTGCATTGCGGGGGCACGAGTTGTAAATAGCTTAGCTAACTATAACTTCTCAATTTCTCTGGTTTTGTATGAGTAAAATATCAGCCTAACTATAACATCCTTGTAACCTTTGTTTTTTTCAATGACTTTCTAAGTTGTTTTAAATTCTATTTCCTAGCTATAATGTCCCTGTAACCTTTGGTTTGTCAGTGAATATACAAAGAAAAGAGGAGTACAGCCATGGGCACCTGCTTCGCCCCCTGTTATGCAAATTTGCAAATGGGCTGGTGGGAGGAGCAGGTGCCCAGGCATGAATATCATGAAACTTGGAATGAAAAAGTGGTTTTATGGTCTAAGTTTATTGATGACCTGTTTATAGTTTGGAAACGCTCCAAAGACAGTGCTCAAAAGTTCATCAGTGATATTAACATCAGCCAATTGCACTTACTTTTCATGAGCACAATAAGTAAACATGAGGTAGTCTTTTTGGACCTGACGTTTTTGAGAAAGATGAAAAATAACAGTCTGAAATATATAGAAAACCAACAGCCATCAACATGGTGCTACACGCACACAGTTTCCATCCAACCAATCTCAAGGCAAGTATTCCTTATGGAGAAGCCTTGAGATGGCGAAGAAATTGTAGTGATGATGAAGAATTTGCAAAAGCTTTTGAAGAAATGGCAATAAGGTTCCAGGAACGTGGATATACATCAGAAATCATAGAGAGAGCAGTACACAAAACAAGCAAATTGAAACAAAATTAGGTTTCTGTTTAAACCACGTAAAAAACAGGCAATAAGTCAGGAGAATGTTAAATTGAGATTTATAACGCACTACAGCAGACAGCATAACAGTATACAAAAAATATTGAAGAAATATTGGCTCCTAATAAGTAGTGACACAGTCATTAGCAAAACAATGCCAAGAAGATTGGACATTACTTCAAAAAGAGTAAGTTCAATGAGGAATGATTTGGTAAAAATGACCCCAATACAGTCTGAGACAGGGACTTGGTTAAACAGCAAACAAGGTTTCCGCAAATGCACGAAAATCAAAGCTTGCGAACATTGTGTCAACAAATCTCATTATGCAACATCTCTTGAACCATGGCCACACACAATTAAAGGAGTCCTGAATTGCAAAACAATATATGCTGTTTATGTACTGGAATGTCCATGCAGACTACAATATATTGGCAGTACGAAACTTCCAGCACATAGACGCATATTATAACATGAGGGCAATTAAGAACAGGGATTCCACATACCCAGTAGCAACGAATTGTGCACTCGCTCACAATAATGAAGAAAAACACATGAACTACTATGTGATAGATCATGTACCCAAATCCCTCAGAGGGGAGATCGAGAAAAAACATTAAGAAATTTAGAATCTGATTATATCCTAAGATTCAATAGTAAGACTCCATTGGGGTTAAATATGGACGAAGAAACTTACTCCCATTTATGAAAATTCAAATAGTACACAAGTACTTGCTGTTGAGTTTCTAGTCAAACCTTGTTTCATTTAATTTGTTTTAATTTGAAATGGCCTTCACACAAGTTGTAGATTTCCAAAAGAATATATTTGTTTACCTTTCATCTCTACTCTGCTGAGACAGCCGAATACTTACATTAATAATTTCTATTAATTTGTATTTACATTAGATTTTTTTTCATTATTGGGGAAAGTTCTTTGATATGTTTAGGCATTGCAATTTTTGCTGGTGTAATATTTTTCATAAGCCCACTTGGGCAAAATTGTATTGAACTGTAGTGTACTGCTGGTTGGGATGGATTAATTGGAGGATGAAAATCCACATTAGCCCAAGTGTGCATATGCATCCCATAAAACACCTTGATTCAAAAGAGAGTTTTTTAAGGCGATTGGGGAGAACGTTTAGACTAGCAAATTAATGATGTAATTAATTAAATGAAAAAGAAAAAGAAAATAATTAGAAAGTATTGAAAATATCATGAAGTAAAAAAATACTTTAATCACATGACTATTATGTTCCATATATATACTTTCCAATGGTGACTGCCGATATGTGAGCAATGCTTCTGTGAAGCCGAAAGCTTTCTCCTAGGCCCTAAACATGGGGCTCTGATATTAAGCTGGAAAGAAGTTGGTGTCTTCAATAAAGAATTGCTTTTATGAAACTCCTGGGAGTGCAGCATTTGTTCTCCATTGTAAATTATATATATATATATATATATATATATATATATATATATATATATATATATATATTATATATATATACATATATATATATATATATATATATATATATATATACATATATATATATATATATCCATCCAAGCACAGGTTACCCCAGTGAAGACGCCACTTTCAGGGAGCTTACTCCATCTTTATTGAGGATCACAGGCAGTCAGTTTGCACCCAATTTCAAATGTTCAAGCCTGACGCGTTTCGAATGTCTCTAATTCTTGTTCACAGGCAATACGATTCCAAGCACAGCAACCGCGTTGTTCAACACCTGCTCCTATTAATAGTCCCGCCCCAGTGGGCGTGAGCATAATGGCATGCTGGTATTTGCTGTTTGAAACAGTGATCTCTCCCAAGTGGGGGCTGCCGGTCCTGAACTATAATACACAATTACATGTCCCAAGTGGGTTGTTGAAAAGTGGCAAAAACATCTACTGCCTGTATAATAAAACCTTCAATTTGCGGACTCCCCACTCCAACAGCGCAGCCCATCTGGGTCACAGCTGGATCCACTTCTCAAGCGGCGGGGCATCTTCGCGGCCGGGCCAGCCGCCACAAATCCACCCAAACACAGGTTACCCTAGTGAAGACGCCACTCTAAGGGAGCTTACTCCATCTTTATTGAGGATCACAGGCTGTCAGTTTGCACCCTATTTCAAATGTTCAAGCCTGACGCATTTCGAATGTCTCTCATTCTTGTTCACAGGCAATACGATTCCAAGCACAGCAACCGCATTGTTCAACACCTGCTCCTATTAATAGTCCCGCCTCAGTGGGCGTGAGCATAATGGCATGCTGGTATTTGCAGTTTGAAACAGCGATCTTTCCCAAGTGGGGGCTGCCGGTCCTGAACTATAATACACAATTACATGTCCGAAGTGGGTTGTTGAAAAGTGGCAAAAACATCTGCTGACTGTATAATAAAACCTTCAATTTGCGGACTCCCCGCTCCAACAGCGTGGCCCATCTGGGTCACAGCCAGATCCGCTTCTCAAGCAGCGGGGCATCTTCGCGGCCGGGCCAGCCACCACAAATCCATCCAAACACAGGTTACCCCAGTGAAGACGCCACTCTCAGGGAGCTTACCCCATCTTTATTGAGGATCACAGGCAGTCAGTTTGCACCCTATTTCAAATGTTCAAGCCTGACGCATTTCGAATGTCTCTAATTCTTGTTCATCTATATATATATTCACTGAAAAAAACATAGGTTTCAGGGCTGTTATAGTTAGGAATTAGCATTTAAAAAACCACAGAAATTCACTGAAAAAATCACAGGTTTCAGGGACGTTATAGTTAGTTGGACATTTCACTCATACAAAACCAGAGAAATTCGGCCGTTATAGTTAGTTGAGCTAACTATAACTCACACCCCCGCAATGCACTGCTGATGACATCATATATTACATCACTCATGAAATGGTCAGTGACATCACTGATGACATCACTGATGACATCTCAAATGACATCACTGATGACATCATCCAGTGACTGAGTGTTTCTAAAAAGTTTAAATATGTTTTATATATATATATATATATACATATATATATATATATATACATATATATATATATATATATATATATATATATGTATATATATATATATATATATATATATATATATATATACCAATGTGTATTGAAGAATGAGTGGGTGTATGAGTGTCTGAATGGATGATTAAATAGGTGCATGACTGACTGTATAAGTGAGTGATGAAACGTGTTTTACTGATACATGGGTGACTGTCTAATCTGTATGAATGCCTGTATCAGTCTGTCAGTTGGTGTGTAAGTGGCTGCTTGGGTTGGTGAGTAGCTACATGAGTGTCTATATGGGTTTTTGATTGGTTGTCTGAATACCTGAATGGGTGCTTGAGTGTCTGTGTGGGTGGGTGGGGTGTGTGTGACTCCCTGCATGGATGTGTAAGTAGGTGAGTCACTGGGTGTATGGGTTCAAGAGTGTATCTGTGAGGGGCTGTATGGGTGGGTGAGTGTGTGTATGGCTATGTTGGTGAGTGAATGGATGTCTCAGTGGTACATGTGTGAGTAACTGAGTAACTACATATATGAAAGGCAGTATATGTGAGTGTTGGAGTATATAAATGATAATATGTCAGAGTGAGTGATTGTGAGAGTGGCTGTATGGATGAGTGTGTGCTTGTGTCAGTGATGTATAAGAGAGTAAGTATGTGTTAGTATCTGTATAAATAAGTGAGGTGGTGTGTGTACAACTGTGTAGGTGAGTACATGGGAGTGTGATTGATTCTTTGCATGACTGACTAGCTGTGTGAGTAACTCTATGGGTGAGTGGTGGTGAGTGAGTGTCTGTATGGGTGTATGAGTGCATATGATAGTGGCTATATTGATGAGTGGCTACATGTATGAGTGAATGTATGGATGAGAGAGTAGATGTGTGTGTAGACCTAGGAATCAGTGAGTGGGTGTGTAGTAACTGGTATTGGTGTGTCTATGCTTTCGAGAATGGCAGTCTGTATTTTAGAGTGGGTGTATCAAAGGTTATATTAGGCTGTGAGGAGGTGCATCAGATTATCATGTGGATGATGTCATCAGTGATGTCATCAGTGATGTCATTTGATATGTCATCAGTGATGTGCAGAAAGAACCAACAGAGGTGCAGAAAGAGGCCTACTTTGACTGTACCTTACAACAGACTCATACAAAGTACCCTAATCACTAATCCTTCTCCGAAGATGTCTTAAACCTCACTTTTCTCTTGAAGGTTCACTATTAATCGACTGCTCAGAATGTTACGCCTACCAAATATAAAACAGCAATCCTAAGCATATCACTGTTGTAATTCTGACCAAGTTTGTGAAGGTATGCATGCGTGTGTCTCTGCATTTACCTAGTGACATGTTAAATTAAAATAAACATACAAACACTTGAATACCTGTGTTTCAAACAGCATACTCTGTAAATTTGTGTAAAAAAAGGTGTGTGCATTTCTTTCTGTCACAATACAGGGCACATGGATATTCAATAGTATATTTGAGGGGCTCTATAACACATATATACATAAGACATGTCTGCCTGTGCAACCGAATGACAGAGCAGAACTAAGAAGATTTGACCACCTATAAGAGAAGCTACCCGCTTTTTAAGCTACTATCTTCAGATGCATAACACATGTGAGAATACATGTGCAAGTAGACAAATACCTCAGTCACGAGAACACGCAGACCTTCAAACTTGACAGCTTGCACTTCCCCTTTGAATATAGAAACAGACAAGAGAAGTACAGAAAGGAGCAAGAGAATTACAGAAAAAAACAAGAGAGGTGCAGAAAGAGTAAGAAATGTGCAGAAAGAGGCAAGAGAAGTGCAGAAAGAGACAAGAGAAGTGTAGAAAGAGGCAAGAGAGGAGCAGAAAGAGGCCAGAGAGGAGCATAATGAGGTAAGTGAGGTGCAGAAAGAGGCAAGAGAAGTGCAGAAAGAGGCAAGAGAGGTACAGAAATACGCAACAGAGGTACAGAAGGAGACAAGAGAACTGCAGAAAGAGGCAAAAAAGTTGCAGAAACAGGCAAGAGAGGTACAGAAAAAGGGAACAGAGGTGCATAAAGAGGCAATAGAGGTGCATAAAGAGGGTAGAAGGGCGCAGAAAGAGGCAAGAGGGGTGCATAAAGAAGCAACAGAAGTGCAGAAAGAAGCAAGAGAAGTGCAGAAAGAAGCAAAGGATGTGCAGAAAGAGGCAATAGGGGTACAGAAAGAGATAAGAGAGGTACAGAAAGAGGGAAGAGAGGAGCAGAAAGAGGCAAGAGGGGTGCAGAAAGAAGCAAGAGCAGTGCAGAAAGAACCAACAGAGGTGCAGAAAGAGGCAAGAGGGGTACAGAAAGAGGCAAGAGTAGTGCAGAAAGAAGCAACAGAGGTGCAGAAAGAGGCAAGAGAGGTACAGAAAGAGGTAATAGGGGTGCAGAAAGAGGCAAGAGGGGTGCAGAAAGAGGCAAGAAAATGCAGAATGAAGCAACAGAGGTGCAGAAAGAGGCATGAGGGGTACAGAAAGATGCAAGAGAAGTACAGAAAGAAGCAGCAGAGGTCAGAAAGAGATAACAGAGGTACAGAAAGAGGGAAGAGGGGAGCAGAAAGAGGCAAGAGGGGTGCAGAAAGAAGCAGGAGCAGTGCAGAAAGAACCAACAGAGGTGCAGAAAGAGGCAAGAGGGGTACAGAAAGAGGCAAGAGAAGTGCAGAAAGAAGCAAGATCAGTGCAGAAAGAACCAAAAGAGGTGCAGAAAGAGGCAAGAGAGGTACAGAAAGAGGTAAGAGGGGTGCAGAAAGAGGCAAGAGGGGTGCAGAAAGAGGCAAGAAGAATGCAGAACGAAGCAACAGAGGTGCAGAAAGAGGCATGAGGGGTACAGAAAGATACAAGAGAAGTGCAGAAAGAAGTAACAGAGATGCAGAGAGAGGCAAAAGAGGTGCAGAAAGAGGGAAGAAGGGTGCAGAAAGAGGCAAGAGTGGTGCAGAAAGAAGCAACATAAGTTCTGAAAGAAGAAAGAGAAGTGCAGAAAGAAGCAAATCAGGTGCAGAAAGAGGCAATAGGGGTACAGAAAGAGGCAAGAGAAGTGCAGAAAGTAGCAACAAAGGTGCAGAAAGTGATAAGAGAGGTACAGAAAGAGGGAAGAGGGGAGCAGACAGAGGCAAGAGGGGTGCAGAAAGAAGCAAGAGCAGTGCAGAAAGAACCAACAGAGGTGCAGAAAGAAGCAAGAGGGGTACAGAAAGAGGCAAGAGAAGTGCAGAAAGAAGCAACAGAGGTGCAGAAAGAGGCAAGTGAGGTACAGAAAGAGGTAAGAGGAATGCAGAAAGAGGCAAGAGGGGTGCAGAAAGAGGCAAGAGAAATGCAGAAAGAAGCAACAGAGGTGCAGAAAGAGGCATGAGGGGTACAGAATGATGCAAGAGAAGTGCAGAAAGAAGCAACAGAGGTGCAGAGAGAGGCAAGAGAGGAACAGAAAGAGGCAAGAGGAGTGCAGATAGAGGCAAGAGAAGTGCAGAAAGAAGCAACAGAGGTGCAGAAAGAGATAGGAGAGGTACAGAAAGAAGGAAGAGGGGTGCAGAAAGAGGCAAGAGGGGTGCAGAAAGAGGCAAGAGGGGTGCAGAAAGAGGCAAGAGAAGTGCAGAAAGAAGCAACAGAGGTGCAGAAAGAGGCAAGAGGGGTGCAGAAAGAGAGAAGAGGGGTGTGAAAGAGGCATGAGGTGGGCAGAAAGAAGCAAGAGAGGTGCAGAAAGAAGCAACAGAGGTACCAAAATTTGAGAGAGGTACAGAAAGAAGCAAGAGCAGTGCAGAAAGAACCAACAGAGGTGCAAAAACAGACAAGAGGAGTGCAGAAAGAGGCAAGAGAAGTTCAGAAAAAAGCAACAGAGGTGCTGAAGGAGGCAAGAGAACTGAAGAAAGAGGTAAGAGAGTTGCAGAAAGAGGTAAGAGAGGTGCAGAAAGAGGGAAGAAGGGTGCAGAAAGAGGCAAGAGGGGGGCAGAAAGAAGCAAGAGAGGTGTAGAAAGAAACAAAAGAAATGCAGAAAGAAGGAACAGAGGTGCAGAAAAGAGGCAAGAGGGGTGCAGAAAGAGAGAAGGGGGTGTGAAAGAGGCATGAGGGGTGCAGAAAGAAGCAAGAGAGGTGCAGAAAGAAGCAACAGAGGTACAGAAAGAGGGAACAGGGGTGGAGAAAGAGACAAGAGAAGTGCAGAAACAAGCAACAGATATGCAGAAAGGGGTAAGAGGGGTGGAGAAAGAGGCAAGAGAAGTGCAGAAAGAAACAACAGAGATGCGGGAAGAGGGGTGGAGAAAGAGGCAAGAGAATTGCAGAAAGAAGCAAGAGGGGTGCAGAAAGAAGCAAGAGAAGTGCAGAAAGAAGCAACAGAGGTGCAGAAAGAGACAAGAGGGGTGTATAAAGAGGCAAGAGAAGTGCAGAAAGAAGTAACAGAGGTGCAGAAAGAGGCAACAGGGGTGAGAAAGAGGGAAGAGGGGTGGAGAAAGAGGCAAGGGTGTGCAGAAAAAAGCAAGAGAGCTGCAGAAAGGTACAAAAGAAGTGCAGAAAGAAGAAACAGAGGTGCAGAAAGAGGCAAGAGTGGTGTGAAAGAGGCACAATGGGTGCAGAAAGAAGCAAGAGGGGTGCAGATAGAAACAAAAATAATGCACAAAGAAGGAACAGAGGTGCAGAAAGAAACAAGAGGGAACAGAAAGAGGGAAGAGGGGTGCAGAAAGAGGCACAAGGGTTGCAGAAAGAAGGGACAGAGGTGCAGAAAGAGGCAAGAGAAGTGCAGAAAGAAGCATCAGAGATGCAGAAAGGGGGAGGAGGGCTGGAGAAAGAGGCAAGAGGGGTGCAGAAAGAAGCAAGAGAGGTGCAGAAAGAAAGAAAACAAGTGCAGAAATAAGCAACAGAGGTGCAGAAAGGGGCAAGAGGAGTGCAGAAAGAGGCACAAGGGGTGCAGAAAGAAACAAGAGAGGTGCAGAAAGAAGCAAGAGAAGTGCATAAAGAAGCAACAGAGATGCAGAAAGGGGAAGTGGGAAGGAGAAAGAGGCAAGATGGATACAGAAAGAAGCAAGAGAGTTACAGAAAGAAACAAAAGAAGTGCAGAAAGAAGGAACAGAGGTGCAGAAAGAGACAAGAGGGGAGCAGAAAGAGGGAAGAGGGGTGCAGAAAGAGGTACAAGGCTTGCAGAAAGAAGGGACAGAGGTGCAGAAAGAAGCAAGAGAAGTGCAGAAGGAAGCAACAGAGGTGCAGAAAGAGGGATGACGGATGGAGAAAGAGGCAAGAGAAGTGCAGAAAGAAGCAACAGAGATGCAAAAAGGGGGAACAGGGGTGGAGAAAGTGGCGAGAGTGGTGCAGAAAGAAGCAAGAGTGGTGCAGAAGGAAACAAAAGAGCAGAAAGAAGGAACAGGGATGCAGAAAGAGGCAAGAGGGTTGTAGAAAGAGGGAAGAGGGGTGCAGAAAGAAGCACGAGTGGTGTAGAAAGAAGCAAGAGAGGTGCAGAAAGAAGCAAGAGTAGTGCAGGAAGAAGCAACAGAGGTGCAGAAAGGCAAGAGGGGTGCAAAAACAGGGAAGAGGGGTGCAGAAAAAGGTACAAAGGATGCAGAAAGAAGCAAGCGATGTGCAGAAAGAAACAAAAGAAGTACAGAAAGAAGGAACAGAGGTGCAGAACAGGCAACATGGGTGAAGAAAGAATGAAGAAGGGTGGAGAGAGAGGCAAGGAGGTGCAGAAAGAAGGAAAAGGGGTACAGAAAGATGTAAGAGAGGTGCAGAAAGAGGCAAAAGGGGTGCAGAAAGAAGCGAGGGGTGCAGAAAGAAACAAAAGAAGTGCAGAAAGAAGGAACAGAGGTGCACAAAGAGGCAAGAGGAGTGCAGAAAGAGGGAAGAAGGGTGCAGAAAGAACCAAGAGGGGTGCAGAAAGAACCAAGAGAGGTACAGAAAGAAGCAAGAGAAGTGCATAAAGAAGCAACAGAGATGCAAAAAGGGGGAAGTGGGGTGGAGAAAGAGGCAAGAGGGATACAGAAAGAAACAAGAGAGGTGCAGAAAGAAACAAAAGAAGTGTAGAAAGAGGGAACAGAGGTGCAGAAAGTGGCAAGAGTGGTGCAGAAAGGGGGAAGAGGGGTGTGAAAGAGGTACGAGGGGTGCAGAAAGAAGCAAGAGGGGTGCAAAAAGAAGCAAGAGAGGTGCAGAAAGAAACAAAAGAAGTGCAGAAAGAAGAAACAGAGGTGCAGAAAGAGGCAAGAGGAGTGCAAAAAGAGGGAAGAGGGGTGCAGAAAGAAGCACTAGGGGTGCAGAAAGAAGCAAGAGAGGTGCAGAAAGAAACAAAAGAAGTGCAGAAAGATGCAACAGAGGTGCAGAAAGAGACAAGACGGGATCAGAAAGAAGGAAGAGTGGTGCAGAAAGAGGCACAAGGGTTGCAGAAAGAAGGGACAGAGGTGCAAGAAAGAAGCAAGAGAGGTGCAGAAAGAGGGATGAGGTGAAGAGAATGAGGCAAGAGAAGTGCGGAAAGAAGCAACAGAAATGCAAAAAGGGGTGACAGGGGTGGAGAAAGTGGCAAGAGGGGTGCAGAAAGAAGCAAGAGAGGTGCAGAAAGAAACAAAAGAAGACCAGAAAGAAGGAACAGAGGTGCAGAAAGAGGCAAGAGGGGTGCAGAAAGAGGGACGAGGGGAGCAGAAAGAAGCACAAGTGGTGCAGAAAGAAGCAAGAGAGGTGCAGAAAGATGCAAGAGTAGTGCGGAAAGAAGCAACAGAGGTGCAGAAAGAGGCAAGAGGGTGCAGAAAGAAGCAAGAGATGTGCAAAAGAAACAAAAGAAGTGCAGAAAGAAGGAACAGAGGTGCAGAAAGAGGCAACAGAGGTGAAGAAAGAGGGAAGAGGGGTGGAGAAAGAGGCAAGAGGGTGCAGGAAGAAGCAAGAGAGCTGCAGAAAGAAACAAAAGAAGTGCAGAAAGAAGGAACAGAGGTGCAGAAAGAGGCAACAGAGGTGAAGAAAGAGGTAAGAGGGGTGGAGAAAGAGGCAAGGGGTGCAGAAAGAAGCAAGAGAGCTGCAGAAAGAAACAAAAGAAGTACAGAAAGAAGGAACAGAGGTGCAGCTAGAGGCAAGAGGGGTTCAAAAAGAGAGAAGAGGGGTGCAGAAAGAGGCAAGACGGGTGCATAAAGGAGCAAGAGATACACAGCAAGAGACAAAAGAAGTGCAGAAAGAAGGAACAGAGGTGCAGAAAGAGGCAACAAGGGTGAAGAAAGAGGAAAGAGGGGTGGAGAAAGAGGCAAGGTGCTGCAGAATGAAGCAAGAGAGCTGCAGAAAGAAACAAAAGAAGTGCAGAAAGAATAAACAGAGGTGCAAAAAGAGGCAAGAGGGGTACAGAAAGAGGCATCAGGGGTGCAGAAAGAAGCAAGAGGTTCAGATAGAAACAAAAGAAGTGCAGAAAGAAGGAACGGAGGTGCAGAAAGAGGCAAGAGGGGTGCAGTAAGAAGCAACAGAGATGCAGAAAGGGGAAGTGGGGTGAAGAAATACGCAAGAGGGATACAGAAAGAAACAAGAGACCTGCAGAAAGAAACAAAAGGAGTGCAGAAAGAAGGAACAGAGGTGCAGAAAGAGGCAAGAGGGGTGCAGAAAGAGGGAAGATGGGTATGAAAGAGAAACGAGGGGTGCAGAAAGAAGCAAGAGAGTTGCAGAAAGAAACAAAAGAAGTGCAGATAGAAGGAACAGAGGTGCAGAAAGAGGCAAGAGGGGTGCAGAAAGAGAGAAGGGGGTGTGAAAGAGGCATGAGGGGTGCAGAAAGAAGCAAGAGAGGTGCAGAAAGAAGCAACAGAGGTACAGAAAGAGGGAACAGGGGTGGAGAAAGAGACAAGAGAAGTGCAGAAACAAGCAACAGATATGCAGAAAGGGGTAAGAGGGGTGGAGAAAGAGGCAAGAGAAGTGCAGAAAGAAACAACAGAGATGCAGAAAGGGGGAAGAGGGGTGGAGAAAGAGGCAAGAGAATTGCAGAAAGAAGCAAGAGGAGTGCAGAAAGAAGCAAGAGAAGTGCAGAAAGAAGCAACAGAGGTGCAGAAAGAGGCAAGAGGGGTGTATAAAGAGGCAAGAGAAGTGCAGAAAGAAGTAACAGAGGTGCAGAAAGAGGCAACAGGGGTGAGAAAGAGGGAAGAGGGGTGGAGAAAGAGGCAAGGGTGTGCAGAAAAAAGCAAGAGAGCTGCAGAAAGGTACAAAAGAAGTGCAGAAAGAAGAAACAGAGGTGCAGAAAGAGGCAAGAGTGGTGTGAAAGAGGCACAATGGGTGCAGAAAGAAGCAAGAGGGTGCAGATAGAAACAAAAATAATGCACAAAGAAGGAACAGAGGTGCAGAAAGAAACAAGAGGGAACAGAAAGAGGGAAGAGGGGTGCAGAAAGAGGCACAAGGGTTGCAGAAAGAAGGGACAGAGGTGCAGAAAGAGGCAAGAGAAGTGCAGAAAGAAGCATCAGAGATGCAGAAAGGGGGAGGAGGGCTGGAAAAAGAGGCAAGAGGGGTGCAGAAAGAAGCAAGAGAGGTGCAGAAAGAAAGAAAACAAGTGCAGAAATAAGCAACAGAGGTGCAGAAAGGGGCAAGAGGAGTGCAGAAAGAGGCACAAGGGGTGCAGAAAGAAACAAGAGAGGTGCAGAAAGAAGCAAGAGAAGTGCATAAAGAAGCAACAGAGATGCAGAAAGGGGGAAGTGGGAAGGAGAAAGAGGCAAGATGGATACAGAAAGAAGCAAGAGAGTTACAGAAAGAAACAAAAGAAGTGCAGAAAGAAGGAACAGAGGTGCAGAAAGAGACAAGAGGGGAGCAGAAAGAGGGAAGAGGGGTGCAGAAAGAGGTAAAAGGCTTGCAGAAAGAAGGGACAGAGGTGCAGAAAGAAGCAAGAGAAGTGCAGAAGGAAGCAACAGAGGTGCAGAAAGAGGGATGACGGATGGAGAAAGAGGCAAGAGAAGTGCAGAAAGAAGCAACAGAGATGCAAAAAGGGGGAACAGGGGTGGAGAAAGTGGCGAGAGTGGTGCAGAAAGAAGCAAGAGTGGTGCAGAAGGAAACAAAAGAGCAGAAAGAAGGAACAGGGATGCAGAAAGAGGCAAGAGGGTTGTAGAAAGAGGGAAGAGGGGTGCAGAAAGAAGCACGAGTGGTGTAGAAAGAAGCAAGAGAGGTGCAGAAAGAAGCAAGAGTAGTGCAGGAAGAAGCAACAGAGGTGCAGAAAGGCAAGAGGGGTGCAAAAACAGGGAAGAGGGGTGCAGAAAGAGGTACGAAGGATGCAGAAAGAAGCAAGCGATGTGCAGAAAGAAACAAAAGAAGTACAGAAAGAAGGAACAGAGGTGCAGAACAGGCAACATGGGTGAAGAAAGAATGAAGAAGGGTGGAGAGAGAGGCAAGGAGGTGCAGAAAGAAGGAAAAGGGGTACAGAAAGATGTAAGAGAGGTGCAGAAAGAGGCAAAAGGGGTGCAGAAAGAAGCGAGGGGTGCAGAAAGAAACAAAAGAAGTGCAGAAAGAAGGAACAGAGGTGCACAAAGAGGCAAGAGGAGTGCAGAAAGAGGGAAGAAGGGTGCAGAAAGAACCAAGAGGGGTGCAGAAAGAACCAAGAGAGGTACAGAAAGAAGCAAGAGAAGTGCATAAAGAAGCAACAGAGATGCAGAAAGGGGGAAGTGGGGTGGAGAAAGAGGCAAGAGGGATACAGAAAGAAACAAGAGAGGTGCAGAAAGAAACAAAAGAAGTGTAGAAAGAGGGAACAGAAGTGCAGAAAGTGGCAAGAGTGGTGCAGAAAGGGGGAAGAGGGGTGTGAAAGAGGTACGAGGGGTGCAGAAAGAAGCAAGAGGGGTGCAAAAAGAAGCAAGAGAGGTGCAGAAAGAAACAAAAGAAGTGCAGAAAGAAGAAACAGAGGTGCAGAAAGAGGCAAGAGGAGTGCAAAAAGAGGGAAGAGGGGTGCAGAAAGAAGCACTAGGGGTGCAGAAAGAAGCAAGAGAGGTGCAGAAAGAAACAAAAGAAGTGCAGAAAGATGCAACAGAGGTGCAGAAAGAGACAAGACGGGATCAGAAAGAAGGAAGAGTGGTGCAGAAAGAGGCACAAGGGTTGCAGAAAGAAGGGACAGAGGTGCAGAAAGAAGCAAGAGAGGTGCAGAAAGAGGGATGAGGTGTAGAGAATGAGGCAAGAGAAGTGCGGAAAGAAGCAACAGAAATGCAAAAAGGGGTGACAGGGGTGGAGAAAGTGGCAAGAGGGGTGCAGAAAGAAGCAAGAGAGGTGCAGAAAGAAACAAAAGAAGACCAGAAAGAAGGAACAGAGGTGCAGAAAGAGGCAAGAGGGGTGCAGAAAGAGGGACGAGGGGAGCAGAAAGAAGCACAAGTGGTGCAGAAAGAAGCAAGAGAGGTGCAGAAAGATGCAAGAGTAGTGCGGAAAGAAGCAACAGAGGTGCAGAAAGAGGCAAGAGGGGTGCAGAAAGAAGCAAGAGATGTGCAAAAAGAAACAAAAGAAGTGCAGAAAGAAGGAACAGAGGTGCAGAAAGAGGCAACAGAGGTGAAGAAAGAGGGAAGAGGGGTGGAGAAAGAGGCAAGAGGGTGCAGGAAGAAGCAAGAGAGCTGCAGAAAGAAACAAAAGAAATGCAGAAAGAAGGAACAGAGGTGCAGAAAGAGGCAACAGAGGTGAAGAAAGAGGTAAGAGGGGTGGAGAAAGAGCCAAGGGGTGCAGAAAGAAGCAAGAGAGCTGCAGAAAGAAACAAAAGAAGTACAGAAAGAAGGAACAGAGGTGCAGCTAGAGGCAAGAGGGGTTCAAAAAGAGAGAAGAGGGGTGCAGAAAGAGGCAAGACGGGTGCATAAAGGAGCAAGAGATACACAGCAAGAGACAAAAGAAGTGCAGAAAGAAGGAACAGAGGTGCAGAAAGAGGCAACAAGGGTGAAGAAAGAGGAAAGAGGGGTGGAGAAAGAGGCAAGGTGCTGCAGAATGAAGCAAGAGAGCTGCAGAAAGAAACAAAAGAAGTGCAGAAAGAATAAACAGAGGTGCAAAAAGAGGCAAGAGGGGTACAGAAAGAGGCATCAGGGGTGCAGAAAGAAGCAAGAGGTTCAGATAGAAACAAAAGAAGTGCAGAAAGAAGGAACGGAGGTGCAGAAAGAGGCAAGAGGGTGCAGTAAGAAGCAACAGAGATGCAGAAAGGGGAAGTGGGGTGAAGAAATACGCAAGAGGGATACAGAAAGAAACAAGAGACCTGCAGAAAGAAACAAAAGGAGTGCAGAAAGAAGGAACAGAGGTGCAGAAAGAGGCAAGAGGGGTGCAGAAAGAGGGAAGAGGGGTATGAAAGAGGAACGAGGGGTGCAGAAAGAAGCAAGAGAGTTGCAGAAAGAAACAAAAGAAGTGCAGATAGAAGGAATTGAGGTGCAGAAAGAAGCAAGAGTAGTGCAGAAAGAAGCAACAGAGGTGCAGAAAGAGGCAAGAGGGGTGCAAAAAGAGGGAAGAGGGGTGCAGAAAGAGGCATGAGGGGTGCAGAACGAAGCAAGATATGTGCAGCAAGAAACAAAAGAAGTGCAGAAAGAAGGAACAGAGGTGCAGAAAGAGGCAACAGGGATGAAGAAAGAGGGAAAAGGGGTGGAGAAAGTGGCAAGAGGGGTGCAGAAAGAAGCAAGAGAGGTGCAGAATGAAATAAAAGAAGAGCAGAAAGAAGGAACAGAGGTGCAGAAAGAGGTAAGAGGGGTGCAGAAAGAGGGAAGAGGGGTGGAGAAAGTGGCAAGAGGGGTGCGGAAAGAAGCAAGAGAGGTGCAGAAATAAATAAAAGAAGAGCAGAAAAACAGAATATAGGTGCAGAAAGAGGGAAGAGGGGTGCAGAAAGAGGGAAGAGGGGTGGAGAAAGTAGCAAGAGGGGTAGAGAAAGAAGCAAGAGAGGTGTTATGTTATGTTATGTTAAAACCACTTCTATAGCGCACGACTCACCCGGGGGCATCTCGGCGCTTGTGTTGAGACATACCTGAGGGACTGCCTAATGTCCTAGAACAGAAAGGCTTTCAGTTTTTTTCTGAAGGTGCTGTAAGAAGGGGTCTCACGGAGAGCCAGGGGCAACTTGTTCCAATATTTAGGAGCAAGGTGGGAAAAGGCTTTCCCCCCAGTACGCTTAAGGCGTATTCGGGGCACCTGTAAGAGGCCAAGTGAGCTAGATCTAAGAATTCGGCATGGAACATATTTTAAAAGTTTCCTCTGCAAGTACCGGGGCCCTTTGCCTCTGAGAGTGTTGTACGTGAGGCAACAGATTTTAAAAAAGGATCGCTTCTTTACCGGTAACCAGTGTAGTTCTCTCAGAAGAAGGGCCGGACGAGGAGCCTGTAGGGCGGTTTAAAATTAGCCTTCGTTCTGGATCACTTGTAGTTTGGCAAGCGAGGACTCATCCGCCTCTGCCAGTAGGGCATTTCCGTAATCCATTTTGCTAATCACCATAGCTTGAACAAGGGTTCTACGGGAATTTATGGGCAAATAAGGGAAGATCCTACGTAAAGGCGCAGCGCATGGTAGCAGGAGCTAGTAGTGGCATTTATGTGATCCTTCATTGTTAATGATTGGTCCAATTTTATCCCTAGGTTTTTCACAATTTTTCTGGGTACGGGGACCTCTCCCAATTGGGGGGGCCACCAATCACCCACCCAGATGGATGAGGCTTTCACCATTAACATAATCTCAGTCTTACCGGGGTTCAATTGGAGGCAATTATCCGTCATCCAACTAGATATTGCAAGCATTCCTGTAGCAAAGCGGGTTTTCTATGTCTCTAGGTTAGGACCAATTTTAAACATAAGCTGAGTATCATCAGCATATGATATTATCTCAAACCCAAACTGTTCAGCTATTTTTGCCAATAGGGCCATATAGACGTTGAACAGTGTGGGACTCAAACAGGACCCCTGCGGAACCCCCTTATCCAAATGCATTTTTTCTGACCGGTAGGAACCCAAAGTGATGGTTTGATATCTGTCAGATAAGAACTGTCGCAGCCATTTTAAGGCTGTATCTTGGATTCCACAGTCCAAAAGTCTGTCCACGAGCTTTGAATGCAAGATAGTGTCAAACGCCGCAGACAAATCTAATAGGATCAAAACTATTGATCCTCCAGAATCCATTTCCTTTCTTAGGGAGTCAGTCATGGCCAGAAGGGCAGTCTCTGTACTGAATCCAGGTCGAAAACCTGATTGTGAGGGATCCAAGATATTGTTTGATTCTAGATAGGACCCCAACTGCTTATTTATTTGGCTTTCCAATTGCTTACCCAACAAGGGAAGCAAGGAGATGGGGCGATAGTTACTAAGGACCTGAGGATCTGCAATCGGTTTCTTCAATATCGGCCGTACAAATGCTTCCTTCCAGGCCCTGGGAAAACATCCCGTTTGTATCGAGCAATTGTAAATTTGTAAAATCTCGGGGGCGCAGCGAGGGGCCAAAAGAGCCATCGTCTTGGGCCGATAGAGGTCCTCAGGTGAACCCGATTTAGCAGAAATAAATAGAAGAAGAGCATACAGAAGGAACAGAGGTGCAGAAAGATGCAAGAGGGGTGCAGAAAGAGGGAAGAGGGGTGCAGAAAGAGGCACAAGGGGTGCAGAAAGAAGCAAGATATGTGCAGCAAGAAACAAAAGAAGTGCAGAAAGAAGGAACAGAGGTGCAGAAAGAGGCAACAGGGGTCAGGAAAGATGGAATAGGGATGGAGAAAGAGGCAAGGGGCTGCAGAAAGAAGCAAGAGAGCTACAGAAAGAAACAACAGAAGTGCAGAAAGAAGGAACAGAGGTGCAGAAAGAAGCAAGAGGGGTGCAGAAAGAGGCATAAGGGGTGCAGAAAGAAGCAAGAGGTACAGAAAGAAAGAAAAGAAGTGCAGAAACAAGGAACAGAGGTGCAGAAAGAGGCAAGAGGGGTGCAGAAAGAAACAAAAGAAGTGCAGAAAGAAAGAAAAGAAGTGCAGAAAGAAGGACCAGAGGTGGAGAAAGAGGCAAGAGGGGTGCAGAAAGAGGGAGGAGGGGTGTGAAAGAGGCACGAGGGGTGCAGAACGAAGCAAGATATGTGCAGCAAGAAACAAAAGAAGTGCAGAAAGAAGGAACAGAGGTGCAGAAAGAGGCAACAGGGATGAAGAAAGAGGGAAAAGGGGTGGAGAAAGTGGCAAGAGGGGTGCAGAAAGAAGCAAGAGAGGTGCAGAATGAAATAAAAGAAGAGCAGAAAGAAGGAACAGAGGTGCAGAAAGAGGAAAGAGGGGTGCAGAAAGAGGGAAGAGGGGTGGAGAAAGTGGCAAGAGGGGTGCGGAAAGAAGCAAGAGAGGTGCAGAAATAAATAAAAGAGCATAAAAACAGAATAGAGGTGCAGAAAGAGGGAAGAGGGGTGCAGAAAGAGGGAAGAGGGGTGGAGAAAGTAGCAAGAGGGGTAGAGAAAGAAGCAAGAGAGGTGCAGAAATAAATAGAAGAAGAGCATACAGAAGGAACAGAGGTGCAGAAAGATGCAAGAGGGGTGCGGAAAGAGGGAAGAGGGGTGCAGAAAGAGGCACAAGGGGTGCAGAAAGAAGCAAGATATGTGCAGCAAGAAACAAAAGAAGTGCAGAAAGAAGGAACAGAGGTGCAGAAAGAGGCAACAGGGGTCAGGAAAGATGGAATAGGGATGGAGAAAGAGGCAAGGGGCTGCAGAAAGAAGCAAGAGAGCTGCAGAAAGAAACAACAGAAGTGCAGAAAGAAGGAACAGAGGTGCAGAAAGAAGCAAGAGGGGTGCAGAAAGAGGCATAAGGGGTGCAGAAATAAGCAAGAGGTACAGAAAGAAAGAAAAGAAGTGCAGAAACAAGGAACAGAGGTGCAGAAAGAGGCAAGAGGGGTGCAGAAAGAAACAAAAGAAGTGCAGAAAGAAGCAACAGAGGTGCAGAAAGAGGCAAGAGGAGTGCAGAAAGAGGGAAGAGGGTTGGAGAAAGAGGCAAGAGGGATACAGAAAGAAACAAGAGAGGTGCAGAAAGAAAGAAAAGAAGTGCAGAAAGAAGGACCAGAGGTGGAGAAAGAGGCAAGAGGGGTGCAGAAAGAAGCAAGAGGGGTGCATAAAGTAGCAAGAGAGTTGCAGAAAGAAACAAAAGAAGTGCAGAAAGAAGGAACAGATGTGCAGAAAGTAGCAAGAGGGGTGCAGAAGAGGGAAGAGGGGTGCAGAAAGAAGGGACAGAGCTGCAGAAAGAAACAAGTGAAGTGCAGAAAGAAGCAACAGAGATGCAAAAAGGGGGAACAGGGGTGGAGAAAGTGGCAAGAGGGGTGCAGAAAGAAGCAAGAGAGGTGCAGAAATAAACAAAAGAAGTGCAGAAAGAAGGAACAGAGGTGCAGAAAGAGGCAAGAGGGGTGCAGAAACAGGGAAGAGGGGTGTAGAAAGAAGCACAAGTGGTGCAGAAAGAAGCAAGAGAGGTGTACAAAGAAGCAAGAGCAGTGCAGAAAGAAGCAACAGAGGTGCAGAAAGGGGCAAGAGGAGTGCAGAAAGATGGAAGAGGGTTGGAGAAAGAGGCAAGAGGGATACAGAAAGAAACAAGAGAGGTGCAGAAAGAAAGAAAAGAAGTGCAGAAAGAAGGACCAGAGGTGGAGAAAGAGGCAAGAGGGGTGCAGAAAGAGGGAGGAGGGGTGTGAAAGAGGCACGAGGGGTGCAGAAAGAAGCAAGAGGGGTGCATAAAGTAGCAAGAGAGTTGCAGAAAGAAACAAAAGAAGTGCAGAAAGAAGGAACAGATGTGCAGAAAGTGGCAAGAGGGGTGCAGAAGAGGGAAGAGGGGTGCAGAAAGAAGGGACAGAGCTGCAGAAAGAAACAAGTGAAGTGCAGAAAGAAGCAACAGATGCAAAAAGGGGGAACAGGGGTGGAGAAAGTGGCAAGAGGGGTGCAGAAAGAAGCAAGAGAGGTGCAGAAATAAACAAAAGAAGTGCAGAAAGAAGGAACAGAGGTGCAGAAAGAGGCAAGAGGAGTGCAGAAAGAAGCAACAGAGGTGCAGAAAGAAGCAAGAGGGGAGCAAAAAGAGGGAAGAGGGGTGCAGAAAGAGGCACGAGGGGTACAAAAAGAAGCAAGAGACATGCAGAAAGAAACAAGAGATGGAGAAAGAAGGAACAGAGGTGCAGAAAGGGGCAACAGGGGTGCAGAAAGAGGGAAGAGGGTGGAGAAAGAGGCAAGGGGGTGCAGAAAGAACCATGAGAGCTGCAGAAAGAAACAAAAAAAGTGCAGAAAGAAGGAACAGAGGTGCAGAAAGAGGCAAGAAGGGTGCAGAAAGAGGCAAAAGGGTTGTAGAAAGAAGCGAGAGGTGCAGAAAGAAAGAAAAGAAGTGCAGAAAGAAGGAAGAGAGGTGCAGAAAGAGGCACAAGGAGTGCAGAAAGAAGCAAGAGGAGTGCAGAAAAAAGCAACACAGGTGCAGAAACAGGCAAGAGGGGTGCAAAAAGAGGGAAGAGGGGTGCAGAAAGATGCACATGGGGTGCAGAAAGAAGCAAAGGATGTGCAGAAAGAAACTAAAGAAGTGCAGAAAGAAGGAACAATGGTGCAGAAGGAGGAAGGAGGGGTGTAGGAATAGGGAAGAGGGGTGCAGAAAGAGGCAAGAGAGGTGCAGAAAGAGGCAAGAGGGGTGCACAAAGGAGCAATTGAGGTGCAGAAAGAGGCAGCAGAGGTGCATAAAGTGGAAAAGAGGTGCAGAAAGTAGAATAGATTTTCAGAAAGAGGCAAGAGAAGTGCAGAAAAAGAAAGAAAAGTGCAGAAAGAAGCAACAAAAATGCAGAATGAGGCAAGAGAGGTGCAGAAAGAAGCAAGAGTGGCTTGCACACCATTAGTACCAATTTAACACCCACATTTAGCAATAAGTAACAGGTGACCATTCTAGGTTTGCAAAGGACCTTCCACCGTGCTGTAACACTTGTTGCTGAACTTTTGGTAATGTTTGATCCAGAAACAAGGCTTTTTTTTGTTCAAATATGCAGATTAGGCAGCAGATGATGGATTATGTGGCTAATGCGGAAAATGTATAATTGTGCGAAAGTCGGTGCAGCCAAACAGTCGCATAATTCCAGTGGCCCTGCTCATACCTCTGACTAGGTCCAGAAGTGCTCCTCAGTGATTCCTTATTTTTTTTGTCTCATTGAGTTCATAGTTTAGCTTCTATGGAAACGAGGAAGACTAAACCTGAGGTTACCACTCCACAACACAGACTACCATACCACATAATTACTCTCCATAACACATAATCCCACTCTACATAATTCCTATACACTAAACACCACATACTTTCGATCCATATAATTTCACTGCACAACATAACACATAATTCCACTACACACAACGTACATCCACTCCACTCCAAAAAACATTAGTAAAAAACTTTTACATTTACAACGCCAATAGCTATGACTCTTGCAAATGCGAGAACTATTACATTACAAATCCTTCTTTAGCAGGTAGTCGCATTTGCAGAGTGGTGGAGAAAGGGGGCTGGGCCTCCAACCAGTGCTCAGGAATTCCGTTGCGTAGGACTTACAGGAGGTACCAAGAGGGCTTCTTGGCCCTCAAAGTCCCTCAGAAGTAAAGTGGACTTCATCCCCCAACCAGTACTGTGCCAGGAGGCACGTTTGCAGAGAGGTGGAGAAAGGGGGGGGCGTGGCATCCAAAGACCTCTTAGCTATCCCACTGTGTGGGACTTAGTGGAGGTAACAGGAGGGATGGTTGGCCCCCAAGGACAACCTTGGGGGCCAACTACCCCTCCTATTACCTCCAGTAAGTCCCACACAGTAGCATTGCTAAGTTCTCATCGCAGGCCACGCCCCCTTTCCCCACCACTCTGCAAATGCAATCCTTGGCGCGCTCTTGGATGGGGATTAAAGTCCACTTCGCTGCTGGGGGTCCTTAGGGGCCAACTAGCCTGCCTGATGCCTCCAGTATGCCCCAGATAGTGGGCTTGCTGATAGGTGGACACAGGCCATGCCCCCTTTGTCCACCACTCTGCAAACAAGCCTCCTGGTGTACTCTTGGTTGGGGGATGAACTCCCCTTGCCTCCTGAGGGTCCCTGGGGGCCAACTAGCCCACCAGGTACCTCCAGTAAGCCCCACACAGCTGGATTGCTGAAAGTGGTCCGAGGCCATGCCCTCTTTTTACACCACTCTGCAAACGCGCCTCCTGGTCCACTGCTGCTCGGGGGATGAGGTCCACTTCAGTCCTGAGGTCCTCAGGAGAAAAGAGGACCTCATCGCCCCACCAGCAGTGCACCAAGAGGTACGTTTGCAGAGTGGTGTAATAAGGGGCATGGCCTTGGACCACCTCTCAGCAATCCCACTGTGTGGGGCTTACTGGAGGTACCTGGTTGGCTAGTTGGCCCCTAAGGACCCTTAAGATTCTAGGGGACTTAATCCCCAACCCAGAACACGCCAGGAGGCGCATTTGCAGAGTGGTGCAGGGAGGGGGCGGGGCCTCTGTTGAGATGCCGGTTTCTCTTTTATTTATTTTTTTAGAAGGGGGCAGTTTTTTTTTTTAAATAATGGGAAAGGGGCCATGCGGCCCCCTTCCCTGGGCCAATTTTGGCCCCGGGGACCCCATCCCCGGGGCCTGGCCAGACTTTATCATTTATTTTTTTGGGAGGGGGCCATGTGGCCCTCCTCCTAATGCCAATTATGGCCCTGGGGACCACATTCCCGGGGCCTTGCCAACCTGGATTTTGTTTTTTTGGAGGGGGGCTGCGTGGCCCCCCTCCTGAGGCCAATTATGGCCCGGGGACCCCATCCACTGGGGCCTGGCCTTATGTTGGGGACCGCAGGGGGAGCCCCAATTCCCCCACAGTCCCAGTCAGCTCCCCACCTCCTGCGGGAGCCGGCATTGCTTTTGGACAAGGGGAGCTGCTGACATGCAGCTCCCCTTGTCCAAAAGCAATCTGCTTCACTTCATGGAAGCGAGAGCAGGTTTCCTGCTCTCGCTTAAATGAAGTGAAGCAGGAGCTTGCTATGCCATAGCAAACTGCAATGTCCCGGGAGTGGGCACCCTGGGACATTGCCGGAGCCGGCCCTGGGGGATGGCTGTCCCCAGGGCCATAGAGGGCTGCAGGAGGGGGGCCGCACGGGCCCCCTCCCATCAGTATTAAAGCCCAAGGGAGGTGATGGTCACCGGGGCAGGGGTTCTGCATCGGACCACTGTATCAAAATAATTAGTGCCCCTGGAAGGTGGTGGTCCCCGGGGCAGTGTGAGGGGGCTCGAGCCCCCCCACACTTACTATATGATATAGCCGCAGGGAGGTGGCGGTCCCCAGGGCTTGGGGAGCCTGCAAGGCCCCCCCACACATATTAAGCAAAGCCCTGGGGAGGTGGCGGTCCCTGGGGCTTGGGGGGGCCCGCAAGGCCCCCCACACATAATTAAGTAAAGCCCCTGAGAGGTGGCAGTCCCCGGGGCTTGGGGGGCCCGTGAGGCCCCCAATATCTGAATGCCCCGGGGAGGGGGCGGTCCCCGGTGCAGCATGGAGGGCAGGAGCCCCCCATGCATTTTCTTAAAAGCCCCGGGGAGGAGGCAGTCTCTGGGGCTGTGGGGGAGCCGCGGCCCCTCTGCACATAATTAATTAAGTCCCGGGGAGGTGGTAGTCCCCAGGGCTGTGGGGGCCCGCACGGCCCCTGCATATATTTAGCATATTGCCTCCTGCACCTGGCCCACCTGGGGGCTCATTAAAACGAAGCATGGGAGACCGCGCTATGTTTTTTTAATTTTCTTTGCAGGATTCACGAACCCAGCACAAATCCTGCAGTTTCTTTTTAAAAACTGCTTTTTGAGGCCCTGGGGGTCCCTGTGGGACCCCCTTTGCAGGCCTAGGGGGTCAGGGTGTTACTACCCTGCCCCCTTTTCTTGTTTTTTTATCTTTTTTAACTGTGTCTTGTGACTCAGTAAAACCGAGTCACAAGATGGCTGCCAACACTTCTTGGTTTGGAGTGTTGGCAGCCAATCAGAATGAAGCTCGTGATCGGGAGGGTTCGCGAATCCTCCTCGGTCACCAGATATCAATATTTTTTATTTTTAAATTTCTCAAGAACTACTGAACGGATTTACACCATTTAGAGCAAAGAGTGCACTATGGACCAAGAGCTACCTCTCTGCTAAATTTGGTGTAATTCCGTTCAGCAGTTCGGGCTGTAGCCGTGACAAAAGTTCCTATGGAAATTAACATGGTGAAAATGCATTTTGGGACCCCCTTTTTTCTCGGCCCCCGCTTAACGAATCACCCCAAAACTTTCAAGACAGGAGCTGACTGAAGTGCCCCATTAGTTTTGAAAATTTCGCGAAGATTCGTCAAACGGCACCAAAGATATTGGCAAATCAAAAAACGCTTTTCCTATGTAAACTAGGTCCTAACTATAACTACCTACTAGCGACTGCCAGTAGGTAATATATATATATATATATATATAGGTAATATATATATATACATATATATACATAAAGTATAAAGTGGTCGTGTGGAACACTGGCATTTGTTGTTGTTGTGCCCGAGGTATCGGATACCCACGACCCCCTACTCACCTGAGGTCACTGAATTGCTGCCGCGGAGGTGCGGTCCAACACTATGTGGAAAGGCACATTCATTCAAGTTGTGTCTCCAGCTCCGGTGCCGCTGCGTGATGAGGTGGGAAGTAGGGGACACAAGGACGGTTATTCCCCAGCATATCCGACTGATTCTCCTACTGCAGCTCGTGACATTCCAGCAAGGTGTATGATGGGATCAGTAGTTCGTGGCATGGAACTACTGAGGCGTCGACACGACAACGAGTTGCAGCTGGGCCCTTCACTATTCTGGTGGGAGGAGCTCTTTAAATAATTTTAGGACTCTCTGTAATGGACTGAGGCATTTGAGAAAGGCTGATTGCCGAAACCGGTCATGCCGAATTCTTTGAATAAATCGTCCCGAAGAGCCCCGCTGTGTCCCTTTCTTCTGTTCGCAAGGGAGAAGCTGCTGTCATATTTTGCGCACAGCCTGTGGTGCGCTCCAAAGGGACCCTTCCTTAAAGTGGTCGTGTGGAACACTGGCATTTGTTGTTGTTGTGCCCGAGGTATCGGATACCCACGACCCCCTACTCACCTGAGGTCACTGAATTGCTGCCGCGGAGGTGCGGTCCAACACTATGTGGAAAGGCACATTCATTCAAGTTGTGTCTCCAGCTCCGGTGCCGCTGCGTGATGAGGTGGGAAGTAGGGG